>JAJGOT010000025.1:1692500-2417500 GCA_022457155.1 Cladopsammia gracilis
CCAAGAAGGAGCCATAATGTAATGTTAAGAATTCTTTATTGCCGTCACCTTGTGAATACAAACGTCTTATATAAATTTTATTTTTATTGAAATTTTTTTTTAGTAACACTTTTACGATATTTTATGGATTGTAATTATGAATATTTTTAGCATTCTAGTAGATTAATAATTGTAAACGTGAAATTATTTGAGAATTTTTTTAATTAATTGTTAACGTAAGATTGTTTGAGACTTTTTTAATATTACTATTATTAGAAAAACATTTTTTTAAAATAAAATTATTATTATTATTATGTACCTGACTTGCTCTCGGTGAAGACCATTTCTTCAGTCCATCAACTGTGAGTATTTTCCCAAGACTATCTTCACAGATCAATGGCTCGCCTTGTTTAATATCAAGGAGATGCAAACAGTCCTCATGAGGACATGACATTTGATTGTGATTGGTGCATTTTCGGTTTTGCAGCCGACAGTACGGGCATTCCACACAGAACCGATACTGTAGTCCATGCAGATAAGACAGATCCTGCGACAAATTTCGCAAGGTTTCTTCTAAAAACTCCCACACCCGTGTTGCAGTCGAATTGTCTGCTGAGACCTGGCGACTTTGCGTTCTTTGCTTGAGAACAATCTTGATGAACCGCTTCTTGCAGATTAGAATGAAATCATGGATAATCTGCCTTCCGATAATGAACCTTGCTCCATTTAGGTACAGCTTAAGGCAAGGAGATCGCCCAGCCTTGGACGGCTCTCTCTGCTCTATTTTCTTCCCGGGGCCGTTATGAGGAGGAGAAGCAGAAGTCGCTTTCGTGCAGGTTATCATCTCAGAACACCAACGAATAGTTCGAGAGACAACCTGCGAAAACAGTCCATGGGGTACAAACCCCGTGAAAAAGTGGATGTACAACGGACAAGGATCAGAGCTTGAGGGCTCCACGGCAGAGAGGGAATCAGGCAATGCTTTGAGCTGCCCTGGCACAAAGTAGTTTACATCAGTTGATGACGGTGAAAACTTTGCGATTAAATCAAAATGCTCCATCATATTCAGGATGTCATCCCTGACAATGCCTTGTCGAACAAATTTTTTAAACACATGATCCACCAGTTCCATGCTGAGAAAACCGGTGTCTTGAACTTTCTTCCAGTGGTTTCCAACCACTGGATCCTGAGTGATCATAAAAAATAAGACTATTGTAAATCCTCTATTGAGTCCCGCCACACCAGGGGATGTATCTATTTCAAGCGCATTTGAGGGAGCTTAATAGAGAGTGAAGAAAGGAGGCAGGGGGCCTTTAATAGCGAGGGGGGGGGGGGGGGGTTATTATAATGTAGCAAAATGCAATGTCATTCAAGCTTCCTGGAGGTAAATAAACCACCGTAAACCACACTTAGATTCATTGATAAATGATCAATCATGATTACCGTAATTACGGTTATCTTTTAGTACACCAAAGCTCACAAGTACTGTATGTGAATTCGTGCCTGGATTGGTACAGTAAAACTGTACTGGTAATACAGTCTTTCGATTATTGTTTTGGTTGTGAAGGAAAAGGGAAGGGGGAGGGAGAGGGGAGGGAGGGGGTTTAAAAGAGAGAGGGGGGGGAGACTAAATAACTTTCTTACTTCAAAAAGGGGACTTATAAGAGAGGGGGGGTGCTTATTTAAGAGGGGTTTTATTAGAGGATTTATGGTAGTTTTATTGAGACTATTTAAACAGGTTGTGAAATTACTGTGCAAGTGATTATTAAGGTTTGATCCCCAAATAGCTTCAGAATGGTTATCGTGTGAGAAATGTAGTTTTGTATTAACCCATTGACACCTGAGGATTTTTACGTTTTTGAGTGATTTTCTGCATACACACGCCCCATAGGATTTCGTGACTTCATATTTGGAGTTACCATTGAAAATGCTGCTGTTCTAAAACACCGAAGGCTCGAGTTTACTGGAAACGTCATTCTGACGTTGGCATTTTGCTTTGTTGAATTGCAATAAAGTCTTCAATATGGTGTTTCTGCGATTTTTGGTAAGTCCACAGCCATTTTTCATCTTTAGTAGCTGCCTGATGAGCATCATTAAGCTTGAAGGTAGTTCAGAGTCCACTTTCTCAATGAACCGAGTTAGGTGTTGTACTTCGTGAACGAATTTGGCTCGTGGCTCGCTGAACTGGAAAAATGGCCGCCAGGAAACGAAGTAGCTTTGGGACTCTACTCTGGATGAATTTATCGACCTACCGCGGCATATTTTGGAAGTTGCGACCACAGGAGAACACAACAAGCGCGAAATTTCGGCGGTGGGTCGGAGTGGCTGTGGACTTAGTATAAATATGAAATGTGTGGCGGACGGAAGTAACGCTGTCGAAAAATCTCGTTATTTCCCAGCATGCAGTGCGGTGGTGATGTTGAAAATCGAGGCAAGGTGAGTATGCACTAGACTAAGAAGCTGTAATTCGGCCCGAGCAACGAATAAGAGCAAAAACATTCACTGCTAAGCTAGGACTAGGACTAAATTTTGCTGTAAATGTTGACTTTTGGGTTTGCCACGATGATTTGAATAAAAAAACTAAAGGCAAAAATGTGATTTTTGTTGTTTTTCTGTGACGTTAAAAACGGTCATTTTTGTTATTGTCCAAATTCAAACGCTGATATTCTGCAAAAATCGCTGACTTTTTTGTGCTTATTGGGTATCTCAATTTGAAAGACTTTCTAGTCAATGCTCACAACTGCTAGTTAAGGCAATGTTCGCACGATTGAGAAAGTTACAATTTTTTAAAGCAGTGGAGTCTTGTACGGGCGGTTACGGGCGGTTCAGGTGTCAATGGGTTAATTTTAGACATTTGGTGTCATTTCAAAAAACAAATTTAATGTTTTTATGTTTTTTTTTTGTAGAAACAGAAATTAATGGACAGTTTTTTGATAAATTACCACAAAATGTTCCAAACCTGTCGATGGGTGTCTCTCGTCAAAGACAGACTGGGTCTGAATAAAATGCAACTTAAAAAAATTTCCACATTTTCATAATTGGTTAATTTCCTTCTCTTGGTGTTTTAGTATTACTTGGTAAACAAATAAAGGTACTGTAGCATGGTTTTGACCAAAAAAGGTCAAATCCATGTGACACTGCCCCTTTAAATTCAAAAAACATAAATTCAAGGAAATTCAAAACAATTAAGCAGAACTGAAGCTTAGTTGTTTGTTTTAGCAGGGAGATGTCTGTTAGTAGGCGTAGTAGACTGCCAAGAAGAGGCAACACAATTTCCTATTGATATTAGTATTTCTTACCATTTTATCAAAGTGTGGAATGGTGATCAGCTGCCTGAACAAGTCAATTAGCCACTGGGCCTTCAGAACGACTGTGCTACCATGCTTTATGATAAACCCAAGATCATGATAAAAATTCACCATGATGTTAAACTCTTCCTCGTCTGCTATAAAACACTTGTCCCTGGCAACAATTTGAAGTTGCTCCACATTCAAATGGTAAATCTGCTTGGATAGCAAAGCATCAATGACCTTCTCAAAGTTCAGCCACCTAAACCGCAAAAACATAAGTATCATTGGCTAAACATTTAATAACACACATGCATCATTAAGAGGGTTCGATACAGTTTTCTGGAGACCATACCAACATTTTTCAATCGGCTTTTAAGCGGTCTTCTCCAAGACAGATTAACGTGAAATTTTCACCACTAACTGAATTTGAATTGAAGTTTGGCAAGATATATTTTCTGGTAAAATCGATATTACCATGACGACGGTAAACAAGAAACTTAGATTTCAGTAAAAGTGAAATTTAGCGCGTTTATGATTTCGCATTGAAAATCCACATAGACATATGGTATATGGCATATATAATAATTATTTTGCAAGAATAAAAAAAATTCTGTATGTTTGATTGAAAAATGTTGGTATGATATGGTCTCCAGAAAACTGTATTGAACCACCTTAAAGTGTTTGTAAACTTGAAGATGTAAAAGTGAAATTTAGCGCGTTTAAGATTTCGCGTTGAAAATCCACATAAACATATGGTATATGGCGTGGGCGGCACGGTGGTCTCGTGGTTAGCGCGTCGGACTTTCAACCTGAAGGTCGGTGGTTCGAGCCTGGTCTCTGCCGTCGTGTTGTTTCCTTAGACAAGAAACTTTACTCTACACTGTCTCTCTCTACCCAGGTGTATGAATGGGTACTGGCGACAAAATGCTGGGGGTAACCCTGCGATGGACTAGCATCCCATCCAGGGGGGAGTAGCATTATTCCTAGTTGCTTCATGCTACGGAAACCAGGTTAAGCTCCGGCCGTGTGGGCCATCGTGGCCCGAGTGCGACTTATATGGTATATGGCATATATATTTTGCAAGAATAAAAAAATTCTGTATGTTTGATTGAAAAATGTTGGTATGGTCTCCAGAAAACTGTATTGAACCACCTTAAAGTGTTTGTAAACTTGAAGATGCCGTCTACAAACGGGCACTTAATCGAGTGACATTATGAGTTAGTCCTACTACTTTTATTACAATCCTATGAAACGATCTAAATAACTTTAGGATTCTTCACCCAAAAATTCATTGTATACAGAGGTTTTGAGTACAGCCCGAGGGCATTACTTATTACTTTGTGTATCAAAGAAAACTGCTGGAAAGGAATATTACAGGACTTTGCCTTACCCACTCAGTCCGAGCTACTTATTTCAAAAAGTGTGGAAACTCACTTTGTCTGAGCTAGACTTTCTATAAAGGCTGCCAACTTTGTCAAATTTCCGTATACAAAGCAGCGAAACTTCACACGTTTTAACCCTTTGTATCCTCCTTGTTACGCATATATGCGTAATTTATTCCTACCAGGAATAGAGGGGTTTATACGATTGCTAATTGAGACTCAAACCACATGGCTTGTTTTGGTTCGTTGTTTTCGCTAATGGCGAGCTTTAGAAGGTGATTTTCAACGACGAAAGGTTTGGAAAGCGATGGAATCAGCCATTTAAAAATGTCGGAAGATGGATCAGGACACGAAAATCCAGCAATTCAAGAGATTTTGCCAAATTTGCTCATAGAAAGTGATACAAAAGTTGTGACGAAGTGGAACTACTCGATCAGCGGAGATGATGAACAAAAATCAGTCTATAAATTGAATTTTCTTCATATGGGAAAGAAGACGACCTTGGTGAGACGAAGGCTTGGAACCCTGTTGTTATAGTTTATGAGGAATTTGTGTTTGGCTTCAGTTGTGTTGGCTGAAAATGGTGAGAATGTTGCCAAACAAATCACCCCTTCATTCTTGCACTTGATATTCAAAGCTCAACATTTGTGCTATGTACATGGGGAATTTCATGGACACTCTCAGACTGACATTGTCTGCCATATTCATAATAATGACCAGAGTGTATGGTTTGTGCTTACTGCTTGTAGGTCTCATAGTTGACCTGGAATTGAGTCTGAGGTGTCAAATGAAAGCTAAATAAATCTAGTAATACTAAATAGACTTAGTTCGTCTTGTAGTTATTCAGTGTCATGTGAATGTTACAGAACATTTCCTTTAAAAAATTGTATTTTTTTGCAATGAAAATTTGCCTTTATTGCTAATTTGTTTTTCTTTGAAAAATATTTTGGTCGATTCCACTCAATGTTTATTACTTTATCTTGAAAGACGGACTCTTAAGGTTCCATTTGATGGGTAAATTATGTGGTTTTAACCAATATATAAACACTTTGAGGATCAACATTTGGCATCAACCAAAACCAGGCGAGGAAAAATTAAAGAAGGCCAGGATACAAAGGGTTAAAAAACATTTAAGCTTTAATAAGCTTATACTGTGCTGTCTTAAAGAATAAATTTGAAGTCCGCAGATCAGTTTTAATTTTGCATAACTTGAAACTTGAAAATCAAAGGACTCCAAAATTTTCGGCGGTCGAGTATTCTCTAGGTATATTTCTTTGCACTTCAAACGGGTGAAAAAGCAGAATACTGTTCAGCGTTTTCTTCAGTCTAACTTGAAAATGATACATCTATATTAAAAGACATGCTTTTTGGTCCAGAGAGACCAAAAGGCATGTTAGATCTACTCTAATCGTAATACAAGTATTTAAATTGATAAATTTACCGAAGTGGTATTTCCTCCCCCATGTATGGCTCTTCCTTCAACACTTCAATCATTCGTTTCTGAAGAGCAGTAACTCCCTCACCAGATGATCCTTGTGTATTATCAACTGAGTAGAAAGGGCGGATCACATGATCTTGACATTTCTTTTCAACAATTTCATTCTTAATCTGCAATTCCATCTCTTTGATGTCCTGATGTGGTTGGTCAGCATGTGTTCCTACAATGAATACTGGAGGACGCAAATACTGCAGATCTTTAGATTTGTCTCCATCTTCTTCTGGTTTTGATGAACACAAAGTGCTGACTGTAATCAGCCATGACAACAACATTTCCATATTTGTTTTGTGATTTGGATTACTGAGAGGAATGTCGTGAATCCCATGCCTGAAAGAGGGCTGAGCAATCTCCTTCAATCCGTTGCTTAGATTGTAGATCAGCAGATAAACTGCCCGTGGTGATAAAAACACAGGGTAGGAAGCGTAATACAGATGTTGTCCAGCAAAGTCCCACAGATCTAGAGTCATGTGATGTTCCATTGCTGTAGCATCAGTTGGCAGGTTTAAACCCTCCAAATACTGTACAAGAAAATGCGTGAATTCATCTGGAGGTAAAGCGGGGTCAAACATCAATTCAGGAATGGCAGGTTTTCTGCTTTCATTGTCATTCTGGCTACCCATGTAGCAAGGAACCTAAAAAAAGTTCGTAAATATTGTTAACCTGTTTCGTTGCTATACCCGACTGAAATGAAGAATCTCTTAAGAATCGGCTCAACCAATTCATGCCTTTCTAGTACAATATAATACTTCTTACTGTTATTGATGACATTGCGATAGACGATAGACCGGGGCTGTTCTATAAACTAAAAGACCCTGTAATACAGTGTAACTGCTAACTAATATACATGCAATCAATGTTTTATGTTGTTTAAAACAATCACTTTAGAAAATGAAAGGCTTGCTGCAGTTGACACTTTTTGTTTGATTGTCAACTTGGGAGAGAATAGCTAGGTCAGAACGAATGTTCACATAATTAAGAGTCTACAGTCAACTCTCTCTAAGACACCCAGCCACTATCCACCTGCCCCTGTTCGTCTTATAGAGAGTTGAGGTGATGTGACACCGGTAATTCTGAGATAATAAAGATGAATCTATGCACAATGAATACGCGTCTGTTTTAAGTCTTTTTAAAGTCGTTTACTAAAGGTTACAGTGTACCTTCGGGGGTGTCTCCAGCATAACAGCTCTAGCGTCTTAAGATTACACTTAATATACCTAAACCCAGATATCAAATTAAAGCTAATAGAGCTGGCTATCTAAATATGGAACCCATTTGGTAATAAAATGAATTGTCGAATTTTTTACGACGTCTAAATTCGAACGTCCGAATCAGCTTAAAAACGCTATAACTCAAAGCGATTATTATATTTTGCTAATTTGATTTGTTCTCGGGTTTCCGGACACGACGCGCTAAAAAAACGTGTCGGCGATTTCCCATATTCAATTGCAGTGAAAAGTTACAGAATATTTTCGAAAAGGGGAGAAAAAAAATTGGAATGATCGCACGGAAATGGCTCTTGACGAAAAAGTTTTCGGAATTAAGAAATTCGCCGACACGTTTTTGTTGATTATATGTTAGCCTAGCTTCTGTCCAAATTTAAGTAAAATCGAACAAATTCCCTTTGAGTTGTAGCTCTTTAAAGTGTCCCCAACAAGCGAAAAATTAACTTTGAGAAAACGGCGCTTAAAAAAACATATCGCTTAATAAACAAACTCCGCCCACAAAAGTTATACCGCCATTTCTCCGTTAATTTTCACTATTTTTCGATAATTGTTTTTTTGGATGAAAGTTCATCCTGTAAACTTTATTTTAACGCCAAAAAAAAAATTTCAATAAATTTTCGATCTGAAGGTACACTGTAACCTTAAGCAAAACCTACAAACTGGAACAGAAATAATATTAGAAAAGTGGACTCCTTTGTTCATTACAATCAAATAAATATTTGGGTTTTGAACAAGAAGTCACGTTACATTTGGTTATGTAATACAAATTTTGTTCCACTTGGAACAAATTTGGAACATTTTGTAAATTAATTTTAAATTTTAATACAGTATTTTAAAATACTTAGTAAACAGATTTATTTCATTTTAGCCGTTAATTGTAAATATTGCACAGAATTGTATTTTATAATGATATTGAATATTTTTATTGTATATTTTGTTATTTGTTATTTTTCTCTTGGAGAAATTAGCTACTAAAAGCTACTCTTAAATTCGAGAAAAAATAAAGTTTATGTATGTATGTATGTATGTATGTAATTTGCTGTCATATTCAGCATCTACTGTACATTTCTGTTTTGAAGTATTTTCACAAAAAAGAAGCACTTCTCAAGTGTCCGTTATCCATCTTAGAGAGGTGTCTCTCTTATAGAGAGTTTAGTTACAGTAAAATGACTGAAAAACAGCAGGGACCAACACCAGGTGTCTGTCTTATAGAGAGTTTAGTTACAGTAAAATGACTGAAAAACAGCAGGGACCAACACCAGGTGTCTGTCTTATAGAGAGTTTAGTTACAGTTTTAAGAAAAACGACAAAACGTTTTAGTTTGAAAAACATGTTTCGACAGCAACTTCTGTCATCTTCAGTTAATTAGTAGTGTACAAAGCGTTGACAGTGAATATATAAGTGGGAACAAATGTTAATTATGCTAGTAACAACAATGTAAATAAAAGCGAGACAATGTGAGAATTATAAGGATAGTTTCAAATTTACATGATGTAATTGTTGATTCAAAGACGGTTTTTCTCTATGAATATGAAAAGCCTCTTTTATCTTAAGTTGGAAACTCGTAGAAGCGTGATCTAAAATATGAAAGCAATCTTGTGAACACAAGGTACGGCAATGTTCAGAATTCAGTAGATGTTTGAAAATGTGCGAGGTCCTGTCATTGACTAAGTGCTCACGCACGCGTGTGGAAAAATGCCGGGTTGTTTCGCCGACATAACAGGCATTACAGCCCGCACATACAAACTTATAAACCACACGCGAACGAAGCCCGTCAGGGACAGGGTCTTTCACGCTAAACATGTTGCCTATCTTAAAGGAAGAAAAAACTAATTTTATATCCAAATCATTACAATAGTGCTTGATAAAGTGACGAATCTTTTTCTGAGTAACGACAGAAAAATGGCCTGTATAGGGCAGCTTAAAGTAAAATGTAGGTGAAGTGGGAAGAGAATCCCGGGGACAATGATTACTTAGGGTCCCAGTAATGTAGCGGTTTACAACTCTTTCAATTAAATGGGCAGGGAAAATATTCTTTATTAGGATTTCCATAAGCTTAGTAATGTCCTCGTGTAGCCCCAACCAGGTGTTATTAATCTTATAGGCCCTATCAACAAGAGTCCTGATGAGACCCACTTTGTAAGAGTACGAGGTAAAACTGAAATAATTGGTTAATAACCCAGTAAAGGTTTTCTTGCGGTAAACTCTAGTAAGAAAAGAATTGGGATCATTATTGTCAATTAGAACATCTAAAAAGGGTAATTGGTGCTGAGCTTCTTTTTCCATGGTAAACCTGATGTTGGGGTGTCTAGAGTTGATGTAATCAAAAAACAAAATGGCATCATGTTCCGAGTGAAATAAACAAAAAGTGTCATCAATATATCGGCGGTAAAATAAATTTCAGAGCCTTGAAAATTATCCAACCATAGTTTTTCATGATGTCCCATAAAAAGATTAGCTAGAACGGGGGCAAGGGGAGACCCCATGGCTACACCATCAATTTGGTCATAGAAAGAACCATTAAATAAGAAATGAGTCTGTTATGTCGGCGAAACAACCCGGCATTTTTCCACACGCGTGCGTGAGCACTTAGTCAATGACAGGACCTCGCACATTTTCAAACATCTACTGAATTCTGAACATTGCCGTACCTTGTGTTCACAAGATTGCTTTCATATTTTAGATCACGCTTCTACGAGTTTCCAACTTAAGATAAAAGAGGCTTTTCATATTCATAGAGAAAAACCGTCTTTGAATCAACAATTACATCATGTAAATTTGAAACTATCCTTATAATTCTCACATTGTCTCGCTTTTATTTACATTGTTGTTACTAGCATAATTAACATTTGTTCCCACTTATATATTCACTGTCAACGCTTTGTACACTACTAATTAACTGAAGATGACAGAAGTTGCTGTCGAAACATGTTTTTCAAACTAAAACGTTTTGTCGTTTTTCTTAAAATTATAACCTGCCTGCTAACATCTAGACCTTTTAGTTACAGTAAAATGACTGAAAAACAGCAGGGACCAACACCAGGTGTCTGTCTTATAGAGAGTTTAGTTACAGTGAAATGACTGAAAAACAGCAGGGACCAACACCAGGTGTCTGTCTTATAGAGAGTTTAGTTACAGTAAAATGACTGAAAAACAGCAGGGACCAACACCAGGTGTCTTTCTTATAGAGAGTTTAGTTACAGTAAAATGACTGAAAAACGGCAGGGACCAACACCAGGTGTCCGTCTTATAGAGAGTTTAGTTACAGTAAAATGACTGAAAAACAGCAGGGACCAACACCAGGTGTCCGTCTTATTGAGAGTTTAGTTACAGTAAAATGACTGAAAAACAGTAGGGACCAACACCAGGTGTCCGTCTTATACAGAGTTTAGTTACAGTAAAATGACTGAAAAACGGCAGGGACCAACTCCAGGTGTCTGTCTTATAGAGAGTTTAGTTACAGTAAAATGACTGAAAAACAGCAGGGACCAACACCAGGTGTCTGTCTTATTGAGAGTTTAGTTACAGTAAAACAACAAAACAACAGGGACTAACACCAGGTGTCTGTCTTATAGAGAGTTCAGTTGCAGTAAAATGACTGAAAAACAGCAGGGACCAATACCAGGTGTCTGTCTTATTGAGAGTTTAGTTACAGTAAAACAACAAAACAGCAGGGACCAACACCAGGTGTCTGTCTTATAGAGAGTTCAGTTGCAGTAAAATGACTGAAAAACAGCAGGGACCAACACCAGGTGTCTTTCTTATAGAGAGTTTAGTTACAGTAAAATGACTGAAAAACAGCAGGGACCAACACCAGGTGTCTTTCTTATAGAGAGTTTAGTTACAGTAAAATGACTGAAAAACGGTAGGGACCAACACCAGGTGTCCGTCTTATAGAGAGTTTAGTTACAGTAAAATGACTGAAAAACGGTAGGGACCAACACCAGGTGTCCGTCTTATAGAGAGTTTAGTTACAGTAAAATGACTGAAAAACAGTAGGGACCAACACCAGGTGTCCGCCTTATAGAGAGTTAAGTTACAGTAAAATGACTGAAAAACAGCAGGGACCAACACCAGGTGTCCGTCTTATAGAGAGTTTAGTTACAGTAAAATGACTGAAAAACAGTAGGGACCAACACCAGGTGTCCGCCTTATAGAGAGTTTAGTTACAGTAAAATGACTGAAAAACGGCAGGGACCAACTCCAGGTGTCCGTCTTATAGAGAGTTTAGTTACAGTAAAATGACTGAAAAACGGCAGGGACCAACACCAGGTGTCTGTCTTATTGAGAGTTTAGTTACAGTAAAACGACTGAAAAACAACAGGGACTAACACCAGGTGTCTGTCTTATAGAGAGTTTAGTTACAGTAAAATGACTGAAAAACGGTAGGGACCAACACCAGGTGTCCGTCTTATAGAGAGTTTAGTTACAGTAAAATGACTGAAAAACGGTAGGGACCAACACCAGGTGTCTGTCATATAGAGAGTTTAGTTACAGTAAAATCACTGAAAAACAGCAGGGACCAACACCAGGTGTCCGTCTTATAGAGAGTTTAGTCACAGTAAAATGACTGAAAAACGGTAGGGACCAACACCAGGTGTCCGTCTTATAGAGAGTTTAGTTACAGTAAAATGACTGAAAAACAGCAGGGACCAACACCAGGTGTCTGTCTTATAGAGAGTTTAGTTACAGTAAAATGACTGAAAAACAGCAGGGACCAACACCAGGTGTCTGTCTTATAGAGAGTTAAGTTACAGTAAAATTACTGAAAAACAGCAGGGACCAACACCAGGTGTCTGTCTTATAGAGAGGGTTGTCCAATACACCCGAACTGAATCGGATCGACTAAGGCTGTTGTCGACCCGACTCACCGGAAGTCATTTCGCGAGAGACTTAGTAAAAATACGGCGAGAGTGTAAGAGGGAGGGTGGAAAATATCGGCGGATCGACTCGATCCGACACGGATGGAGACGACCCGGCTTAATAAAAGTCGACCCGACTCACCGGAAGTCATTTCGCGAGAGACTTAGTAAAAATACGGCGAGAGTGTAAGAGGGAGGGTGGAAAATATCGGCGGATCGACTCGATCCGACACGGATGGAGACGACCCGGCTAAGTAAAAGTCGACCCGACTCACCGGAAGTCATTTCGCGAGAGACTTAGTAAAAATACGGCGAGAGTGTAAGAGGGAGGGTGGAAAATATCGGCGGATCGACTCGATCCGACACGGATGGAGACGACCCGGCTAAGTAAAAGTCGACCCGACTCACCGGAAGTCATTTCGCGAGAGACTTAGTAAAAATACGGCGAGAGTGTAAGAGGGAGGGTGGAAAATATCGGCGGATCGACTCGATCCGACACGGATGGAGACGACCCGGCTAAGTAAAAGTCGACCCGACTCACCGGAAGTCATTTCGCGAGAGACTTAGTAAAAATACGGCGAGAGTGTAAGAGGGAGGGTGGAAAATATCGGCGGATCGACTCGATCCGACACGGATGGAGACGACCCGTCTAAGTAAAAGTCGATCCGACTCAACGGAAGTCATTTCGCGAGAGACTTAGTAAAAATACGGCGAGAGTGTAAGAGGGAGGGTGGAAAATATCGGCGGATCGACTCGATCCGACACGGATGGAGACGAACCGTCTAGTAAAAGCCGACCCGACTCACCGGAAGTCATTTCGCGAGAGACTTAGTAAAAATACAGCGAGAGTGTAAGAGGGAGGGAGGAAAATATCGGCGGATCGACTCGATCCGAAACGGATGGAGACGACCCGTCTAAGTAAAAGTCGACCCGACTCATCGGAAGCCATTACAAAAAGGAACAGGAGGAATTTGCATGTGCATGCGTCCATTTTCAGGATTTGGCGAACACGAGTTGTTGGTTATTGTGTCATTGGTTTACATATTGTACGAGAGTTTGTGGCTGAATGTCTTTCCTCAATGAACAGTATTTGCGAGTATTTTTCGTTAGATATGACCTTCGGAGTTTTTATTAGTTTGTGGTGAAATGGAGTTTATTTTGGTCTCGTTGTCCGTGGAGGGGCTATCCTTTATTGCCTGCAGCAATGAAACGAGGACAAGATGTTGTTTTATGTTCACATGCATTCACATTGTCCACAGCTTTTAAACAGAAGGAGAAGCTCGGCGGACAAATGACTTCAGCAAGTACATCCTTAGATGTAGTGTTTTTTGTGCTAACAATTTTACAAGCGATTGTCTTACTTTTGGTTAACAATGTTAATCTTTCTTTATTTTTGTTTTGAAATTGTCGATTCGCCCTTTTTCAGGTTTCGATATCTTGAAATCACAAGCATTTATTAATGATCATTGGAACTATTTAAGTGTTATACCGATTGTCAGAGTGTTGGGAATGTCATTTTATAAAAGAACTTTGTCAAGTATTTGATAGTTTTCTTCATCGTACATGTTACTTGCATATTTTATTATGGAAAACAGCTATTAAATAATTCTTGATTAATTAGTGATGCCTTCTATAACATGCTTCAAATTGAGGTGAACTCTATCATTTCGTGATAAGTAGAGTTACAGCGATTGGGGAAAATTTTGAGATTTTGTGCATTATTATGTTTGCACACCATTTCTTTCATTTCATTAAGCTTATGTAATGTAAGTTTATTATTTTGTAAGATTCAACAAAATCTAGCATAGATTAGTCTACCAGCCTTAAAACACATAGTACATGTATATTTAAGAAACAGCTGGAAAAAATGGCCTTGTGCTAAAATGTACTATTTTGTTGTTGCTGCATTTTATTGCAATGGTACTTTGTGAAACATGTATGTCCACAAATACTTTAATTATGACCGGTTTCCTCTTTGTACAAGTTACATTAAATTGTTTCTTCAATACATCAATGTTTGTATGGGGAGCCCGTGTTTCAATCAGGAGCACGTGCATGAAATGGAAACATAAAAAAGCTTTTGAAATCATCATATTCTACAGCAGCAATCAATCATGCATGTTGGTGCTTATATGCTATCGAATTTAGTAACATTAAAATCAAGGCAGAGGAGAGGCATTTATTTGTTTGTTTGTTTTTATTTGACTTGTAGTTTCAGCTGTCAAACATCCTTTAATGTTTTAAATAGGCTGCCAAAAAAAAAACCAGTTGATGATAATCATTTTCTGTCATGGAGAAATGTGAAGATTCTAAAAGAAAATGATTTTTATTTTCAAGGAAAAGGTCGATAAATCTTGGTTATCATCTTCTGTGTGTCTATTTCAGTGATATGTTGAAAAAAAGAAAAATGAATGCTTTTTGTATTACAGTGCTCTGCGCACCTTACTGTGCCAGTCTACAAAGTTTTTTATTGATTTTTGACCAATTTTTGACATTTTTTGACAGCTTTCTGATGGTTTTTGTTTAAACTGGCTAATCATTAGCAGAATCTGTTGGAGGTGGAAATGTAAATTGTCAGAACGCAAACGTGGAGTTTGACAACTATGCCTCCCACAGATCTTGCATGTTGATTGCCCAGTTTAAACAAAAGCCATCAGAAAGTTGTCAAAAAGATGTCAAAAATTAATCAAAAACTTTGTTGAGTGGCAACAGTAGGGCACACAGCAATGGAAGGCCCCATTTATATGAAGAAAAGTTGTCCTAGGTACTCGAGACAACCCTCCTCCCAAGACCCTAGTGAGCTGTTTTATAAAATTCTATTTATAAAATGTTGTGAAATTTGATAATTTGTTATAAAATTCTGTAAAAGTTTATAAAATAAATTTTACAAACATGGTCACTTTATAAAATTTTATAAGATTTTATAAAATAAATCTTACAAACATGGTATAAAATAAATTTTTCAAACATGGTCACATTATTAAATTTTATAAAATAAATCTTGCAAACATGGTCACTTTATAAAATTTTATAAAATAAATGGTCAGTTTATAAACTTTTATAAAATTGTAGAAAAATTTATAACTGAGGCTGACTCAGCCCACAGACTTTTTGGAAATTTAACAATTTTCATTATGAATTTAGACTGACAGACTGAAATGAGTCATTCACTCACAGTACACAGTCAGCCAGTCAAAGCAAGTGTAATAACAAGTGGCATCACTCCTGGCTTTGGCGGAAAGTGCGGATTTTGTTTATCAAAACAAAACATACATACATACATACATACATACATACATACATACATACATACATACATACATACATACATAAACTTTATTAAAGTGTCAAGGTATTTAGCTAAAAGCTAATTGTGGACACTATAAATAAATAATATGAATACAATTCAAGTATATTTAAAAAGTGTGAAACAGTGACCTTGCTTTCCTGGCTTTTCCGCACTTTCCTAGTACAGAGAAACCAGGAAAACCAGGATCACCCTTGGTGCTCGTGCTTATATTCAGCATCTTACAGCAATGCAAAACAAAATTACAGCAAGTGATCAACAAATGTGTTATATTTCAATTTACCCTTTGTTTGCATGTGTAAGTATTGCTGAAAATGGCAAAACACTACAAGAATGTTAATAGAAATTCAGCAATATGTTTATATGTTGTTGTCTGTTGGTTTAGTCTTGCTAGGGAATTTTCTCTCTGGGTTTTTAGGTTTTTCCCCATACTGAAACCAATACAACTGAATTTGATCCAGCTTCAGGTAGAGCATCTTAGCATTTTGTTTAATCTACACAGTACTTTTTAACATTATCTTGTTGTTATTATTTTTTAAGAAAATTAGGTACATGCATGTGTATTACTGGTACTAGGAATCCTTGAAAAGCCAGTTGTTGATCCTAAGGCCTTGAAAGTTGTACCTTCTATCGAAATCCTGTGTGCATGTGGGTATTTTTTTTTATGAAAGCTTTGAAATCCAGAAATTAATCTATCAAAAATAATTCAATAAAACACTCCTAAAATAAAAGGCGAAAGCATTTTGTAAATACCTGAGAACATTTTTAAGAAAAGTTGTCAAGGCTTATAAGATCAGTAATTTTCCACAGTTTCCGCTAGTGGTAATTACAACTGGTCTTTTCTTGTTGGACATTTAACACAATTTTCATTTTTAAAACCAGGCTTAACTAATCAATGACATCAATGTAATCAATGAGTAATCAATGGGTAATCAATGAGTAATCAATTGATTACTCATTAAGTATTGCCAATACTCAATGACTACATGTAATCAATGACCCACAAAATGTTTGGTCATTGATTAGTCATTGATTTGCATGAAAAGAGGTGTTGACAGGGCAGACAACTCATAAGCTCGTGAAAACATGGAACGTGACCTTTAGAGTTTTGCGCTAACAAGTAAATCCCCAAGGATTTTCCTTTTTTGTATGAGATAAGGGGAGGCTCTCTGTATATTTCTCTTAGCAATGGTTGGTTCTGAATTAAATGCCATTTGCTCATTAAGATGTTTTTAAGATTAGGCAAAGCCAGGTGGTACATTGTTATGAAAGGCAGAATTCTTTTTCGCATGTTCTCCTTTTGCTGCAAAGATGACTTCCATTCATGAATTTTACCTCGGAAATTATTTTCTCAATGAGATTGTGAGTGTAGCCTCTAGCACGGATGCGTGCTTTGAAGTTGTTGATATTCTCGCTGAATGATTTCACTGAGGAATTTGTTCTTAATGGTCTCAGGGCTTCACCTTTTCTGAGCCCTTTTCTGACCTCTGGTGGGTGGCAGGAAGAGAAATGGGTGTACTGGAAGGTCTCTGTTGGTTTAAAATGAGTAATCAATGACATCAATGAGTAATCAATGACCCACAAATTTTTTTGGGTTCGATTAATCATTGATAACTCATTGAGTAATCAAATAATTGATTACCCATTGAATACTCATTGATGTCATTGATCAATGATTAGTTACGCCTGGTTAAAACTATCAGACCTAACCTTGCAAGTCCAACAACAGGACATTATGTTGGATGTTCAGCCTCAAACAAAAAGCTGGTTTACATTTACTTTGTTATACTAGAGATAAAAGCAAGGCATTCATATGGCAAAATATTTGTAGTTTTGAGCAAAAAAAATCACACCAGTAGATTCTGCCAGGAACACTATGTAAGAGAATTTGCAGTGGTCCAATAAATTACAAACAGTGTGATACCAACAAAAGGTGTGGAATTATTACCAGTTACAAGAATAATTTGAATGAATTAACAGGAGGTTAAAATTAAGTTGAAGCCATATCTGCAATATGAAATTCTGGGCAGATAGGCAGTCCTCAGTGATCCTTTAACCCAGACACCAATCCCCAGATTATTTGCTGCCAAACTGAGTAGTGAACACCAATGATCCAAGTAGAATAATGTATTTTGCAATTTTATTGTGTAAATTCTACACTTAAAACAAACCAAAATAAAATGAAACCATAGAAATCACTTTAAGGGCAGAATATTTAGTTTGGTAACAGAATCCTGCATTTCTTTTTAACAAATTATATAATTATGAATATAATGACTTACACAATACAGATGTAATTGTATGAAGACCCTTTAGAGAGTGGACAGAACTTATGCAGTCCAAAAAATTGGTTCTAAATTACATTTACTGTAAGGAATATCTCTAATACCCCAGTGTTCTTACCAGGAATTTGCCTTGGGGGGTCCCAGGGCCCTCCTGCCTGATAAATAGGGGTCCTGCAGGAACTTAAGGGGGTCAAAGTTAAGTAATGATCCGCATAAGGATAGTGCTGAACGGCAATGCACGATGGAATGTCAACTTTTCTCAATTTTATTTATTTATTCATTTATTTTATTTACATTTTACCACAGGATAAATATTACAAAAGAAGAAAAAAATATTACAAAAATTGCAAATTTACAGGACAGGAAGAGCTACAAAAATAGTTCAAAATTAAATGTAATATTAAATGACTTAACATTGATAGGTAGGGTGGTGAGGAAGCCCAATGGAAGCTAAAAAGCTTGTAAAAAATTGGGCTCCTCATACTTAATTAGGATTTAGTGTAAGCTGCCATATCATGGTCAGGCAGGTTTAATTTACAGCTCTCTCGATAAGGTATTTATGAAGTCTTGAAACTAGAGTAATTTGTCAGTTGCGTTACATTATGGGGAAGGTAGTTCCATAGTTTAGGTCCTAAATAGAGGACTGTGAACTGTTAATGTTTGTACTACAGAAATATGGTCGGTAGTTATTAGCATTTCGAGTATTATATGTGTGTACTTGGCGAATCACTTGTTACAACTAGTGATCTCATTGGCTTAGACTCAAAAACTGCTAAAAAGTTAAGGTTCAAGGTACCTTAAGTCTAATTTTTTTAAGGTTTTAAGTATTTTGAGACCCAATCACACAACATACAATTTTTAAAAGATATTGTATTTGGGGAACTTCATCAAAGAAGCAAAATTAGTATCTTTTGTCTTCTGCTATTCTGATTGGTTAAGCACGAACATTTGCTAAAATTGATTTGACGCAAATGGATTTTCTGTATTTTTATAATGAAATATAATTATGAACCATCAGCTCCTCCTCTATTCTATGTGGGAAAGAGCCAATGCTGCAGAACAATGAAGTTTACTATAGTTCCTATGTGAAGCATTACTTAATCACGATCCGCCATGTTGTTTCTGAAAACGAAGCAAAAACCACAAGGAACGAATAACATGAGCCCACAATCCACAAGGTCAGTTATATGATCCAAGATGGCAGCCAAAATCGTACTGAAGGAGCTGGGTCCAACGGAGTTGAAGGCTTTAATGGTACTTTTGATGCATTGTTTTCATTTAATTGTACTTATTTCCAAGCAGAAAAAACTGAAGTATTTGATTGTGAATCGAAAAATTGCTCACTGACTTCTATACCTAAGTCCATTTTGCTCGTAGCATTTGATCTGAACTTGTGTGCCATCAAGGGTGCATTCACTTGGCTTTTAAGTAATGTGTTACATAAGAATTGAAGGGCCGAGAGCATAACAGACCTATGTGACATTTTAGGCCTTTTTTTTTTATTTTGTCTCGCTCAGATTTGTCCATTTTTGGCATGTGAACTAGTAATTAGTTGCAAAACATTGTTCAGAATTTTTTCTGTTGTTTTTTCCGTCGTTTTCGAGAAACACCGTATGCAAAAAAATAAATCAAAGGCTCCTATTGTAACGCAACATTGCGGTAAGCTTCTGTTTTCACACTGACACGGTTCAATATTTTTTTACAATTAAACATAAGGGTTTTTGATGAACCCCCAAAAACGTAAATCACTTTCATAATGTCCAGTTCGAAAAAAAAAAAAGGATGCTGAGCGCGAATCAAACCCAGAGCCGTCCGAGCGCAAATCCCGGATCCAAACCACTAGACCACAGAGCATTTCAACCACGGCACGGGATGGGAACTCTCAATGCTGCCCCTTTTCTGATCCGAAGTGATTCCAGACTTTTCCGCTGGCTCGTCTTGCCCACCAAGGTCCGTTTTTTTTACGTCAAGCACTAAATGGCGCTTCAGACACAAGGAAGGACAAGAAACACGACTCGTTTCTTTGAGAGGTGCTAGAGACTTAAGGATTTCCGGACTTAATGATGTCTTTCAATCACCGGACGGGCCTTATACACGTTAGCTTACACACACGCTACAGAGGCGATGTAATGCCATAGTGAGCTCACAATAGATAACTAGCGAACCAGGCATGCGTAAATAACGGTATTTTCGTTCAGGTTGTTGGCACTCAGAAGTATTGCAGTTGCGCAGTCTCATGGCTAAACTGCTTTGAAATGGCTTTGAATTAAATTGTGCTCTGAATGTAAAGTCAAAGCACTGGAGGGCCAGAACTCTGCTTTTTTCAGGAGAAATTGGTCTAATTCCTTATGGTTAGTGCAAATTCGACAAGGGTTAATGATATTATTCGTTGTACGATAAAATGAGGCACATCTGAGCGAGAAAAAAATAAAAAAGGCCTATTCCATCTCTCCCTCCCACGTCGTTAACATTTTGCAGTGCCCCCTCTCCCGAGCTTCGCGAGGTTCTGCGAGACACGTATTTCCAGTAATTATATTTCATTATAAAAATACAGAAAATCCATTTGCGTCAAATACATCTTAGGAAATGTTCATGCTTAACCAATCAGAATAGCCGAAGACAATAGCTACTAATTTTGCTTCTTTGATGAAGTTCCCCAAATACAATATCTTTGAAAAATTGCATGTTGTGCGATTGGGTCTCAAAATACTTGAAACCATAAAAAAAGTTAGACTTAATGCACCATGAACCTAAACTTTTTAGCGGTTTTTGAGTCTAAGCCAATGAGATCACAAGTTGTAACAATGAAAAAAGTTGACATTCCATCATACATTGCTGTTCAGCACTATCCTTGTTATGTGGATCATTACTTAAATGCATCATTTCATTTTTTTCTGTGGGAATCTCACAAGGTCGTGGCCTGGTAAAACAAAGGGTAATACCCAATATTAAGTAGCGTGGTTGTTCACTCAATTTGTGATCGGCTGTACTGAGTAAAGAAATACCAGTGACATTAAATCCATGTGTTCATCAGCACTGCAAGCCTGTAATGAACTGTGATGTTAAGATCTGAAAAAACAGAGTGGATTTTACATTATTAAGCAGCAAGGTCAGGATGTCAAGCAGGATGGAAGGTCAAGAAAACAGAAACATTTTGAACAAAAATTAGCAAAAATCGTCCAAAACTAGGAGTAAAAAAGTTCCATAATGCAGGTGGCCAGTTGGAACACTGCTGATCACTCCAGTATCAGGATTAGTGATCATAGCTATGCTGAATAAACTGAAATTGAAACAATAGACCCAACATAGTAGCTATTAAACACTGTAGAAAGTTTTTAATCCAAGTGAATTATGTATGAGATTAAAAGAAATAAGATTTCAAATTATAGTCTGTTAATTACATGGTAATGTGTAGCAAAACACACTATACACTGTAACACTATACAGATACTATTATTCAAATCATCAATCCACCTTCTCAAAAATTAAAAATAAGACCAGTTTTAAAGCCATTTTGTTTTGTTTGGAGGTCAACTGCACCCTGGAGTAACAGAGAGAGAGAGAGAGAGAGACAGTCAGAGACCCTGGTCTGGTCTACTCACATGCCTCCTAAAATCTGGGAGATTACAAATTAAATTGATTTGCGGGAGGGGCAGCAAAGTGTGAATTTTGTCCGCCTAGCTGAGCATTGTGAATCAAAACAAATCCAAAAATATTTGTCGATTCACAACAAATGTGAAGCCAATTATCCAAATTGAATAGTTTTGAGTCTGCAAGTTTCTTTAGGAACTGTAAATTTACGGTTGGGGAACTGTCCTGGCACTTGAAGATTTGCCTCAGTAAAGTTAATTTTGAACTTGCTACAGAATTCAGCCCAACTCTTATTTTAATTACTTGACGCTGCTAAGCTTGCGCTCAGCAGAAAATGCTTTTGATTTCTGGCATTGTTTAAACTGGGATGAATTATCACTACAAAGTATTTAGCAGGCGATCTTCAAGCTTCATTCAAGAGGCACAATACAGTGAATTGTCTGTTCTCAGACAAAGGCAAAGCAAGAAAGAAGTGGTTGACATGGACCAAATTGTGGAAATGCAGATCAACTGCACACTTTTATAACAGGAAACAAGGTAGAGGAGAAACTGATAGGTTTTATTCTTTGTGGGTGAGACATGTTGTTTTGTTTAATATTCACCAGTTCCAGTTGTTTAAATGTCTATGCAAGATAACCTGTTTGACTTTTTGCATTTCACTGTTTCATTATACAGTATACACTTATGAAATTATTGAACGGCAACAATTTTTATCCTTGCACAATGTTCATTCCCCTTTTTTGAATTGTTTGAATGCGCAGTTTCTGGACAACAACCAATTCACACACAGTGTCAGCAGAGCCAAGAGACATGTGACCAGGCCAGACCCAGGGTTGTCATAAAGTTTCGAAGTAGCCGACTGTGTTGTTGGAGTAGGCGGCCGAGGTTGGGGAAAACCCATCTCTTCTAAAGAACAGCCCAGGTGAGTAGCTGGCCGAGATAACAAAGAAGGTGGTGATTTTTGCCGGCAGCCGGCTACTTTTGACAACCCTGCAGACCAGGGTCTCTCTCAATCTCGCTTGCTCCAGGGAATGAGAAGAAGAGATACCCTGGGGATGAGATTGTTTAGATGGTTTGTTAATATCAAGCAAAGTTTTTTCATAATAATGTCAGAAATAACAGCAGTTACCCACTAAGCATAAAGGACACAACAGATATAAATATGTTGAGGAAAGCAAAGCTTTCAGATGTTGAAGTTAAGTGAAGTGAAGTGAAGAAGCATATGTTGCTTTAATATTATAAGCTTAAATTAACTTCAACTTGAGCAAAAATTATTAAACTTTACACACTGACACTTAAGACTTAATTAAAAGTTTAATAAGCTTATTTAAAATACTTACCTATTAAATTTCCATTTTTTTTTTCTTTCGAGTTGCCATTATTGTCTTGAGCCGATCATATTCCTCACAGGAATACAGACAAAAGCCCACGGGTTCCATTCATAATAAGCTTACGTCTTAACTTAAGCTTAAGATTATATAAGCTATATATTTATTTTATAAGACTTACACGACTGCTTGGCTCGTCGTCAGAGACGATTTTTTTGTCCTTCATGTTTGTCCCACAGTATTTTTTTAAAGCAGATACCAATCTATGTAATGATGAGATGAATAAAAAAATGTAACGATTCCCAAAAGATCCGCTTTTACCTTCTTTATAAGCTCACTGATCCTCGCATCTTGTCACCAACATTTTTTATCCGATCAAACCAAAATGGCCGCCCGAGCACCCGGATGAGGCCCGGACGATAGGTGCCTGGAGCCGAGATAACCATTTTCCCGCGCTTTCCGCCGGTCCAAGATACAGCTGACGCGTTCAGAGTGAGTCGAGGAGAAAAAATATTCTGCTTTTCCTGGCTTTTCCTGCGTTCAGAGGATCGTTTGGACAATAACCTTTTCACCTTTCTTTGACGAAAAATTAACTTAAGATTAAAAGGTAAGTCTCTTTGACATTGGAAAATTAAGTTAAGCCATAAACAAATTCGCAGTATGTTGATGTGCTTTACAGTCTTTACATGAGAGCAAGACTATCAGTTCAAAAGGTTCTTGAACATACAACAAGCTACATGGACTACATGTACAGAGAGTTGAGCTGTGGATACATAAATATTGCTTGTATGTATTTTTTTTTCCTGCTGAAGGAAAGGTAATCTGTTAAGTGACTTAAGTGGTGATTGTCCGTGAGTTATTACCAAATGAAGGCAGTTGTTTCACCATAGCACTATGCCTTTCTAGGAAATGTTCAATGAACTTGACTCGTTTTGGTGTTTACACTCATTGAGGAACCGCTGATTGTTTGGTGTGACGCAGTCATCTACAGCAACTGCTATTATTAAAATTTGTTGTGTTGGTTGTAAAATTTGTTTTGTTAATTTTTTTTTTCAGCCCGTTAACACTGAAGTCTGCAAACAAATTATTGTTTTCGTACCTGTCCAAGTTTATTCCCATAACAAAGCATATGAACCGTTGGCGTTTTCTGTTTGTGGTGCTGTATGTGCTAGACAATCACAATGAAGATGTGGTAAATAATTAATGTAAATGATTTTTTTGGTACTGCTTCATGTAGAACCTTGTAATGTTAAGCAGTTACATATTGTTTTTCGCTATGTTTCTGTGGAATTGTCAGCTTAACTGTGATTAATGACATTTCTCTTAGTTTTTACTAATGGTCAATGAATTGGAAACTTCCACATCCTACCCCACCCCCTTGTCAAAAGAGTCTAGGTATTTGAACTTTAGCTTTGAAGATGGGATCGTTCAAATTCCCCTGGCAGAAAGGACAAGAAAGTGTTGAAATGTCCTACCCTAGTGCCAAATTTGAGTAAAGAAAATTCGAAATTTTGCATTTATTCTTGTGTATTGTTTTATAATGGTCACTTTTTATATTTTCAAATGCCATACAACGGCTTTTCGTGTCAAATATAAGGGGATGTATGATGGTCAAATTGTTTGGCGCATAACTATAAGTAAAAGCACAAGTTTTAGTGGAATTTTGTGAAAATGCCCCAAATAACATTTGGAATCTTTGTTTTTTCAGGTCAGTTACAGCTGTTTGTATTTCAATGTTTGCCTGTTTTATGACCCATGGGGCAATAGGTTATGAATTTAAAAAAGTTAAGAAGTGAACCAAGTGTTTGGTTACATGAAACAGCAATTTTACTTAAGGGGAGGTTATTACAGTAACTGCCTTATTGGCACCAGAGATTATCTGTAGTGCATTTTATAATATGAAATTGACTATAATTGAAGTCACTGTTTAATTTTAAATCTTGATGTTCCTATAATGTTTTTATTTTGTCACAATAAACTAGGCATAAAGTTGTTACAGTGGAAAGTTTTTTAATAATTAACCAAAAAATGAATATCAATTGTGTTGTATTTTACGAGTCTTGTACAAATAAAGGATGTTACACATTAGTATTGATATCATGAGTTAATGACTGCATGTACAGGGGCTATTAAGTGGGTTTTGGGCCACTAACAGTTCAGTCTTGTACATAGAGTGGTTTCGATAAATTCGTGAAACAAAATGTATTTATTGCAAGTAATAATGAGATGAATACAACAGTTAACAAAAGAGTGTTCAGTAATAGTACAAACCAAAGGTTCGAATTAGCCTATATTCGTGCCTAAAACGTTTTATGGTCAGCTTTTGGGGGCACTTCGAATACAAACAAGATTTAATAATTTTGGGGGAAACTGAACAACTTGAAACTCAAAGAAAAAAACAGTATTTCACAAAAAAAAAAGCAAAAAAAAAATGCTCCCATTAGGATTGGAACCCGGGATCATTGTATCCCCCGATTAGTCGCTCTAACCACTCTACCACGGTACATTTCACGTGTAAATTATTTCAAATGTGAGTGCCTTAACGTACATTCATGATGTATCGCGTGTCGCTGTTCCGTAATCCATTTGAAGTGTGCAGATTGCTTTTCTAGTCCATGAGCTTACAACGTTTACGTTTTGATTGCTTTTCTGGACAAACATAACCTTAAAATTATGTCTAAAAAGTAAGACTTCACCACATTTCTTCTTGGTCACTACATTCAGTAGCCGACGATCGCAAATTGAAATGGTAGTTAGCGCGTAAATAATCGTCTTACGCTTAGAACAAGGCATACATGCATGTTTACTTCTTTTGTTTCGTTTGTTGGCGTCGGTTAGCGCGTGGATAGTCGCCTCACGCTTAGAACAAGTTATACTTGTGTATTTTTCTTGTTTACTTTGTTGGCGTCAGTTAGAGCGTGGATAGTCGCCTTACGCTTAGAACGAGCTATACATGCATGTGTACTTTGCCCGTCTGGTTTGTTGGCGTCACTGAGTTAGCCCGTGAATAGCACTTGGCCTGACGCTTAGAACGAGTGCATGTGAAGTTAGCGCGTGAATAGTTGGCTTGTACGATTAAAACGAACTATACAGTGCGTTACGCTTAGAACGAGGTATACATGCATATGTACTTTGCTTGTTTGGTTTGTTGGCGTCACAAAGTAGCGCGTGAGTAGCACTTAGCCTTACGCTTTAATTAATAGAACGAGTGCATGTGAAGTTAGCGCGTGAATAGTTGGCTTACGCTTAAAACGAACTATACAGTGCGTTACGCTTAGAACGAGCTATACATGCCTGTGTACTTTGCTTGTTTGGTTTGTTGGCGTCAGTTAGCGCGTGAATAGCACTTGGCCTTACGCTTTAATTAATAGAACGAGTACATGTGAAGTTAGCGCGTGAATAGTTGGCTTACGCTTAAAACGAACTATACAGTGCGTTACGCCTAGAACGAGCTACACATGCCTGTGTACTTTCTTCTTAGTTTTTTTCTAAGTGTCTCGCGAAATGACTTTCGTTGAGTCGGATCGACTTTCACTTTGACGGGTCGTCTCGATCCGTGTCGGATCGAGTCGATCCGCCGATATTTTCCACCCTCCCACATACACTCTCGCCGTATTTTTCTAAGTCTCTCGCGAAATAACTTCCGGTGAGTCGGGTCGACTTTTACTTAGACCGGTCGAGTCGGATCGAGTCAATTCGCCGATATTTTTTACCCTCCCATCCACGAGATTGATTTTTACTTCCGGTAGTAATAGGTTGATGATTTCGCGACCTGACTTCCGCTGAGTCGGATCGTCTTTGCTTATTGACGACCCGACTCAGTTCGGGTATATTGGACATGAGTGCTTATAGAGAGTTAAGTTACAGTAAAATGACTGAAAAACAGCAGGGACCAACACCAGGTGTCTTTCTTATAGAGAGTTTAGTTACAGTAAAATGACTGAAAAACGGCAGGGACCAACACCAGGTGTCTTTCTTTTAGAGAGTTTAGTTACAGTAAAATGACTGAAAAACAGCAGGGACCAACATCAGGTGTCTGTCTTATAGAGAGTTTAGTTACAGTAAAATGACTGAAAAACGGCAGGGACCAACACCAGGTGTCCGTCTTATAGAGGTGTCCGTTAAGAGAGAGTTGACTGTATACACTTTCTACTGGCCTCTTGATTTGTACTAACCTGATTCATTTCTGATCCAATACCTTTTGGTTCATCTTGAATGGATTCACTTATTTCTGTATCACTTCTGGCTTCCATCTTCCACATTTGCCCCTACCATGAAAAAAGGACGTCTATTACAGGGGTGTCATTAAGGGCCGGGGGCCGGGGATTTCCCCCGGCTACTATGAGTATGAGCCCCAGCTATGAGCCTTCGGTGCTTGGCCTTTGGTGCTTCGGTGCATGTATCATCACCTGCCTACTCTATTCAATCAGCCACCCACTTCAAAATTTAATGACACCCCTGCTATTAGAACAGAAAAATAACACTGAAATACAATTTTCTAATTTTTCTCAATTAACTGTAGGAAACATAGTAAGTAATAGATAAAATAAGAGCAACAGAACTGTATCTTGCTTATAAAAGAACAATAGTAATGAAGCTTATTTGCATTCCTATTATTCTTCTTACCCCCCCCCCCTTACTAAAAAGAACCATACTTGAAAGACAATTTCAGCTCCCTTTTATAGGTGCTCCGGTTTCACTTTATCGGCAGTCAAGTAATCTTTAGTATTTTTCTGTTCATCTTGAACTCTAATAAGGTATGTTTTCACAAATGACAAAACCTTTAACATGACATGTCCACAAAAGACCAGAATCTACCTGGTCCATGGGCGCGCAAGCTGTGCCACTTGCCGTAGGACAAAAAAAACAACTTGCAGAAATTGTTAGTCCGTGGGCCAGTAGACGAAACCCTCCCCCCCATCGGGGAATTTTGGGGACATGTACCGTTTTGAAGCATAGCCCGAGGGTGTTTCAAATCAGGTTGTTCGCACTTCTCAAGTGGAGGCGTTTGGCCGTACGGCCGCATTCTTCATCTGAGGCAAAATACCACAGGGAACCAAGTCGTTATTTTTGAAAATCACTCTTGAAACCCTGGAAAAGGGACATAAACTCTAAAATGTGAATTCTAGCTCAATCCGTTACAGTTGAGATGTACACAGGCCAAAATCTCGCATACAAGCACCCATAGGGCATTTCAACACAATTATGCTCGATATACCACAGTCCACCTACTCATTCTTCTCAATCTGGAAGACACCCACCCTGGAGCCTCCAATGATTTCTGTGTCAACCGATCAGGGGTCCCTTAAAGGTTAAATGAACCAAAAATTAGACAATTTTTCTTTTAGTCCAATATTGGTGCAATGATTTTAGCGGAGCTCTGTGGGCCGAAGGCCCGCGCGAAGCCCCATAGTCATAGAACCCATGCCCGTCGTTTTTCATGGTCATGGCCAGCGGAATGTTTCGCGGGCGGCGTCTGTTACATGTGTGTCCAACTGTGTGTCCGTGTGTCCGTGTGTCCGAGCGTCGCTCAAGGCTACAAGCTCGCGAGCACGTATGACGTCGCAAAACATGCGCGAATGACGCCACACAACACCCGGGAATGCCGAATGTCACGTCAGCTGTATGCGTATGACGTCATCAACATCCGGGATCTTTGAGGCTTTGTTTTTCGTGCGGCTACACAGCCGTCAGCTCGGTAAACACTTTAGTTGGATTCAGAGTTGGATTGTTGTGTTAAGCAGAGAATTAAAATTGTTATTTCCCTGCAGTTTTTCGCTGTTTGCTACTCAAGACAGAGATACTAGTTAAGGGATACTCAGAAGCCGCTTTAGTGGAAAAAGAAGAGCTTTCAGGGATAAAATCTTGCTTCGAGGAACTTCATATTATCAATGCAGGAGCAATGCGGGGAGATGCCTTGTTTTATTACGGATTTCAGAACCTAAGAAGCGGAGTTTTAACGAATTTCCAAGCAGTCCAGTGCTTTAAAGGTAAAATAAATCACACTTTTCGATGGGAATTTATGTTGATATCAATTTTTGATTGACTTTTCCTTTGAGTTCTCTTAAGTTTTGGAGGCATGTTTATGACACGTGTTCAAATTAAGTCGTGTTGTTATCTTGAATTTCATCGAGGACAGCTCTGCCTTGATGCGCTAGAAATAATACGTGCTTTTCTTTTAAACATAAATTAATGTAGATTGAATAAAATTTTTCGATAGAAGATTGTGTCGTCCGTTTTTATGTCTTTGTTCATTCATTACATAGATTAAAAAGCGATTTTATGTAAACAAAACAAGACTTAGATTTTCTGTCTTCACTCGCGTCGCCTTATGCAAATAAGCTTATGTTCTTGTAGTTTTGCAATTTTAATTTCCAAATCAGTTTCTCGGGCAATTTTTGACAAACAAAAACTGTATTTTATTCGGAAAGTAGTCGTACTAGTTATTCTGGAAAGAGAAAAGTTGTTTTTGTGAACTTTTGTACGGTCTAAATGTACTGTGCAGACGGTCGGGTAATACTGTTTTTGAGAATTGCTAAAATTGAAAATAGCCCGTTCTTCAATCTTAATTCTTGTGCTTCCAACCTTTCACCTTAGTTAAGTTTCACCTTAGTTAAGCTTGTTTAAAGTGCGACGCTGATAGGCTGGGCCTATCTATATATATTATGTTTAATGGGTACCAGATAAACACATTCTGAAGTTTGAAACGCAGATACAACACAGTTCTTAACAACCTCTAATTCCAATGGACCTGGATATCACGCAGCTCTATTGTTTTCAGGAATAGGGTCCATTGTTGTGTTGTTTGTTCTATTATTTTCTCAGCAAATCAGAGAAGACCTTGTAAGAGCTGCGTACTGCCCCTGAAACGCAGAGATATTGGAAGTTGAAAAATGCGACTTTTTGGCCTTCATAATCGTAGAGCGATCGGGAAAATTTTCGGAAAATGACGTCACTGTTGAGCACCTCAAAACAGTCAAAGTCTGAAGGTGAAAACAATAGGCTGGTTCTCACTAGGGCTTTTAAGTGCAATTGAAGCGTAGTTGGTAGATACTCGTAGTGTGAACTCCTTTCTTAGAGCGTTTTGTAAGCCTGAATTTTGTTTCAATGGAAGCAGTCATCTGATTTATTTAAACGTTTAAATCTTTTTTGTAAAATGCATCAAAGAGGTAAAAATTAATATCAGCTGAATGTAATTAGAAAGTTAAATAATTTGCAGTAGTTCGTTTTCTATAAGTTCCATATTTCCCTTCTTTTTTACAAAAAACATCTTTTTGAATGACACGTGCTGTTGGTTTGTGTGGAATCACCCAAGTGTAGCTTACGTCCTTAGAGTGTGAACGTTTCAATGACCGCAGGTTTTGGTTTCTTTGTTGCCCTGGCGATATACGAAAAGCAAAAGGATCCAAGTGCAGTTTAAAGTAAGGTGTACCCCTTACTTATTGGGAGCGCACTTTACCAATGACAGTACAGCCGTGCAGCTAAAAGCATGTGGGCGCGCAACTTCGATTTCCACAGGGAACGAGCTCTCTGCGTTTTGGTTTACGATTCTGGAGTCACTGGTGGCTTAAAAAAGACTATGAAGTAGGATCTCAAGTTTTAGTTTAGCTATTGTATTGGAAGGCGTATTTCAAGTCGACTTAGGGTAATAAATTCTATGTCGAGAAAAAAAGGTTGTCGTTTAATTTTCAGGCTCAGCCAATCAAGAAACTACAGCCAAAACAATGCCTGGATGTGCGTTTTAGATTTTGGTGCATTTCCTCGCCGTTCCCTGCAAAACAACAACGTCAAATGATCAAAGATTTTGTAGAGAACGTGAACACACAACGTTTAATTTTCTTTTCTGTATCTGAAATTTAAAGCTGTCACTATGAATTTACGGTTAACCTTCAGAAAAATTACCGCGTAAGCGGAGATGATTGACAGACATGGAAGTTAACCTGACTAAACTCCCTAGCGAGGTGGTTTGAAAAAGCCAAACTTTAAAAATATATATTATATAGGCAGATGCGAAGTTTTTCGAAGCAAGATTTCATCGCTCGGGAAGCTCTTCGATTCCTACCATAACACAAGTTCAAGCTCGATCATTTTCAGTGCAAAAACAGTGGATACGCGGACTTTTCTCTGATGAATCCTATGATTCCATAACGAGATTTGGCATGCCTGTTGATAGTTTGCTTAATTGTGATGTCTACTGTGTAATCCTACTGGAAGGGACTTCTGATCAGTTGACATTGAAACCATTTTTTGTGAGGAGTTCCTTGACTCCAGGGTGGGTTTCTTCCAGATTGAGAAGAATGAGTAGGTTGACTGTGGTATATCGAGCATTATTGTATTGAAATTCCCTGTGGGTGCTAATATGCAAGATTTGTGTGTGTACATCTCAACTATAACAGATTGAGCTAGCATACACATTTTAGAGTTTTATGTGCTTTTTCCGGGGTTTTAAGAGTAATTTTCAAAAATAACAACTTGGGTATACTGTGGTATTTTGCCTCAAATAAAGAATGCGGCCGTACAGCCAAACGCTTCCACTTGAGAAGTGCGAACAACCTGATTTGAAACACCCTCGGGCTATGCTTCAAAACAGTATATGTCCCCAAAATTCCCCGACAGGGGGGAGGGTTTTGTCTACTGGCCCACGGACTATTGTGGATTTGCCCATTTTCCATAACTATATAATGGCGCTCCACTCTCACAGCCAAAAGAGGCCGATCTGTTAAAAAATATTTTCCACTGGCAACCACCTAGTTTTACATGTAAATGTAATGGGATATTTGAAACCAATCCAACAATTTTCTTTCTTTACGTCTATAGGGTAGGGTACAAACCTCATTTTCTTTGGGACTTGTCTCTTTTGGGTCATCTAGAGGATTCATTTTTGTCACTTCTTCTCCCAGTTCTGCAGCAACCTTTCTTGCAAGTTGGTTCATAAACTGAGACACATCTAATTTTTCATCAGTAGGTTTCCAATTCTTCACTTGATCAACTTGAAATTCAAATTTTGATGGGTTTACATCAATTCCATCAGTGCTCTTCTCTTTAGGATCAAATGGAAGGCCCAAGAAGGACTTCTTTAAACTCGTCTTGCCCGCTCGATCCTGACCAATCAACATGATCCGAGCACGAAACACCTTAACCTTACCAGACTTCAGAGCATTTTCATAGGCAAGCTTTGCTCTTGGTCCTTGTGCTTTAATTTCACTTGGAATTGGACTCTAGGGGGGATTAGAAATAATAAAAGCTAACTGTATAAAATACAGGCTTATAAGTGATATTTGTGAGACTTGCAGTGATCTTGTCAACTTATGCAGTTTAAAAGGAACCTAAAAAATATAGGCTTTATCAGGATTAGAACTTGAATTTTTTTTTAATTTTTTAATTTGGATTTGAATTTGAACTCTGTGATAAAATGGATGCAATGCTTTGTCCATTTGCACTAATCAAGACAACTGGAGAGTATGCCAATTGTGAGTTTGTAATTCTACCCGTTTCGACCTGATGATGGTGAATATAGGAATGCGAATGTATAGGAAAAATCATATATGTGAACAGTGGATAAAACATGTGAATAATATTTGTGATCCTTGTAATGAATTTATCAACTTGTAGTCTAAAACAAATCTGAAAAAAATTATTGTCTTGTCCAGCTAATTAAATGTAAAGTGCAATACAGTGTACTGCAGTAGAATTTCAAAAACTAGCCTGCATAGCAGGTGCATGAAATTAATATGGGCGCAAGAAAGAACAGGGTGCGTGAGGGAGACACGCGAGGAGAGAAAGAGCGCCTGCCTGAAGCCCCGTCCATACTAATGCGTTTTCGTTTGAAAACGCATACTTTTTTTATCCGTTTTTACCGATCATCCACACTATATCAATCGAAAACGGAGATAATTACCTATGAAAACGGAGGTTTTTGAAAATGCTTTTCAGAGTGGAGACTCTTGAAAACGCAGGTCAATCATTTTAGTGTGGACGGCAAAAACGGAGCTTTCCAAAAACGCTTCGTTACAGCTCCTAGCTGACGCCATTGGAGCATGCATATTGAACAGAAAAAACGTCCGAGCAGAGCCTGGTGATGAAAACGCATCTTTGGATTATCGTTTTACAGCCCCTAGTGTGGACGGTCAAAAACGATGTAAAAACGCTAGTGTGGACGCAGATCTTTTCATCCGTTTTCAGGGAACCAAAAACGGAGGTTTCCAAAACGCATTAGTGTGGACGGGGCATGAGAGGCCTCCGAAAATCTTTTTTTTCCGCATTCTGAGAGAGCGGAAAATTCCTATTGGTTGAGAAGCTTCCGAGGGAAAAAGTGGTCGTGTTAGGCGAGAAAACTGTCACTCAAAGGAAACACGAGATCGTTTGTATATGAATCTTGTTTGGAAGAAGTGTTAGCAACGCTCAAAAATAAGCAATTTAACTTCACTTTAAAAAGAGACAAGAAAGTGCATTGTGCCATCTGAGTTCAAGCACATGAAATATTTCTCAGAATCCCAGACATTCTGGCATGTGCGTGAAAACAACTTATTAATGAATTCGTCATTGAACTGCATAAAGTTTTGAATAACATGTCTTGGATGAGTTGAATCGCCTTTTAATAAGATGCTTGGTGGTTTGCCTAGCGGAGGCAGTGGATTTTTGTTTTCTCTTCACGAGGAGCTGTACCCGTGAGCAGCGAAGCCATAAGTGGTCGAGCAACTCGAAATCGGCTGGCTTCTAATCGGTTGTCTATCTTGTCGCTCGGTTTTGTCGATTTGTTCTGAAGTATTGTTTTCTTTCTGATCAGAATCATTTTTATCCGAACTTTTTCGGTCAGTTCTACATTCGACAGCAGGTTTGCGATCAGAGTTAACATGTGCGGTGCATGTCCTGGGGTTCATGAATTATTTTTCATTTCCAGCAGCTTTAGAAGGAGGACACTTGAAGGGATAGATGAGAGGGCCCAACAGGAAAATAGGATACCTTATTGAGACTTATATAACGGGGTAACTGGTTAGCTTTCAGTTACAGTAAGGGGTAGCAATTTATATAGTTAAATTTAGGATTAAGCAACCCGAGAAGCTAGGTGGTACAGTGGTACGGTAGGCTACGTAAGCCTAAGCCTAGCTGAGGTCACAGGTTCAATCCTGAGTCGGGATTTTAGATTTTCTTTTTTACACTTAAAAATTTTAAAAAATAAAATTCTAAGTGTCGACATTACGTTATATAAGTCTCTATAAGGAGTCTTGGGCCCTCTCATCTATCCCTTCAAGTGCTTAAGAATTATTTCCGCCGATGGTTTCAGTTGTTTTACAGCTCCTGAAGGATATTTTTTCTTTTAAACTACGAGTTATGTGAACAAACACGTGAAGTGAAAAGCGACTCTTACTATAAATTCCCGGAGTTAAGATGGCTCCTATTTTTCTTTTACATGTCTCGCCAACATCACTTTCGCTAGAATCTTCTGAAAGAGCAGAGGAAATGGAACTAAACATGTCACATAATTTAATCAGCTTTCTTCCACACGGAAAGCACACAACTTCGGAAACTCTTCAATTTTCTCAACAGATATCCCGATCTGATGAAAACTTTGAACTATTGTTCGGCCACAGTCATTTTCCCTCGCAGATGGCTTGGATAGATTCATGTAAGACATAAATCCAGACCTCTTCATAACGCACGGCCCATAAACTATTCGTAATTTTGTTTTGCACAGACCAACGAAAAAATTAGGATTTTCATCGTCTCACTGTCAATTTGGATCGCAATTCACCACCGCTCTCGACCAACATGTTGCAGAATTTCCCGCAATTTGCACTTTCGCGTGAAGGGGCAGATCACAGATCACGCAGCGCTGACAAGTAATTGGATAGGGGTCGTGAAATAATTTTCGTGGGCCTCTTGAGCAGGCGCTCTTTCTCTCCTCTCCCCCTTGCGCGCCCCGTTCTTTCTTGCGCCCATATTATTTTCATGCGCATGCTATGCAGACTATCCAATAACTCACGTTGCCATCATCGCCATCATCATCAACACCATTACTGCAGGTATTATCACCATGTCTGCCACCATCGCGATCATCGTCATCGTCGCTATGTTTCGCTCCAAAGTACGATGGATTGAGGAAGGGGAGAAACCTACCAAGTATTTCTTCAATATGGGAAAAAAATATATTAACAAGGAAGTCTTAACTGAAGTAAACATTTCCAAGGGTGATATCACAGTTAATGAGAGTCAAATAATTGACGAAATTAAAACTTTTTATGGTAATTTGTATACTTCATCTTGCAAGGCTTCAAGTGAGTCCTTTCTAGAATTCACGAGGAACATAGATCTACAAATGCCAAAACTATGCGCGGAGGGATACGAAGAATGTGAGGGTAAATTAACCTTAGAAGAATGCCGAACAGTTTTAAAATCAACGAGGAATGGAAAATCACCAGGAGAAGATGGTTTTACTGTCGAGTTTTACAGGTGTTTCTTCGAGTTATTAGGCCAAGATCATCTTAATAGTTTCAATGCGGCTTATGAATACTGTGAGCTGTCCGTCTTACAACGTAGAGGAATAATAACGCTTATATACTGAAACAGTGGATAGCATTGTAGGCGCGCTCTGATTGGCTACTGAAACTTGGAATAGCAAGTGCTATTCACCTCCCAGCAATTTGCGCCCGAAAATTGCAATCATTGACAGGAATAAATGAGTTAAAAAGCATCATTTTCGTTGTATTATCTCACTGTTTCGGTATATACTAAAACAACTATTCACCGAAGTGTAGGTGGGTAGTGGTGGATATTTACCTCGCCGCTTTGCGGCTCGGTAAGTATCCACCACTACTCACCTCCACTTCGGTGAATAGTTGTTAATTATTCCAAAGGAAAACGCAGACATACGAGAGCTATCTAACTGGCGACCAATAACTTAATAGTTTCAATGCGGCTTATGAATACTGTGAGCTGTCTGTCTCACAACGTAGAGGAATAATAACGCTTATTCCAAAGGAAAACGCAGATATACGAGAGCTATCTAACTGGTGACCACCAATAACTTTGTTAAATGTTGACTATAAAATTTTGTCAAAGGCAATCGCTTCAAGAATAGAAAAAGTCCTTCCGCGTTTAATCAACTGTAACCAAACAGGCTTCATGAAAGGTAGATACAGTACATTGGACAAAATATAAGACTGATTAATGACATTATGGAACAGACAAAACTTCAGGACATTCCTGGTATTCTTTTGCTATTAGATTTTCAAAAAGCATTGAGATGAGTACAATGGGATTTCATCCAGCAAACTTTGAACTTGTTCAACTTTGGAACCTTTTTAAAGCAATGGGTCAAGACGCTGTACACAAACACTGAAAGCTCTGTTCTACATAATGGATATACAACAGACTACTTTAAACTATCGAGGGAAGTAAGACGGGTGTCCCTTCTCCCCTTACATTTTTATCTTAGGGGTAGAAATCTAAGCGGCTTAGGTCAGACAAGACTGCACTGTACAAGGAATCAAATTATTTTCAACCGAGCATAAGATTGGACAATTTGCTGATGACACTACACTTTTTATAGGAAATTTAACAGTCGAAAATTCAATTAAACTTGTAGAACAATTCAGTGATATTTCAGGTCTGAAACTCAACGTGGAAAGGACCAAGGCAATATGGTTAGGTTCCTGCATGGAGATTTAACGACTCCAAACCTTTTGGCTTAAAGTGGACCAAGGAACCTGTGGGTGCACTAGGAACCTTTTATTTCTTATAACATGAAAGAAAATAACAAGAAAAACGTAGAAATGAAAAAAAACCTTGATATTTGGCAGGCTCGCAATCTTTCTCTACATGGAAAGTGCCCCATTGTGAAATGTTTGGGCATTGCACACCTGGTATATACTCTGCTTCGATGCTAGTCATTCCTAATACCTATATTCCTATAATTAAAAACTCTGTTTTCAATTTTATTTGGAACAAAAAAACAGGATAAAATTAAAAGAGATGTCATGTACCAAGTTGAAGTTTTATTTAAATTATTATTTTTGGCATGGATCTCTTGACTTGTGGTCAGGGACCCAAATTTTTCAACTTGGAAATTAATTCCAAACTATTTCTTTGGAAAATATGGTGGTATTAATTTGCTACTTCGCTGCAATTATGACAAGACATTCTTAGAAGAATCAGATGTTCCACATTTCTACAGACAAATATTGGCGAATTTTCTTGAATTAAGGACATTGTACGGACTACACGACGAGTCAGATGTGTTTTTGTTTAACAACAAGCACATTGTAATTGATGGAAACTCAATTTTTTACTCTAAATGGTTAGAAAAAGGAATCTCTAAACAGGACATCTCTAAATAGACCACAGAGGAAAACTGTTATCCTTCCATGAATTCCAGAAAAAAATATGGCGTTAAATGTAACTTCTTAAATTACTTACAAGTTCTCTCAGCGATTTCCAAATACTTAATTGAGAAGGCGAGAAATCTACCTCTAATTGACAAACGTAATATACTGAATAGCACTATCCACCAGCTTTCTCCTTCTATTGCTATAAACCTTGCAAAAATGAACTGCAAGGACTACTATTGGGTGTTCATAAATGCAGGCAAAATTGAACCTTCAGGTCCAAAGAAATGGCAAAAGGACCTCAATCTAAATAACTTTAGTTGGAAGCAGGCTTTTACCCAGATAAGCCGAACTTGTAAAGAGAATAAACTAAGAGAATTCAATCTCAAATTATTCCATAGCGGATAATAGTCACCAGGAAAGAGTTACACACATAATTATGGTATCGAAACAAACAGTAAATGTCTTTACTGTGATGAGCCGGACTTGATACACTCCTATGTAGAATGCCAACTCTCTCAGTCTTTTTTCAAAAAGGTTGTAATATGGTTTAACAAAACAAATAATTCTCATTTTTCACCTACTCTGTTCGAAAAACTGTTTGGAATAATGGAATGCAGTAACAGTTATCCAAAACTATCCGAACTCAATTATTGCCTTCTCTTCACCAAATATTTTTTGTATTGTCAGAAGATGAATAAAAATGAGTGCGACTTCAATGAGTTTATTAGAAAGTTACTGCGCAAACTTTGTATTGAGTTCAAATGAAAATAATCTCTTAGAAGGAGAAGATGCTTCTATCTCTGATCAATATCAATGTCTTATTTATTAACTAATGTTTGTAGTCAGTGTAATCTAATGCCAATGCTTCTTGGGTATACCCCAGCCCATCATTATCATCATTATGTAATATGTGCTTGCACCAACTTCCATGTAATCTTCTATCTTTTTCTTTTTGTGTGTGTGTGTTTGTGTGTGTGTGTGTTTGTGTGTGTGTATGTATCCTTTTATTCACTGTAATTTCCTGTCATTGAGGTAATAAAGTTTTGATTAAAAAAAATCATCATGGTCAGTGAAATGTTCTGCTAAAAATAAAGGCAATGTGATTATTGCTGCCAACTGGTAAACAATCCTAAAGTACAAATCATAAATAAGATGCTGCCAACATAGGAGAAAATATTTGATTGTTTAGTCCAGCCATTTAAAGGGTGCAGAATAAAAATAAATTTAAAGTATAAGGGGACTTTCAAATTTAATTGTCATTTCATTTGTTGACAGCTGGTTTATTTTAGCACTTAACCCATTGACTCCTAGAATTATTTAACAAAAAACGGCAATTTTAACATGGTGCAAGATTCTCCAAACAGTAACACAACTATATTTAGGATACAGGTCCTGAGAATTATGAAATTGATCACAAAACATGAACATTTAAGATGTAGCAACAAAGTGTCTTCAAATGCCATAAGCAATGCATGGAGACCAGGAAGGAGAATTTGTGGGTTAAGACCGGGACTAAGGCCTTCATGACCAGTTAGCCACATATACATGTATAGCCTGTTCTAGGCGTTTAGATTGTGGGGAGCAGTGAAAAGTGGCGCACGGCGTTATAGGGTCGGCTCTAGGGAAAAGCCTCCCCTCATTTTTTCTCTTGCGCCCAATTTTTTTTTCGCATGCCACAAACTTAATGCCTGGAACAGGCTAATACATGTACATTTTTCGTACTGGTATCAATACAGTTCTCATTTATAATTACTTCAGCGAATTTGTATTCTATTTTTACTGCAACTGTACCAGTTGTTGTTGTGTTTTTTTTGTACAGCATTGCTTTTCAGCAGCAGTTAACTCCTGTGACCTCAACCATTTAAGGAAAACAGTGAATTGGGTTAGCAATTATTTAATACCCAGTATATGGAACAAAGCTACTGACAGCAATATCAAAGGGGAACAGGTTAATTTGGGAGATAGCACTCACAAGCTTCAAAATTAGAATTTGAAACAGGAGGAGTTAGCTGTATTTCTGATAAACCAACTCTCACCTCATCAAAATAAACACAATAAATCTTTTGGTACCCAGTCCCATAGCAGTCACAGTGGCCCACAGCTCAAAACCTAGTACCAGTTCCCATTTATTTTATTTTAGGAAGAGAGGAGACTGAGTACAAGTTAAATGGAAGAGACTGGGAAAGAGAATGTCTCAAATTTCGTGGCCATAGTGGCCATGCAACCCAACCTCTCCAGTTAAACCAGAAATTCCATCATTCTTTCCCCCCATCGCTAAAATTTTGCAGTGCACCCTCCTCCAAGCTTCGTGAGGTTCTGCGAGACACAATTCTAGTATATAAAATAATAGTTTCCCGAAAAAAGCTGAAGAAGGGGAAATTTCTAAGAAGAAGAAAGACCGGATTTTCCTTTGATTTTCCCAGTCAAATCTGATAGGTTTTTCGCATGTAACTCTGGCCCAATTTACAAGATCCCTCTCATTTAAGCACTTTTTGGAAGATTTCTTTCTTCTGCATCAGTTAGTCATGAAAGACATCTTTTGTCATAACAATGGATGATGCCACAAATGGTAGAAGGACCATTGTCAGTTCATGGGCATCTGAGGTCTCAATGGGTTAAACTGGCTGTCAACAAATGTATTCCTAACTTTATCGAGCAAAAGAAATACACACAATTGGACTTGACTACTATGAATAATGGACTGTAGAACATAAACTAATGTAGGATGTGAACGTTCATTGTGGACTTTGACTGTGGACTTGGGACTGTGGAATGTGGAATGTGAATTGTGGACTGCTAACTTTGGCTTTGAAATTAGTTATATGAAGTGGGACTGGAAGTCTGTGAACCAGTGCTACACTTACTTTTAGACTTCTTTGGCATTTTTTTCAACTTGATTTTCCCACTTGCATCATTCAGCTCCATTTTTATTGAACCTAGATCAACAGACCTTGTGAGGAGTTGGATCATGGTCTTGAACATTTCTTCAATAGTTTCCAATTCCAATGCACTCGCTTCCATGTAGCTGAGGCCATGAGATTTGGCAAATGCATGTCCTTCCTCGGAAGAAACTTCGCGTTTGTCAGTGTGATCTATCTTGTTCCCAATTATGATAATTAAAGCATTGCTTAATGTGCAATACTTCCTAGCAAAGTCAAGCCATCTAGAAATGTGTTGGAAAGATTCGCGTCTAGTCACATCACAAACAAGAAAAATGCCATGGGCATGACTACAACACTTTGCCATGTCAGGATAATCATTTACCAGACTGAAGGTGTCAAATATTTTCAAATGGACAAACTTGGAGCCATATTTAAATGACTCATGATGGTAATCTATTCCTATAGTTGCAACGCTTAAAAGGATATTAAAGAAAGGGTTTTTAAAACGATTAAATAAACAGGATTTTCCAACGCCATTGTCACCAATAATAATGACCTTAAGTTTGTAATCATACGATGGTTGAGGTTCAACTTTCTCAATCTCAATTTCTTCGTCTGCTCCACATTTGTACCTTTCCAGGTATACTTTAATGTTCTTTAAATGTGGCCGTTGTTTGCTGTCATTTTCCAGGCACCCTAACACCAGTTCTTTTAAGAAATGATCTCCCATCTCCTTGATGTCTTGTTTTCGTCGCACATGATCACCGAGCAACTCACCGTCTGAAAACAAATGAACAATATATTTTTAAATTATCTTATTTTAAAATAATAGACAGTTTCATGAATAGTGATAATAATTATTATAATAACTGATAAATACAGTGTATGGACAAACAGATAATAAACTGAGATGAGGAAATCCTATAATAACTTAAATGTAATGTATAAATTAGTGTTCGACACTAACCCTTGCCCACTTGCCCGGGGCAAGTACAGTTGTAAATGATGCGTTGGGCAAGTGTGTAAGCTGCAATGGTTGTCTGTTTGGGCAAGTGGTTTAAAGATAATACTCGAGTCGCGGGCACAGTTAATGCATTTGGATGCCCCAAATATCCAATACAATCTGCAGCAAAATCTTGAAATATTTGAAAATATAAGCGAGGTGAACATAGGAGGAGAAATGAATAAAAAACAAGTACAGTATCCTTACGCAAATACATCAAGTGTTATTTCCTTTTCCACCATGTTTGTCTTCACGAGCAAGTATTCAGGGGTAAGTTTGTGCCCAGCCCTCTCACGAATTGCTATTCCCAAACAAACATGGCGGCATGATGTGTGAGATACGATCATGAGTCTATTTCGGTTTGGTTTCACGCGAAAGTCACATGGGCACAGTCACTGCCAGAGAGGAAGTCCAACCAGCACAAGAGTTGAATCCTACAGAGCCAGGAGACGAGAAATGCTGAACCAGAATTCTCCGTAGGGAAAAGCAAACGAGATTGAAAATACCAAATGTCATGGGAGCAAGACTTTCCTGACTGTGTTAATTGCGTTCGTCTGCGAACGCGATCCTAATTTCGTGTTGAATGTCCTGTATCATGTGTTGGGTGTCCTGTGCAATTTGCTAGCGGGGAAAAATCAAGATTTTTTCTCATGCTTGGACATCCAATTAGCCCCCCCCCCCGAAGATTCTTTTATGTTTTTCAGGGGCAAATTCACGGGAGGGAACTGGTATCTACTTTGGCCTCGCTGTCATAGAGCTTGCTGCCGATTGGAGAAGGATGATTTCACTGACGTGTGCTTTTTTCATTAATACGCAGTGCATAAAAGCAACTTTACGCTTTTCAACGGCCGGAAAAAGTTGAGAATTGACAGATTTTATCACATAGTAAGTGAAATGAAGCCTGGCAGAGGTTTGACAGCAAAATCAAGGGCCTGTTTATCAACACTGTCGATCCGCGTCGATCTCTACACAATTCATCGGTCTGTCATGCGGCAAGTGAAATAATGGTTGGCTGCCTTTTTTTTTCTGTTTAGATCCAGCAATTCTTCCCCGTAACTTATGCCCGCATGTTTTTGCTCGCTGTTGTTGCTGTTTTCAGGTATTAAAAATTAATATAGATGGCTGCATCACGGTGTTCCTTTGTTTGCTTATCTTATCATTGCTATTTTACTAAATAACATTTGATTTTGTTTAGTTTTATTGCGGTCAGTGTAAAACGCAGACTGCAGACCGGGGGTAAAATGCAGACTGAGGGTAAAATGCAGACTGCAGACCAGGGGTAAAATGCAGACTGAGAGTAAAATAAAATATTAATAATAAAAAACAAGACTTGGAAGTGTTCCTACGTGTACCCGTAATATTTTTTTCAAAATCCCGAAAACTCAACCAAAAGCCGTTTATTCGCCTTAGTCAAACATAATTTTTATTATCAACCTCGAGTTCTTGAACTCCCCATTTTGTTGAACCAAGTTTCCCACAAGCACCCAAACTAATCGTAATTCTATGCATCTTACCTTTGTTTACGTGTCGGCCATTTTGAATTGTGCTTACGCGATTAGGTCTGGGACCGAGTAACTCTTTCAGCGTCATATTCTTCATATGGCCTTGGAATTGTTCAGAACACAAGGCAAGCAAAACACAACAGCACAATAACAAGGCAAGGTAAACTTGTAGGTATCGAGCATAGTTTGTGAAAGACATTCAATCTTTGTACTCGACTTCAATGTATCAAGAGGTTTGTGAATTGATATTTGCTGAAAGGTGACAGTGGGCTATCCAAACACGAAAAATTATAACATTTCGGCGTTCTCAAATAATTGTTACTATGACCATTTTGACCATGAGATTCCGACATGTTTCTAGGGCCATGTGACTTGAGGACCACGTGACTTTACTGCGTGAGGCGGCCTTTGTGTGTTTCGTGAGTCCTGACGTGACATTATTTTACGGGTACGAACACTCTTTATTTCATCCTTATGACTCGTTTTTTATTATTAATATTTTATTTTACCCTCAGTCTGCATTTTACCCCTGGTCTGCAGTCTGCATTTTACCCTCAGTCTGCATTTTACCCCCGGTCTGCAGTCTGCAGTCTGCAGTCTGCAGTCTGCGTTTTACACTGACCGGTTTTATTGTAGATCGTGTAAGCTTATGTTTGAATCACATCATCTTAATTACATCCGTGCTGCTGTTTGTCAAATATTCAATGTTATTCACTGGATATTTAACTATTATAACGCGAAAGCGTGCGTGATATTGCCTAATTCTTATCCGACGAGGCTGTAGGCGGCAGAGTCGGTTAAAATCAGGCAAGCTTGAGCGCTATTAATAATAGTTTTATAATTCAACACATTGATAACAAAGCACAGTTTGAAGAAAAAATATCGAGGCCGGTCCGTCATTTTTGCATTCTCTTGTCAAAATGCGAAATTTACCTCCATGGTTGGAGGTTTATATCCAGGGTTCTCCCTAAATTTCAGCTCAGCAGGTAAGGGATTTTTGCTAAGCGGTAAAGGGAAAACTGTGTGTCTTAAAAGTTTTCCGGGGGCAAGCAGTTACAGCGGTAATAAGTGCTGCTTCAAGCAGTAAATTTTACTGGTTACCGCCTGATAAGGAGAACCCTGGTATATTGATAACTTTTTTAGCATATTTGGGCAGTGTATCAATGTGTTGAATTATAAATTTGCATGTTTGTAACTGTGAACAAAAAGTAACGCAAATGTCATGCTGTTTCTTCCTTGTCACAGCAAAATGTATGCGAGTTCCTTGCACTCTCAAGTGACAGTGAACAAAAACATTTAGCATGGTGTGAATCGACATCTATACTGCTTTTTTCAATTCAGCTTTTAATGAACATGTCGAACACACTCTTAATCTTTGATTATTACTAGTTATAACGAAATAAAGTTGAAACGTTTTGCAATGTTGTTACAAGTAAACAGGCAATGCAACTGAGCCTATGATCAGGCTCTCTTGATTGGGATTCACGCTAGTAAGTGTAAAGCAGTGAAGCACGAGGTTTGGGCAACTGAAAAATACATTTGGCAACTAAAACTAGAGACATGGTTGCTCAAAGGGCAAGTTAGCGGGAAAGTTAGTGTCAAACACTGTAAATGTAAATTGTTAGAATTAAGTACCAGTAGGTAGGATTTATTAATAATTTTGTATGGTTGTCTTTCCAAAAGGATATGTAAATTGTCAAAGTATATAGTAATTTTGTAGATGTAAGTGTTAAATAATGATTATAGTAACTTGTAACTTAAACAAATGTATATCATTTTTATGTTGGAGTCTCTTCTAGCCTCTCTGCCCATGGGGGGGGGGGGGGGGTGGCTGACCTCCCATGTAAAGAACTCACCTTTGGTAAATGGCCAAGATGGCCTTGGTTCATGCCCAAGAATCATAGCCATTAGCACTACACCAAATGAATATATGTCCACCATTGGGTCATAATTCGACTTCACGCTTCGCGCCAAAACTGGGTACGTTTCAGGAGCTGCATAAACTGGTATGCCGGGAACAGCTGAAGTATACATTTCAGGAAAAACTCCCAGATCCCCAATCTTGGCATTGCCATTCACGGTCAGTAATATGTTCCTGGTTGCTAAATCACGATGAACAACAGGTGGGTCCAAGCCATGCATGTAAATAAGACCTTCGATCACATCCAAGGCTATGCATATCAGCTTCATTTCTGGAATTTTAGGTGATGTGGCAGACTCCATGATGTACCTTCTTAAGTCGCAGTGTAGCCATTCAGTGATAATTATTGGTGAAAGTCCTTTGGGAAATAATACAGTGTGTAGTTTCACCACATTGGGGTGATCAAGCTTCTTTAGAAAACTGCATTCTTGCTGAATTTTCTCCTTGAACTGGCCTTGGATTCCGGATGAAACGCTGAAGATATATGAATGAAACCTCTTCGCTGCAACTTCGCGTCCTTTCCAGATAGCTTGGTAAACGTTTCCATAAGCGCCTTTGAAGATTTCCTTTTCTAACACCAGATCTTTGACATGAGACTCGAGAGATTCTTCCTGAGCTCCAGCATAACTCATTTTGCAGGTTATTTAGCTCTTCTTTAGTCCAAAATTCAATGCAAAAATTAGGTATCATGGACGCGAACGCAATCACTTGTGCGACATCCGGGAAAAAATCTATTCAAAGGAACATCTCGCGCTGTTCATTTGCAACGCACAAGTAACATGCAAGGAAAAATCCTGAATATGAGTGGGAAAACATAAAAATGGTTAGGTAGCCTCTTTCTTTCGGACTTCTAGCATTTTTTGCCGTCGTTTAGTTGTTCCAAGGTCTTGCCGATTATAAACAATATGGCTACGACACCTCTTCTATGCATTATGGGTAACTATCGCGACTGAGTCCCGGGGGGGGACTCCCATATGTGGTCGGGCGGGGGTGCTCGTCGGGAAAAAAAAACAGTGGAACCCTAAAAGATACCAAAGTGGGCGTGGTCAACCAGAATTTTACCCCTAAAAGATACCATTTTCAGTTTTGGTGGAGTGGCCAGTGTGCAGTAAAGTGTAGAATCAGGAGACGCCCTGATTTTTAAACCCTTTTAATAACATTACAACATGTTTCGGCCTAGTTGGCCTCGTTATAAAAGATACCATTTTCTGGGAAAGTAAGGTTTTTTCATCATATACCCTAAAAGATACCTAGATCCCAAATTTTAACCCCTAAAAGATACGACGAGCACCCCCGCCCGACCACATATGGGAGTCCACCCCCCGGGGACTGAGTGTCCCGCTTTGTCATCTCGATTGTCTCTACCGGGAATTCCCCATCTCAAACGCGTATGTTACACCCAGAATATGGTTGTAACGATGGTAAGAATCCTGGTTTTACCAGCTCTACTCGAGTGCGGCGAACGTGAAAAAATTATTAATATTTACTATTGAAAGAATTCATTTAAACTGCAGGAACATGTCAAAAACATGCCAAAAATGTACAAAATTTGCCATTTTCTCGGTCACGGCGTTCAAAGTAGTTAGGAAGGGGCTTATAGCGAGTGCTTAAATCCTGGAGAGGGGTTAGTGGTCTTCAGTGTGATTTTCTTGTGATTTTCATTTTTCTTTGCGAGACACCTTTGTGACATTTGGGGCTCCTTGCTACACTGACGACGGTTGCTACCCTACTTTATCGGTTTCTGTCGTATTGGTGTCTCGCAAAATCAACTTGTTTTACGCTGAAACAAATAAAATGAAAGGCTGATCGTACAGAAAGGAATATATTTTGAACCTTTTTAACCGATTAATTTCGAACGGCACGGCCGTTCTTCTTCAGGGTATAACCGTACCCTGAAGAAGAACGGCCGTGCCGTTCGAAATTAATCGGTTAAAAAGGTTCAAAATATATTCCTTTCTGTACGATCAGCCTTTCATTTTATTTGTTTATAATTATTTCTGCTGATCAGATCCTTCACAAGGATCCAGTACTTCCAATTTGTCGAGTGGTCCTTTCATTTACAAATTGTTTTACGTAGTCAGATCAGCCTTGCAGGTTATTGTATAGTTTGTTGATTTTCTTTACACAGGGTACCCATACGAGTTTTCCGTTGGACGCGTTCCTGGGTCGCTTTTAGTGGGGGATTAGTGGTTTCATTTTCACAGTGAGGCCCCGTGGCCGAGAAGCCCCACCCCGGTTGCCAGTTGTTAGTGAGGGGCTTCTAGGGTGTGTTTCGTTCCTGGGGAGGGGTGGGCGGGGGAGCAGGGGGGGGGATCGCCCTCCGCTCCCCCAAACCCCAAACCCGAAATCCAGAACCCGAGCCCGAGAGCTTGCTCGGAGGATGGCTGAATATCGGACAAGAGTACTCATTTAAACTTCAACAATCTACGTAGTATCGATCTCTGCTTACACTGTAGTTCTACAAAGCTAAAGAAAAGAAGTTAGAGCAAACGTAAAAGAACCCTAATGTCGCGTAAAATTACGTGCGTTTTACGTGCGTAAATAAAATAAGAGACGATTTATGAACAGGTTGCGAAAACGTTAATAGTTAAAATGTGCTCAACTTTTTACCTTTACGCAAGCTGCTTTTCATAGCTCGTCTCTAAAATAAAACAACGTGACAGTGGAAATACAGTTTTTTATGGTGAAGTGTAGCCTGAGAAAACAGAAATTGTTTCGCGGCGCCACCACTGGGGCTCCTGAGAAATGGACGTCTGAGAAATTGACGTTTAAATGAAAGAAAATGATATCTCAGTGTCTAAAATGAATAGGCTTTTAATGTCATTAGTGAAGCTCTCGTCACGGCTATTTATCATACATGAAGTTCCATTGTTATTACTTTGTCTATATAAGTGGGTCTCGGGTCCCCATTCCCGCAGAGTCACGTTTTTTGTATATAGGTTCTAATCGGCCATTTTGATTAAAATCATGTGGTGCTTGACAGAAGTGGCGTCAACCACCTTCTGAAGTTTTAAAATGGAACGGCGAGGTTTGTCAAAAAGCTTTTATTTTTATTTTTGTTCTTCTAAGCTACCATAACCAGGCGCCCGTTTTTCGAAAATCCCGACAACTTTTCGGACCCGAAAAGCTGTGTTACGTGAAAATGTTTACCAATAAAGATTCGGTTTTTGTTGATTTTGAAAGCTAAGCAATAAAATGTTGCGTTTACTACACAACTTAAGCTGATTTGTGGGCTAAAAACTTCAACGCCTTTCGTTAGAAACTACATTTAAAAAATTGCTTTCGGGCCCGAAAAGTCTTCGGGAGCTTCGAGAAACGCACACCTGGCTCCTGGTGGTGGAACCCTAGTGCCTAGTGAAGACTTACGTGGTGTTACGTAATTTCCTTGACACAGGAAGTCCGGTATGATCATGCCTTACACCTTCTAATCTATCACTACTAAGGGAAGGGCTCCTAGGGAGTGTCAGTTTCCTGAGTCACTCCCAGTGAGGGCTCGGACGTGTTGCGTGATTCCCTTCACACAGAAAGCTCCGTGTGATTTTGCATCTCCCATCCAATCACCACAGCACTTATATTTAGAAAAGGCTCCTGGGTCATTCCTAGTAAGGGCTTGGGTTTGTTACGTGTTTTCCCTCACAGAGAAATCCCCGTGTGATTTTGCACCTCTCAAGCTATCATTAACTTAGGGAGGGGCTCCTAAGGGAGTGTTGGTTTCCTGGGTCACTCCTAGTGAAAGCCCGGAAGTGTTACGTGATTTCCTTCACACCGAATGCCCCGTGTGATTTTACACCTCTTAAGCTATCATTTCTTAGGGAGGGGCTCCTAGGGAGTGTTAGGTTCCTGGGTCACTACTAGGGAGGGCCCGGAAAGCCCAGTGTGATCTTGCACCTCTCAACCTACTGAAGGTTCCAAGTGAGGGCTCGGTCGTGTAACATGACTTACATTACACAGGGAGCTTTACCTCCTGCGCCATCTATTACAAGTGACCGTGCAACAGGGGCTGGGCACTTTTAAATGAACTTAGTAATGTTACTTATAATTAGCCCCAACTTGATCACCACTAATATCTTATGTTATGTGATGTGTTGATAGCCCACTCATTCCACATGACAACTTTCCGTTTACTTCCATACTTTGAGATGTAAAATGGATTTGACACATTGTGTCATTCACTTGGCTTTAGCGGAATATGGACTGGCTTCTTTGGGAGATGATATTCAATTTAACTCCCAGTACGTTTCTGTGGTGCTGTTTATTAGACTTATTATGCTAAAAAATGTAGTTTCTAAAGCACAACTTCTCGAATAAACATTAAGGAATATACTTTCCTGTAGTACTGTTTATTGTGCGGTTCAATATTTGAGTGTTATTTCACTTTAATGTCTGCAACTAAACGCGGACACGACAGCCAGAGCTGGTTCTGAGGCTACGGTGTCCGGTTTAGAGACAGTTCACTGTACTTTTATTTGCTGTTATTTATTATACTGTACTATAATGTCACAATTCAAATGAAAGCCAGCTGAACCAGCGAAGGAGTCGTTTCCTTTCGGAGAGCGTGGGAGGCGCGTGAAGGCATGGGGCGCGCGTGAGGCGCATGAAGGCATGGGGCGCGCGTGGGCTTAACTACAGCCTTCCTTAAATGTTAACGTCAGCAGTGAGAAGCTGATGCTTTTATTAGCTGTAGCTCCTTATAGACTGACAGTCCGTACTATAAAATTACTGTTAAGATTGTTTTTCTTAATCTTGTTTCCAGACCCCTAATTTTGAACTACATAAACAGTTTTCAAACACTGTATAAACGGTTACTTTTGAAAATGTATGTCGCTTAGCATACGAAACGTCAAGTTTACTATAAAAATGCGTTGGTTTACCATGTTTATCACCGCTGTTTGTGTTTTATTTCTTATCAAGTTACGCTGGCCTAAGAACAAGAGTTTCAGGAGTTTATTTGGTTGTACTACATTCGCACGGCAACAATTCTTTACCACGGATCTTTATATTGTTTTGAATATTCCGTTCCCAAAAAATCCCTACTTTACACAAGCCACCCCAAAAAATACTTGCCAAAATGTTCTTAACCCCCAAAAATCCTGGAATAGAAAATTTCAAACCTAAAAAATCCTTCGCACATCCCGCGTCACTTTAAATCCGGAGTCCCCACCCCCACCCCCTGGGGATACTTACACCTAAATTTAAATGAAATCGTAACATACGAGAGAAAAAAAAAATATTTAGTTTTGAAACACTGTTGCCCCATAGGCTCTTGTTGGCGGATACCCCCCCACCCCCCCGGGGGGCGGATACCCACGCAAGAGCACCCCAGGTTAATGGCGGACTCTTTTGATGTCTTGTACTAATTATCAACTTCATATTCTAATTTTAAGACGTCATTAAATTTTTAAATATTTCTTATTTTTCTAAATTTCACAAATCGTCCCCCACCCCGTCCTTTCTTCTCCTCTCACGCAATCCTAAAAATCGCTTTAAAAATTTACAAAACATTACATAACAGTCATCTACAAACTCATGATGGCATTTTTCAATTGCTTGAAACTAACGAGATAAAAACCCCTTTAAGTGAGGATCTGATAAAACGATACACAGATAACACCCAAATTCACTTAGCATCGGTTACGAGTTATTTTTACGACTTAAATGAATTATAGATCGTTTAGGTTAATTCAGAGGTCACATTTGTCATTTAGTGGTTGCGGTATTGTTTCGTTTTGATAGTTTTCGGAAATAGAAATGTTTTTTCAACATTAAAAAGACGCGGGTTCTTTTTCAAATTGGCTTTATATAATTCAAGCCATTTCCTGTCATAGGAAGCATAATTTCTGCCTTGGGCACGCGACGCAATGTATAACACGCTCAGTAATTGCTTTCATTTCGTCTCGAGGCTTGAATAAAAATGTTATGACAATACATTCCTAGCAAAAAACTTTTATTTTGATGACCTTTTATTTCCGTGTTAACAGTCAATCCTTTTGTTCATGGAGACAAATAGTCATGTACCACGATTTGCTGCAACTCACTCAAATTGAATCATTATTAAATCAGTCATTTCCTGCAATTCTACTAGTTTTGTAATATTTCCGGCCGCACACGAACATTTTCAAGTATTGGCCAATTTATACTTAACAACTCTTTGGTAATGTGATAATCGCCTATTAAAATAATATTGAAATTAGCAATACTACGTTTTGCTAGAAAAACGTAAAGCACAGGAATTGAAAATACACTAAAAATATCCACAAAAGGAATTAAGGCTGCGATGGGCGAGATATCAACAGAATACCTTTTAACCTCAATGTAAAAAAAAAAATCATTGAATTATAATCTTGTTGGGTAACATAAAAGCCTTCCGGTCGCTTTCGTGGCGACAAAGTGACTCCTTTTTGTGAATAATTATGTTTTGATTGCTAACACTCTCCTAGATTCAAACATTTATACTCACGAAAGTCCATTCAGTCTGGAATAAACCGTAGAAGGTATTACCATTCAAATAAAGGCCGGCGGCTATTTCAAAGCGATTTTGCTCAATTGCAGTTTAATCTTTGCTCAAATACTCTCAGGAGATGTTGAAAGTAAAATCTTTAAGTGACCACTTTTATTATTCTTCTAACTCTTCAGGAGAATCAGAAATTATAGGAGAGGTGGTCACTTAATTCGCAGGGGATGATCCGGTGGTAGTCAGACTGCATCGTAAGGGAGGGTGGAATGAATAAGGGTCCCGGAGTAAATGGCGGGAGGAGAAGGGTGGAGTGACAATGTAAGTGCAAAATGTCCGCGGGCTTATCACAGTGCAGTGGTCCAGATCCAATCAATAGTGCATCGTAAGGGTAGGGGGGAGGGATGGAATGGATAGGGGGGGGGGGCGGAGTAAATGGCGGGAGGAGAGGGATGGAGTGACAATATAAGTGTAAAATGTCCGCGGGCTCACAGTGCAGGCAGGTACAGATGCAATCAGTAGTATATTCTATATGTAACATGGCGAAAATGGGGAGTTAGACGCTAATCCTCGCGCGTTTGCGCAAAATCTGCTTTTGTTAAGGCTTATCCACTAGCTAGTGATTTATCCGGCGGATAGCGTTATCCACCCTTTGAACAATTGGGTCTTTGCTGTTTTGCAGTTTAGGATTCTACAATTCCACAGCACAGATGCTCAACGCAATATATATTTCAATCTTGGTTCAAGAAAAGCAACAACAACAACTAAAACAGCTCAAAAGATAAAAATTGACTGTCTGTAGGTGCAGGTAGATTTTCTCATTAAGGTGGACGATCACCTTGGACTGAAAAACAAACCAAAATTCTAATGCTAATTTATGAAACTTTAACAGTAGTTTGAGAGGTGGCTTTAAATAAGGTATTTTACTCAGAATTCAAACGGAGTTTTATTAATGTGGTCTCTTTGAGAAAATTTCGCTTATGGAGAATACCCGCTTAGCCGAGTAATATATGCAATTAGCTGTACAATCAAAATACACTGTCTTGTGGAATGTCTTTATCCCGGTTTTAAGGCAAACTTATGCAGCTGATCTCCATTCTTTGTCTGTATTTTTCTTGCTAGAAATTTCGTCTTTTCCACTAGTTTCTCAGTCTATATTTTTACTCAGTTATTACTTGAAAGCCGAAGTCTACATAATTCAATTTCGGAACCAGAGCCAATATATATATATATATATATATATATATATATATATATATGATAAACTAGGAATACCACTAACCGAATAGGTTGTAATCAATCGACTGCATCGCGGCTATTCCCTCAAACTTATGCATTTTTTTCGTCATGTTTTATTGCAGTCCACGGAACGTTTATTATAACTGGATACATTTGCCAAGTGTCTGATTCTATACAATATTTTTACCACATCTTCAGGTCAAATTTCTTTCCAATAATACTCTTTGCTTAACAAGGTGTCTAAATAAACACAATATTTATCTCGATTAAAAAGGAAAATTAAAGTAAACCGATTGCCGTGAAAAACGATATGTAAATGCATTTATCACGGTGAAGCGTGCGAGGTTAAAGTGCCATGAAATCTTTATTTTATTTTTTTTACTTTTTTTCATAAACTGTAAACAAGAACAAAGAAATCAATAAACAGTCGGGCAAAAGAAAATTAAAACTTACTAGGCCAGAATTAGCGCTCTTTTATTTCGTGGTCGCCCGTTGGAGGAGTTCCTATACACGCGTGACTGTCGCGAGATATAAGCTTGCGTGCGTGGGGACCTAACGGATGCTCAGTTTAATTCTTTCGGATTGTGTTTGAGCAAATTTCACCCGTTGATTTTTGGTTAGCAAGGAATATTGATCGCCACGAAAGACTACATTTGAGATTAATTAAAATATAATAAGGTTACTTCATGTTCCTCGTTCCGAAAGTGATCATTTCAGACATTTTGAACGCGCGTGGAATGTTTTTCACGACACGCGTGACTGCTTCGAGACATTAGTGCATCTTTTGCTTTTCGTGTCTGAAAAAAACGTCTTGAATGTGTTTCGTGCAGATTGTAATTCAGTTGGATCGATTAAGATTTCCCGGCTTATTCAAAAGATTAAGAAAAACAAGATGAAATGTAAACAGGTAGATTTTGTATTATTAAAACTCCTCGGTATGCATACCACTCACGGAACGCTTAATACTCAAGAAATTCCTCAAACATCGACATTTCTGAGCAGGTTATACTTTGAAGGAAAGTTTACAGCTTTTTCTTCTCTATTTTCCTCTTGAATGGTGATGTAAACTGTTGTGTGGGGATGCAACGCAGTTGGCGACACTTTGTCTACATTAATCTCCAGTGTTTAATTTTTCCCGACCTCTTGTACGCATAAACACACGGATAACACTCATTTTGCGCCGTTTTTCTTTACAATTGCAACGGTAGAAACTTGTCTTTTGGTTCGCAGCTTAGTATCATCAAAAGGAAAACCACAGTGAGGACCAAAAGTATGAAAACTGCACATTTTGTAGGCTACGTTTAGAATGACCATTGCCCACGTCCAATAAATTGCCCGGAAGGTTAAGTTTTAAATAAACTTGTGCAACGCGTGCCAAGGTACAATAATGTTAGAAACACTCCAAATATGAAAGCCTCCACAAACATGACTAAGCTGACTCATGGCGGAATTGTTTTTTTTTTTTCTTACACAGACCTGGAAGAGCACGTAGCAATAATAGGATACCATGTCTCAATAAAACTTGATGTCGAGCTATATGTGAGCGAACCTTAACAGGTCTCAGTAACTGACGGGCTGGCAATCGAAGCTGAGGACCGTTTTTCGAAAGTCCCGATAACTTTTCGGGGAGCTATTTTATGCGCGCGATCTTTTCATTAAGGAGACACTACAATGAAATGTCATTTTGCGCTGCCGTAGATAGGATTTATGTAATTAACTCGTTAACGTTTCCAGCAATCCTAAATGCATTAATAAGTTCGTATTGATGTTTTGTGATTATTGTGTGAATTTTTTGGTGATTTTTACGGTTTTTAAGTGAGTATAAAGTGGGGGTGGAGGAAATTTGTTAAAATTAGAAAGATAAGAAACATTGAAGATTTAATGAAGTCTTAAAATTAGACGGCTTGAAGTTAATAGTTAGTCGGATGGACAGCAAAGTTGTCTGCCATCAACCTGGGGTGCTCTTGCGCGGCTATCAACTGTTTGTTGGTGTTCCAAAAATAATTATTCGCCTTCTATTCCTTCTTCCAAACCCTCACCATTTCATTAAAATTCAACGTACTTTTTGTTGATTTTGAAAGTTGTGCAATAAAATTGACGAATCAATTGGGATAATTTGTGGGTTAAATAAACTGACGGAAACACAATACACCATCACTTTATAGATTCTGATTTTAAGATACTGCTCCGCGCCTGAAAAGTTTTCGGACCTTTAGAGAAACAGGCCCCAGCCGGCCCAGCTGCGATACACGTTTGCTTTTCTCCACTAAGTAACTATGTCGCGATGACCTATTGGAGAAAACTGTTAACACTTTCGGGGATCGAGTAAAGTGCAGTGGAGACAGCAAGTCGGCAACACAACCGGGTAGCAATCCCGGTGGGGGAGTGCTCGTCGTACCATTTATGGATCAAAATTTGTAGATTGGTACCGCTTAGGGTGCTAAAATCTAAGATAATGACCATTCTTAAATTTTCGGGGTACCTTTTAGGGTGTTGAGCCGAAACAATAGGACAGGAACTGTTAGATTTGGTTCCTCTTAGGGGTAAAAATCGATTTCAACCACGTCCCTCAAACGAGGTTATGGTTCCTTTTAGTGTGTTTTTCGAAAATTTCCGAAGATTACCTCCGCCATTTTTATCTGGGAGTCCCCCAGGGGGTAGCAACTGGGTAGCAGCACAACCGGCCGGCCGGTTATAATAGCGGAGATTGGTATAACACAAAGTGGCTCTGTGTTAGAGCAACCGGAGATAATAGCGGAGATTGGTATAACACTAAGTGGCTCTGTGTTAGAGCAACCGGTGATAATAGCGGAGATTGGTAAAACACCAAGTGGCTCTGTGTTAGAGCAACCGGTGATAATAGCGGAGATTGGTATAACACCCAAGTGGCTCTGTGTTAGAGCAACCGGAGATAATAGCGGAGATTGGCATAACACCAAGTAGCTCTGTGTTAGAGCAACCGGAGATAATAGCGGAGATTGGTATAACACCCAAGTGGCTCTGTGTTAGAGCAACCGGTGATAATAGCGGAGATTGGTATAACACCCAAGTGGCTCTGTGTTAGAGCAACCGGAGATAATAGCGGAGATTGGTATAACACCAAGTAGCTCTGTGTTAGAGCAACCGGAGATAATAGCGGAGATTGGTATAACACCAAGTAGCTCTGTGTTAGAGCAACCGGAGATAATAGCGGAGATTGGTATAACACCCAAGTGGCTCTGTGTTAGAGCAACCGGTGATAATAGCGGAGATTGGTATAACACCCAAGTGGCTCTGTGTTAGAGCAACCGGAGATAATAGCGGAGATTGGTATAACACCAAGTGGCTCTGTGTTAGAGCAACCGGTGATAATAGCGGAGATTGGTATAACACCAAGTGGCTCTGTGTTAGAGCAACCGGTGATAATAGCGGAGATTGGTATAACGCCAAGTGGCTCTGTGTTAGAGCAACCGGAGATAATAGCGGAGATTGGTATAACGCCAAGTGGCTCTGTGTTAGAGCAACCGGAGATAATAGCGGAGATTGGTATAACACCCAAGTGGCTCTGTGTTAGAGCAACCGGAGATAATAGCGGAGATTGGTATAACACCAAGTAGCTCTGTGTTAGAGCAACCGGAGATAATAGCGGAGATTGGTATAACACCAAGTGGCTCTGTGTTAGAGCAACCGGAGATAATAGCGGAGATTGGTATAACACCAAGTGGCTCTGTGTTAGAGCAACCGGTGATAATAGCGGAGATTGGTATAACACCCAAGTGGCTCTGTGTTAGAGCAACCGGTGATAATAGCGGAGATTGGTATAACACCCAAGTGGCTCTGTGTTAGAGCAACCGGAGATAATAGCGGAGATTGGTATAACACCAAGTGGCTCTGTGTTAGAGCAACCGAAGATAATAGCGGAGATTGATATAACACCCAAGTGGCTCTGTGTTAGAGCAACCGGAGATAATAGCGGAGATTGGTATAACACCAAGTGGCTCTGTGTTAGAGCAACCGGAGATAATAGCGGAGATTGGTATAACACCAAGTGGCTCTGTGTTAGAGCAACCGGTGATATGAAGAATGTATAAGAGCTACTGTAGAATCCATTTAGGATTAGTAGCACATTTACACAGTCTAAGAGGTATTCATTAGCGACCAGACAGCAAACGATAAACTCTTCTCTCTGTCGGCTCTGTCTAAGAATTATGTATCAGTTAAATAAAGATGTATACTTCTAACATGAATTACTTGAGCTGTCAACAATTAAGCAAGTTTGAGAGACCATAGGGAACTCAAACAAGTTGCTTGTATTATTTGTGTACCGAACGTGTGTTTATTTTTATAGAAAGGAATTATATGAGGATTATTTGAAGTGTCTCGAGCAATCACGAAGAGCATTGCATATTTGAAAATGAAAAAAAGACAATCCACCTCAGGCGGTTGGTTTGCAAATTCGGAGAAGAAATGAACCGTAAATGATTATTCGGAGAGTACCTGAGGAGAATTTTAGGCCCTGAGGAAGCTTTGGGAGGCAAAATAGCACTCTACGTGTTTTACAGTTTTGGCTGCAAAACTTGGAGGTACAGTGCAACGCGGAAATTGGCGTGCCAGGGGATCCTTAGGAAGGCTAGACAGCTTAGCTTTATTGTGTAGGCTCAAGTGAATTTTGCTTTATTAGCTTAATTGTGTAGGCGGTATTATGAAATTTATCGGATACTTCTGAAAGACTTTATACAGTTGTTTACTTAATGAAATTTAGAGCAGCAATTGTCCACAAAAAATGGTTTCACCAGACAATAATTCTTAACTTTGCGCTTTTGGGTTACAAACATTTTAGTAGTTGATTTAATTGACAACTAAAGCAACATCCTCTGAAAGGAAACTAAAAAATAAAGATCTTTAGAAGAAGAAAACTTTATGTAGGAAAGAATGTTAGCGTGTGGCGAACCTTAATATTAATTGTAGGCGTGAATTCACAAGTCGCAGCTAAATAAGACAGATGCCATTTTTGAAACTTTTTCAAAAACGCCAGCAAAGAAGAAAAGCCGAGATAAGTCATAACCTTTGGTTAGGAAAAACACTTATCTTACACTATTTAGGTCTAATAACTTCGCTAGTACGGTCTGATAAGTCTGTATGATACTCAAGTGATAGGTCTGAAAACCTCACGAAAAAAAATTCTAATATGCACTTGACACATGATTCTTGAAAAAAAATGCCTGTCTACATAAGTTTTGTCTCGATTGAACAGAGCATGCCTGCATGCTTAGTTAAAGGTATTTATCGGTGCGATGGAACTAATAAGAAGAGGCGAGAGCCGGCGCCACTTCTGGTTTACTTGCTTTCTCTTCATTTTCCCTGGGGAAGCGGGGTGGGGGTGGCAGGGAGAGGGGGTAGTCCCCTATATAAGCTATAAACGTATGTGCGGCACGAAGGGTATGGTTTTTAGCAGTTTTGATGTGAAATTGGGTAGAGAAAATGACATATGACATATCTAAATATGAGTCACAAAAATCACATAATTTGGTTTTACATTGGTATGGTTTTCAAGACGCGATTCACACAACCTCACCGAACATTTGAAAAGAACACCAGGGATTCCCCCCACCCCCGTTCCATGAGAGGTGGCATTCCTTCGAAAACCTTCATTTGTTTTTAATTTTGCAATCGCGCGAAGTTTTAGCCGGCCTGACCAGACACAGGCTTAGTTCTGAAGACAATTGCACCAATGTTTGTCATGTTGGGCTCTTTCCATCACATATAATACCAATCTTTGTGTGAATAATAATATTGACCCATACTGAAGACCAACCGAAGTATTTTGAGTGGGCGTAACTCTGTTTATATTTCAGCATTATTTTCTTCTGTTTTGCCAGTGGAATAATTTGAATATCTTAAGTTTTGACTATCAATGCGAGTAGGTTTTCTATTTCAGGTTTTTTCTTTTGGTGAGAGTAACAGGTAAATAAAAGGTAACTGGCAAAGCCTACACAGGTTCATTGGCTCCAGGGAGATCGTCTTTCTCCATTTATTGCAGCATGAAGCGCCCCATGCATCTATTGAGTGTTCTCACGTGACGTCACATCGGCCATATTGGTGTCCAAAAGCAATGAAATAGCGGCCATATTGGTGTCCTGAACGATTCCTATGGGACTGGAGCTCTACTCTAATTCAAATCTTTTCTATTGTTTAAGCCCTCCAATATGGCCGCCGGTCACGTGAGTGAAAACTGACAGTCCATACGCCGGTGAGCAGAGATACAATGTGGAGTAATTTTTTTGTCTAAGGACACAAAACAAGGACATCATGAACCTATTTGTAAGCTCCGGCGGAGACGAAATAAAGCAGTGTCTCAAGTGAAAGGTTTTGAGCCAAATACCTTGTCTCTCACTTCAGACACGCCTCCGTCTTTTTCACAAGATTTTTTTCGTAGTTTAGATATTTTATGGTTCTACAGGAGCTCATGATCTATGTTAGTAGCCCTTATTTTAGATGAAGTAGAATGATTTTAAAAAGTTAAACCCGATATATCTCAGTTCCTTTGTAAGGACATTCCAGTGAAATAGAACTAGCAATAAATTGTTGTTCATACTTTGCCTACTAAATATTCATCACATGACAACTACAATTTTGAAATATAAGAGAGAGTGTGCCAGTGTCGTGGTTAGCTCTGTTGATAGAGCGCCAGCGCGGCGCGCTATTCCTAATTCCGCGGAAAGCAGTCTACAAAGCGCAGTGAAAGCGGGAGGTCGCGGGTTCGAATCCCGGCCGGACCAACACTCCAGTCTTAAAATAACTGCAAATGGACAGACCTTCAACTTGGCTCAGATGGGGGAGATGAGATCAACAATGGGCCGATAGCGGCTGCCTGAGGCGCCCTGATAAGCTGACGTCCGATCTTATTCTTATTCTCATTAGCCTATGTGTAGCCGTATCGTGTTATGCGACGTCACAGCTTTTGCATGAGTGTATATAATGGTTTTGATCAATACTTTAGATATACATATGATTGGCTTAAAGAGATCTTACCTCGTTTTCATGAGGATACACGAACTGAAAGTGTAACTAAATGCTCATGTATAAAGCGCAATGAGACGCAAGTGATATGTTAGTTAAGTCAGTTAAGTCAATGAGACGCAAGTGATATGTTAGTTAAGTCATATACCCCATTTTTGCATTATTTAGTGTTGTTTTATAAGTGCATTGCAGTTTATTTAAAAAAAAACTTCCGTGACTTCACACTAAAGCAGGTGGGACGCCCGTGCTCGTTTAGGAGGAAACGGTCATACATTTGTTTGGCGAGCATAATAGTCTCAAATGAAACCTCTATGTTCTGAATGTGCGCGCACACTAATGACGCAAGAAGCCATGCGCAGTACGTGCAAGAAACCATGCGCAATACGTGATGCGCAATGCCAAAAAGAGGAGTATCTCAAACGTAGCGCAAAAAAGATGACAACTTGACTAGCACTTTAGAAAGAGGATTTATTCTAATTTTCCAGTCTTCACAGATTGTTTCTTCATTGTGTTACAGATTTTAGTTGTCAACTAAGTTTTTAAGGTCTGTTATCGATAATTTACATCACAGACTGCCTTCAGTTGTTATTTTATGGTTATCGATAATCAACATGTAAATTCTCCTTGTAGTATTAACACATTGCCAAGCATACGAGTAGTGAGAATAAAGAAAGTCATCAACAATGATTGACTGATGTCAAAATCTCAAAATACTTATACGACAGTTATTAAGGAGAAAATACATGCTGAGCTTTGGGATTGCAATACAGCTTAAAATGTAATAGTAGGTTTTAGCTAATCATATAATTATACAATTTCATTATCCAGATTGTCCCTTGGACTCGTTCTTTTGAATAAAAAATTCTCTTCTATAAATAAATAATTTAATATAAAATTACTCTTGGGATTCAATAAATATGACTGTGTTCAATGATTTCATAAATAGATAAATAAATAAATAAATAAATAAATACAATTTAGAACATTTTAGAGACTTGAAGCCGATGAGAATAATTTAAAGCCCGGGTCAAACGAAGTATGAAATGAGTGTTGTCGAGAGTTGGAGACAATTGACGAGAATTCACGAGAGTTGCCGAGAATTGCTCTCATTTGAACAGCACCTCCATACGATTTCATTGGCTTCGTGCGCTCGAAAAGAATCTAAACTCGACGCATACGTTCTTTTTCGACCCGGCCGTTAAAGGGCTAGCAAAAATTCCCTTCATGTGATTTTGTCAAATGAAACCTATTCATAAATACAGCTTAAATAATGGCTATAAACTATAGAGGGGGTAGGGGGTGAATAACAGGGGGGCGGGACCGGGGATCCCCCGGGCCGCTCCCTTTAAATCCGCCAGTGGAAGCGGTCAAGTTTACCCAGGAGCTGGACCCCTGGTTCAGCTCAATTGTATTCGTTTCAAAGTGATATCGACCTTGTCCAACCTCGTCCCCAGGATACAGTATCTCTTCCCGTCCCGCGGACCCGAGGTTGGACCTACTTGTAGCTCTCATCAAAACATACGTTGCTTACATTAAATATGAAATTATATTAAATATGAAATTGGTAAATATTGAAAATTTACAGTTGAGGATTTAAATAATATTTATATATAATTTTAAAAAAATTTGCGGTATTAATAGATGAAATTCTCTTTCACGAAAGAAACTTGACTTTTCGAATATCGAATACTCCATACATTTTAATATACTCAAATAATCTATTTTATCCTTGCATTTTCAATATAAACACCTAATTTGTAATAATTCAGATATACTTTGTACTGTTTTTTGCTCACCACGTGATAGGTGAAAGCCGTTCAAAATAACACTATAGAATACGCGGTGATCCCCGGGCGGTGATCATATCAGATCACCACATTTTGATATTATACGATATTACTTCTGGCTTGTATAATGTTCCTTTTGTAAACAATAAATATTCTGTCTGTAATAAATATTTTTAATAATTTTCTAAATTTGATATAGCAGCCTAGAAATAACCGATGTCAGTTCATGTCTATAAACTGTACCGCTCTTTGCTTGTGATGAGTCTTTTTCGCCGACTTTGTCCGCCCATCTCTGGTGATCGCCAGGTACCATGCAGGATTATACTTGCTTCTGAAGGTCGTATATCCCTTAGGAGACATGTTTTGATAAAACACGCAGCCGACGTCCGTCTTGGCTTGCTGTGATGGCTGTAAGATCAATATAATCACCATTTAATATCAGTGTATTTTATTTAGCCAAGTGTTCTTATCTTCATTCTAACACACATGTTGCCTGTTCGGGGGATTTTTCTCCGGATATTAGGATCGTGGGAAAATTCGTTGTGAGAACATATGTGAGTATTAGTGAGGCAATCTATATTCAATTTCAGCTGGCGCGACGCGCAAAATTCAAGTTGGGTGGTTTCGCTGATTTGGCAAATTATTCTGTTTCATCAGTAAAATCTTAAATTTTCAATTTTCTTACATTTTGCAACATGTTTATTCTGCACGTCAAATCAGAAGTCTAAGTGACCCTCGGCAGTCGATTTAAACTAACCCTTTTACTCGCAGAGTCAATTATGGAGCCGGGGGGGGGGGGGGGGTACTCCCGACAATTTAGGATAGGTGTGTGCCGCTAAGGTTCTCAAACCCTTTTAAGGGTAGAAAATCGAGATTTGATATAACCCTTTTTAAGGCCCAAAACCAAGAAATGGCACAGACCATATCTTTTTTGTTTTGCGCGTTGGGGTAGGCTGATCTGACTACGTAAAAAGGTAAATTTAGCAAGACACCAATACGACAGAAACTGAAAAAGTAGGGTTGCAGCCGAGGACAGCTACGTATGTAGTTAGCAGCACTGTCGTTTGCGGTCCTTTGCAGTTTATTTTTTGCAATTTAGTGACCCTATCTGAGGAATATCTAAGAATCACAATACCAAAAATAACAAAAAGGATACCCTATTTAGGGACTGAGCACCTCAAAAACCTTACCCCATCGGGCGGCACATACCTATATAGCGTATATAAGGGAGTACCCCACCCCCCCGGATTATGGAGTTCTCAGTTCTCAGTTCGAGTCTGTCAACGAATTCCTATTAAGTGACCATTCAAATCATGTTTACCTCTTCGGTAGTACCTTTGCATAGTACCATTTGTTTTTCAATATTTTGTAAATTGAAATTTGGTATTTTTGTTGAATTTTGATTTTTAGAACTCTTTTAGGGTTGAACACTTAGGTAAATGGCTCAAAGTGACTGTCTCTCGGTATCTAATTCGACTAATTGATTAGGTCACTCTTCAATGGGTTATCATCTCACGAACACGTTACATTTTCGGCGGGGTTTTATTGCTTTTTAAAAGAACTTGGATAGACAATCGCGATGTTTCTTTTACAAGTGATTCTGTCTGGGTATGCTTATCACGCTAACAAACGCGACTAATCATACCTAATCACCGAGTAAGATTAACGCCGAGATCTTCGGTTAAAGACAAATCGCAGGTTTTACTGAATGCTGCACAAAACACCGACAAAACAGCCTGTGTGCATGATGTATGAAATCTTACAGCGCCGTAACCACTAAAGTGATCATTTAAATAAAAATAACATTAAAGCAAACGATCAGTATCTTCCAGCGTTGCTACGTCTATTTTAAATCTTTGGGGAATAAAATCCGTATTAATATTCAAGTGAAAGGTTTTGAGCTGTTTATGATCACCGCGCTGTACAGGTTTTGGGTTAGGAAAGTGTGATCATTCAAATGAAAGCTATCATGAGCAATCTTTCCTGTGTTACTGTTTGTTATGCTGTACAAGATGACTCTTTTAAGCTTTTGCCGTCTGTGGATGAAATCCTGAATTAAGACCATTCTCAAACAAAAGTTATTAAGCAGTACTTTCAAGTGTGTTCCTGTTGTATCATGCTGTACAAGGTGATAACACCATTTGAGTCCGTAAATAAAATCCTACAATACCATTTTCAAATGAAACCTACAGAGCACTGTTATTCCATTTTAACCAAGTGGAATTTTCTTCAATTTCTAAGCAGTTCGAGTGTTGACATTTCTCTTTATCCTCGAGGGCAGAGCCTGGTTTCAATTGTCTTATCCTTCCTCTTTACAAATTAGCCCATCACGTTTTGTATGCCCCCGTTTCTCGTCTTCATTTCCGCGCTAGTAACCGAAGTGTCGACTCATTGATCCCAACCCAAAGTATTTTTCCATCTGTTTTGAATTGTTTTATCTCAAAATTTGTCATTTCTGTCTATCTAATCGTCTGAATCTAAAGGAATTTACATGTTATTTGTTATTCCTCTCTGGCGTATTCCCCCATTTTTTGCTGCGAGGTATTATAAAACATACCCCGCCTGTCTGCGGTTCACGTTTTTCGTAAAATAACAGTTCTTTGATTGTGTTTTACCGCATTCTTCTCTACCTAAATACAATGACAATGAGGTCGACAATCTTCCTTAAGAAAACACGAATGTGTGAAGTACTCCATCATTTTGCGCACATCCGTGACAAATGTAAGTTTCGTGATTTAATTTTTGCGTACATCCGTGACAAGTTGAACATATCTTTTATTTGCGTCCGGTTATAAGCTTCTTCCTTGCAACAGGATTGTTGATAACATTCTTAAACTGTTGCTTCACTGATCAAAAAGTTTAATTTTTGTCACGACAATCAGCGATCCATAAAAACGTATATAGTACGACCTTTTATAAGCACACAACTTCCTTGCCTAACATTTCGTGCAGAAATTTGCGACCTTAGCTTGCGGTAACAACATTTGTTCCGCGAAAACCACTTAATTCAGTGCAGCATTTTCGTCAAGTATTTTCATACGCTATTGTTCATTGTTTTGTGCTCTTCAGGATCACAAAACTTTTCAAACCGAGCCAAGCCACGAAAATAAAGCGGTGCCAATTTCGTTCTACCCCACTTGGCCTGGCCTCAGGGGGCGCAATTAAATATCCATTATAGAGTAACCACGAACAGTATAACACGATCTAATCGATCTTGCGGTTCCATGCATTGAATTATATGTCTACTGCTTGCAAATCTTGTGGCCATTCCTTCTCTTTGAGTGACAGACTGAACTGGAGATAACAATCACACATCGTAGATAGCTAGCAAATCCTTGCGCACGCAACACATTGTTTGATATATCGGGGTTGCATAGCATTGTTTTAAACTGTGACAACGCCGCATAAGTGATGGCCTGCGAATACAGCCGATTCTGAACGCTGCCCGCTGTTAGGTAGAAATCGCCCAAACGACGAGAGGGGGCTGTATTCAAAAGCTCGTTATTTAATTTGGTGAAAAATGGATTAAATTATCGCTTACCCGAGCGACAATAGCTCCATGGTTTTCGATGCAGATATAGACTCTTCCGTCGTACGACTTCAATATAACTTGACCTAGAGATCCAACTGATTCCAGCTTGATCTTAACTGCAAAACAAATGATAATATTGTTACAAGTAGGCATAGCAAATCTAACTACATATTGTCAAGAGCCGCGTGTCACGCTCTTCAGCCTGCACACGCGCGGCTGTCAGGTCGTGAACAATCCGTAAAAGAAAGATGGTGCCACAACAGCCCAACAGGTGAGAAAATTAGAACGTAAAGAAAAAGAGAAGAAAGTAAGTTATAGTCAATTGAGGCCTTAAGCTACTGTATCCAAGCCCGAAAGGCTTTACTGTGATATAGACATGAAACTTTACTGGGATATAGACATGAAACTGATCAGGAGACTGTGAAAGCGAAACCAAATTCTGAGATAATCATTTTATGTAGAGTGCCAAATGTCAAAATTCAAGAAAAATCCCAAATTTCATTTTCTAAAATATTGAAAAACAAATGCTTCCATGCAAAGTTACTACAAAGAGGCTTCATTTGAATGGTCACAGCATAGGATTTCGTCGACAGACTCAAAAATTAAAACTGCACTCGAATGTCTCCATAATTGATCCTGAGAGTGAAAGCCGGGTTAAGTACTTAGAAACAATTGAAATTCTGCAGTTTATTGTCGAAAGGCTTGGGCAGTGATCTGACAGGTCGCCGGCAAACAAAAATCAAGGTCGGCGATTTCTGATGATCCTGAACTTTCAAATCACCGCGCTCGGAATTTACCGGCAGATAGTTTACAAGGGCGATAGGCCGCGCTTGAAATCACCGCTCAGCTGTTACCGCGCATAAATGCCTGCCTGTGTAAACTAAACTTGTTGCAATAAGGCCACCAATGCAAATTAAAAAAATGGAGTTCCGCGTTGTCTCATTACCATAATAAATTCAGATCATTTGTGGGGATGGTTTTACTTCTCTGTTTGGTCCAACATTACAGTTGTAAACAACATTCTAATAGAGAAATTCTAATCATGTCTAATAGAGCGCCGCTCACCGTTCACGTCATGCTTGTTCCCTAAACCGTCAACTGTTCCATTGTGAACTCGCAGAAACTTGGCACTGTTCTTAGAGTACACTCGCTTGTATCGTATCACGCTAATAATGTTTTTATCCTCTACGTGCCCGGGGTTGATTCCACTGTTCTCCAGCGCCTGGGTGTCCTACAAAGAAGTACAAACAATCGTTAATATATAAATTACTGCGGCGGACCCACCGAACAGTAACTCAACCGTGCGGCCCTGTTTTGCCTCGTGCTGTGGTTTCGGTGAACCCGGGGGATAATTTTCGCAGGATATATGAGTTTATTTTTTAGGCGTTTAATAATTGCCGCCTTCGCGGAGAGACAAAGGCGAAGATAAACAACCGGTGTGCTTCGAGGTTCGCGCGCGTGGCGGTCACCACATTAGCGTGGGTGTACAAATGACCGCGCGAGCATCTTGTTTCAATTATCGCTGGCAAGCATGACAATACTACCGCGATGTGCCAAGAAAAACAAGTGTTTTCCCAAATATATCGGGACAGTGAGTTGTACATACAACAGCCATTGTATCGAGATCCCTGTTGACCTTCTGACACAGGCGCTTAATCCAGCTCAATTTAACCGGCAAATTCCTCGCGAACAAATTGTCACTTAGGCATCTCGGTCAGACTGACATATTCGTGGAGCGGTTCCCATGCGATAACAGAGAACAACATCACTTTGCATAATAGACAACTTCACGATATTGGTTAAATAACGTAAATTCTTTGAGGCAAATCGAATTGAATGGCACTTTATTCGGAACTTAAGCAATGAAATAATAAAAAAAATACAAAGAAGTTCCGAGAACAGTTAATAACTATAAAAGGACGTTCTATAACGTGCTAAATTGAACGCTCGATTAATTTAAGGCTGAACTACGACATTTTTTAAAATAGGTACCTCGTAACAAGCTGTCGCTGTTTAGTTTTAAAGAACCTTTTCAATATACAGTCGAACGTGAACAATTGTAAAACTGAAGAACACAAAATTAAAAAAAGTACTTACTCCAGAAAATGGAACCGTTTTTATCATGGGGAAAGCAAGGCATCTACGAATAAAAAACAGAACATTGCTGTAAGTTAAATTTTGGGGGCTTTTTGAACCCAACTCCGTTATTATAAATGTTGCAAGAACAAGAAAAAAAATTACACTTACGATGACAAGCACATAAGATAACTAATCCAGATGGTTGATATTTCAGTCGCCATTTCGCTGTATGCACACTTTGTACAGATTGTAGTTCTTTGTGTATACTGGACGTTATTCAGGTGCGGGTTGTTGACCTTACCGAGGTGCTGTGATTATGGCATCTCAGTTAACAAGTCCGTTTATATACACCCTGTTTACTTGACAGACGTCGTTAAGTGGTCGAGGCGCATGCCGAAAATTCCAGCCGACAATTACCGAGGATGTTGTTCTTACGATCGTGGAGAGTGCTCCCGACGACAATTCCACCCCTACCCGGAAGGTAGCCGAGAATCACGTAATAAAAGGACAAAAATGAAACATTATCTCTTTTGCCGGATTTAAACGCGTTCCGTTCCTGTGTAGAAATCGCGAAGGAGTTCTTTTTTTTTACATGCTTGCGGAAAGCGAGGGTAACAAGTGGGAGTAGCTACTCCCTATACCGATCGTTTTACTCGAGTGAGCAATTCAAACAAAAAAAGACTTCAACGTAAATGCTTCAATGGCCTTGATATTTTTCATGTGACTTCAAGCAGCTTTTAGCTATTTTCCGGTTAGTTGCGTTTGCTTTGCGCGAGTGTTGACGCAAAGGGAAAGACTGTAATGGATCTTTTTTATCCACCGGGAGCAGGAAGTTACCTTGTCGTCGTTAAAACAATTATTTACAAATTGGGTTTGACCTTTTAAAGGTAAAAACTAATGGCGCTTTATCCTCTCGAAACAGTTAAATTCAGCCAGTTTGGCACGAAAATATCCTTCGAAAACAGGAGCCTAAAATTAAACATGACAATGCAGATTTGAAGGTTATTTTTTATCTTACTGCGTCTTTAAGTTCCTCCTAGATCCCTGCTGACTTCAACTGTCGCAATTGGACACTCCTATTGCACTACGTAACCGTAGAATTCGATTGTAAACGTTAAACATATGCAAAACTCACGCCAAAACAAACAATCATGTTCTTGCAATTTCTAGAATTGTCGGATGAACAATGAAAGGGATTAAACGCGAAAAAAGAAAAAGCTAACACTGAGCTACCTTAGAGTTTATAGGCGTCCAGTTAAAAATTTCTCTCGCGTAACGTAATTTTAGAAAGACTACGTAAAATTGAATCGACGTAGGCGGGGTTTTCCCGACTTTACTAATAGTGTAGCGCAGTTATATTTGTAGCTTTTAAAAAACAATACGGAGCCAAAATACAAACACTGAAGAACAAACAAAGTATTCACGAAAATTCAGAACCACTTTTGTGAAGTTTTTTAGTTCGGTTGCCCATGCGACCTTCTCAGTTGTGGTTCGCAAGTACTTCAGTTTTAGCAGGCCTTAGGTAGTCATTATGCTTTGAGGTTAAAATTACAAATACTTGTCAATTGCAATTGAAAACACGGGGAATTTGTGGCGGTAACTTTGGTGTAAGACTGAAAAGAAATAGTAAATTTTTTACAGTGCCAAGATTCCAGTGTTTAGTCCCAGCAATGCAGTTCTTTTACCACATACTAGCGTGAACAAAAGGAGGTTAGTGGTGGTATTACATCATGCGATAAAACTTGCCGCGGCGATGTTGCATATCACTATACTAGTTCAATGTTTTAAATTACTGGTCAGTTTCGAGTGGGCTTTGATCATTAACGATTCCTATTAAGATTGATCAGCGATAAGGGCTTTGTTCGGGTTTTTCGTGCAATATGGCGAAATATTGCCCAAATATTTCACTAGACACGAATGACGTGGCTAGTCCGGGGCACAATGTGAATTGTTGATGAGTTTGTTTATGTATAAGGGTACGTTTTATGTTATAATAAATTAAAATAAACGCAGCAAAACTCAGTTTTAATACGAAAAGAGCTGTTGAGTTATGGTCAGTGTATATACGAGATAATGATGCTAATGAACCGATAGAACAAGATAAGACTGTAAACCGCTTGTCGTTCTGTAAATTAAACTTCCGGAAATTAGCCATACTACATGCTTGAACAATCCAATAATAAAATACATAACACTGAAACATCTATAAAGTTTAGCTAAGCAGAGACAAATCACTTGAGTTTATTTATACAGTGGCGACGACTTGGCCTCGTAAAAGACTATAGTTTAGTTCCTGGCTTCAAATTCTTTTCTTTTTTGGTTTATTTTAGAGGAAAACAAGTTGGCTTGAAGTGCAAAACAAACTAACTTCCTACCTAATTCAGCGATTACTTAGCCAAGATGGAGTCGGGTTTCTGTTTTCGCTGGAGACAGTGTGGCTGAGAAAACAAGTTTCTAATGTCACATGTTCCTTGTTTACAGGAATGCGGTCGGAAAAGTCAAGTTGCCTTATAAACGGCTGTAGATGTTATAAATAGTAGCGCTCCGAACGCGAATCAATGGCGCGTTTCAAGGAAATACTCGAGATGACTGTGGCTTGCTTTAAATTTACAGGCTACAAATAGCCATTATCAAATAGGGCTTCGAACAAAGCCGGCAAAGAGACAAACGAATGCAAAGCACAAACTACGTAGATAAGAGGTGGAAGTCAGTCACGATTGTGGAACAAAACATATTTGAATAAAACTTTCCGCTCTTACATGCAAAGAAAAACATACAACGCTGTTGATGTACTAAAATAAGTTCAAATATTATGTACAAATTAATTTAAGAAATATTAAATGATGATGATAAAAAAAGTTTTATAATGTTTTTCAGATTCAAAGGTTTGGATTAACCTTTTCTTCCACGGTCACACCTCGATCATGTGACGATTGATGGTCTTGTTGTTCGCATTCTTTGATTCTGTCATAAATATTTTTATTTTGCTGTCAATTTTTCAATATTTTTCAGTTGGAAATGGAACTGATATGGCTTTTTTTCATTTCAAATTAAAAGTTGAACACAAAATAGCGGTCAATGGATCAAGTTAAAAATGCTACGATGCACGTATTAGGGTGTGGGGAAGATGTGGTGAAAGAAAAATCTCTAAGAAGACCCTTGTAACCTGAAGTTTTATTAATAGCAATTATTCTGCCGGATCAAATTAGTTGACTCTTGGTATAATCCTAAGTGATTCGCCTACACCCTGAGCTTGTGTTGAACAGTCAGGATCGGGAAAAACAAATTATTACAAACTACGAAAAAGAAAAAAAAGCACTATTTTAGCAAACTGAAAATGTTTTAAACCATTTGTGTCAACGAGTTAAACCTTGACTGAATCTGCTTAGGAGCAGAGCACCCACTGAATCGTTTCTGTGGAAAACTGTTTGGAAGGCACGAGTTAGTAATTAATTCAGTGGACTACAAACGTGACTGAATCTGCTTAGGAGCAGAGCACCCACCGAATGAGCAGAGCACCCACCGAATCGTTCCTGTGGAAAACTGTTCGGAAGACATGAGTCATTAACTAATCCAGTGGACTACAAACTAGAATTTTCGTTAGAAAACTGTCACCTTAAACTTTCGTAACATCGGAAAATTTAACGCCTTTTGATTCGGTGGGATAAAAGTGTTCGGAAAATGTTCGGAAGATGTTCGGTATTCTTTAGTAAAATGTCGCCTCAAACTTTCGTAACATCAGAAAATTTAACGCCTTTCGATTCAGTGGGATAAAAGTGTTCGGAAAATGTTCGGAAGATGTTCGGTTTTCTTTAGTAAATGTCGTTTCGGGTACCAAATAAGGTCAGCTAGAATCTTCGGCCCCGGCCTCAAGAGTCCTCGTGGGCCCGAAGAGGATAAGTAAGTAAGTAAGTAAGTAAGAATCTTCGGCCAGGTGCAAGCAGCTGGTAAATTCAGGGGTTTAGTTTCCTTTCCCTAAAAATTTCTGCTGCTGAAATTTTTATTTAAAAGAACCAAAAAGCTCCAACTGTATTAGCTTTCACCTAGTTTTCCTTAACCCTTTCACTCTCAGAGTCAATTATGGAGACATGTAGTGTAGTTCTAACTTTTGAGTCTGTCGATGAAATCCTATGGTGTGACCATTCAAATGAAACGTCTTCGGCAGTACTTTTGCACGGTACCATTTATTTTTCAATATTTCACAAAATGAAATTTGGGATTTTTCTTGAATTTTGATTTTTGGCACTCTTGGGAGTTAAAGGGTTAACTGAGGTACCTAAATAATAGGAAAACGATACAACGCCATGCCAAGCGTTTTCCTCAACATTCATCGTTGGGTTCCCTGTGTGCTCAAGTCGACCCAAGTCATGTTCGGTGGTTCAAATCATTGAATTTGTGGATGAAATCCTATATATCGCAATGTCATCGTTCAGTGTATAAGCACTCTGGCCGAGTACTTTTGATGCATGGTTCTGTCTGTTTTTCAGTTTGTCGAGAAATTTGGAATTTGTTTTGCATTTGTAAACGTTTGGTAGGGGCAGTTATGTTTGTCAGACAAGCCACTATCATCATATCGGAACAGTTCTTCCTAAACTTCTTGAAATTCTATTTGAGTTCAGGATAGTTTTAATTTGCTGTTCATCTTATGACAGAAGACACACCGTGTTTAGATGAAAGAAGACTCACACAAGAAGGATTCTTCATGGCGTTGATATATAAGTGAAGAAACTTTAGAGTAAGTGTGACATATTCATTATTCGTTATTCCCGGAATTCTTTCTACCAATATTGTGGATAGATAAGCTAAATATTTTCAATTCTGATCAGCTTTTCAGCTTTACATTATGCGGTTTCCAGATCCTCGTTTTTCTAATTGTCTGGTTAAACTACGTACATTTTCCCATCAGATTGCACAATTTCCTAATAAAACATTACGTTTTGTGGTTATTAAGTGGAAGTTGTTTTCTACCTCTTTCCTCCTCTAGAGTCTGTGCAAATTACGTACAGGTTTCTCAGGTTGCAGAATTTCTTAAAATAATAATCAGTCCTTATCCGTTATGTGGTTTTCAGTCTTCGTCATTGTTATGGTCACGTGAGGAAGTGACTCAACACTGACTCAAAAGAAAGAACCAAGTTGTACAGCACAATGAAACAGCACAACGGGAAAGTATTGTTCAGTAGGTTTCATTTGAATAGTGACATGTTAGAATTTCATACAGAGACTCAAAAGTTACTGAGAATCACATTCTACAGAATACAGCACCACAGGAAAGTACTGCACAGCAGCTTTCATTTGAATGGTCACACCTTAGGATTTCATCTACAGACTCAGAAGTTAGAACCACCTTGTACAGCATAACAAACAGCACCACAGGAAAGTACTGTTCAATAGCTTTTATTTGAATGGTCACACTTTAGGATTTCATCCACAGACTCAAAAGTTAGAACCACCTTGTATAGTATAATAAACAGTATCACAGGAAAGTACTGTTCAATAGCTTTCATTTGAATGGTCACACTTTAGGATTTCACCCAGAATCCAACGTTAGGCCAATAACCTAAAACACGTGTTTGGCACTCTCGGTTCATTTAAATGAGGTGAGTGGTTAAGGACGCACAGCACTATATCCTCTGACACTTTTAGATATTCACAAGCTTATATCAGTAAAACTTAAACCCACACCACAATACTCAACAGTTTCAAGAGTTATATTTTGGTGAGACACAACGAACAATAGCCACCATAAACAATACGAAATACTTAGTAAAACAGTTGTAATGCCAAATTGATAACACTGCCAAAGGATTATCTTTGGAATTACAATGGTCGTTGAACCTAAATTCGTTTAAATTCCCTTTTATAGCCGCTTACCAACATAGCGGAAAGCCAAACCGTAAACAATGTAATATCGGTCAGTTTATAGTTTCTCTGAGCGAGTCGCTCATAGCGCTGACAGTTGAGATAATTAGAGGCAGATTGGTCAGCCTTTTTCGTCATTCTTTCCACTTGTTTATTTTATTTTGTTAACATGTATTGATGATGAAAAGATAAAAACCTGTTTTCGATGTTGACATCTCTCGGGAATTTAAAGATTACCGTGGTGGAGTTAACAAAACAGATTAAACGGGCCATGGCACCATTTTGAATGTTACTCAGTAAAAAGAGCCCTGAAAAGACATATTCATATCAGTGGAAACCCAAATATAATGGTCCAGTTTTGTTTAATGTTACTCTACTAGTGCTCTAAGAGTAAAAATAAGTGTCTTGGTCTGCAGATGACCAGGATGGAAATGGATTGCAACTTGAAAAAAATTGTGCCATTTTTTTCAAGTTTACATCGCTTTGTGTCTTGGATAACTCGCTAAAACTCAGATTATGGTTGTTTCTCTCTTGGGTGTCCTGTGGTTTATCGCCTTGTTTCTTTGAAAACTCGCTAAAACTCAGATTATGGTTGATTCTCTCTTGGGTGTCCTGTGCTTTATCGTCTTGTGTCTTGGAAAACTCGCTAAAACTCAGATTATGGTTGTTTCTCTCTTGGGTGTCCTGTGGTTTATCGCTTTGTTTCTTTGAAAACTCTCTAAAACTCTGATTATGGTTGATTCTCTCTTGGGTGTCTTGTGGTTTATCGCTTGCGTCTTGGAAAACTCGCTAAAACTGAGATTATGGTTGATTCTCCCTTCGAAAATTCACTTGATATCTTCCTCTTAGTGTTCTGTAATCATTTCATGTCTTTTAAAGATACAGAGAAGCATCCATGCATACTGCACTAGTACTAGTGTACTAGTGTACAGTACCACAGTACTGCAAACTGACTGCTCAATAACTCTTTCATTTGATCGAATGCATAGGCACACTGATTTTAGAAGCAACTTGTACAGCACCACAGAAACGTACTGCTCGATAGCTTTCATTTCAATGGCCACACTTTTAGATTTCGTCTATAGAGTGAGATGTTCAAATCACCTTGTACAGCATAATAAACAGCACCACAGGAAAGTACTGCTCAACAGCTTTCATTTGAATTGTCACACTTTAGGATTTCATCCACAGATTCAAAAGTTAAAAACGCATTAGATGATACAATACTTGAGTCTGGTAAGGAATCACGGAACAGAGTGAACGTGATTTAGGTTATTGACCTTCATACCTTCGCATGTGTGTACGTGCTTGCTTGTCCAAAGGATTTCATCGTCACTTAACGTTAAAAAAAAAAAACGTTTTAAAAAATGTGGTAACTGGACACCTTCACCTGATGGCCGAGCCATTTATTAGTGCGATTTTGCTATTAAATATCGAACTTAATACCTTTGCACAAGTATACATAAGATGCTCCTCAGTAGAACGGCACCAAGAATGAAACATGAAGTGATTCCTGAAGGGAGAACCAACTATAATCAGTTTTTGAACTCTTTAACCATGTCACAAGGGAAGAACTTGAAAACATTGGCTAATTTCATTTTTTTCAAGCTGCAATACCAGCATTTCCATCCAGGCGTGCGTTTCTCGAAGCTCCCGAAGACTTTTCGGGCCCGAAAGCAATTTTTTAAATGTAGTTTCTAACGAAAGGCGTTGAACTTTTTAGCCCACAAATCAGCTAAAGTTGTTTAGTAAACGTAAGATTTTATTGCTTAGCTTTTAAATTCAACAAAAGCCGAATCTTTATTGGTAAACATTCTGCACGTGCGTAACACAGCTTTTCGGGTCCGAAAAGTTTTCGGGACTTTCGAGAAACCCACACCTGGCCATCCGCAACAGAAGACAACTCGTTATCAGATATTTTTAGTGCACTGATATAGTGATTGTTAACAAAACTGGTCCAGTATTCTTTTGGTTTCCGTTGATTCAAATATGTTTTTTGGCTTTTAATTACGTGGCATTGCCCATTTAAGTTTCACTCAGCAATTACCTAGACGAAATGGAAGAGCGCTTTGTTGAAGCTACAAAAGAAAGGAAAATACTGCGTCTATTCTTCGTGATCTACCAGCAATTTTCCACTTAGCAATGAAATATGGGTAAGCACGTAGCTAAAACTATAAAAACAAAACCAAATATTTCGTCTATTCTTCGTGACCTACCAGCAATTTTGCACCTATTAACAAAAACGATGAGCACGTAGCTAAAACTATAAAAAGAAAACGAAATATTTATGTGTATCTGTCGTGACCCTTCTTACGCAAAAAGAATAATTATCCAATAAAACGTCCTGGATTTTTGCCACGACGGGTAATTACTCGTGTTAATGATTATAATTTGTTAAAAGCCTTCATCAAGGACGAGTAATTAGTCGTGTCTATGATTATAATTTGTTAAAAGCCTTCATCGATCATACGCTTGACACAATTGGTATGTATCATCGCGACGACTTGCTACTACCACGGTTGGCTGAAATTACCCGATTTTTCGCTCGCTTTAGGAGCGATGATCTGATACAATTTTTCGTTCATCAACATTTGATGTATCAGCATTTATTGTCCGAAGATTTACACCAACTAACTGGAAAAGAGAAAACTGCACGTTGAAACATGGAGTTAGGATTAAAGCAATGTCTCCGGATTTGCTCAAATTGCTTTTAAGCAATTTGAGCAAATCCATTTAAAAATTTGTTACAAATAAGACTTCCTGAAAACGTAGTGGTGTCTATGATTAAAATTTGTTGAAAGCCTTCGTCATGCGCTTGACACAATTGCTATGTATCATCGCCACGACTTGCTACCACAATTGGCTGAAATTACCTGAATTTTTGCTCGCTTTAGGAGCGATGATCTGATACAATAATGCGTTTATCAACAGTGGTGTATCAGCATTTATTGACCGAAGATTTACACCAGCTCCGACTGAAAAACGATAAAACTGCACGTTGAAAGATGGAGTTCGGATTTAAAAAGCAATGTCATCGGATTTGTTCAAATTGCCGGAATTTGTTTCAAATAAGACTTCCTGAAAACGTAGCCGGGCTACGTTTTCAGGAAGTCGTATTTTCAACAGGCTGATCAGGAGCAGGAAAAGTTGCCATCGGAGAAAAAGCCAGGAAACTGGGGACAGACACCCCCTCTTTCGCGCACCATCTCCCACCATCAATATCTGACGGTCTGGGACAGGCTACCACGACACATCTTTAAAAACAAACAACCAAACAAATAAACAACGACAAAGAGTTCAAGAGAATACAAGTACTTATAGAATGGAACAATTGAGCAACACACGTGGGTCGGTGAGAAGCTGATGGTGCAGTGAAGCCCACACAAGCACACGCGCACCCACAGGATGGATTTATGACTTGCATGGGGTAATAATTTACGGTATCTCAGTCGAAATAACGATTTTGGTTTTTGCGGGATTAAAAGCATTTTATTTTGTCGGGACTTAATTTTTGCAATTCCAGTGGTTTGTGGAGTTAAAACCTAACTCATCAAATAAAGACTGTATTGTACTGTTTCCAAACCTACCAATGTTCAATACAACACTGAAGTGGAATTCGAATTTCTAAAATTTCAAATAACACTATAAATAATTAGTTCTTTCAAACTGGGTCTTTTTATGTCTGTTTGCTTGTCGCCTCCCTATCCTTTTTCGTGATTAATAACTTAAGATATTAAGGAACTGTTTGGTGGGAAACTAACATTTTGTGGGATATATATGTATTTTTTTTTTTGCGAAACGTGTAAAAATTAGAACCCGCAAATATTTCATACCTTTTTTTAACCAAAAAATGATATTTATAAGTTAAAGATAATTTTCTCAGGTTGCTCTCAAAGTTATCATAAAGAAAGACAGGAAATGCAATATTTGTTTTTTAAATGAAATATTTCGCTATGACATCAATGATTTCTCTTTACGTAATTTCACGTGCGTCATGCATATATTTTATTCTGTTAAGTGTTGGTTGAAATCAGTTCTGATCTTGTCCTTTACATTCCTAACCTTAAAATAAAAAACCTTTAAAAACGTAAATGTGTTTTGAACAAAAAGGGATCCGAAAGAGACAAACTCGATTGATCTACACACATGCAGCGAATACGATCAAAGCGATCCATAAAGAACGAAAACTGACAAAATGAAGAAAAAGTAAATATTATATAAATTTGAATATATCTAATGTTGTATAAAAAAAGTCACGCAAACCAAAACTTTTACTGAAAAACCACAATACTGTAAAATGTCGAGAATGTTCTTTCCGAGTTGACCTCTACTTGTTTTACTTTTAGTTAGTTTCGTCATAACAGTTCATAATAACAATAAAAATAACTCGATTTTTGGTAACTAAAGGCCCATTTATACTACAGAAAAAGTTTGGCATGGCTTAGATACACAGCTCCTGACAAATGGTAAGGACGGTACTAAAATGGAGCATGGAGCTACGAAGGTCTGAAAGACTCCGCGCTACCCGTTAAAACTGTACGCAAATATCAACTTTCTTTCATTTGTTAGTAAAACTGGTGATAAAACAACTGCTTTCGTAATGCGGGATGGTCGATCTATGTTTGTGGGAAAATTTGTTATTTTCTTGACTAGGGTTCATTGAAAGAAAAACCCTTAAAGATACCAGAATTGGAGGATACGATTTTACGTCCTGCAAGTTATTATTTTTTTCGTCCTCGATTTCTTTCATGACCATTGCATGGTTGTTGGGTAATATTCATCATTTTTTTCCGCCTCTTCTTTCATTAGACGGGAAAAAGATAACCAATACTTTTTAAGTTTAAGTGAAAAACGTATATTGGCTTTTTAGTTATAGAGCTTTTAATTGATTTGTAGCAAAACTCTTGAAGATGTAAGAACAACAGAGCATTATACATCAGCAAATTTTTTCATGATGTCGATAACATTTATATTTGGACCATTTAACAGTCAGCATTTTTCCCTCTCCGTTTGACCCACTGTACAAATTTATCGCAAAGTAATAAACACAGCGGATTTTCCGGCTAAGTGATTCCCCTCCCCCCAAATTTTAGCTAAATTTGCAATGCATTGCAGGAATTTGACATTCATAATCGAGCGTTCAAGAGCACTCCTCCTCCCTGGGGGGGGGGGGGGGGGGGGGGGGGGGGTTTGGAGCCACCACCTTAGAGTTGACTGTATACAGCTATCATCAATAAACAGCTGTCGACTGAAAGCTCAAAGCCTACAAGTCAAGACCGAACGCGTAAACCGAGCGCCTGTTCCAGGCATGCAGATAGTTGGGAGCGGTGAAACGAAAAGAAACGGCACAAATGAGCGTGGCGACAAGCGGGAAAAACCTTTCTTTTGCGCTGCTCCCAACTATCTTGACGGTTGAGCATTTTTTGTTTTGCTTTCGTTTTTGCCGTATTGTTTTCGACAAGGCATCTGTTTTGCGAGAATGTCCTTTTAACACCATTTCACTACCAGATCAGAGTCAATTATGGAGACATGTAGTGTAGTTCTAACTTTTAAATTTGAGTCTGTTGACGAAATTCTATGGTGTGACCATTTAAATGAACCGTCTTTGGCAGTGACTTTGCATGGTACCATTTGTTTTTCAATATTTTACAAAATGAAATTTACGATTTTTCTTGAATTTTGATGTTTGGCACTCTTGGGAGTAAAATGGTTAAACTTACTCGAGTTATAATGTCTTTGAATTTCCATCAACAACACCTATAAATAAAGACAAAATATTTGAAATCTAAAATATTTGAAATATCGCCTGTTTTTCTCCCTTTTTTCGTGCCTCAATACACGAAGTATTTAGAGTTTTATCGCCCATGACATCGATCACTGTCCTTGATGTTCCTTAATTCTGGTTTCAAGCGATATTGTAACAAGTGTTGAAGCTCATTCTTTGTTTTATCTATAAACCGCAAATATTACACCGATTTATTTATTCATGCGGTATTAGACTGCGTAACACAGTCAATAAATTGCTTCAATGAGTATTTATAATACGACTGACTGAATTAGAACTGGCAGGAAATAGCTAACATAGGAAGGTAATATGTGCAATGCTTTTAAAAAAAGCCAGCATGGAAAAAGTGAGACAAGAAAGTAGATGTGAAAATGGAAGCCCGCACACGAATGACACAAGTATATCTCAGTGGTGCGATCGAGGAGTCCGGATATTTTCCAAAACAGCTCGGCGGTGATGCGGTTCGCGGAATTATTACACCACAAAGCACTTTGCTTGTAACTGAACCCAGAGTAAACTAAACAACGACACCACATCTTACCTATTCTTCAGTAATACATATTTTATAATCAAAGTTAATTTGTTAAATATGTTGCATGTTGCATTTGTGTTCAGAAAAAAAAAAAACGGTAATCTCTAATTATTCTCACATTTTTTCTAATTAGACGGTAGAATTATATTGACTTGCTTTCTTTATAATGGTTAGCCGGTTTTTTTCCGCCGGAATTGGCCAAGATGTTCCTTTGTGGTTTACACCGAAATTTTCCTGTCTTGCTACGTGAGAAGATTGCACAATTCCGCCAGTTCCTGCGGCAATAAAAAGGCAAAGTGAATATATAAAATCGTTCGGCTTTTTTGTGAATTTCAAAGCGGTACTTTTGTCTAGTAATTATATTTGCGGCAGATCAATAGCCGAGACAAAGCTAGCCTTTTAACACCATTTTTTGTTTATATTGTCGCCACGTGTTCATACTCGTCTTTGTTGTCTACAAATTGGTAGGGATTAGTTTCGAAAGAAAGTGCGGTTCTGCGCTACGCTTGCGCGTGTGATTAGCTTTAATAGCTCACACACTCAATTATCCAAAAATGGACTGCTGGAAGTATGTGTCAGCGGGGAAGTAAAACACGAAAATTTGGTTTTACCAGCTTATCGAGGTAAATTGACCGCCTCAAAGAGATTTAAAAGATGACGTTTTGTGAGCGCTAGCCTTTTGTCAGAGTGAATTGATCAAACAAAAAGTATGATGTCTACAAGCTTAAATAAAATCAGAAAAGAGAAATCAGTTTTAAAAGGGGGAGATCCACTTCAGTCTTAGCCTTTCTAGGCCTGTCTGAAATGTTACCTTAATTACAGGTTACTGTTTCAGCAAATTTTAAATTGAAAGAATTTAGCGATTTTAAGAAGAACTCGCTTGTATCCGACCGGTGTGCGGAAGGAGTCTAGGTTCGATTCCTGTCGAGGACTCAGATTTTTTTCTCACGGTCCCACGCCCGTGCCATGATGAACACTAAATCTTTCTCTCACTCGGCCTGATGTAAAGTGTGTTCCAAAAATTTCGAAGTTCAAAAACAAGAGTTGTCGCTTAAAATAGTAACTACAGAAGGTAGGTCTGCTTGATATATATTGAGGCAATATCTATATCAAATATCCAAGTGCTCGCTTGATCTATCGATGTTATATTGCACTAAAATGCTGATATGATTCTCGTACCATGTTTGGTAAATGACTAAATTAAAAACACCTTAAAATAGACAAGTCCGCAGTAAACAAACCGAGTTTTCAGACATTGATTGGTAAAAATCAGCCAAGTGTGAAACAAAAGGCAAATTTCAGTTATTTTATTTCTGGAAATTGTTTCTGTTTCTCTGTTGAGTAGGTTTTTCCCGTTTTTTTTCCAGTTTACGCATTGCAACTATAACAAAGTGATCACTTAATAGGGCGGAACATTTAAGCTACCACGTATTCCAAAATAAACCTATTTTAATGTTAAAAGTAACAATTGTTTCATTTGTATTAAAAGGAAAAATGTTATTTCGCGTGCTATCCCGTCACTTTTCTTGAAACAGCATGACCTTTTCCCGTCCACGGATCCAATGTCGATATTATTATTTTGAAAATAATTTAATAAACTGTACCATGGTTTCCAACCGAATATGAAGGTATTTCTACCTTCAAATACATATCGAGTAGCCTGCGAGCAGGCTCTACTGGTTTCGCGCGCGAGTGCTATGCGAGCGGCGAAGCTGGGAATTCGGCTTCGCCGGCTCCGCCGCCAAGATACTCGCGCGATGCCCCCAAACAAGTGAGCCTGCTCGCAGGCTACATATTGAGGCAATAACCCACCACAAGGCTGTAAGAGTAACAATAACTAATTACTGACCTTACCAAAAATCAGTCTGAAAACGGTGACAAAATTCAGTTTATTCTTTACCATAGTTGGTAGTCTTACCCAGACCGTGGGTGTGCTTTAATTTGTCAAAGCGTTTTTAATACTAACCTTACAAAGTCCCTCAAAAATGAAGGTACTATATTTTTGGCGACAATTAATAAGCGAATTTATCTATTTAACGTAAACTCTCTAAATTCAAAAAGTTGTTCAACAAGTGAAGAAAACTGTTAGCTCGTTAACTTGTTAGCAGTAACCGTTAAATATTAATTAGGAAATGAAGGATAAAAAGACGGAAAAATATATTTGAAACGCAAGTAGTAGTTAAAACCCACGCAAGAGCACCGCTGGTTAATAGCGGACTATTTTTGAGTGTGAATCTACTTAAATAAACTTAGTTGAATTTAAGTGAAAAAGCAGGAGTTTTAAAGACGGGATAAACGAGGAAAATAGCCTGTTCCAGGCGTTCAGATAGTGGGAAAAGCGCTTTTTTTTCGCTCGCTTTCTTCGCGCTTTCCCCACTATCTGAACGCCTGGAACAGACTAAGGAAAATTATTTTTGAAACACCAAGAAGTAGTTAAACTGAAACCCACGCAAGAGCACGCAAGAGCACGCAAGAGCATCCCAGATTGATAGCGGACTACTTGAGTGTTCACAGGGGTTATTTTCTAAAGAAACTTTTGTGTTGCGAGTGAACCATGAAAATTTGTTTTTATCGATTGAGTCGATAAAATAAATTGGTCACCGTAAAAAGGTATTACAAAAGCTAAGCTTTTAAATCTTTTTGATTCGATCTATTTTCATCTTTTTTATTCGAAAGCTTTTTTAATCTTTTTACGGTGTTCAAATCAAGAATAATTTACCTTATCAACTCAGTTGATATTCTTGTATAAATATTTGGTAAAATAAATAAATTTTCATATTTCAGTGTTGAATTTCAATGAAATAGTAAGAAGTTTTAAAGAAGAAATAACAACGGAAAATTATATTTGAAACACAAGAAGTAGTTAAAACCCACACAAGCGCACCCCAGGTTGATAGCGGATTATAAAACGCAAGAGCACCCCCAGATTGAGAGTGAACTATTTCGGTTTCCCTCCACTGATTATGAGCTAAAGTCTAATTAAAACTTTATTAAATTTACAGTATTTCTCATTTTTCTATAATTTTTAAAATTCCACCCCCTTTTTTCGCCACTCCCACACATATTCAGTTTAAAATTGGGATACGAGACGAAAAATTGTTTCGGAAACACCAATATGCAGTTGATATAATGTGGTATTTTTATTAATTTAATCAGCAATAGATTAGTATTAGGATTTCTATTTATTTATGTATTTTTATCTAATCATTGTTATGCGCATTTAAATTTTTTTATGACATTTGCGCAGTACAAATTGTATTATTATTATTATTATTATTATTGTTATTATTATTATTATTATTATTCATTATTATTTCCACCAGGCAAGACACCCCAGATTGATAGCGGACTATCTGGTGGATGTCCATCAACTACGTTAATTATTAGTTTCGAATTCTAATTTTAGAACTTCATTAAATCTACAATATTTCTGTTTTTTCTAAATTAAAAAAACCTCCCCTTCTTCTTTCACACACTCCCAAAATTCGCTCCCCCCCCCCCCCCCCCAAACAATAAAAGCAATAAAAAAAATCACATTCCTTTGTTCTACAAACCAATAATGGTATGATCAGTTGGATTGCTAAAAGACATCTTTATATCAGTGAAAACCCGAAAATAAGGGTCCAGTTTTGTTTCAAATTATTCTACTAGTGCTCTAAGAGTAAACATAAGTGTCTTGGTCTGCAGATGGCCAGGATGGAAATGGATTGCATCTTGAAAATATTGGGCTAATTTTCACTGTTTACAACTTTATCGCCTCTGTCTTGGAAAACTCGTTAAAACTCTAATTGTGGAATATTTTCTCTTCGATAATTCTCTTGATATCTTCCGCTTAGCGTTCCATAAGCATTTCGTGTACGAGAAAGGCACTTAGATTTAATTTGGGGCGCAGTTGTGACCCACACCTCAAAATCATCATGACAAAGCTCCTTTAAACTCGTCAAAATAACGAAATAGCTTTAATTGGTCGTCGTCTTCCGGGGGGAACGCTAATAAGTTGACATTCGGTAAAAATAAAAACAGTGAGTAACTGTAGAATATCAATTATTAAGAAAAATGATTTACTTAACAGAAAAAATTGCATTTCGATCAAGACAAGAAAACAAGAAGCTTGAACTAATTAACTGTTGTCTGCAGTAGGTTGTCAATGACTAGTCAGTCGCTAAACTTTTACGAGGAGAAAAATCGCTGAATTAAAAATAGAATCCGTAAAATATCAATTTTAAAATAAATTACTGAACAGAAAAAATGACATTTTGATCCAGACAGTATTGTCTTAACACGAGACGCGAATAAGAAAGAAATGGGGCCAAAGTTACAATATTGCATTGACAAACTTAATTAACGGCAAGAGTTTATACCTTCTATAAGCCAAAGCAGCAGACTGTATTGTTATAACACGAGACGTAAAAAGAATAAAAAATGTTCCAGTTTACAATAGCGTCACTTTTACAATCGTATATAAGGGCAACGTCAACTAAAACCACATTTATTTCAGTTATTCGGCCCCCAGAAGACAACTCTGCTGAAAATGTCACTACTGGTTCAAATTGTATTTATGTACCTCGTGTCTCGTATAGTTGGAGGGACAGGAGATATGCAGTTTTTAAGTCAAGGTTTGTGTTTCTTTTCTTTCCCCTCGTCTCTTTTAAGGTGTTCTCAACAGAAGTATATCTGTTATATGACGGTTGAAAATACAAAAAGGAATTTTGACGGGGATAATTTCCTTCCATCTTATCTTTGACAGTTATAGTCAAGTCTTTACGTTGAACCTGGAAATAGGCAGTACAAAACCCTCGTTTTTGGATCGACCGCTACCGAAATTTTCGTCCTTTTGAGTCTTAACATTTCATCCTCCGTTGATGATTAAATTTAAGTTCTGTGACGGTTAACAGATAACTTGACTTCTCAGTGCCTAATATCGATGCTTTCATTTTTGGCAGACTTTTTCTGTTTCGGATTGTTCCAGTTCAAACGGTGTTCTAATTAGATTGCCGAGCCGAATTCAGGGACTTGAAGGCATTAAAACACGGTAGATGTCAACTTTGCCTCATGACTTCAAGCTACTATATTTAGTATAACTTGTAATATAAATAATCGATTTGAGAGCTTTTTAAAAGTGTGGGAGAGTTAAATCTGTTAACTTCATTGTGAAGTTATATACCATGACACACAGGCTGTGCGCAAGTTTGCATGTGTATGAATTTACTAGCATTGCTACTTAGAGAGCGGAGCACTGACCGCGTTCGTGAAAGCAATCAAAAATCAGATTTAGTTCATATCAGACTCTACAGCTGGTTGATTGCTCTCTTTTAGTGTCGTTTTGTTTCGCCTTTGTCGACCTGCACGAGAATGACAGAAACAGCAGTCTGGTAACGTTTGTGTTTTTGTATGGTTTTACACCACCATGCAGGCACATGCGCTGTCTGTCTAACACAAGCAATGCATAAAGAGGGTTAGTTTCTAAAGAAAGTGTTGTGATGCACTGGAGGGGAAGTAAAACACTTTGAATAAGTTGATTACAGTGCGACGCGCCTTATATCACCGGGTGAGCACCCAACAAACGTATTTTACACGTTTCCACAATATTTAATACCAGCTAACTCTTGCGAAAATGATTACAAGAATTAGCTGGCGATATCGTGGAAACCCATTTTCTTCTAAGCAGCGGTTTTACCGTTTCCGGTAACCACTTCATGTAACCCAAGCAAAAATTATCCATGGAAACAGGGTGAAGTTATTTTCTACGGCTGTGGCCGTGGTTCGTCACCTAGGGGTTAAAAAATTGCTGCGGTGTTTCGAGCGTTAGTTCTTCGTCCGAGCATCATTTTGCGCATCCTCAAACGGTGTCAGAATTCAAAATGGAAAAGCATGTGGAACGAGAAGAACAAGACATCACGTCTTTTATACACATTCGACGCACTTAAAATAAATTCAAAATATTTAACACAGTTAAAACGCGGTAGTCTGATATATATTTCGCTCTTCGAGCATCTTCAGTCGTTTGCCATATATATGAGAAAGCAAGTGATTACACTGAAAAAGTGCACAATTTCTTTATTATAAATGAGCGTAACTGAGTGACCTCACTGACCCTGTCGTCAGTGGTAGCACTAACACACTGAACGTACCGAGCTGTTGTACAATAAGTACTGACTAAAATTGAACTCTTCTCCCGTATTCAGGTAGCCGAGTGACGTCACTGTCCGACAGTGCCATTGGTTTGTGGTTCCAGCAAGAGAAGGTGGTGCGGAGAGTGTGTCACCGGGTTACCACGGAAAAAGAGTACACAGGTAGGTTACTAATAAGTGGATACAGAATAGTCCTTGCTGATAAGCAGGAGTCTTTGTTGATAGGCAGATCGCAATGTTGTACAGAGATTGATCATTGTGGGTAAGACCGACTAAAAGCACTCTCTCTATTCTCTTAGGATAGTCGAGCCCGCAAACGTTGCCTGCCGCACTGAATCTTCTGTCGTCCCGCACGCGAAAGTTCCGCCACAGGCTTCTTTTGCGCTTGTTCGCGTGTTTTTTTTCATCTTGAGAGAAAAGAAAGACTATGCCTTTTAGTTTGTGCTTCCAGTATGACAAATACTTTCAGACTGCAAGCATTGCTGCCTGAGAATCCCTTTTTCGTGAATAAGTTCTACATGCAAAATCGGCCTTAAAACAAAATAACAGTGTACCAGAGTGGATAGAAAGAGTAGCGTCCTCGCGAGGCTTGCGTGTGAGGTATCCTCGCCATCACCAGCGTTTCGCGCGAGTTCCTGCGCGTGAAGTCGCGTCGGTCTTTCGAACTAAAGGTTGGTCTCCACCCAGGTGTATAAATGTGTACCGCCAAACAAAATGCTAGGGTAACCCTGCAATGAACTAGCATCCCAACCAGGGGAGTAACTACGCTTTTGAATGGTTGTTATTTGTTACAAAAGCCGGTTAAAAAATAAATCCATGTTTCTCGAGTGCGACCTAACTCTTGCCTCTTCGCGTTCCTTGTTATTGATATGAGCGGACAAGCGGCATGTTTGCGCATTACTTCACACACAAAACAAAACATTGGCAAAAGCATTGGAAATGGATGTGTGTATCGAACACTTGAATTAACCACTTTAACCACTGGAATTCACTTATAGTAACACAGTTGTTTTAAGATTGGCTGCAAAACACAATATTTAAGATTTGCAGAAAACAGTTTCGAGAAAATTGTCAATATTTTTTCCTCTTCTGACCTTGACTGCTCATTGACAATCAGTGTGAATGGACTACATAAGTTGAAGTTCAAGTTCATTTTATTCACACTTATTCAATTACAATATACCAACATTAAGGAAATAATAACAAAGTAAGAACAGAGCTAACTATACATTGAATTAAACATAACAAAAGAAGAGTGTGTAGTAGCCAAAGGAGCCAAGCTTTCGAGTTGGCTACTACCACAGAGCAGTTGCAAGTGGGTGGAGGTTATACAGTACTTTTAGTAACTAGTTGTAAAGCTCTGGCTATAAAACTGTAAAGCTCTGGCTGTAAAGCTCTGGCTGTAAAGCTCTGTAAAGCTCTGGCTATAAAACTGATTATAAAACGTTGACAACGCCGCTGACAACTGGTTATAAAACGTTGAAAAACACTTGATCCTAACCTCAAAGGAATTATGCGCGCTTATTATCAAGTGTTTTGATTCCTGCGGCGCACAACTTTGAAGTGTTTTGGAAGTGTTTAAATGATATTGTAGTTAGAGTTTTTCTCGCTTATAATAAGAGTGGATAAACACTTATAATCTCCGGTCTTCACTTAAAGCTGTCACTCTGTTCTGTAGCCAATTATGACCTTATTATGATTCCCAATTATGACCTTAGCTGTTATTCGGTGAGAACTTGCATTGTTTACGGACACTAGTCTACAAGACACAAATCAACAAGACACCAGCCGAAGGAAGCCATTCTTTTACAGTCGATTTCACTGCAGTGAGCAGACCCGAGTTTTCAAATGTTCGCCTGTCGTCGTCCTCTCATGAAAGAGGGTTCATTGACAGGCTCAAATTTAGTGACATACAGTACTAATTTAAGGTTAAATTCTGGGAGGAACATGACAGCGTTCAAGCAACCGTGATATGATCTGATAAACGAGTACCAATATCGGATTTAATTAAGATTGTGGTTAAGTCTTTGACAATCAAAACATGAGCACGAAAAGAGCTTAATGAGGTGATAAGGGCCTCTTGATACTAAAAAACAACAGTGCGTGAGGTAATCTTGCTAAAACTCAAGACGTGACTTGCTGGGGATAATAAAAGAACTTAAAGTGTTTTCAACTTTCACAGCATTGTCAGCATTATTGTTGTCATGGATTAAGCAAAATACTCTGTATAAATTAATCTTTTAAACGGCAAATAGCTCTAAAGAATTCCGCATGCTTCTTTCATTGCAGGAATTGGACAAAAGTTCCAGATGGCAAACTGTAGAACAAGTCTTTTGGAAGCGAAAAGAGATTTGAAATCGCGAGAAGAACAGGTCGGTTGATAGATACCGGTTTAAATCCGGGCATAACCTGTCAGTTATTCGAAGTAAAAAGGTAGAGAGCCTGCTCTGGAGGCTACAGTCGTCACACGTGCATGCGCAATAACCTCGTCTACCTGATGATGTCATCAGAATGGAATGTAGAGGAAGGGTCCCGTGATTAGGCACAAGCGTCAGGTCATACACAGGTCAATGGTGGCGAATCTAGAGAAAGGGCTCAGTCCTTATTTTGCAAAAAATTATGAACTCCGAAGGGCCAAAACAACGTTTGTCATTCTGAGCTATTTTCACTCATCTTCCCCCACCAGTGTTTTTTTTTTTCATCCTACCACCTTAGGAGAAGGTCTAGATTTGCCATCTGACTTCAAAACGTTTGCTTGCAAACCAAACCCTTAACTGATATTTTGCATTGTTGTCCTTGAGCAAAGGGCGACAGAGGGTCAGAGGATGTTTGTAATCTCGTACCCAGACCCCACTCTAAACCCGCCCAGCATAGTAAACGTGAGTAACACAGAAAAGCAATGCTTAAAACATTTCATCCACAGACTCAAAAGTTAGAACCACCCTGTACAGCATAATAAACAGTACCACAGACTGAAAAGCTACAACCACCTTGTACAGTTTATTATGATAATAAACTGAGTACCACAGGAAATTACTGCTTGGTAGTTTTTATTTCAGTGGCCACACTTTAGGCTTTTATCCACAGCATGGCAAAAAATTGGATGACATTTGCCTCTTATTTTTTAACTCGTCTCCAGACTCCCAAATCGACCCTTAAAATCACAGCGAAAACGCTATTTTTTGAAGGGAAAATCAAAATTTCGCCCATTTGTGAATTACTTTTCGGAAATCCACACGCGGATTCCAGTAATTTGGTTATTATTATATCTGGAAACGTTAAGATATTTTAATAACTTTAAAAAAAGTCCTGTCATTTTGACCTTGAAGTGACCAGTGTCACTTAAAGGCTTGTATGGAGTTCAACCGCGCGGTCATCGCTTTTAGAGGTATAACTCATTTTAATAGGCGTAATGTCAACCATCCACCCTCGGTTTTGAAGAGACTGGGATCTAGTGAACATTTTGGTGGGAAATATGATTTAGTTGGAACGAAAAAAAAACCCGTCATTTTGCCATTTTTTCAGTGCAATATGCTTCGACTGAGCCCATTTTGGCTTCTATTGGTAACTTACGCGGACTAGCGCCCAGGCCGTCCGAGCTCAACTGCGCATAAGCAATAGTTCATTTTAGTAACGCGCACGCCCGGAGCAGATGTCTGCTTTCAGGGGGCAATTTTTTGGTATGTCAAAAGAACCACCTTGTACATCACCTCTGTAGCTCTCATTTGAATGGCCACACTTTGAGATTTCATCCACAGCTTTTAAAACGTTTACAGCACATTACCTCCAGTAAATGAAAGGTTTGACTATGAATGCGAAAGGGGTCAAATAATTCAAAACACTCACCTTATCTCGCATCTTTCAATTTGTTTTTCAAAAGGCTTGCCCTGCCATCGACCTTTGTACCGCCACACTGTCTGAGGTGACAACTATCAGGACTCTGAATGGTCTTCGTGACGTCACCAGCGCTATCAACTGCACCTGCATTTCACGTAAAAGGCGCTGTCGGCGCATGTCCGCTGCGAAGGTGTTCTTCAAGGGAACTAAGTACGAAACGAGAGTTGATGTTGGCCAGTGCATTGGGAAGTGTCGTGTACATGGTAAGTAATTGCTTTGTATACCTCCCACTACTACAGTACCGGCACCCGCCCACCCCGTTCAAAAGATGTAAGCCACACCATTTGTAATCGGTTTGTATAGGAAGTGACGAGGAAATATATATCTTTCAACAACAACCCGCGCAAAATGAGGATTTTAGTGGGAAATGATCGCCTTGACATTGGTATTTCAGAGATGCTTTTTGTTCAGACGCTATGCATAGCAACCTGGTGATGTGATGTTTGCCCTTTTGCAGGATTTCGTGGTATCGAGTGTAAGCCAACAGCTTTTAAGACTGTCACAGTTATGGGACCGAATGGTAAGTGAAAAGAAAACGATCATTCCTATTATTAAAGGCCCACCTTCACCCAAATGCTGTGCGCGCCTTGATCACTTTCAGTGCTGAATTTCGTGTAACACTAAATTCACGCTTGAACGCGTGCAACCAATCAGATCACGCGTGTGAACAATGGAGCATTTCAAAACAAAAACAAACGACCGCAACGTCTTTTGGGTGAAGATGGGCCTTTAAATAAAACTGAGGCTTAATAGACACAAACCGAAAAACAACTGTTCTACTGATTTGTTAATTCACAAGGGTGACATTGTTTAAAACTTAAAAAAAAAGAAATCAAATTTCGTTTGCGAAATATTGAAAAACAAAGAGCATCACTTGGAAGTCTGTTCTGTAGGTTGCGTTCGCCATTTAGATGCCGGTCTCACTTTAGGATTACAAAACTGAAACGTTAGATGTAGCTACAGCGTTATAAAACGCACCAAAGAAAAGTACTCCTCGGATGGTTTCATCAGTCCAATGGTCACATTAGGGAATCTCATCCACAGACTCAAAGTTAGATCCACGTTATACAGCAAAATTGCAATACAGTCGAACCAGGGGTGGATCCAGGGGGGAGGGGGGGATGAAATGGGTAAATTTTCACCCCCCCCCCCCTTTTCTGAGACCCTTTCTTTCTTTTTTCTAAAGTATTTCTCAAATAAATAATATTTTATTTCTCTGATATCTTTTTTCACCCCCCATTTTTAAAATCCTGGATCCGCCTCTGCGAACCTCCCGTAAGCGGACACCCACGGGACCGGTGTCCGCTTACGGGAGGTGTTCGTTAGTGGAGGTTCGACTGTACGAGCAAAGCAAGTCTTCGATAGCGTGATTCATTTGAATCATAGTCACATAAAGAGCTGTTTTCATTTGAGTGTGAAAATAAATTCTTCATGGTGTGGGTTTTGCATTGCTACGCTTTGTGAATGGCTAAAAAATCTCGCGCCACTTTCTCAACCAATCAGAAGAAAAGCCAAAATCAATCGTGACTTACTCACACGCGTTTTCCCGCGCTTGGCGGCGGCGACATCGTATTGCTTGGAGATCTGATTGGTTCATTGGATTGGATTGCCTATCTGTGTTTTGATTGGCCAGAGTAATTGTTTTGGCTTGAGTCTTACCACTCTAAGGTTTTCAGTTGTAGTTTAGCTTACCGTCAGTAAATTCCATACTTTACTTTATAGGGGCCAAATGTGTGCAGGTGATTCAGTCGTGTGCGTGTAAAAGAAAGTGTTACAGAGTCTCCCATAAACAAGCCTTTCAACTGCAACACAATAACTCATCCATTACAGAGGTGAGATTTAGAAAATAATACATGGGTGCACGGAGATATGACTGAATTTCTCTTGGAGTGCACAACTCGATATCTAGTCAAACCTTATAAACGTTTCCCTGGTTCTCATTTATGCATCTGGGTGGAGAGACAATGTGGAGTTATGTTTCTTGTGTAAGGCAGCAATACGATACAGAGACCAAAATTGAAGCACACATCTTCCACTGCACCTCTAAGCTCACTTAATCCAGTTATATAACATGTTGTCTACAACTCTGATTAGAAGCAAAGCTAACCGATGTCATGACTTGACCTCAGCACGAGTTGTTTTTAATCGTTACATGTTTTATCTTCCCTAAACTCTAATTGGTGCTTTGCATTAATCGGGAGGGTGACTCAATAGATGTCAGCGACAACATTTTGTCTATAAATTTTAAATTTCCTTACACACGACCAAAGCCTTTTGAAGCCTTTGAAGCCTTACTTTCTTTTTTTTTCAGGTTATCGATGTGGGTCGCTGTGTCGGATACTGTTCAGGTCACGTGAAGGGTCACTGTCTTTACTGGTGAGGACTGACAATTCCTAATCCTTAACCCTTTAATCCCTCCCAATATCAAAATTCAAATTCTCCTTCCCTTTCTTATAGAAGTACTGGGGAGAACTTGTTAAAATATCAATAGAATTCATCTTGGGTGATCATATCCTCAATTCTCACACGACTTCTCGTTGATGATGTTGAGCACTATTGGGGCTTTTAAAAAGGGTAAACTCACAAGCCTCTCAGTGATTAACTTAAACTACAGAACCGACTCTCTCGAACCACCCTCCGGACCAAGTAAACTGGTCGTTTGCACAGCGTCTGACCGAGAAATATCATTTCAAATTAACGTTATTTCATGAATGTTGACGCAAAAAAGATGGGTGCTTAAGCCCCTGCTGAGAATCCAACATTTTTGCACCCTATACGTTTCTGGTACGTTCTTTGTTCGATGAATGTTGTTGGCCAACGATACTGGGGCATTTAGCCCCACCTCCAAGATTGCCATCCAACAAATGTTGGCCAACAGTATTGGGACGTTTACCTTTGCGTCCAACGTTGTTTGACGCACGGCAAAATGGAAACTATATACCTGTTAAGTGAATCGCTTAAGTGACTACAGAACATCAGGATGATGCTATTGATTTCTAATGGCCTTTTTTTCTAACAGGATAAATAACCCAGACGGGACTGGATCGAGGAACAGGCGTTGTGCATTCCGCACGAAGACGAGGTCAAAAGGATGTTATCCAGAATCCACTAGGGAGCTTGATGTGGGCGGGAAAGCCGTGACTGTTATAGAATCGTGCGCATGTCAGTAGTGCAGAGGAGATAAAACGTGGCAGTGAACGTCAACGGGATAGAAACTGCTGTGGAACCTCTCTTCCTGGGTGGACTCCTCGCGTGGATGCCTCGCACGGGGTTTCGCATCTCGTTCGCTTCTTTTCCTTTGTTACTTTCCTGGCGGATAAAGCGTTCTGGTCCTTCGCTGAGCAAGAAACTAGGTGTCCTTAACCCGAGCTTTCACGAACGAACGAACGAACGAACGAAAGAAAATGAGCGACCACTGTTTAATGCAAACGCCAAATTATCAATTAACAAACAAACTTTTAGATCATGTAACCAAAATATCATGAATGATTTCTCGATGGTACGTATAAATAAAATGAACAAATAAAACTAATTACACTCACAGCATATTTATGTAAAATGTAGAAGGATAAAACAGGCCAGCTGATTGTAAATCGTTTTAAAAAAAGAGAGAATAAAACTGAAAACTAAAATCAAAGCCGTTGAAATATTATTTTGCAATCCATCTTGCAAACGAACCTATTTTCTGAATAATATAGTTCTGGGCCCCGGTTGTTCAAAAGGTGGATAGCGCTATCCACCGGATAAATCACTATCCATCAGTGGATAACACAAGGATTTTGATTTATCCGGTGGATAGCGCTATCCACCTTTTGAACAACCGGGGCCTGGTCCTTTGGGAAATATTAGCTATGGCCGTATTGATTGTAAAACAAAGACGTGTCTTTGTAAGCTGTAGAATATATTTGTCTTTTTATTTGTTTCAGTCCAACACTACTGTAGGTTAGAAAACGTTTTTAGCTCAGTTTGGAGATAATAGTTATAGACCATTTTCAACATAGCGTCATTTACTGTAAAACTACAGGGCCGTAGCCAGAAAAAAATAAGGACTGAGGCAATATCCATGGTTAAATTCCCCGTCTAGCTATTTAGGGTTTTTATGATGACTACGTTTAAACAAAACACTGGGATCATGACTGAGGCAAGTGCCTCGGTTTGCCTCATACTGGCTACGGGACTACCATAATCCATCAGTTTTTTGCTTTCTTATGTTGGCTGTTGTGATTTCAGCTCCACTTGCAGTAACAAAATTTAACTAAGAAAGTTAAATCGAAATGAATCCTGGTAGTGAAAATCGCCTTGACTCATCCCTTCTTTTGTTCGTCCCCTTTTAATAAACTAAATCAGTTCATGCAACGCGCGCGGCTGTTAAACCTTAATTTCACCGTGATGAGCGCAAGTAATAAGCGCAAGTATTGAAGCAGGGATTAAAAACAATCCCAAAAAAATGACAGTGAGTGCTTTGTGTGAATCTGCTTATTATTTTCAAAGCATTTGTTAGAATTGATTGGCATTAAAGGACGCAAAAAATCAATGACGAGTTTAATTATTAGTTCTGCACGCGTATTTGTTATTTTCGAAACCCAAACATATACTAAGCAGGGCCGCGGCATTTCAGCTGCCTTGTACTCGCGTTCTGAAGGCGTTAATTGTAAAATCCGCTTGTATACTGTGTAAAACTACAGGCAATATTATCACATGCTCCACAAAATATTTTCACTAATAGATTCTAATCACAACCCAAGAGCCATTGGCATTGTTATAGGGATAGCGTAAAAGAGTTAAATTATCAATAGAGGCGATTACAAAGGGCTGCCTTTTCAAAAGATCTTTAATTGCATTTTGCTCGGGACGTGCGCGTTGTTTAGTACTTATCAATCATTTCTCTGAATTCTCAATGCGAGGTCAAGAAAATGTTGTCGTTGCAGTTGCTTGGAGTCTTTTGGATCCACATTTGGCTCTTAATATTGATTCATTTTGTTGGTACAGCTTTCGTAACTGGGTGCAAGTCATGCAATAGTAGAGTTGAAAAGGAGAAACGATTATGGACAATTCAAGGACAAATCTTAGCGAAACTCGGCCTGACACAACCTCCCAACGATGAAAACATTGTAAATATTAGTCGTGAGGCGATGCAAACGTACAGAAGCGCGGTACAAGAAAAAGACAAACTGTTTCTTGAGACTAAGAGATGCCACTCTCAAGTGGAAGCTAACGAGGAATACTTTGCGAAGAGAGTCGAAAGACTTCAGTTAGAGAAGGAGTTCGCCAGAACTGTGATATCAAGTAAGTATATGCAGGAAAAGTACCGTTATGCATGTAAACACTCTTCAGTCCTTTTATCCTTAATGGAGAATCAAACGAACAAATTTTAAACCGGCGTCAAAATTCAAACATAAGAAAGAACAGCTTAAGAAAATTTTATTAGAATACATGTACTCGGCATTCTATAGAGTTTCATTCGCAATGACAACAGACAAAACACAGACAGTACTGACAGGACTTAACCGATTGTTCGGTTTTTTTTCTAGGAGTCGGTACAATAAGCCGATGGATAGGTATAACCTGACCCAATCAATAAACTACTGATCCGAGATAAAATTAACAAGCGATTTTCCTAGTACTGAAATACTACATTCATTCAGTAAGTAAGTAAATTTTAAAAGGCCAAGAATACAAGATTTTTGCGCAAACAAACAAACTCTTTGAAATGCAAACATCAAATTAATTCTTGAATTGATAATAATGATATTGACGATTTTTCTAGGTTGATGCTGAACATTTTAATTTGCTATAAATTCTCGAAGAAAAATATTAATAATTTTTGCGAAATATTTTTTCGTGTGAATCGTAGAAAATCGCAAAAATTGTGAGACTATTCCCAACCTGTTGTGTAAAACCTTAGTCAGCCGAGTATTTACGTGTCGACGGTCTTTAAAACGAACAAGAAAAAGTACTGAGAATTTGGAAATTATGGTTTTTGAAGACGGACCAGGGAAAAAAATTAAACTATCCGAGCAAGGCAGTCTAGTAGTCTGGGATTCGAACCGAGGACAGAGTTCTTGGGACGTGGAATAATCTCCTTGCTACACAGAGATGCAGGTTTCCTTCATTTCTGTCTTTAGACTCCTTATAACCAGCTGCTTATTGGCCTTTCCCTTTTCCTGTTCCCTGAGGGTTTTAATTTATCATATGATAAATACTTTCTCAGGCTCCGAAGAAATGAATGACGTCTACTCACTGAGATTCAACATCAGCAAGCTGGTGATGGACAGTGCGCGAGTTTCCTTGGCAGAGCTGCGTGTTTACCAAACACAAAACAAACAACAGCCTCAAAGTAACGTGCGCATCGAGGTCTGTGAAAACACGAGAGAATGTGACAACAACACTCAATATGGCTGCTCCAATGCGCTTGATTCAAAGTGGAGTCTCTCCAGTGAAGAGAAATGGATTTCTTTGGACGTCACTGCGGTGGTACAGGGGTGGTTGAATGATCTTAAAACGAACCACGGTTTGACAGTGACAGTGAAAAGGTTTACAGCTACAGACAAAGATTCTGATGTTTCTCCAATCTATCTCGGTGGACCGGTGGGTGAAAATGTGGAGAGTGAAGTCGAAGAACCATGGCCAAACATTCTCGTGTGGTTTGTTCCTCGTGAACGAGTCCAGTCGACAAGCCGACGAAGAAACAGGCGGTCGCTGGACTTGCGATATTGCAAGAAGCGACCTCGAGAGACCCGCTGCTGTCTCCGCTCACTGTATATTGACTTTAAAAAGGATTTGCGTTGGAAGTGGATTCACGCACCCAAAGGTTTCTACGCCAACTACTGCGCGGGAAGATGTCCCTTTTTATGGGGGGTCGAGAAACAGAATCACCACACGTCCATCATGGCTCTGTACAACAGAATCAACCCTGATGCCCCTGGGGACCCCTGCTGTGTATCCAAGGCGTACGAGCCCCTCGTGATCCTTTACTACAAGGATGGACAGCCTAAAGTGGAGGAACTGTCCAACATGGCGGTCAGCGAGTGCTCATGTCTGTGAGTGGCTGAACGAATATAAGACTTTTGACCTATTGTAATATGGCTTCAGCCAGAAACAATAAACATTTTGTGTTAATTGTTTTCGTGAAAATCGGAGCAATGGCCGGCTACACTCGGTTGAAAGGGTAGAGGCAGAAGTCCACATGAAATTTTGGTAGAGACTCGCAGACAGATCGAGCGGATACCCGCGTCAATGGATTTAAACAAAATCATGTGGATCTTCTCTTTCAAGTTAATTAATTCTTTACAGACGTTTCACGGTATTTCGAGAGCGATTCTTTTCACCGTTAATAGGAAATTTGCACGATGACGTCATTTGACTACTACTACCAGAATCCTTCAGTTTTTTGTTTTGTAGTGCAAATTAGGGCTATTGTTATTTAAACCGCACTGGGATTACAAAATTTAAATAAGAAAGAAAAAACGAAATGAATTCTGGTAGTAGTAGTCAAATGACGTCATCGTGCAAATGGCCTATTATTTCCAAATAGCCGACGAATAACGAGTCTGTTTAAAAAAACCTGTTTCTTTTATACACACTACAGTGAAGTCACACGTTAGTAAGAAAAAGGAAGATCACCACGGATTTATATTTTACCATGTCACAGGAAAATTAATGTTTTTGTTTAGAAATACGCTTGGAATGGCGTCGTACTGCGGTTCTTATAACTGAATAGAGCAGTTTTCAATTGAGTGTGAAAAGTAATTACGCAATCCACCGTAGGAAAAAAGATGGCGGCTGTTCATTTTACCACAATACCTTGCGGACCTAACACAGCACATAAGGCACAAAGAAAGCCAAATTTTTACAATATTTGTTCCAGTACAACAGACAATGTGTAGACTAGGTATGAAGATTTTATAACTTTTCTTTACATTTTTATGAACGTTGTTAAGGTTTTTGTGCGCTAAGAATCATGGGTAAATGTACCAGTCGCCATCTTTTTTCCTAACGAGGATTGCTTTGGTTTTACATTGCTACGCTTTGTGATTGGCTAAAACATCTCGCGCCACTTTCTCGACCAATCAGAAGTAAAACCAAAACCAATCGTGGCTTGCTTGCACGCGTTTTCCCGCGCTTGGCGCCACCGACATGTGATTGCTTCGAATTCTGATTGGTTCATTGGATTGTTCACGGCTGCTGTGATTGGTCAATGCTCCTAGCTGTCATTTTTTATCCCTCCGAAAACAAAAGGCGTTGAATTTTTCCGATGTTACAATAACTTGAGGCGACATTTTACTAAAGAAAACTCTTGTTTTTAGTGATGACAAAGGCCTTTCGATCAGATTTTTCACCGGAACGATTCGTTGGATAAATTAATACGCAGCAAAATATTGCAATCACAGGAGAGACGTTTCATACAGATATTCAAACATTGTCAGGCTGTACGGCTCATCCTCGGTGTAAACACCTGTGACTTTTTCCTTTGTTTTCTACTTTTGTTGTCTTCCACTCTATTGTTTCAGTACCTTTTGTTTTCTTTGGAGTTTACGTCACTCGTGAGTTGGCAGGTTTTTACACCGAGGATGAGCCAAATTTTCGAGCAAACAAGTTCGTTTCTTTGAAATAATTGCTTAATTCCTTTGTACTAATACACATATGGTCTTTTACCGGTGTAAAATGACTCCTGTCTGGCGTAAACAAAAGCAGCCGAAATAAAGAAAATTCTTTTATGAAACCCTTTACCGTTTCAATGAAATCTGCCACAATGAAGGCTCTTTTCAACTATTATATTTTCCAGGTCAATAAAACAAGTAAAACGTGACAGTTGACAAAATTTAGGCAGGGAAATAACCGTAAAACTGTGTCTTATATGCCCGACAAACGAATGAAAGTCGCGGTGACGTTCACGGAACATTGCAGATGTTTGGCTAAATTGTCTAAATTTCTCGCCGAGTTTCATACATATAGTTAAAGCGTAAAATTACAATTAAAATTTTAGCTTACCCTCAAGTGACGTCATCTAAATGAGATATTAAAAAGATAAAATTGCACTTTCCTAATGAAAATGTCGGTCTTGAAGGTCTTGAAAACTCCAAAATGGCGAAGAATTAGGTGAAATAAACTTTTCCCGCGCTTTTGAATGGCAGCTTGTCGGCTGCAGCGGCTGCAGCTGGCATGGAAAAATGGCGGCAAAACCTCCAAGCCAGGCCACTTGCTAAAAGTCTACTTTTATGAAATCTAGACAAACCCGGAAAATGAACAGCATCACAGAAAAGTACTGTTCACAAGCGTTTGTTCTCGTTAATACTCAGATACTACCGTATTTTCTCGATTAAACGCCGGGCCCCGAATAAACGCCGGGTATAACAGAGGAAGTTGTAAGTAAGACCCTCAAACGTTTATTTGTGGTATAATAAACTTAAGATTTAAGGGCAAGGTACACAGCTGCCAAGAAAAACGAATAATATCCCTTTCTTAAAAAATGGCGGGTGAGAAAAAACTGCTGATTCAAAGAAACGCTGGGTCCACTAGGCCAAGGTTGTAAAGGATTTCATCCACAGATAATCAAAAGCTAGAAACAAACTCATACCCAAGACCTGACACATGTACAAAGTATCGAACTGGTGGTGGGTGAGCTTTCCACTTCCCCTCTCTTCCTTTACTGTTTCTGCCACTTTTTCCTTTGTTTATAGCGGATGGTTACCATTTAGCCAAGAAAACTGGTATTTTGGTTGGAAAACAAATGGTACGGTTGATTTTCCGGGAATTTCGGTTGGAACTAGTAGACAACCTTCAGAGGGTGTCCTGCGATTCAGACTAAATATCTCTTACCATTTGACCATTTTTCTCGGATCCAGTCTTATAACAAGGGGAAAATAAAAACCAGGAAACGAATTGTAAATGGTAAGCAACATCTCTTTCGGCTGTTTCGGTTGGAAGAGTCTTGGAACGCTGATTTTACAGAAACTCTTACCATTACTCGACGGTCAACCCAACTGTTTTTTCCCCGCAAATGGTAAGTACCCAGCTTCCTGTTGTCTCACAAATGCTGTGAGACGGCCCCATTTGGTTGATGTACCCCGTTTCTATTCACGTCACGTCACGTCACGTCACGCATTCCTCCCCGAGGATTCGTGACGGGCCAAAAGAAGGTCTGCTAAGTACATGTGTTGCATAAAACACCGTACTTTTATTTAGTAAGATAAACTTCAGTACACAAGAACTGCAAGTTCAACTTATCTTTTAACTTATCGCCTTTATTGCCAGTGCAATTAACCTAACATTACTAATTCTAGTGCAAGTGAGTGAATAAATAACACTTGGAGGTGGAGTGAAAATGTTGGAGACTAAAAAATATATCGCTGAATATTCGGGCCATATTAATTTCTTTGCAAGTTAAAGGGGTTGGCGGGGGGGGGGGGGGGGGAGGGGTGGTTACCATTGACGCCGTACCGACATTCAGGTTGGACCTAAACAAACTAAGTGCTTTAAAGTTTAGTAAGACTGGTGAAGTGCAGGGATGCTATCAATAACATTTGCAGTGTTTTATGACACTAACAACTTTAGGAGCACCCTCAGCGGCAAACAGAACTAGCGACTTAAAGGACCTGGGACGGCATTTTCCTCCAGTCTTTCCATCCGGTTTCGACAGCATGCACACTTTTGGCGGCAGATCTGTGCCTGGGCGCCAGAGAGGATTATCCACCCTGCAAATATATAAGTGTTGGCTTAGCATTAGAAATGTTTGTAGCTGCGGTTTTCAGTAAAGTCCACCACCCCTTCCCCCCAAATAATTCGTTGTATGATGATGATGATCATGATCATCATCATCATTAAAAGTTCTAAATAATGAATGGTTACCAGTGCACTGAAAGGATGAAACCAAGCAAAAAGCCATGCGGAGATGGGGGAGGGGGGAGGGGGTAGGGGGTAGGGGTTGGATTGTTTTAGCTGCGAATGACTAGCATCCCATCTCGAGGTTATAGTAATGCTCCTAATTGGTTTAGAATCCCAGTGTGGGCCACCTATCCCCGAGTAAGACGATCAATTCTTTAGGAGAGAGCCTTAGCGAGCGTTAAAAATGGCAGCTCAAAACATATAAATTAGAGGATAAAATGAGGCAACCACATTTTGCCGAAAAACAGACGTTGTTCAGATAGAAAGAGAAACGTTCCTTTGAATCCCAATTAAAAAGCTGTTGAGTGATTTAGAGGGTTAAATTTCCCTACTTGTGAAGACAGCGTCCTTTATTTCTTTCGGAACACTCTCCAACACAGCGTCCGATATCAGCCACCTGCGGAAATAAGAACGCGGTTAGTATTGTTGCGCTCCCTACCGTTTTGTGAGTGAAACCTACTGCATGTATGACGTCTTTTTTAAAACGTTTAATTCGGTTTGAAATTCAAATCAAATAAAAATGCAGTGAATATGCATGTGTGAGGCGGAGTTGCGAAGTTTTGTCCGCGCTCGCGAATTCGGCTTCTACAGTTCTAGCATTTGACAAAGCAGTTAAAACGGAAGCCATTAGAAAGTTTATCCTTGTGTTTATCCCCATGTTATCCCTATGTTGCTTGTATTAATCTTATTCTGTTAGTTATACTTGTAATGTACTTAAACAAGTCGTTTGTATTGTTTTGGTTAGTGCTTTGTATTGTGTGGTGATACAATAAATATCAGTTATATTTAAAAAAAGAAATTAGAAAGGTTTTGTAAAAAGACAAAAAGTTAGAAACCAAACTGAGCAATCGTGACTTGGCTTACGGAGTGCTTTTCCCGCGCTTGGCACCCGCGGCACGTTTTCCAGCGCCTGGTATACCAGCTGTATGACTTCCCGCGCTGGGTACTGGCGTCCGAATTTTGCTATCTTTTTTTAGTTTAAATAATGTCCGAGTTTGTAGGAATATAATCAGTAATGCTACCTATAGACCTATACAGCTTTAAATGTATGCTTTGAAATAAAAACCATTTTGTAAACCATCTCCTTGAGAAGATTTCTAAGTCGAACTCACCTGTTCCAGGGTTTTATTCGTTTTGGTCACTTCATCAAATATAGTTGCTGTGTATAACTGACGGAAGGACGCTCGATAACAATTCCGCACACAGCCGCACTTCAGGACTTTCTGTACGCAGTGAGCTCCTGTGAAATCATCCAAAAAACTATATACTGAAAAGCGTCCAAATTACGGAGTATGGACTATATAGTCCAGATAATGAAAACTGTACGCAATATACAAAGGCCGGATACCAAGGGAAAATCCTGGAGGCCGCCATATATAAATGACGGCGCTGGCTTATTGGAAAGTTTGGAAAAAACACCCTAAAAGGAATCAGAATCTCATTTGATGGGCGTGGCTCAAATTGATTTTTACCCCTAAGAGGTACCAATTTTAAAACAACGTATGGCTCCTGATGTCATATTCTGCGACATTTTTTCAACTAAATATCCTAATAATTGATAATTCTAACGGTGGAGTAACAGTATAAAAATGAAGTAGAAGTAGACAGACGATCTCTCATAATACTCACCATTTGGACCTTTCACGTTAACAACTTTGATGTCGATGGCCTGACATGTTTTTGTTCCTTAGTAAAGAAAAATTCGCAACAGCAGTAAATAACCAGTGACCATGCCGCGCACTCCTGTGTTTTTACATGCTGAGTTATGGCCTTACCTAATACAGCTTTAACCGTAACACAAAGCATTATTGAAAATTAGTGAAGTAGTTTCTACTTTCATTTTGTTTTTTAAATAAGGTAAGTTACCTATTCTCTTGCCAGTTATTTGATGGGGTTGGACCCGGTATCGATTAATCAACAAGATAATTTCACTTTTGACAAAGAGCTTTATAGATAGAGAGATATTGAACAACTATTCACCGAAGTGGAGGTGGGTAGTGGTGGATATTTACCGAGCCGCGAAGCTCGTATATACTAATCAGTATTAGTATATACTTAAACAGTGGATAGCATTGTTGGCGCGCACTGATTAGCTACTGATCATGAACCTCGGGATAGCAAGTGCTATTCACCTCCAAGCAATTTGCGCACCAAAATTGTAATCGTTGACAGGAATGAATGAGTTTAAAATCATCATTTTCGTATTATATTATCTCAGTGTTTTAGTATATACTAAAACGACTATTCACCTCAGTGTCGGTGGCCAGTGGTAGATATTCACTCTTTACCACTAGCCACCTCTACTTCGGTGAATAGTTCAGTGTTGATTATTATTGCTTCTTATGACGATTCCTTTTACCAGTGTCGGTGCAAAATTTTCAAGACTGTTTGGTTCTGTACTCCCAGTTGGAAATGCGTAAGTGTTTTGTTGCTTTAGTTTATACCTTTGTTACATGAGCCAATGCACCGACCGACATCAACAGCTTTCTCGTATGAAGTTCCCCAGTGGAATACCCGGATGTTGGTCTCCCTGTAACAGGAACGGCGAGGATCGAGACAGCGGCAGCGGAGAGCGCTCGTAACCTCCCTGTAGGTGTCCAGCAAAACAAGTTCCTCGACCGAACTACGATCTGCCACACACATCTGAGGGCCATTACAAGACTAAGGGATATGGAATAACAACAGTAATATTTTCTGCCATTATCATAGTTTTATTTATTTAGCTCGCGCTCGTTGTCCTTTCCAAATGGCGTAGTATCAACCTCCTCCCCATTTGCGCGGCCGAGAATGATTTCTTTCTTTTGCTCAAGCGTCCGCTCTGATTCGATTTCCTTTTGTGGGCATGCGCATTAGTCCATATTATGACATCATAACTACACAGGGACAAAAAGGATACCTCTCGGAGTTTTGGCTTTGTTTACCGTCAGTCTCTCGTATTTAATTAAAATCAAAATCCAAAAAGGAAAACAATCTCTTTGCCAGGTATTTTCCTATTAAAAAGGGAAAGTCCAGGACTGACGAGTGAATAGAAGTAGAAAGAGTAAAAAATCTGTTGCTTGATTGCAAAACAATTGAACTGCAACGTTTCAATTCAAAGCTTCATTAGATTTTAATTTTAGTCTAATCCGAAAACAGTCTCTAGCTTCCTTCCAACATGCAGGGAATTTAATCATCTGAAAGAAAAGGGTTTGGTAAGAGTACTGGTGGTTTAGGTGTGCATAGGCCTGGACCTTTCTTTTATTTAGAATTTCAATCCTTTAACTAGTTCCAGAGTTAATTATGGAGACATGTAGTGTAGTTCTAACTTTTGAGTCTGTCGACATAATCCTATTTTGTGACCGATTCAAATAGCCTCTTCGGCAGTACTTTTGCATAGTACCATTTGTTTTAACTTTTCAGTCTGTGGACGAAATCCCATGGTATGACCATTCAAATAAAACCTCTTCAGCAGTACTTTTGCATGGTACCATTTGTTTTTCAATATTTTACAAAATGGAATCGAGAATTTTTCTTGAATTTTGATGTTTGGCACTCTTGGGAGTTAAAGGGTTAAAGCCCTATGTTATTTCCTTTCATGGTCTTTGCTCTATTTTTGATTTGTGCCAGGTAATGATCAATTCTTACCATTCCACGCTGTTCGAGACTTGCTGATGGCAGAGAAGAAGCCACTGTGATACGACAGGACTTGACCTTTTTTTGAACAACTTGCAAATCCACCCCTGAAGAGTAAAATGCAATAATCATTCAGTTTAAAACTCCTCTGAGCCAAGCTTAAGCATGTGCCGGAAAAGTTGCAATTCTGCACGTATTGCAAAAAATTTGAAAAAGAAAACTGGAAAACTATTGTAATAACCTGTGACTTTATATAAGCGACGGGGCGATTGTCAACGTCTTTACTATGTCTAGCTCTCTAGTACTTAGTGGATAGAGCATTGCAAAGGTAGAAATTCTCTAATACGGACACCTGACCAAGGGGACTGAGCTAGTGTCCGTGTAGAGGTCATGGATACGATGTCATTTAACTGGGCTCAACCAAATGTCCCAAACTCATACGTTTTAGTAATTGGTCATTAATTTTAACGTTCGCCATATCGTTCTGCTTTACGTAAATAATATCGCTCGTCATCACTGGGGTATATTGAAAATTATTCGAAGATTAAGAACTCTGTGACTATTCATTTCAAAATGTTAATGTATGATGTGAAATACATACAACTTTTATCGAGCAAACACTGGAACAATTGTTCAATTTGAATCTCTTATCACAAAGAAGAATTCATTCTGAAGTGACAGTATGTATGTTTATTAATAATTTCCTGAAAAATTGAAAATTGTTTTTCCCTTTTAGGAATTGTCGTCACAGTAGTGGCTGTGTTAAACTGAAAGGTAAGTTTACGTGAATTTACTATCTGCGGCCGAAATTTAGTGTCCGTTGTTCGCCGTATTACAGAGCGTCCGTATTATAGTAATAGAGGTTATTTTAATAGAAAATACATGGGGATTTTGCCAGAACCAAGTGTCTGTAGTAAAGAATTGTTCCGTGAGGAGAGATTCGACTGTAATCAAAATGCGTTTTCAGAATTGTTTGCAATTGTTAAAGGGGCTATGTCGCCATTTTTCGTTTTACTTTAAAAAGCCAAAAGACATATTTATATCAGTCAAAACCCAAAACTAATGGTCCAGTTTTGTTTCAAATAATTCTACTAGTGCTCTAAGAGTAAAAATAAGTGTTTTGGGCTGCAGATGACCAGGATGGAAATGGATTGCATCTTAAAAAAATTGGGCTAATTTTTTCAAGTTTATCGCTTGTGTCTTGGAAAACTCGCTAAAACTCTGATTATGGTTTATTTTCTCTTCTAAAATTCACTTGATATCTTTCTCTTAGTGTTCTATAAGCATTTTGTGTACGAAAAAGGTACTTAGTTTTAATTTGGGGCAGTTTGACCCAAAATCATCATGTCATAGCTCCTTTTTAAAATTATCCCTCGTGTAATTGGCAGTCGTATAGCGATCAAAGCTCGTGACAAATTAAAAAGCTCAACTGATTCATATTTTACGGATAGCAAGTGTGGGAAGTTATGCTCACGGCACGGTTCTGATTTATGAAATTACGTTTTTAAGGGAAAGAGTCACTTCAGATTTTACGCCGATAAAAATGTCTCAGGAAAATATCTTTTGCCACTTTCGATCATACGGATACGATTTATCCGATACCTGAGACGAGCACACATTTTTTCTATTCAGTGAAGAACACTGATTTGTTAAAAGAAGTGATTAACTTACCTTGTCCGTATCGTCGCTTCTCATTCACCAATCCACAAATGATTGTTGTTTCCTTTCGACGAGTGCCACCATTATCGGACTGCGGGCTAAAGTGATCTTGAACGGAAAATAATATAGATATACAAAAACGTACATGGAGCGGCTACTTGCAAACTTATGTTAAGATAGCCGAGATCAAGTCTGTTGTATTGTGAACCAAATATTTATTTTTTACTTTTTATTCTTTAATTTTTGCTCTGAGTAACGTTATAACTGAATATACTGTCTCACTGGCACTTCTCCTAAAATACCTATTTTTCAGTTTTAATGAGATTGAGCCGGCTGGCTCAAATAAACTTGCTAATCTAAAAATATAACTTTGGAGACTGATACCATGCTATTGAGAGACATTTTCATTTAAAATTTTCATAATAAATTAAATAATGGCAAGAATAACTTTAAAAAGAATTAATGATATAGACAAACCATCTTGATCCGTGCTTTCTGCCTTTGATACTTCTGCAGTTGGACCGCTCTTAGCAAACTCTGAGTTCAGACGCCCTTCGACAAGGAGTATTAACACCGACAAGATAAACAACGAGAGCATCATCGTTCTATTTCTCTCGTGTGTCATTATATCTCGCATCTTGAGGTTGTTTAGAGCTGTTTTCCAAGGCAGCGTGTTTGAGCGACCAGCCCTTAAGTTATGACTATCCTCGCAATGTGCTGAGATCTTGTTTGAATTGCCGATGGACACGACAATCCGTTATGACTTCTCATTTCAATACAAAAGAACTGTCTGTCGGTGATGACTTACTAGAACGCAAGGATGGTTACTTTTGTTCTCCAAGTTACATTGTTGTATTTAGAGCATCACGTGTATAGATGAATGTTAAATTTCTAGTGTATATTCTACTACGCTCTTGTTTGTATTTAGGAAGATAGCTAGCTGATTACGATAAAGAAGCTGATGGAAATACCGTATATAAATAACGTTATCTATTCTATTCTATTCTATTCTATTCTATTCTATTCTATATCATTCTATTCTATTCTAAGCCTGTTCCAGGCGTTCAGATAGTGGGCAGCGAATAGGCGGCGCCCGAAGAAAAAATGTTGCGACAGCTGGGGAGGGGGGAGAGATAGGCGCCCCATCTCCCCAGTCTACCCTTGTTTTCCATGCTCGTTCGCTCGTCGGTTAGCTGCTTCCCGGCTCCGCTATCTTAACGCCTGGAACAGGCTTATTCCACTGACTGCAAGGTTGTATTTTGCTTACAGACACCTCAAAGCTTTTGTATATTAGGTACGTAATGAGAAAAAAGCTGCAAGTGTTTAAGGGAAATAAGGATGTTTTCTATCATTTTTTCTTCGATACCCCTACTTTTTCGCTCTCTATCTTCTAATATAACTCGCCTAATACTTAAAGTGCACCTAAACCCTAATTTTTTGTTTCTTTAATCAACTCCATGTACGTTGAAAAGTGGAACAGTGAAATATTTCTTGTTTTTAACGTCGCGTTTGTGAGTTATAGAGATTTGAATTTACAAAATGCTAATTAGATGACGTCAAATGCAGACTTTACCATTATTTCTACTTCAATTTACAATACGCAGTTCACAGCTTAAAGATAATTAATTTGAAAAATACTAATAAAAACTGTTTATAGTCAATCGATTTGTAAAAAAAATATTACTTGGAGGTGGAAACAAGTAGTTGTATAATAAACGAGTCTGCATTTGACGTCATCTAATTAGCATTTAGTAAATCAAATCTCTATAACTCACTAACGCGACGTAAAAAATAAGAAATATTTCACTATTCGACTTTTCAACGTACATTGAGTTGATTAAAAGGAAAAAAAAACCCGTAAGGGGGTAGAGAGAAGAGTGGCCGCGAACACGACTGAAGAGCCTGGAGTTGAATATCAAAGTTTACGCTGGACAAGTAGGTGATATCTCGGGCGCAGATTCTCGGCAAACTAAAAAAACAATGGCGTCGTTGGCGTCTGAAAATGGTGCTTGGAAACTGACATTCTTTTACGTTTTGCTCGTTCATTGCGGTAAGTACTTAGTCATTACTATTTATATCGGACGAAGTGCACGTTTTTGTACATAGTCAGCCATTTTTGGAGAAAAAATGACAAATATCCGAAGATTTAATAAAGTAATACAGTATGTTGCTGAAAATTTTTCGTCGAAGACGCTTTGTGGCAGACAAAAGAAAACAATAATATGTCTGCAAATTTTACATGTAACTACAGCTTAGTAAAAATGTACAAATAAACTAGAAGATCAACTGCAGTTTTATTGATATCGGAATACCTTAAGATTTACGCAACTATATTTTATCTGGTATAGTATTAAACAGTGCTTTTTTTGCGTAAACAAAAAATATCGCTCAAACATGTACCACAAACTTAATAATTTTTTCACCACTGACACTGAATGGGCTAGCAAGAAATCTGGGAAATATTGCTATAAAACACACAGACAATTATATCATCATTGATGAGGTTTTCTTGTGAGGATGCTTATTGAACCACATATGTAAATAAATATGTTACTTATGTTTTTGGTGAGACATCAGCTGGGTAGGGAAAAGGCAGAGAAACCAAAGTAATCAATTTTGCATATCGACTGGTTGCATTAATGAGGTAAACTTATGAAGAAATAATTTTTAGGGACTCTTAAAAGTCCATCATTGGTTGCATTAACAGAGGGTGAAATAAAACAGGGTTTTGAAAATAATAATAAGAAAATGACTCAGCTTTTGTTTAGGCATAAAACAGACAGTCTGGGCATAAAACTGAAAGTGGCTGTAACAGTGAGGTGGGCATAGTAACAGGGTGGTCATAACAGGCTTAAGGTGGCCTGACTGCGTTTTTTTTTGCGACACAACATCCCAACTTTGAACAGCTGACACTTCACTGTCCGATCTTAGTCAGGCAAGCTGCTTCAAATTTTCATCTTTTAATTTTTGATGGAAAATATTCAACCCAATTTTATTTGAAAACACTCTCTTAGAATTTTTTCAAACTTTGCAGTCTATGAAGACTTAAGAAGCATACAGTGCTTTTATTAAAATTGTTGTTATGGTAACACCAATGTCAATCAAATCTACCCTTTTGGAAAGTTCATTTCATCTCTAGTATATGTGTGAAGCAGCTTGCCTGACCAAGCTCAAACAGTGAATTTTCACCTGTTCAAAGTTGGGATGTTGTATTGCCAAAAAACTGAGGAAATGGCAGAGTTCGACTGTGGCTAGAATCCAAAAATTGTAACAGTGTTATTGGTCTTAAGTTAAATTCCGTCAACAATTAGAGCAGCGATCTTTCTAACAGAATCCCTTACTGTCTATTAAATGTATTTCTCAAGTAGGATTTGTCACTGGGCTATCATCATTGATGATCAATGTAACATCTGTGGAAGTTGGATATTTATGGGAAAATCCAAGACTTGAAAATGTCCACACTTCAGAGGCAGTTATGGATAAGGAGCATAGCGAAAGCATTTTACGGTTGATTTGCAGCATAACTCCTCCTCTGCCAAGTGATGGAGAACACTGGGAGAACAAAGATGAACTTGTCAAATGGTACAAGGTTGGTCCCAAGGCTGAGAAGGTGAAAAACATGCGTTACTGGTCCAGTGATTTGGCAAAGACTGCTATTTCATTCTCAAATGTGACTCTTGACATTCTTGGAACTTATTCATGCATTTATGGTAATGTGTCAGCTTCAATTGATGTTTTAGGTGAGGAAATGAATCCATTTTCATGCTCATTCCTTCCAGACTGTATGTGTGAATGTTGAACTTATTACAAGTAATAAACTGAAACAAACAATGAAATATCGTAAAAGTCCTATTAACCTGCCCCCCCTCCTCTGCCATGGGAAAGGGTAGGGGTGGGGGGGGGGGGGGAGCGTGAGGGTGTTATTACAAAATTTAACTTCCAAAAGGAGGAGGGACATTTTGGAGAGGAGGTGGGGGGGGGGGAAGGGGCTTTTACAGTACTAATATAATATAATTTAATTATTTTATAGTGGCAAATGTGGAAGCTGCAAAAGCTTTAAAAGAACCTGAAAATTTGATGGAACTAAAAACTTATGTCTTATACATGAAGGATAAATCTGGGATAAGTGGATGGACAAAACAACAGCAACTCTTGCAGGTGAGGGCCTTAAGGTGGCTCCCTATAGTTTTATAGCTGTGTGCGCTGATAATGCAGGTAGCCAGCAAGCATTAGTCACGATTGGTTTTGGTTTTACTTCTGATTGGTCGATAAAGTGGCGCAAGATTTTTTAACCAATCACAAATGCAAAAGCAAAGCAATGGCTAAATTACTTTCAATACTTAATTGAAAGCCACTCTATTGCATCAGTCATTTTGTTTACAAGCATTTTCTGGTATGGATGTCAGCCTACCCAGGAGCATTTGGTAGTACATGTATGTGACTACATTGTTGGTTTTGAAGACACAAAGTCCTGGCTTCATTTTGGTGGTGAATTAAGATTTAATAAAGCACTTTCTTTAATTTTAACCCATAAAAGGTACATAATTTATGTAATTGACCACCCCGTCACTTTTATTTTGGATTCTCTCCACCCCCCTTTGTCTGGTTAATATGAACACAAAAGTCATGTGCCATTTTCCATTTCTCATATTATATAGTGGGCGGCACGGTGGTCTAGTGGTTAGCGTGTCAGACTTTCAACCTGAAGGTCGGTGGTTCAACCATGGTCTCTGCCGTCGTGTTGTTTCCTTAGACAAGAAACTTTACCCCACACTGTCTCTCTCCACCCAGGTGTATAAATGGGTACCGGCGACAAAATGCTGGGGGTAACCCTGCGATGGACTAGCATCCCATCCAGGGGGGAGTAGCAATATTCCTAGTTGCTTCATGCTACGGAAACCGGGTTAAGCTCCGGCCGTGTGGGCCATCGTGGGCCGAGTGCGACTTTACCTTTACCATATTGTATAGTGTATTTAACTGCAGCTGTAGTTACTTGATAATAGCAGTTCATTATTTTGTTTTGTTCATAATAACACAGCCCACTGGAACAAAAGAGTCCTGTAACCCATCACCACAGAAGTCCCAGCATGTCCCAAGCTCAGGTTGGCTTAATGCACTTTACATTTAATTAATGTTTATTATTTCTTAAATTTATTTTATTGTTTTTATAAATTATGTAATAATATGCATGTTCCCTGGTGAAAATCCTCACAGGATCTTCGGGGATCTTTGAAGATGTTCAAAGACCTGTCAAAGATCCTTAAAGATAAAGATATTTAAAGGATCCTCACAGGATCTTTGAAAGATCCTCAAAGATTCTTCATCTGCAATTTATTGTAGAATTTTTTACAAAGATCCTCAAGGAATAATTGATGAAGATCTTGAAAGGAACCTAGCAAAATATCCTTGTGAGGATCTTTGCAAGGATCCTTTAAGATCCTCAAGAATTTATAAGGATCTTTCAAGGATACCCCAGTTTATTGAAGGAGGCAGAAACAACCCTTCTCCAAAGGGAGGGAGGGTGGGAAATTAAACAAAATATTACAAAGGTACACAATGTACACGTTCGTGCAAGACTGCTAGCATAATAGCCTAAGTTATTGTATTTGCTGCTTTTATAGCCAGACAGTGTCTCGGAGCCTGACCAATAGGTACACTTGTACCATCAGCTAACTAGACGCAACATGCTAAATTACTAGCCATGAATAAAGCTTCAGAATAAAGAAACCAATGCGAGCAAGGCTTAGATGTATTTCTAGGCTATGTTACACCTTATCAGTTCAACCTTTGGACCTAAAGGTGACTGTACTAAATATATGAATAGGAGGCATTCATTTATGAATAGATGCCTTGAAATACACTGTTTACAGAGCAAGGCTTGCTCATGCTACCACCCCTGGGGCGTCACGTTCCATTAACTGCATTTTACCATCGCGTGCGATAAAAGCCATATTAATAAGATCCTTTGAAGGATGTTGCCAAGATCTTTGAAGATATTTAAAGATCCTTGAAGATCTTTGTCAAGAATTTAAAGGATCCTTGAAGATCTTGGCAAAGATCCTCAATAATCTTGCCAAGATCTTCAAGGATCCTTTAAATTCTTGGCAAAGATCTTCAAGGATCTTTTAAGATCTTCAAAGATCTTTGCAAGAATTTAAAAGATCCTCAAAGATCTTTATTAAGATCCTCAGTAATATCCTCGCAGATCCCTCATGCAGATCTTTAAGGATCCTTAAAGATCCTTCAAAGATTCTCACCGGGGTGTCAGAATCCAGTGTTTCCTTTGATATTTACTATTCAGAATTTGAATTCTTGGTTCTTTTGCGTTTTTTTTTTCAGTTCACCAGTTGTATGCATCTGACATCAAAGTGATTGCAGCCATGGGAGATGCCTTTACCGTATGTTATCTGCATTGTCATGATTATATTATATTTTAAAAAGCAACATTATAAACAGCTCATTGATTCTAATGCATGTACCAACAATAACATTGGACTTCTACTTTTGTGTTATTTATTATTATAATTTACTTTAAGGTCGGCCTCGGAGCAAGAGCAACATCACTAAATGGGTTTTTTACAGATTACAAAGAAATCTCATGGAGGTAAAAATCAACTTTTAATTGCAGTTCATTAATAGGCCTTCTTCACCCAAGGAACAAGAACATGTACTAGATAACTCTTTAAAGTAAAGGTCTTTGATATTAACTTAATAAATGCTACATATTTTGTTCCTAGAAATACTGGTATAAGAATATGTTGTAAAGCAAGGTTTTAACCCACTTTTTTATGGAATTCATGGAAAATCCACCTCAGCTTTTATAAATTTTTCTGAGATAAATGCCTCCAGAGAAATAGAGACCACTTTTCCATTATAAATATATAATTTGTTTTTCTATTTCCTTAAAGTATTGGAGGAGGAACATTCTTGAACCAATCCACAACAATACCAAGTGAGTACTATGATGGATCATGAGTTTTAAAGTGCCTATCACCCCTAGAAAGTTATTTTCAGAATCAACTTTATGTACATTGAATAGTTGAATGGTAAAATATTTCTTGTTTTGAATGTCGCTTTTATGAGTTATAGAGATTTGAATTTACAAAATGCTAATTAGATGACGTCAACCTGGGAATTATTTCTACGCCAATTTACAATGCGCAGTTTACAGTTTGAGGATAATCAATTTGATAATTATAAATATTAAAATAAACAGTGGATAGTCAATTGATTCGTAAAAATACTACTTTGACATGAAAACAAGTAGTTGTATAATAAATGATTCCCGGGTTGGCGTCATCTAATAAGCATTTTCTAAATTCAAATCTTTATACCTCACTAACATGATGTTCAAAACAAGAAATATTTTACCATTCAACTATTCAATGTACATGTACATAGAGTTGATTCTGAAAATAACTTTCTAGGGGTGATAGGCACTTCAATCACATAAATTTTATTTTTATAAAATTTTCATCATGTTATGGGCATTCATATTTTCTAATTGTGTTGAACATCCCAGAAAATATCCATATCCTCCCCATCCCAGGAAGGTTTTTTAACAAGATAAAAATAAAATAATTTTCTTTCAATTTTGCCAGACAAAGTTACCAGAAGTTTCTAGTGTTTATTTCTGTCCCAGTTGATGGGATTGCTGTCATTTTGAGCATGCTTTGGAAGATTTTGTCCTTCTTCATAAGTTGGTTATCAAGACAATCTTTTGTCGTAAAAAGTGACAACATTAATGAAAGGCTGGATTCATAACTACCTTTTGTCGAATTATAGGCCATTTTTTTAAAACTCAGATTTGCTTATTTTTTTTCATTTGACCTACAAACAATTTAATTGCAAAACATTGCTCTGAATTTCTTTCGCTGGACTTTTCACTTTGCAAAGATATGGGACTTGGAAGTAGGCTAAATCAAACAAAGAGAAAAGAAGCAGCTAGGAAACAAGGAGTTTTTTTGCATGTGTTATTTCTCGAAAACGATGCCTAAACCAGTGAAGGTGTGGTTTGGGGCGGTATACGAGTCAGTGTGTTAATTACTAAAATCAATGCTTGTTTATTCCTTGCACTTTACAGATATTATCAGACAGTTTAATCCATCATTAAAAGGTGCATCAGTAAGGAGTCCAGGAGGTGTAAGCAATGCTGATCTGAATGTTGCCTTTGTTGGAGATTCAGCAAGGTCAGCATCTAAACTATGTTGTTCATTATATACATTCTATACAGTTCTCCATGAAAGAATTTGCTTTTAATCAGAGAGAAGGGCACATTTATTTATTATGATGTTATAATAACATCATTCCTACAGTACATTATTACCATCTGCCTTCTTTATTTGTTAATAATAAATTAATTTACAAAACTGTATAAATTGAATATCTAATGTACATGCTCTGATTCATCAATAGCTATTGACTATTATTAATACCAGTAAACCAAAATGTACTTTTAATATTATTTTATATAAAAGCAAGAGACAACATGTTTCCATTGTTTATTGGTGCAATAAAGCACTTAGGATCATGTTGGAATAATACAACATGTACTTGAATAGCTTGTAAATCACTCACCCATTCCACATGGTTTATTGAGCCTATACAGCTGTAAATGTGTGGCCGGTTGCTTAAATATAACTCAATCTAAATCTAATCTTAGTAATACTAATTAATATATATAATTCGGACCTGTCGTAAGTTGACCAGGCATGACCATTAAGAGAAATGGGTAATTATAAGTCTGTAAAAGTGAACTTTGGCTGCCTTGAACTATTTCAACTCCTTCAATTCAAAGCCTAAAATCTTGAAATAAATCTTGGGGGAGAATTTATGTCAGTATGTATTAATTTTAGGTTACGGTATTTAAAAAAAATAATAAACTAAATTAGGATTATATTTTGTTACGTTACACTCAGTAGAATATGTACATATGATGGAATGTTAATGTTATAATTTTTCAACATATTTGTTAAATATTTTATTTTAGAGACCTTGAAAATCAAGCAAAAGACCTGGTTTTAAGATTGAAGTCTATGAAGGTGGGATAGCTTGATAGTTTATTACAATAAGTGCACATACATTACAAGTATAATATTAATAATGTAAAATATATCTGAGGTCATGCAACTTTTATTGTATATTGTTATCTAGCTGTTTTGCATAAGATTACAGTTATGTTACAATATATTTTAAAATATGTGTTTAATACCAAACTGAAGAAAGTTAAATATTATTTCAAAACAAGCTATAATATATTATTTTTAATCACAGTTAACTTATACCCATTCCCACCAATGCTTAAACTTGTTTAAAATGTTGTTTCTAAGTTTAAAACAGGTTTATAGGCAAAAAATACCTCCCAACCTCCTGTAATATTTGGAGTGAAATCGTTAATAAAAGGAACTTATTGACTTTTATTAACATTTCAGGTAGTTTGAGTCATATATATTTAAAAACGTTCAAGATAGAGGCTAAAACTAGTTGAACTAAACAAAATTTAAACATCAGTTTAACCATTGGTGTGAATGGGGCTTTAGACGTGCCAGTGGCTTTGTGCTAACAAAGGAATAAGCCTAATGCAAATTCACTAAAGACCACTAAAGTTCCATTCCATTTGAGAAACTTAAAGCAGGATTATCTCTTAGAGAAAACATCTAGGGCATACCTAGATAATTGTTAGCAGTACGCCAAAGTCAGTGAAAGAGTAATTTACATGCCAAAGGTGTGATACGAGTGCTGTAGGCACGTGCTTCTAGGGGGTCCGGGGGTATGTTCCCCAGGAATTACCTTGATTATTGAACAGAAAACCAAAATTTTTAATCTATTTTGCATTGTTATAACATGGGAACACATGTTTTCAGTAAACGTTCTGTTTATTTCTTCATTTCTTCATCACTTCATCACATTCGGTAAATATTTTTTATTGGCAAGGAAATATATACATGTACAGTACTACACTGTAATTCTAGATGTATTACCAGCGCATTCTTCTGTGATAGAAAAACATAATGGTAGTACATGGCAGTACCCTTTGCTTCTCTTCTAGAATGTAAAAAAAAATCTGGGAAATTCTGGAATGCACTTGCGTACTTTGTATAATGGCACATACACCCCTGAGCATTAAATTTAATTTATTAATATCTAGAAAAACTTATTTTCACTTATTTGGCTTTATTTTTGCTTAATATTTCAAAAATAGAATGTTGATTACATGAATGACTGGAAACTTCTCACTATTTGGATTGGAACAGAGGATCTCTGTCAAGTTTGCACACATGCGGTATGAAACTGAAGGATTAAATTTCAAACTACTTTGTTGTGTTTTTTCCCCCATTTGATTTCCATTGGTTTGTTGTGTTTTATTGGAAGGTTATTAACAGCAGTAAGGGGTTTGTCATCGAGATTGAATAATGGTAAGGGTTTCTCCAAAAGCAGCATTCCAACTGAAACAGCTGTAAGAGATGTCACTTACCATTTACAATTCGTTTTCTGGTTTTTGTTTCGCCATATTTTTTTTAAAAAATTATATATTGGAATTGAAAGAAATGGTCAAATGGTATAAAGAAATTTTTGGTTCACTCTTACTAACCAGGGTGAAAGACGACACGATGGTAGTACCTTTTATAATTTGTCAGGTATAGATGAGACCATCTCAGAACATTCTTCACAATTTCCAACCAAAATTTCCTGAAAATGAAATGTTCCATTAATTTGCTTTCAAACCAAAATGACTTTGATTTTTGGTTAAATAGTAAGCACCCCAAGGTGTTGATGTGTTATACCAGACTGTCTTGTATGTTGAGAATTGTTGATAGTATTATAATTGTGTTATTAAAATAATTATGTTTTTAATTACAGGATGAATTCAGCCCAAGCTCTTTCATAAAATATGTGATGCGCACCCTTAATTATTTAAAGGAAGAGGTATGATTGTTATTGTATTAAAAGTGACAAGGTATCTTGGAATGCGGAGGTGGGGTGGCAGGGGAAGGAGGGGGAGGGGGGGGGGGGGTGTGAGGTATGGGTGGGAAGTTGGAGTTAAAGTATGTACTGGAAGTGGGACTTAGGTGATAGTAGGGGGAACTCCCATATGAATATAAAAATAATGAGGTGCTCTTAGGACATTAATTTTTGATTAACACCCGGCACTAGAATCTCATTTGATGGGTGAGGCACAAATGGATTTTACCTCTTATAGGAACCAATTCTAAAACAACACATTAATATAGTTCCTGTTATTTTTGGGGGGTCAATACCCCTTCTAACAGTGGTCATTTTAGATTTAACATCCTAAGCAGTACCAATCTACAAATTTGGCTCCTAAAAGGTATGATGAGCACCCTGAGTCATTTTTAAACAGTTTAGTCTGGATAGGGTATAGATGTCAGAGAGTTTTGGCATAGAATAGGGTGTCATTTACTGGGAAACTGTTTGTAGAAACCACCCCTAAAAATAATCAGAGTGCCTCACCCCCCCACCCCCCACCCCCCAGGTTTTTCCTTTTACAGCACCAGGTCCAGTTTGGCCACCTTACCTAACCTTTGCCTTTTCAAACGAACAGGTCCCTCGTCTGTTTGTGAATTTGGTCCCGCCCATGGATGTGTCTCCACTTAGCAAATTACATGAAGATGCAAGCCAGTCTTGTGAAGTCATGGGATGGTATGTGCAAATTGAAATTCTTGCTGTTTTTGACTTAAGACATCTTTTCAGTGCTGTAAAATTGTCATAGATATTATTTTATAGATTAATTATTGACTCTTTAATCCCAGTGGCAAATGGTAACTATCATATATAAAGCTGTATGGGTATGTGCTACTGTGAAGGGTATGCTTTTCAAACAGTTTAGTCTGGGATAGGGAAAAGAAATCAGAGTCTTGGTCATATGAACTCAAAGGTATTGTTTACCGGGAAACCTATGGGTGGGGTTTTTGATGTCTAGTCCCAGGTGGGGGGGGGGGGGGGTACTCAACAAAATTTTGTACGGGGATGCTCCGCCCTGAGGTCCAAAACCTTACCCTTTCATATACCATTTTTGACAGAAAAGGTACCTCTTTCATATACCTTTCATTGAAAATGGTACCCCTTTCGTGTAGCCTTTCCGTGCGTACTTAAATCACAGTTTTCCCTACGTTTTTTATACTTCAACTCGTGTTTTTGCTACCCTTTCCTATTCTTCATGAAATCCCTACCCTTTCATATACTTCAACTCGTGAAATCCTGACCCTTTCATATACCTCCAGCAGAGTTGCCAACCTCTGGAGATTGAAAATAGGGAGATTTTTTCCGAGGGTGAATTCTGAGGGTGACCTTTTTTTTTCTTTGGTTGTGAGTATGTAGTAGCGTCCGGAAAACTGCATTCCTACGTTTGTGAAGTTAAGAGACCGCATTTGTGTTTGGATTTTGGGGAAATTTGGGTTAAAATCTTAGCCTATTGTAGAGAAAAGATCCAAAGTCGCTTTTATCCCCCCCCCCCCCCCCCTGTCTAGTCTATTACCTAGGGCTGCAAAATGCAGCTGAGTTAGTCGAGTAATGGGGAAGGGTTTCAGAGTCCTAGTAGCACTGCAGCACACTGCAACCCAAATGTATACAGTGTCCCCCCTGCCCTGGCCTAAGTTTTGGGCACTTTATGATGTTACCACCGACATGACAATTAGTTTTGTGTCAGTGAGACTATTTGATAACTGCAGTGTTGTCACCAGGCCGCAGCCTTGCGGGATTCCCGCAAACGAAATTGAGATGGCGCACCAAAAGCCAAGAAGATGCGCCCGTTAGGGCCCGTTAGGGCACAGGAGCAAGCTTCGAGTCAAACAGACTTTTGAATGTTTATGAGAAGTTTAATGGTCAATCGAACACCCCAGCATTTTGCTTGTTCAAATGAATAAAAACATTTATCAAACAATTTAAAGCCTTTAATTTTATTGCCTTTGCCCTCGTTGGTCACACGTACATGGTGAAGGTTTGCATAAGCATCACTATCAAATCATAAACATCTTGTCCGCCATGTTGGATCAGGTGGGTACTTCATGTAACAGACCTTTTGGAGTGACTTTGTCCCTCTAATATTCTTACAGGGCCCCTATTTTTCAGCAGAGGGGGCCCTGCGACTCCCCAAGGCAAAATCCTGGTGAGAACACTGTAACTGGATTCACTGAGTTGTCGAGTTCCAAAAGATAAACAGTTCTTGTAGGTCAATAATAAATTGGCCATTTGGTACAGAAACTGTCAGAAACTCTTCAAAGAGATAATTATCATTTTTTTATGTTACTTTTGGCAAGTGGCAACATAATACAGTGCATAGCACTGCAACAAATAATTAAAATCCTCTGACAGCTTAATGTGTCCCTACATATAAAGACACATTATTTTCATAAACTAAGCAGTCCTCTGTACATGTTTTTGTATAGGAATTCATGCGAGTGTTTAAAGAAAGGAAGTGAACAAAGGACTAACATTTCCCAAGCAGCTAAAAAATACAAGGTACCTTGAACATAAAATCACAGAACTCTTAATGAAAAGGCAGATCAGGTTAGAGCTCCTGTGACAGTCATTTTACATGCATCCATAAATTCAATAGAAAGATATATACCTGGATTTTTCAAAACATGTTCAACGAAAATTTACGCAATTTCACTGCAACTAGCCCAAACAAGGGTTTTTATGAGCCCGATCAGCCCGAAAATGACAGAGAAGAGAGAGAAGAGGAAAAGGGAGCAAGAGCGAGCGAAAAAAAGACTAGCAACAGTCTATTATATTTTATATTTTTATATTAAAAACAAGGCCAAGAACGCTCACAAATGCTTACTTAGGGCGATATCGTTTTCAAAAATCCAGGTATATATATCTTTATTGATATCTTGTTGCTTACTTTACAATAATTGCAGTACCTTTTAACGGAACTAGTTAACAGTGGACTGTATGACACACAGGATAGCTTTGCAGTGGTTATTCAACCTGCTCTTCAACTGCTTCCAAAAACTGAGGTATGCTACTGTATCCTGTAAACAGTCTCTTTTCTATTGTTGAGTTTTGAAACACAAACCTTTTTTTTTGCTTCAAAAAACTCATGGCACTTTCTTGACAATCAAAAGTGAAAACAAACACCAATGATGACTGAGTACTTATTTTGAGTTCTGACTTGTTAATTGGAATGTCTGCATTAATTATGTGATTGGCCAGAGTTATGAGATGAGTAATAATGATGATGATGATGATGATGATGATGATGATGATAACTGTATTTCACACAGAATTCAGAAAGTTTACACTTATTTACACTGAAGCTGTGCCTAATAATATAATACTAAAAGTTAATAAATAATACGAAATAATAAAATCTAAAATATACATAAGTAATTATATGATCAATATAAATCCTAAAGACCTAATACACTCTAAAGCCTAACCGTATTGTAACCAATAATTCGTAACAAAACTATATAGAGTATATAAAATTATATAGAGCGGTTTTGAATTACTTTCACAATTGGTTTGGTTTTGTATTGCTACACTTTCTCAACTAATCAGAGTAACTTCACTTAATCACACGTCACGTTTCTTAAATTCACTTGGGAATGGTTACATGTACACCTGTACATGTGTTTGCTTCAAGTTCTGATTGGTCAGAGTGATGTATTTACTAATTTATGGTTTACACCTAATTGAAAACAGCAGCTGCTATAACATTCATTTAGTTTTGATTTCATGATACGCAATTGAAAAATTATTTAAAAAAAGGGTTTTGTTTTGAATTCTTATTCAGCAAAGGACGTTGTTTAAGGTCATTTGTTTGTTCTATTTGCAGGATGGCAACTTAGTCAAGTCATTTTTTGGCTTGGATTGTCTGCACTTTTCAGCACGTGGCCATGCAGCAGCAGCATTAGCCTTATGGAAGAATATGGTATAATGCTGATAAAATGCACTATTTAATGTCAAATTACTGGTAGATGATAAATTATTCTATAAGTAAACCCTTTAAACGTGTGATTCTCAGGGACCCAGGAGAAAATGAGATCACTGATAGTATAGGGGCTTGTTTCTCAAACCTCCTGGGCCCATGCAGAGCTTTAGCTTTCTACATCAACAAAGCTTGGATCTTTTTTGTTAATTATTATCCACATCACATAGCTATTTAGACCTAGAAAGTTTTTTTGGCACTTCTGCAAAATGCAAACCAAAAAAAAAAGCATTATCAGTCGTACTATAAATGCCTGAATATTTTTTTTTTACAGTTAGAGCCGTTTGGTTCAAAAACAAAGGGATGGGGAGACCAGGAAACTCTAAAGTGTCCTTCAAAGGTATGGACCGTACTGTAGCTTTTAGAGTGAGGTGCAGGATTGCACAAAATTATTCAGTTTTTTTTAGAACGAAGCATGATACAATGGGATGTATTGTTATTCACTGAGATTATTTTTCATAGAAATATGATTTCCATCTCATTACACTAGTTCTCTGCAATCCTCAGCACCTTAGTGAACTTTTGGTTGTTCTACTTTAATTCGATCCTTGTAATATCCTCCAACTGCTTGTTCTGTTTTGCTCCAAAGCATAATATAGATGGAGACGACATTAAAAACCTGTTGACTAACATTGTTCCCGTCATACTTTTTTGGTTCAATACCTTATAAAAAGGTACTGCAATATAATTCTAACAGTGGTCATTTTAGATTTTAACACCCTAAGCGGTACCAATCTACAAATTTTGACCCCTAAAAGGTATGACGAGCACCTCTGTCATTTATATATTTACGTATATATGGGAGTTCTCCTCCTGGTAGGCACCAAGCCACCATTTTGAGTATGATTATGTAGATGTTATATATTGAACTAGCGTTAGGTCCGTATTGAAAAAAAAAATTTTTCTTGCAATGAATTTTGTTTAATTTTTTTTATAGGTTTACAACAGTGTTAATTATATACTTTTCATACAATAACGAAACTACTTACATTAGTTACTTTACAATAATGTTACTTACAATACTCCGTTAGCAAGAAGGAAAAAAAAAGTACACTAACAACTCGAAATAAATTAACAGAAGCACTCCTGGGTAGAAAGCCTTGGGAAGAAAAAATTTATATTCAAAATATTGAAATTGAGAAAATGTTGTTGTTTTTTTTTTTCTTTGAGGGATGGGGGGCTCAGTTTGTCCGTTTTAGTTCATAAAAAGGGCGCAGACAACTCCCATTTGTTTGAATTGGTTGTTTGGGTGTTCTCAATTTTATAGATATGCTTAAGATAACGAAGGAAGTCATTCAGTTTTGGAGTACAGTCTTTTAAGTCTACAAACCCAAATAAAATATTTGGCAGTTAGAAGGCAAAAATTGATTTGGAGGTTATTCTTAGATTTATCTGGCCTCAGGCCCAGCGCAATATCTACTTGGAAACATTCATTAGTAATTTGACAAGACTGTAGCCACGAAAAAACACTGTTCCAAAAACCTTGAATCTTCTCGCATTTCCAAGAGGTGCAACAAGTTTTCTGCTTTGGATTGGCAGAAAGTACATTTTTCATTGTCGACAACTCCTATTTTTTTAAGGAAACTGTTGGTTGGCAAACGTCTATGTAAAAATTTAAAATTAAAGGTTACAAGTTTTGAGCTCTTTGTGCATTGTAAGGACAATAATTGGTAAGCTGCTCTCCAGTTGATTGGTTGAGCTGTTTTTTTTTTTTTGCAAGTTTATGGACCCACCCGATATTTTTTTATTTTCACAGGATAAGCCATACTTGTTCACCAAAACAAACAGTAATACTGTTATGAGCATCATCAGTGATGATGATGACGATTCATCGTCAGACGGATTTCCTCCTGCTGCTGCTGTTGCGTTAGCTGTGTGTTTAACAGCTGTGGTGGTGATCGTTGTCGTGTCTGTATGGAGGACTCGAAAATCACGACGAAGACCTGAGGCATCAAGACTCATTTATGCTCCCGGACCACACAAACCAAGGATTTGAATTTTGAATAATATGAAACTACAGTTTAAACTCTCTAAAATTCCCAACCTTTCGCATAAATTTCCCGAGAAGGAATAGAAGGTAACCAGAGGGAGAAAATTACCATGTATGAACTGTAAAAGAGGACTACAGTCAAGTCTGGCCTGTGAACACAGTGGATAACACAGTTGGTTTTGTTAATGCTTATCCAATGGATAGTGATTTATCCGGTGGATAGCGCTTTCCACCTTTTGAACAACCAGGGCCTGGTTCGTAAGTGTGCTTTCACAAAACATTGCTAGGGAAAATGTACATTGTACCATTATGTTTTAAACTCTTAAGAGAGCCAAAAATCTAACCTCCTCCCTGGGATCTTCTGCACTTTTCAAAATCAAAAAAATATGGCAGAGAAGGTCCTGGGAACTAGGATGCCAAATATCAAAATTAAAAAAATCCCAAATTTCATTTTGTAATATATTGAAAAACTAAAGGTACCATGCAAAAGTACTGCCAACAATTGTCTCTGGATAGTGAAAGAGTTAACCTATTAGGCATTCTCCGCCTCTCATGTGAATGTGCAATGTCCACAGGTCTTGGGAATGAGTTGTGTGTTAATTGGTGACATCACTGCTCAAGTTAGAGTCCAGGCCTAAACAAGATGGGTGTATTTTGTCGATACAGAAGAAAAAGTTGGTAAAGTCTTCATGATGAATTCAAGGCCATGTGTAAACATACTAAAGTTAATGAACAAACCAAGCACAGGGTTTTCATTAAGAATTGTAGTAGCAGGAGAATATTATGAAAGAGCAAAGATAGCTACATATTGCCATCGAAATTTAGCCGGAGAATTCTGCATAGTAGGCGGAGAATTCTCCAATCTCCATTGCCTAATGAACACCCTGAAGCAAGGCAAATGTGTGGCAGGCACTAGAAAGGGGAAGGGAGTGATTGGATGTGCACTCAAAGCGTGTGTTAAGGGACGTGGAACTCTAAAGGAGGAAGTACTCTTTCTTTGTATAGTGCCTGCCACACAGGTGTTAATACACTTTGTACTAATTATTTAAAAGTTCCAATGTGACATTTATTGAAACACAATTGTAAAATAAAATATTATCCAGCTGTAGATGAGAATAATAACACTGACAATAACTTACGTCCTAAGGTACCTGATGTAGACAATGTGAAATATTTAATGTAAATGTTAATATTAGTCATATGTCATACACAGTAACTTTAGATACCTGTTTGGAAAACTGTTGTTTCATTTGCATTAATGTAAATATTTTGAAAAAATTAAACACTGTTGCATTACCCGAACACTGTAATTTTAATGTCGTTTTGGGCCTGTTCATAAGAAATATTATAAGGCTGGATAAAATTAATTTTGTTTTTGCACGTTTTCCTGTCGTTGCAGTATATACACAGATATATCAAAAAAAGTGTAAAGCCACGGCTCCATGTGCGATTTTTGCTTGCAAAGGTGATGCGATTTTTTTTTGAAAATTGTCATGCCATCAGAGCACGGTAAAAATCCCACGTGTAGCCACCCATGAACATGCAACGTGACGGCTGAAAAAATTGCAGAAAAGTGCAGACATTGCTGCTGGTGTTGCCACCCTGCAACTTTTAACTTGCACTTGCAACAGGAATAAAGGGATCTAACCAATAAGATCTAAGAACTAAAACAAGGCTTATCAACCCACTCTCGTGCAGTCTTTGTTACAACATTTTCTCACCAAAATTTTTCACACGTGTAGCCACCACCATGCACTGGCGACACCACAATTTCTCAAAATCATATCACCAGTGCAAGCAAAAAATTGCATGTGTAGCTGTGGCTTCGTAGTCTGTGTCATCTGTCCACATGGGGATCTGTTTTTGGAAAAGTCTTTTGTCACCCTTTACACTAAAACAATGCATTTTGAAAAAGGTGTCTTCAAAAGTCTACTTTTGGCCCAGATGAATTTTTATGCAAAGAAAAAAAAATCCTGCAGTGACACAGCTAAAGGAAAACTTTTTGAGCATGGACAAGAATGCGCGCTTGGTCAATAAGATATGCATTGTGACTGGCAGCAGTGTAAAACGTAAACAGCTGGACTTCAAGGTTTACATGTTATTGAAAGATGCAGTAAAAATGAGAAGAGAATGAGTTTAGAGGTGAACAAAACAATAAATTATTTATATTGCAAAGAATGTTTTGTTTTTTGGTTATTCCATTTACTTCATGGAAAAAGTGAATAACGGACACTAGAAAAAGTTAACAATTTTTGAAATAATCTGAAACCACAAACTGGTTGTTCAATTAAAATGGATGGAAAAAGTGAAAACCTGAAAGGAAAAGTTTCAATAACAATTTTTGAAATTGAACTGCATGAACAAACTGGCTGTTGAAGAAAAATTATTTACATGATTGTATCTTTGCACATCCCTTTGCAGATCCCCTACACATTTGATTTAAAAAAAAAGTACAACTCAAAAAATGTTATTCCATGGTCGTAGAAACGCTTTAAGAACTTGACATCCAAGTGGCCATGCTGTAGTACTTCCTGAAGTCTCAAATGTCATGTTATTCACTTTCCAGCTTGCTTCCTTAGCATAATATAAATATTTTCTTTTATCCAGTCTTTGTTGTGAGGTTCATAATATGGCTCCTTAGCGCAGCGCCTGTTGAAGAGTGAAAGCAAAAGAAACGCAAACAACACAACCAAACATACAAGTCATTTGAATCAACTCGTTAAGTGAAATAATATTATTCTAGAACAGAATATGGCTTAAAGTAGTTAAAGAAAATGGTTTCCACTAATTTTCAGAAACAATATCTCAGGACTTTTCAAGGATGCAAAGGCTTTCCAGAGCCCCATATAGGCCATTTTCATGTTGGTGCCACTTACTACAGTACAGCTACAAGCCAGAATTAGTGTTTCAACAATACAATTTCTCAATAATATATGATACATACAAGTATTCAGAGTTTTATGATGCCACATGTTGGTGTTTTTCACTTAAGATTCTTGTGAAGTAAATAAGAAATTGTGTTATGGTGGGACTTTTGTAAAATATTGAAAAACAATGGTACCATGCAAAAGTACTGCTGAAGAGGTTTCATTTTGTAAACAGATGCAAAAGTTAGAACTACACTACATGTCTCCATGATTGACTCTGGGCGTAAAAGGGACTATTGTTATTCAACCTCCACTGGGATTGTAAAATTTAAATAAGAAAGGAAAAACAAAATGAATTGTGGTGGTTTAAGTAAAATGATGCTATCGTAAAAACTGCCTATAACCCAACATGGCATAAAACTTGGGTGATGAAGACTGTTAATGTTTGAGGATGCTCAAAAGGAACTTCAGCAGAACTGTTTTGAGCCAAATTCTATGTCGGAAGATGGAATCATCCAATCATAGCTGGTGTTTTATCAGTGACTCACAAAGTCCCCATGCTGCGACATGACATTTCAAATGTGTCTGTACTTTGTTACTTCTGAATTGCGTACACAAGGAAGTATTATTTTTGTGACGAGACAACACATGCAGTTCTTTAAATGGTGAAATGAAATGCTGGCTTGATCTAGTAGCCACAACTGTCCAATGACTCAGGAATCACTGAGCTGTCTGGCAAAACCATCTTACTCATAAAAACCTGCAGTGATGTCTTTTGAAACAAAGGGAAAGGAATTGCGGTCCAGGTTTGAGCATGGGCAGAAGTGTTGCGTGACAACACAAAATAATGGCTGCATAGCAGACTAGTACACTGGTACATGCAGCTTCAATACTCCTACAAAATTCTGAAAGTAAGATCCCTGGGAGGGAAGGTGGGCAGTGCTGGGGAGCTGGGGCATAGGGTAGGGTACACCAGGAAATTGAACATGAAGTAGGAAGGGATTTGTATCCCTCTCAACCCTCCCCTGTTTCCACCCTGAATAACAATAAATAATCTTGATCTAAAGTGAATGCAGTCAACTAAAAAAAATTACAATACATAAAAAAGAGTTGAAGCAGTTTTAAGAATGGTACACCAAACAAGACAAATCTGCTAAATTGTCGATATAGTCAAACAGTTGACTGATGTCATACGTTATAGATGGAGTAGATGGGTTGCTCTTTTTAAGATACTCTTCAAATATCTTACAGACACCTGAAAACCAAGCAGACAAACATCACTTTGAGCCAGATAATTAGCAATAACACTATTGGACGAGGTTGAGCATGATAGTGGGAATTATCCAAGCCAAGGTTTGTGTTGTCTGCCAAAGCGAAAGTGGAGGTGGATAACAAAAATAATTGTCTTATTGTGGAATTATACATGTACTTCTAGCCTAGAAGGTTTTAAGGATGAGTACAACAAAGAAATTAAAAAATGCCATGATGAACTTTTTTCCGACAACTCTTTACTCACTCTAAAAGTTGCCATGAAGGTTTTACAAAAGCATAGCTAATACAAAAGGATAGGTTTTACAAAAGCATTGTCTGAAAGTTTTTTAGAGCTTTAAAATGAGACCTCTTATCAATTACAATTTGCTTAAGTTGTAACATGTACTTAAAAAGGGGGCGTAAACCGGGGGTACTCCCTATAAATGGTTATACAGGGATGCTCTGCCTGAAAGGGATACCTTTTTGAGGCTGGAGGTATATGAAAGGGTAGGGATTTCATGAGTTGAAGTATATGAAAGGGTAGCGATTTCACGAAGTATAAAAAAGGGTAGGGAAAACATGAGTTGAAGTATGCAAAAGGGTAGGGAAAACTACCATTTAAGTATTTTGTAAAGGGCCTTTCAAAATATATCAAACAGATGCACATAAAGGTTATATGAAAGGGGTACCACTTTTCAATGAAAGGTATATGAAAGGGGTAGCATTTTCAATGAAAGGTATATGAAAGGGGTAACTTTTCTGTCAAAAACGGCATATAAAGGGGAAAGGTTTGGACCTCGGGGCGGGGCATCCCCGTACAACATTTTGTTGAGTATTCTCCCAGGGGTGTAAATGTTAATCTGTTGAAACTTGCATAACAGAAAAAGAAACTACAGGTAACTGAAGGTTAATTTCCAACCCACAGTTATGCATACATTACTAGCACTACTTGGACAGACTGCTAGTCCATCCCAAGGTTATAAATCTGGGTGGAGAGAGAAAATATGGAGCAGCACAGCAGCAGTTGGTCTTACCTTCCATACATTCGTCTTTAGTTTCATAGTCTGAGTATGTACGACTTTCTGGCTTAGAATTTGGCTGGATAAGGAGAATTGTGTGACTCTACAAAAAAAAAAAGGCAGCTATAAATGAAGCTCAATACACACATGCTGTAAATTAGGGTGTAATGATTCACATACCTTATGATGATTACGATTTCGATAATAATTGTTTTTTAAATGTTTTGATTTGATTATGCAAATGTTTCTTACAGTACTTCTTACCACATAAAAAAACGAGCCGATTTGTGAATGTACATTGTTTGCAACTTAACTTCAATACTGCCATTTTAAACAAGATACAAGAACGTGATGTTGAGCATGTGCTCGGTTTGTCTTATTTGGATATTTTATGGGGTCGTAGAAGGGAAGCTCTTTGCCACATGAAATAAAAAAATGGTGTTCACAGCAACTTTTTACTCCTTGATCAAAATACAAGATGTAACTCAATTTAAAAATCAAATTGGTGCTTATTTTTTTTTTCAAATTTGGACACAAGGCATCTTTATAAAGATTTCTCAAACTCATTAACAATTCATGAAGAAAATACAAAGGAAATAATAAGTAATGCTCCACATAAGAACGATAGCAAACTTCATTGTTCTACGGCATTGGCTCTTTCCCACATAGAATATCTTTGATTTCAAGAATGGAGGAGGAGCTGATGGTTAATAATTATATTTCATAATAAAAATAAAGAAAATCGATTTGCTTCAAATAAATTCTAGGAAATGTTCGTGCTTAACCAATCAGAATAGCAGAAGACAATAGCTAATAATTTTGCTTCTTTGATGAAGTTTCCCAAATAAAATATCTTTTAAAAATTACATGTTGTGCGATTGGGTCTCAAATTACTTGAAACCTTAAAAAAATAGACAAAATGCACTTTGAACCTTAATTTTTTATTGGTTTTTGAGTCTAAGCCAATGAGATCACTAGTTGTAACAATGAAAAAAGTTGACATTCCATTGTGCATTGCCGTTCAGTGTTATCCTTCTTATGCGGATCATTACTTAATGTTTAATAAGTGTTTGGAAATCAGATGAAACACTCCTCATTTTTGCATTCATTCCTTAATTTCTCTTTCTAAAAATACCTTTGTTTGAGAAGTGATATTAAACATTTGACATAGTTTTTCATCACAAGATCAAACACCTAGAAGTTCGTCAAAAATACTCCACTGTGCATCATATTTTCAACTCTCTTCTCAGTGTTTGTTCTTGTGATGAAACACTGTCTCATGTTTGATATTATTACCTTCGTGAGAACATTTTCCATCTATTGGAATCATGAAACGAAAATAGAAATCTTGAATCAAGGATGCAAATTAAATTGAACAGCCATAATTGTAGCCTGCGAGGAGATGTCTCATGTTTCCTTTACAAATAGGAGAGGTCTGCGGGCAGGCTATGATATCATAATCACGAATAATCAAGAATATGATTTACACCACTAGCTGTAATTAAACACACTTGCAGATCACTGAATCCACATAACAGTCAGGATATAGATGCCCAATAACTTGTTTTTTCCTTTTCTTTTCTATTAGTTTTTGGAAGTGACATCTACAAACATTGCGTCAAATAACGTCACTATGTTGCCATGTGACTAACAGAGAAAACAAAAGATCATGTGTACTTGGGGAACATGCGGCCAAGTGTTGCCTGATAATATCAGCAGGGGTGTAGCTAAGAAAACACTTAGCAGGCTCATTAACAAGTTCAGCCAGTTTTTCTGGCTTGTTCACCTTCAAAATCTCCAAAAGTCTTTGCTTACTAGTGAAATTTCAACCGGTGATAAGTTCTCTTTCGGGTAGTGAAATTAGCTGGTAGCCGACTCTTAGCTACATCCCTGTATCAGTTGACATATTGGTTGATACTCCGTCATCACTGGCCGCAGACAATTGGTATTAATGTTTACTGTAAAATACTCATGATTTAGCAGTCTGTGTGAGAACAATAATTTGCAGAATGTCACCACCATTTTTTTTTTGCATGGTACTACATTACTGCTTTGATTTTTCTGTGAATTTTATTGACCTCTGTCCTCAGACAAATTCTCCACATGAATACCACCCACCCCTCAGAAATTTCTGCCAGTTTTGTCGGAAAGCATACAAAAGTGACTAAAATTGTTGTAAAATTGAGCAAGTTTGATTTTGATCGCACACAAATCATGTGCTCGTACTTCAAAACAAGTTGGTGGATCAAATCCACTTCATGGTTCATTCAAGTTTGTTCCAAACAAGAAATATTTATAAAGAGCAAGGCCACCACCAAAAAGGAATGCAAGGCTTCCTTACATCTGAAAGATTCATTTTTCTGCGATTCCACTGGAGTGTCCGACATTTGGTCAGCTCATAGCACAACAGGCTTGAATTGAAACTGGTGGAGCCGAGATGAATTTCCTCATTCAGAATATTTTATATGTTATACGTTATATTTTATGTGTTATATCATTTTATCTTTATATTTAAACTTCCGAGTGTAGTTTTAACTGTTTTAGGAGTACCCGATTAAAAGATTAAAGATTTTCAAGAGCCAAACTGTATGATGGGAAACAAAATGGTGGAGAGTTTATCGTGCCAAAGTTTGAAGCAAATCGGAGCTTCTTTTACACTTTTTTAGCTTTTTCTTGCGCGTAGAGAAATTTTTAATGCCTAATTTTACGCATCAACTTTCTTTCAAGGTGAGAGATACTCTTTTTCGTTTGTTTTTCATTTAGAAGATATCAAAGAAACTCGTTTGATAGAATGTTTACAACGTGTACACTCAGGTACACAACTTGCATTTCTTCTGTTTTTTCGGATTTTTGACCTTACTTAGTGGTGCAAGATAATTTCGACTGTCCGAGAATACGAAGTGTCCGACGATAAGGTCAAATACCTGAAGTTATTTTGGAAATGATTGAACAAAAGAAATTTAAAACAACAATTTCGAATGCATCGCATATCACAGGAAACTGAAAACCGAATGCAAGCATCCAAAACCAAACTTTCATCGAGCTCTTAGCGCCCCAAAACGAAAAAAATCCAATCTAATTAAAAGTAGAATGCAGCTTCAACTATTTTTCACCTACCATTTTGACTGCAACCTTGAAAAAGTGATGGAAAAGTCTTCTACAAACACGTGAAAAGCTGCAACAACTTCGCGCTTTCGCTTTGGATTGGATTTCCATATAAGGAGAAGAACCCGTTCCAAGAACAAAGGAAACTGGGGTCTAGTAATCTGACCAATCAAACGCCTTGTAAGAAAAATGACCAGTGTTTGAAATTTTAAGACAATGATCGAGTGTTCGGCAACATGGTTTTCCAGGTAATTTTTAATTTCTTTGTAATTTGACTTATCGTAGCTTTTTTAAAGGCCAGATTTGATGTGTTAAGCTTCTCTTTATTTAGCTTACGTGTTTATTTTATTGTTTTAGCGTTCACCTGTGCGAAGAAATGATTTTGACAGCTCTGAAGACGAGGAGAGCGATGTTGTTGAAAATCTCACACCTTTTCAAGTGGATTGGTAATAGAAGTTCATTACCTTAATCACTTAATAATTATCTTTACATGGGTTATTTCTTTCTCATTTCTTCATTCAGTTATTCCCCTTTTGTCAGATCAATCCGCGTAAATGGAACAGTCTTTCAGAACAAGCAGTTCTTGCTCCTACAGATCTTTCAATTAGCTCTTCCTGAAATCCGTACTATGAGCCCACCCGCTCATCTCAAGGGACTGTAACCGCTGATCGTATATTACTTAATTTCACCTGCTGTTTATCCAGCACCTAATTTAAAATCACCTACACAAGCACCCTCCCAGTATTAGTTCTTACTAGTCGGGAGTACGCATTCTAAGTTCTAAGTTCTCTAAGTTCAATATGATGCTTACTACAAAAAAAAAAAAAGAAAAGAAGAGTGCTGTTGTGTTCAGTGAATTTTTGAATGACAAAGTGATTTTCTAATGAAAAGTTTGTGAACATGCAGTCATAAGGTAAATAAGCAATATTCTGCAACAGTGTACACAATATGTAGGAGCTTTGGGCCAAAAGTCAAGTTGTATGAGGATCTTTCATCTTTGTGTACTCTTTTTTACCATTAGCATATATATAACAGTATCCTTGGAGACCAAGGGGCAGTTGGTTAGGGCAGGAAAATATAAAAACCTGGCAAAAATCAGCAAGATAAAAGTTTTCAATGCTGTAAATGACACAACAAACATGACTATATATAAAAGGGTTAAAATACAGTCAAACCTTTATTAGTAAAAATGCTCATGGAATTGAGAAAATTTGGTCTGTGAAGAGGTGGTAAAAAAAAAAAATGGAGAACACAGACAGAAACTTGGGACTCCCATATACATTTATTTAGTAATGGGGGTAGTCATCATAACTTTTAGAGGTTAAAATTTGTGGTTTGGTAGCAATAATGAATAAATAAATGACTGGGAGTCCCCTTCGGGGCTTATAGTACATAAAAGATTCTTTGTGTTTTGCTGTTGGGAATTAAACTGGCTATAAAAGGTAATGTAAGGAACAGTGTCACAATTGTTTATCATGTTTGTGATTTTAGGGTAGACCTTTCATTTACTGGTTGTTGTGCAGAAGTTATTTGTATCAGTGGATTACCAGGTAAAATGTTTTTTTTCAATTAAAGGATCTTTCATGTGTTTTTCAGCCATCGACACCTCAAATGCCCAAAACCGCCCGTGACGGGACCACAGTCCTTCTAAAATTATGACAAAAGATTTCTTTTATAACTAACTCACCTAGAAGGAAGAAATCTTTCAAAAAGTGCCAAAATGAGACAGATCTTGTGAATTGAGCCAGAGTTACATGCAAAAAACCTGTCATTTGACTGGCAAAATGGAAGAAAAATCCAGTCTTCCTACCACTTGCCACTACTTGTTAAAAATTTTACCTTCTTCAGCATTTTCCGGGAAACTTTTACTACATAAAAAAAGTCAAGTGACAGGGCAACAATGAGGGAAAAAAATGAATAAGAACAAAAAAGAAAGGGAGTAAAACAAAGAAAACGAAAATCAAACTTATTAATCTTTTTCTCATTGAAAACTTAATTGCTTTGGTGCATATGCTCAAAACCAAAAGTAGATATATTTGACCAGAAAGTAAAGGAAGCTAAAATAAAAATAATTAGTATTCATGTGGCAAACAATGTTTTGGACAGTGAACTTTGATTTACCTCCAAAGCAGTCAAAAAATGGCATTAGTGGTTTTGAATTGTTGTTTCCTGAGTCCCAGAAAGAGGGGGAGGGTATGAGAGGTGAAATATAATAGCAACTGTAGCCTTCTCAAAATGTTTTCAAAGACTAGGTTGGTTGACTGTAGTGTAGGTCTGTAGGCTAGGGTGTCATTAAGGACACAGCATACTGTGCAATTCACAGGTGGAAGTAAGGCGGTCATTGCTTTAGAGGAGATGGCTGATTGACCCTACATATAATGCTTCTTGCTTTATTGAGTACCTTTATTCATTTAATATTCAAGTCATGAAGTACATTGTCATAATATGACTGTATAGAAACCCTCAGAGAAGCATGCATGTGATTAAACATATGGTATATTATTTTATGTATAAATTGGTAGATTACTTGACTGTACACTCAGGTAATAACCCCATCAATAATGAAGGGGTGAGTGGAATAAAGCCCCAAGTGAATTTTGATCAACTGCAAGATTCTCCTTACAGTCTGTCTTGTATATGCTCATGTAACAAAGGGAGAATTTGGCTATAGATCAGGAGTCACTTAGGGCCTTATCCCAAACTGAAATAAGGCCCTAAGTGACCCCTGATCTGAAACCAAATTCTCCCTTTGTTACATGAGCATATACAAGATAAACTGGAAGGAGAATCTAACAGTTGATCAGGAGTCACTTAGGGCTTTATTCCACTCACCCCTTCAATTACTTTACCATCATCATTACACCAGGGTTTTAAGAACTAAAATCTTTATCTTATGAATTAACAGCCAATTTTGAGCACTCTTTTTTTAATATTTTTATAATTTATTTGTCACTCCATTATAGTCCTAAAAAAGACCCACTGTATGTTGATATACAGTTGAACTCTTCTTTCTGTGGGCATTAACAAGTATCAAACAATCCAATGGTATTTCTTTCACTGCTTGTTTAATCATTTCCATGTCTACTATGCTTTATTTGTGCATAGACATGTACTGTGCTAAATACCTGCAACAATGAAAATTAGCATTACTGCCATGCACCAAGTCTTTTATCAGGACCTGTATTGGAAAGACTTGCCCTTTTGGCAAGACCTTCAATTTATGCTAAAACTTAAAATAATGTTCTTGTTTGATTTCAGGCTGTAAATATAAAGAAACAAACAGAAATTTAAGTGTAGATCTAGGTAAGTTGCAATGCCTTGATGTCTGTTTGTTAATATTAATACATGTAGTAGTAACTGTTGTACAGTCCCAAGGCATAATTGATTTTTTTAAAATTAATATTATAGCAATTATTGAGATTTCAAGTGTCGACTACTGAATGTAGTAAATGTAGTGTAATCTTACTTTTTAGACATAATTTCAAGCTTATGTTTCTCTGTAAAAGCACTTAAAACACTCTGTAATCAATACTGCAATGGGTTCACAAAAGATGCCACAAGTTCAAGCTGTGTACCGCTTCTTGCTATTTAATAATCCGGTTTTTATGTTACCCATTTTAGCTCATCTAAAAGCAATCGATATCACAGATGTCTTTGTGTTTTGTTCCCCTGGTGAGATGGTCAGGCAAGTAGTCATAAATTATTATAATTTATTATTTTATAATGAACAATGGCAAAATCATGATTGCACAAGTTTCAGATTAAAGAAAGATCAAAGAACCTGTATGGTATGTCTTAATAATACCTGATAAAAATTAAGAGACTTCAAAGTTTGTATGACTCCCAAACCCAACGTTTTATACCTCAAATAATATTTTTTAATAATAATAATAATGGGGATGCTCCCCCCGAGGTCCAAACCTTACCCTTTTATATACCGTTTTTGACAGAAAAAATTACCCTTTCATATAACGAGTTGACTTACATCCCTGATGCATATGTTGTAATGACAATAAAGGAAAAACAAAAGAAGCATTAAGTTTTTGGCTAACATTTGAGAAAGGTTTACTCACTTTTCACTACAGTATAACATTAATATACTTTCAGCGTTCTCAGTAGAAGGTGGCAACAGGCAGATTTCAACCTTCTGTCGAGACAAATTAAAGTAGCTGCCTCTTTTGGCTTGAAAGTACACACACACACACACACACACACACACACACACACACACACACACACACACACACACACACACACACACACACACACACACACACACACACACACACACACACACACACACACACACATGAACAAGGCTTAATAATAATTGTAGTAACACAAGGCTTATATAGTCTTATGTAGCCACCTGCTACATATCTTTATCCACCTGATCAAAAAATCACTGAGAAACATGTACTTTAATAGACAAATTAGCTGTTTAACACTGTATATATGTACAACCTAAATCTTATGGCAGTCTTCCCTACCCTTTTGTATACTATACTTCAACTTGTCCTTCCTGCCTCAAAAAGGTACCTCATTTCAGGTGGAGCATCCCTGTACAGGTAAAGCCCATTATAGGGAGTGTTACAACTACTAATGATGACAGTCGGCTGCCAGTAAATAATTAATAAATAAACAGTGTTCAATCCAGGCCGCGTTTTTGTGTCATTGACACAGAATATTTGATTCTGACACAAAATGAAATGATCGTGGAGTCATACTTACGCAAAAAAACAAAAAAAAAAACAAAAAACAGCTGTATCATGTAGTTGAGGATAATATTGACAATGTTAGGTTTAAAGATGAATTACAGCCTGTACTGCACAATCTCAGCTCGGCAATGTTTGTGAGACTCACAAACAAGGAACGTTAACTAGCGAAAATGAATTTTACGGGACAAACTTACCTTTTCCTTCATTATTAACGTCAGATATCCTTGCCAAACAATAATAACAAGTAAAAGAACCCAAAGTTTTCCCAAACCGACGTTTCAGCTTATCAAGCATTTGTAAACACAACGGCCGTTAAAAATGGCGGACTCGGTTTACTCAATGGTTTCTCCCATTTACTCCATGTATGCTATTACCGAAGTGTAACATATCAACAAATTCAAAACAAAAAAATGAAAACAAACCCCGAGATTGCGCAGTATAGTACGGACTGTAATTCAGCTTTAAACATCTGATGACAAAAAAATAATAATAAGCAAATCTTTGCCTTTTCAGGTGCAGGGTGCCTTATCTCATTGATGAGTACCACTGTGCTGGGTTTGAAGTTCATCACTTCTCTATTGAATCTGGGAGTGTTCTGACAATGAGTGATTGTGACGTCATCATACAGCAGCTGAGGGACTGTATCAGCTTTGGACGCAAGGCACTTTTACAGTAAGTTGTTGGCTATTAATATTCAGAGCACAAGATGGAGGGACCCAAGGGAAGGTGTGCAGGCATATTTATACACTACTGTAAGAGGGGGACATTGGGGTGCGATGTTGTGGTGTTGCTCAATTGTTATTGTGGTATTTCGGTAAATGAAATCCCACATTGTGGTATTGCGGTGATCTTAAATCCTGCGGTGTGCTTTGTTTGTGTTTTTCAACCTCTGGTGTTCGGTGAAACAAAATTATTTCCAGTGTTGCGGTTTCTTGTTGGACCCTTGGACGATAATCGTCAACTCTTGTCGTCCCTGTCAGAACTAAATTTAGGTGCTATATCTTCGTTAATCCATGCCTACTTTTGCATATAAAAAAAATCTGTGTTTAATTTGTAACACAGTATAGTCAACTATAACAACAACTGTGTACTACTGTAGTTAATATTTTATGCTTCAGCAGCCAATTGCAAGCCGTTTTCATTTAAATATATTGTGGTGTCAGTGTTTTCGTCAACTTTTCCTGCGGCGATGCGGTGTTTTTCGATTTTTTTTTGCGGTGTTGCGGTATTCTGAGCCCCCCAATGCCCCCCTCCTGTAGTAACGGCAAGGTGCAAATGATGCCAAAAAGTTAAGCCAAAAGAAAGTCCTGTTAGGCTAAAACCAGACCAAAAAAAGTGCAACGGTAAAAAAGTAAAATATAAAAACAGTGCATCAAGAGAGTTCTAAACAGTTTTTGTGTCCATCTTTTCTTTATTCATTGCATTCATCTGTCACAAACTTTAGGCAAACTGCAGAGTCATTCTTGAAAACTGATATAGACAATTATAATTTATGTCAAACAATATGACGTTTTATGTCAATGATAATTATAGTTTTGACATAACAATGAGAACCCTGGGTTTTGCTTTAATTTGCTCAACCCCCACCCCCAAGAAAATTCCTTACCAAAATCTTTCATCCTATTATATAAAAAGAGTCACCACAATTTTTTTTAAACCCTCAAAAGTCCTCAGATTGCTAATTTAAACCCGAAAAAGGTCTTTGCACCTCCCCATCACTGATATACGGTAACCTGAGTCCCCCCTCTTCCCTGGGGGTTCACTTAATTAGCCAGAAATTTGTTTTTGTTGCAAGCTGAAGCCCAAACACACACCAGGCTGTTACAACATTTTGTTTTGCCTTTAGTTAATTCATAAGTGACAGATTTAACATGGCTTAACTACTACACTATTGGTTGAAAACCTGTGAAAACATATGCAAGACTTAAATACTCTGATTTGATTTACCTGGTACACAAATTATTGATCACAATGGCTAAAACCTTAATGAGTTTCAATGACTAATTGTACAACTTGGAAGTCACAAGCAACATTGATCTCATAGTCATAGTTTTGTAACATGAAAAGTCACAGGGTACCCACTTAGAAGCTCATATCGGTAGCCTGTGGCACCTTCCAGTACTTTCCCATTGCTGCCAGGGTATATAATTTTAGACTGAAAAAGGAGTGTTGAATAAGAAATGACTTGTGTCGTCATGAACAAATTTTTCCTGATTTCATTGAATGTTTTTGTTTTTGTAATTTCAGTTGTGTTTCTGGTTTAGGAGCTTCTTGTTTAGGTAAGTGAGTGCAGTTTCAATTTTACGATCACAGTTACTGTGTAAACAAATAGCATATTTGACAGTTTAAGCTCATGATTTAAGGTGATTCCTCAGTATTGCACTGCGCATCCTGTACTGCGCATAACACGTAATAGTCCTTTCATGGCAGCCAGTTGATAACAACACTCTTTTTAGTGAACGGTTTTTAAAACACGCAGCTGGAAATTTAATTTTCTTACGAGTATTTTTCAAAAGGAGAATTACCATAATTTATAAGCAATGAGCGTGCGCGGTTGAGCAAAATGAGCGCGCGCGCACATTTCGGAGGATGGAATGTTTTTTATCAAAGGCCCGCAAGCTCGTTAGAAAATACGTCTGTCTTTTTCTCTCTAACGAGCATGGTGACCTATATTTTTTATTGCATCATTTTGATGTTAAATTAATGCTTTTTAAGTTAACAAAGTTAAAAAAAAATTCCTCGATAAGAAAAAAAGATATCGCTAAAAACGTTCTCAAATCAGTTACTCGTGGGAGCAAATTGTTGACCTTGAAAACATGGACGCGAGGAACGTTTTGAGTACGTGTCATTTGAAGTTGTGTGACTTTTTCATAAATTTTATTTTAAAGTGTTCCCATATGGTGGAGACTTTAACCTATCAAGTTTTTTTGAAGAATTGTAAACTTTGCTTTCACGGGTTACCGGGAAAAGAAACATGAACCGATCAAATAATGACGTGCGTGATCGGTATTGCTATAGGCATAAATGGGGCAACATTGGTCCATCATATCTCTTTACCGAGCACGGTGACCTATCTTTTTTATTGAATTTTTCGAAACAACTTATGGTAGGGAGCTGTTAGGGAAAATTTAAAAAAAATCGTTCGACAACTTTTATTTCTGAGGAATCACCTTAACAAACAGTGTTTTCTAATTTCTGCTTTGATCAGCTGCAGCCATTATGTTGTTAAGTCTGGATGAATTCATGACCCCAGATCACGTCATCTCCAAGATGCGACAAATCAGAGGTCAGCGGGCATTTCAGACGGTAAAGGTATGTACATAGTATGTTAGGAGGTTCATGGCCAGTTTACGTCGCATAATCTACATCATCATGAAACCCCGTAAGCTAACTAACAGCTAACTAGCCTAGTGGCTAGTGACAGGTTTGAATTCACTAGCCAAAATAAATTTTCACTAACCAGAATTGTACAGGGGGTGGGGATTGGGATGGGGCGGAGAACACAATAACATGTGTTAACACTGATAAAGAAAAAATCTCCAAGACTTGGAAACACAGTTTGATCATATTGTTTAGTTTTCTTTATAAATCTCATATTAACACCTTACGAACCTACTATAAACATAATTACGGAAAAACGTTGAGAAGATAAGACTAACACCTTATGAACGTCCTTTTGTACGGAAAAACATTGAGAAGATAAGACAATACAATACAATACTTTATTTAACGTGGAAGGTACATTTAGCTGTAAAGCTAGTTTGCGGGTACTCCACAACATAGGATAAAACTAAAAACAAACAGAAATTACAGCTATAAAAATATTAAAATATATGATGTAAATTCATGATTACAATTAAAGACCAACACCTTATGAATGTATGAATGTAGAGGAAAACATCGAGTAGATAAGACTAGCACCTTACGAATGTATGAGTGTAGAGGAAAACGTTGAGAAGATAAGACTAACACCTTACGAACGTATGAATGTAGAGGAAAACGTCGAGTAGATAACTAAAGACTAACACCTTACGAATGTAGAGGAAAACGACGAGAAGAAAAGGCTTACGAACGTACGAATGTACGAAACAGCATTACAAGATAACGCTAAACGAACATAACAACGTTCAAATGTAAGAATGTACGGAAAACATTGAGAAGATAAGGCTAACACCTTACGAACGTACAAATGTACGAACATACGAATGTACAAGAAAACGTTGAAAATGTAGGACTAATGCCTTAACGAAAGTACTAACGTACCAACGAACATATTTGTACCAACGTACATAGAAACCTAATTTTCAGTTTGGTTTTGTCTGGTGCTTCATGATTTTTACTAGCCCAAATGCCTAGTGAAAGCAAAATTCCACCAGCCAAAACTGAATTTGTGCTAGACTTTGGCCAGTTGGCTACCGTTAGTCTCAAGCCCTGTTGGTCGTTTTGAATCTGTTTTACTCTTCAATTCTTTGACTTTAAACTCAGTATGGAAAATTAAAACTGATCTGTGGACTTGACCTTACGTTGTTTTGTATTCACGAGATGACTTTTAGAGCCCCCCCCCCCCCCCCCCCAGGGTTTCTAACCCTGTTTATCCTGACATGTTCTCTAATTTCTCTTTGTATTTGTCCTCAGCAATATAACTTTGTTTACGAATTCCGAGATTTGTATAAAGCTCATCTAGAAGACCAAAGAAAGTCGACAGAAGTTGCTGCTCCCAGATCGCTTTCAAGATGAGCTGGACTGGAAATGATTTGTAAATTGATAATACATGAATGAACGTTGCGTTAAGAATTGTTGGAATTTATTTGTGTTAAAAATAGTAATAATATTGTAAATAAGATAAACCAATTAGGATATGAAATGCTTGGAGAATCAATACGGTTATGTTTAGGTATAAATGTTATAGTTTTTGGTACTTATATATTAAGGAGTGGGATCATATGAGATGTTGTGCAATTAACAATTGTTCGCAAACCATGTACATTTGTTATTTTTCAGTCAATTTAGGCTGAGTGAAAAATGTTTTCATTTGAGGACAACCTCGAAAATATGGGAAAGCTTTGAAATTCATTTACATGATATGGTTCGTACAGTCTTGAAAAGATCTTGAAAAGTAAGTTCAATTCACTCATCAGCTCGCCAGCCCTTGAAAAGTACTTGAATGTTTTGCATAGTCCCATCCCCCCTCCCTCGCCACCCCAGTGAGGGGGACCATTGACATGTTGTGAGATAAAGTGTTTGAAAATGAATAGTTTGTCCTAGAAAAATGCTTGAATAGTAATTCTTAACTTTTGTATGGCCAAGCTGTAGGAACTCTAAGGAAGAGCGCGGGAACCATTTCTTTGAAGAGACTTAATTTCCGCCACTTGACGTACCGTAAAATGCTGGTTATAATCCCCCGTACTCGCTTATAGGCTCCCCTAAAAATATTTCGGATATAATCCCCCCTTCTTTTCTTTATTAAAACACTTTCGACTTCAAATAGAAATCAGGAAAGTATTAGACATGTAGAACGCAGAGTCTAAGTTTAAGAAGAGCCTTAATTGCTAATGCTGTATGTTAGTCTCAGCATTTTTCTACTAGCTTATAATCGGCATTTTACGGTACTCTACTCAAAATCAAAACGCGCCATTGGCAATGCTCATATTGCGAAGTTACCATGAACTTATGTTAGTCAGTTTAAATTCGTTATAAATGCGTGCGCTGTTAGTTTATTATATTTTTTTAATGAATTTCATCCATCTTTGCAAATGCGTTGTTTATATAATATGGGACCCAAATAAAGTTTTTCAGTTTTTGTAAATAATCTGCCAAAAATGTTGTTGGATGTAAAATAGACCCCAATAAAGAAGTGATTTTCATTCAAATACTTGGTTCAAATGAATTGACACTGCAGGGAGGAGAACTAGGTGTACTGTAGATTGTCATATATGACTCAAATTTTTTAAATAGGCTTTAAAAGGGAAGATATGAGGCTTCAAATTCTAACATGGACAATTTTACTCCTTTAAAAGCTAATAACTTTTAATTAAAGTTGAAATCAAAAAATCGGGGTCAGATATGACACAATAGACGTTTTGACAGATCAGTGAGTTGGAAAATCAACTCGCTTTGTGTTCTTCTCGAGGAGCAAACTTGGACACAAAACCACTTTTTAAAAAAATAAAACTTTGGTGACTTATACAGCATTGCCGCAAAGCGCGATCCCTTCGACAAAAAAGCAATCCTTATGCACTTCCATTATTCGCCAATATCTCTGTTAAATTTTAGTGAAATTGGCTTTCAAACCTTCACGATATAACGTTTTTAAAGGTGACACCCCTGCCAAAATTTTGCCTTATGAATTTATTCATGGCCAGGTATCCCCCGCGACCTTAACCAGGCAGTGCATTTATTTCTGTCCAGTTTACTAATTGATCCCCTTTTAGTGAAAACTATTCTGAGTTTTAATGCAGCTAAAATTCTATGTGGGAAACATGTAAAATTAGAAGCCTTTCTTGGCCATTGTTTTGGAGTTTCACGATTGGATAAAATCTTGTAGCACAAAAGAAACATCACTTTAAAATAAAGTTCCAGTACAATTTATTTAAAAAACATGTTGTCCAATAGGTTGTCGTATTCTCAGTAAGGAACACCTAAACAATCGTACGCGGGGAAAGCGAAATGCCGCGGAACAATAGAACATTACCTAGTTCTTACACACATTATAGCTTATTATTGTTATTATTGTTATAGCCCTGGCCCTGAGGAAGACTAGTACAATTAGTCGAAATATTGGCCATTAATAAATCTGCCCTTTGCCGTAGTGCCAGCCTTGCATTCAGTTTTGTATTTTCACATTCAAGTGACGCCTGGCACGAGATCTTTTACAAGGAAGATCCGGCAACTACCAGTAAGTTTAATTTCTGCGTCGTGTGGACCTCTGCATTCAAAGGTTTTTCTATTTACACACATTGTTACATAAATTTGTGCTATTATCCAAGGGTCTCAGAAAGCCTGAGGACTCAGGGTACGAGTTTGGCATCGAACCGGTGTACGGAGGGTCATGAGTTGGACTACCGTCTAGCCTGGACCATTAGAAAAGTGATGGGGGGCGGGGGGGGGGGGGGGGGGGGGGTGGCAAAAGCAAAAAAAAAAATTCCCAGTAAATTATTAAGGGAAAAAAAATTCCCACGCATTATCGCAAAAAAAAAATTGCCCAAGGACAATTAAAAAATAAACTATTAAAGAAAAAAATATTCCAGCCATCGAGTGAAAAAAGAAAAAAGATTTCCACCTTAGGTGGACAAAAAAAAAATTTCTTGCCTCTCCCAAAGTTCCCACCCGCCCCCCCCCATCACTTTTCTAATGGTCCATCCAATATTAAATGATGTTCCCCTCGCGCGCGCGTCCTCGAAATTTCGTCCCATCATTTAATAAACACCTGCATTACAGGCTAACTACCGTCGGGGACTCAAAATTTGATATGCGGAAAATAGCTAAATTCCCTGAAGCGAAAACCTAAACAACCTCCCCCCCCCCCCCCCAAAAAAAAAAAAAAAAAAAGAGAAAAAGAAAAAGAAAAAAAGAAACAAGCAAAAACTCACTCTTTTCCGAGGTTTATAGCCCAGATGGATCATTTATGCACAAAGGAAAATTGACTCCATGGGCATCCAACCATTATGTTGAAAGTTATTGTGCTTATAACAAACGGCCTTAATTATTTATTTATTTATTTATTTATTTAACTTCGCCTAACTAGAATACAAAACTTGTATACATAAAATTATTAGGCCGGGAGACCACTACAGCGTAGCCAATTACAGTGGATCCCTCGTTGATGTTTGGAATATTTCGAATGGAAACCGTGTATTTACCACGGGAAGATACCTTCCGGCTTGCGTGTTCCTCAACCTTGTTCCCAGGATCTCTCATCTTCGGGGCGGGAAGATGAGAGACCCTGGGAACGAGGTTGCGTGTTCCTGACGAAAAGCTCACCAGCTCTCTGTGACGCCACAGGAAGACGGTTAAATCCAAGTGAGAAGTTTGCAGGAGAATTTGTCAGAGCTAAACAGGGAAACACACGGCAAACAGTTTGTTCGTGATACTCCTGGCGTGACCAAAGAAAAAGCAAATACGCTATGAATAATTTAAAACGGTTACGGATAATTTAAATAAAAGTAAATTCTACAATGGACCGCAAACGATAATGCTGCTAACGGAATACGTAGGATCTGTAAGAGACCTAACCAGCCAAAAAAAAAAAAAAAATGAACAAACATTCAATAAACTGCACGGCTGATCTGACTACGTTTTTACGTAGTTAGATAAGCCTTGCGGTTTAATTTATTGTATATTCGAAATATTATACCCCGTTCTAGAAAAGTTATCGAAAATGGAAACCCCGTTATGATCAGCAGTTCCAAAATCACGACCCCGTGCGAAATATATACCCCCCCCCCCACCCCATTTCGTGCACATTCGAAAATACGCGCCAGCATGCAGCATTGGTGAAGTCTTGGTATCAAAGCGTTTTTTATATATTTATTTATTTCGGTTTTTTTTTTTCGCATAAGTGTACAGAAATCAATTTTGCATAGTCGTGAGATTTTTCCAGAAAGCTCTCGTTCTAATTTATATTCCCAAAGATCGTGTAATCGTTTCATCAACTTCCGTCATCATGACCGAGCATTCCTGGTTCCAGATTTTCTGATGAAACTTCCGGTAAAACTTCCATATATGGTAAGTATTTTTTTTTTACCGCGAAGTTTGTTTACATCATCCATGTTTCGCATGCAGGAACGCACGAGATCGAGCTTTAAAAGGCTGAATCTGCAAGAAAGTATATCACTTAATACGCGATAGTTCTTGCATCAGACAAAATCAGTAGCTTGGAAAATACTTGTGTTCTGTAAGCATCACAATGTCCTTCCTTCCAAGGTTTCGCATGCTTTTACCAGCGATGCATCGCATTCGGTAAGTATATTTTTCTACCGAGGTTTAACTATTCAGTGTACTACATCTCCGCTGCTGGAAACTGATATGCAAAGCTTCAATTCATGTATAGAATAGTAAGCTACGGACTGCTACTCTTCTAGAGCCTGATTGCCATTTTTAATAAATATTGACAATTGTGCACTTGTCAGCGTCCATCCTGCAGGGAAGCATTGTAAGTTGGAATGGTCCATCCAATGGTCTTGCACAGCTTTGTAGTCAGTATAGAGAAAGGGGGAGGAGGGGGAGGAGGGGGAGGAAGGGGGGGAGGGGAGGGGGGTTAGATCACATTTGTAAGTAATGGCTCCATTGAGGTGCCAGGTTATAGATCCATGTGACGAGAAAGGGGGATTTATTGACGGTAAACGGGTGGCTGAATTGAAGCAATTGCAGAGAAAGTGCAATCTCGCTCCATAACCTCAACAACCTTGATAAAATCCCCACATGAAAAGAGGGCAGCTCCCTCGCGCCCTAAACCCGCCTAAGAAAGCTCATGTTCAGTTGAAGTTAATTGTACACCAATAAATATGTTTAATATACTTATCAATCTCTAGGCATGCTCCAGACTTTTCCCCAAATTATGATCGTTTCTTTCCATCCTTGTGGGAGTCCTTCCACTCTCCTTGGTACGTGAAACCGAGAGCTGGAACAAGCTACACATTCATTGAATTCACAGAGAGTGGTAAGGGTAAGGTGAAAAAGGAGAGCAGTGATGCCAAGGAAGGAGCAATGAAATCAGAGCGAAAATCTCAGGAGGAAGTGGTGGAAGATCACGACAGCTTCAAGGTGTCATTTGATGTGTCAAAGTTTAAGCCAGAGGATATCACCATTCGCTCGGAAGATGGTGAGTTAGTGGTGGAAGGCAGGCAAGAAGTGAAGAACGAAGATGGATACTCCACACGCCATTTCGTCCGTGCATACTCTCTACCCAGGAATATTGATCGCAACTCATTCAAGTCTCTTCTGTCGAAGGAAGGAATTCTTAGCATTGAGGCCAAAAAACTGCAGAAGCCTGAAGATAAGGAGAACTTTATCAAGATTGAAACTGAAAACTGAAGCTGCAAAACTGATAGGGGCATTTAATACTACCGGTAATTGTTTTTAACCCCACTCAAGCCCCTTTCAAGAGAACAGCTTTGTAATTTCTTAAACTGCCATTGAAATCAGTTATTTCACTAAAATGCATTAGTTTCCCTGTGGTGTAGGTTAAAGATATTGCTTATATTTGCACAGGCTACTATCCACTATCCATATGGTGTCGAAGTGTAAACTTCTTGTAAACAAAATGTTTGCTTGGCACAATGTTTTGAAGTCCTCTTTTCCATTAGAAAGTATAATAAAATATACCAGACTCTGTAAGCAAATTAGCATTTCTTTTGCTATTGACATAAGCAACAAGTTGTGTAGGTTGAATGTCAGCTGGAACCTTTGATTGCTTGATGAGCCTGTTCTTTTCTATGCTAATATGATAATGGTGATGAAAACGAGGAAAAGGAAAATTGAACTATAACATATATATACCAGTCACTGTAGTATTATTGTGCCCTAGGAACAACCAATTTTAGAACTTTTCATTTAACCTTTATTGTTTGCCACATGAAAGTATATGATTTATGGATTTCAATAAATGAATGTTAAAGAAATAACATTGGCTTGGAAAAATAAAGGAAAGGCAATTGAGTAAAATATGATGTACCATGATGAACATTTACAGTCAAACCTGATGAAGTGGTCAGTTGAACAAGTTCTGCAAATTCATTTTTCCTTTGTTCCCTGACCTCTGTTACAATAAAGCAGTCACCCATGTCAACAATTTAGTGGTCATGGCCACCTCTTCTAAGGTGTCTCCACACTCACTTTTTTTTTTTACACTTATGTACTTTATTAGAGCAGTTTTCAATTGCATGACGTACAATCAAAATGAAACTAATTACTCTGACTGATCACAGAACTCAGTCAGGGATCCAATGAACCAATCGAAACACCAAAATACATATTATATAGCGAAGCGAGGGTGAACACATGCGAGCAAGTCACAAATGGTTTTGATTTTACTTCTGATTAGTTAAAGGCGCTGTTACACTAGGCAATATTTTGTGCAACTTGTCTCGCAACAACTAAAAACCGTGCGTTGCGATGCTGCGAGACAAGTTGCCTGGAGGGTGTTACACTAGGCAATGTTTCTTGCAATTTGTCTCGCCCCACGGTGAAAGGAGCAATTTCATTGGCTAAAGTCATAAAACGTTGCGACACAAGTTGCAGGAAACGTGTTACACTACGCAACGCTTGAAAAATTCGTTGCGGCGTGGCGAGAATCATTGCGAAAAGTAGAACCGACTTCTACTTCTCGCAACGATTGCGGCAACAAAAAAATCGCGAGAAATGTTTGTTGCGGGGTATGTTACACTGGGCAATTTTTCATGCAACTTGTGTCGCAACAAAATTGTGAGACAAGTTGCACGAAACATTGCCTGGTGTAACAGCGCCTTAATAAAGTGGCGCAAGATGTTTTAGCCAATCACAAAATGCAGCATTGCAAAACCAAAGCAATTGCAAAACTATTTTCGACACTCAATTGAAAATCTTTCTTTTATAGGTACCATACCAATAAAATAAAAATATGTAAAATATGACCTACTCAGGAAAGCAAATTCCGTAATATCCATAACTCAACATTCGTACATTCGTGTAAGGGTGATCAGTTCCATGAAAAAGCTCCCAACTTAAGAAATCAAGAACTATATTTTTCACAAGTTAAGGTAATTTTATTAAGTCTATTACCAATAATAAATAAAGCCTGATTCTGTATAAGTACAGATTAAAACTATCATGCAAAAATTTTCATTCCACAACCCCATGGATAATACCATTGAATGATTACCATGCAGTACAACCAAAATATATTGTTTTTTTTTTTATATCACGAAAACTGTCTAATTCTTAGAGTGGGAGATTATTAACCCTTCAATTCCCAAGAGTGCCAAATATCAAAATTCAATAAAAAATCCCCAAAATTAGTTCATTTTGTAAAAAAAACTATTGAAAAATAAATGGTACCTTGCAAAAGTACTACCAAAGAGGTTTCATTTGAATGGTAACTTCATTTGATTTTGTCCACAGACTGAAAATTTAGAACCACCCTACATGTCTTCATAATTGACTTTGGGAGTATAAAAAGGTTAACCCTTTCACTCCCAGAGTCAGTTATGGAGATATGAAATGTAGTTCTAACTTTTGAGTTTGTGGATGAAATCTTATGATGTGACCATTCAAATGAAACCTCTTCAGCAGTACTCTTGCATGGTACCATTTGTTTTTCAATATTCTACAAATTAAATGAATTTTGGGACTTTTCTTGAACTTTAATGTTTGGCTCCCTTGGGAGTGAAAGCAGGGTTAATATTGTCATTCTGGTTACACAAATCAGCATCCCTTCATGTGTATTAAAACACAAGCATTGGAAGTTAAAAATTCATGTAGGAATGAAATTTAACAGACCAATATTACAACACCGTTCACTTGCCAAATAGAATTAAAACACAAACTTGAATCCTAAAATATCCCTGATGATCCTTATATTGGTTTAAAAGGTTAACATGTATTTGTTTTAATTTTAGAATACTATCATCAAAGTATTTAAAATTAAGAAGACTTTCGTCTTTTCCAGATGGTTGCATGGGCTACAGTCCACTGGTTTTTGCGTGCAGTTTCCCTGATGAAGAAGGACATGGGTTTGTCCTCTATCAAATCAAAATTTGGTCCAAGGCATCGCTTAAGGGTGTCAAACCCAGTCACATTTTTTCCCTCTGCATCTTTAAAGCCCCCAAGCCAGAGATTCTGTTAGAAGAAAATCAAAACCATGCAAGTTACGTGATACAACAACACAACAATGTTATTACCTTTTAATATTTATTATTTTAATTACATGTATATCAATGCAGTTATTATCTTGTAAGTAGTATTGCTGTTAATTTACCTGTAGCTTAATAATTATTACTTTTTTACAGCAGTCAAAAAACGGCACTAGGGGCTTCAAATTGCCATTTTTCACAAAAATTCTAGGAGTCAGTGCGTTAAGTAAGAAAAATGGAGGTCACGTGACCAGTGCTTTTGACACCCCCGGCGAAAGCCGGGGTTAGGGATAGTTCAAACCTGGGGTTTAGGTTAAGATTCTAGGGTTAGAACAATTTCTAGGGCAGGTGGTATCTCAGCTCAGGGCCAGGTCTAACTTAGGCTTAGGTCCTAGGTTTAGGATTAGCCAGGTCACATGATATGCAATAATATCAAACTTGATCACCCTAGATGAACTGACCCTCGACTACTAACTGTCACCAGCTGTTCTAACTCCACCTTGTTGGACTTAGTGCAAGTTTCACCTGTCGGAGACTTAATAGCTCATATTTCGTGCGTGACAGTGGAAGATAAGTTTAGATATCAAGAGACAATGAACTTTTTAGAGCTAGACAGACTTTGACCTTTTTTGATTATCACCTAGCAACGACCAATCATATTATTTAATGTACCAGTATAAAATCAAGCACCCCTTTGTATGTGTGGAGAGTAGCTCTTACACGCCTGTTTTAAAAGTGTACTGAAACGTGAACCAGAAGAGATTAAAAAGTATTGTACAATCGACTCTACGGATTGACTTAGTTATTAGTTCGGGAAGAAACCCTAGAGGACGGGGCTAAGTTCTCAATACACCTTTACACTAAATATTGGCCAGCCACTAGTACCCTCCCCCCTAGATCTTGATGCATATGCTTGTTTTCAAATAAAACTGTGCAGATATGTTGGTTGTCTTAAGAGTTTTTTTGTTTGAGTGGTTTAAGATTTAAAACTATCAACTTAAAGAAAAATATAGTTTTCTCTTTAATTAAAGAAAGTTAAGTCTGACCCAGAACTGCAAATTGGTGCCCAGAATCTTTTCTTGGCAAGTCTTTTTCAGCTTACCTTGGGAGTAAACTCTTCTAACCAAGAATTGGGTGATGTAATAACCAAGATACCACCAGGTGCTACAAGAGAAGGGAGCCTGTCCAAAAACTGGTACGGATTTGGGAGACGGCAGACCAAGTTTGCTGCAAGAACACAACCAAACTGCCCAAGATCACTTGGCAATTTGCAAGCATCTCCCTGATAAAAGGACACACAACTTCTATCCTGTAGAAAAATAATATTTATTATAATATTCTAAATTAATGAAAAAATATTTTTAAAGTTATTGAAAAGTTTACTGCAATAGCAGAACAACAATTTAACATGTACACAACAGTTTTGTACTTGCATTAAAAACAAATATTAATTTTCAGCTGTTCAATACTACATGTTTTTTCACTTGTCAAAGCCTCTTAACACTTTATTCATCTCATGAGTTGCTCACAATGAAAATTGTTTGGATTTTCCCCTATTACAAGGGAATCATCTGTTTTCAGTAATTTTACACTACATGTACAATGTACTCACTTCACCCAGTCTCCATGGGTCAACTACAGTACAACTACCACTGAGTCTTTGTGCAGATGATGTCATAATGCAAACAGTTTATTTTCCTCTCATGGAAATAACCTTCACAACCCTTGAACAATGCGAAGGTACTTACAATGTCTGGATCCACTTCTGCCATATGTTCCGATACAAGACTTCCTTCTGTTTGCACAGTGTAGGCCAACTTTCCGTATGTTTTAAGCTTATTGGCAGCATCAATGAATCCATGTGAAAAATCAATACCCACAACTTGATTAAATCTCTTGGAAAGTTCAAATGTAGACCGGCCCACGGCACAGCCAATGTCAAGAGCTATGCTCGGTACATCATCCTATGATAGAGTAAGAAAGCACACACACTTTTAACCCACGGTGAAGGGCCTTTTTTTGGGGGGAGAGGAGGACTCCAAAGTAAAAGCCTGCTGTTATTGTCATGTCATAACTGCCTAGTAGTTATATGAGCCAATTTTGTCAAACAAAAAAGTTTGACAAAAAAAAAATATGTCAAGTCATGTCAAAACTTATGTAATTCTGAGTATATAAAAAAAATTCATGCTAACAGTCATGACCCCGGGGGGGGGGGGGGGTACTTAAGTATAATTGTGACAAGGAGGTGCAAAGACCTTTTTTGGGTTGCAATGTGTGATCTAAGTACTTTTTGGGGGTTAGAAATTTTGTGGACTTTTTTGGAGTGAAAGATTTTGGTGAGGACTTTTTTGGGGGATCGGCAAAGAGAGTAAAGGAACCTTTTGGGCATTACATTTCTGAGCCATTGGATTTTTTTTTTTCGTTTTAAAATTTGGCCTCATCTGCACCCCCCAGGGTCAAAACAGTTCTTCCCAGCTGGCAGAATCTCTTTTTCCATTGTATTTTAAACATTGGAATAGGCCACTTTGAAAAATACCATAATAATCTTTTATGTGCAGGCTCAGCCTCACGGTCAAGCCCAAATCATACCGTCCAGAAGGACGTTGGGCACCTTATTGAGACTTACATAACAGAGTAACTGGTTAGCTTTCAGTTGAGGTTAGGGGTAGCAGTTTATATAGTTAAATTTAGGACTAAGCAACCCGAGAAGCTGGGTGGTACAGTTGTACGGTAGGCTATGTAAGCCTAAGCCTAGCTGTCAGGTCACAGATTCAATCCTCAGTGGGGATTTTGGATTTTCTTTTTTGCACTTTAAAATTTATTGAAAATAAAATTCTTAGTGTCGACATTATGTTATATAAGTCTCAATAAGGTGTCCGACGTCCTTCTGGACAGTATGATTTAGGCACAACCCAGCCTCACCGGAGTGTAATTATTTAAGTCTCCTTTGTTAGAATGACACAATGGAATTCAGAGTACATGTAGGAATGCTAGGACGTAGCATTGTGTGTTCGTATACAAATGTGCACAGTATGCAAATTGACAAGAAAACAAAAAAAAATTGGAAAAATCAGGCTTACATCAAGCACTACCCAAACCTGCACTTTAAAGAGTATTATGGTATTTTTCGAAGTGGCCTATAGCAGAAAGTTTAGTATAGAAGCAAAGACCGATACGACATACGTACAAGTTTTAAAGGTGTACTATATTTCGGCTGGCCAAACTAGCCTTTCTCAGGTACAATGAGGTAAAATTTACATTGGCTTTTTATATAGTTGACATGTATATGTAACAACCTTACCTGTGACACCAAAAATTTAATCTTCATGATTCAACATAACTGCTGTAATTTACAATATAATGGAGAGACAAAACAATGCCTAAAAGACAGATTTAATGTCACTGCCATACCATAGATAATCCTAACACCAAGTCTAAATCTACTACAGCTGCCGAACATTCCTAATCACACTGCTTTTGACATGCATCTAATCTCCATTGACAAAATTTTCTCTAACCGAGACAAAATACACAAGGCCAAAGAAGCTTTTTTAATTTCAAAAGGCAGAACACTTGTACCTCATGGCCTCAACATTCACAAAGAAACATACTAATTATTCATTTTGGTATTAGTTTCTTTCATTGTTTTCTGTATATTTTTCATTATCAGCTAGTTTTATTTCTGTCTATCATTGTTATTTTTCTAGGCAGAGCCCTACATATTTCTGTTGTTACGTATACATGTCAGCTATATAAAAAAAGCTTACATTATGTAAATTTTACCTCATTGTACCTGGAGAAGGCTGGTTTAGCCAGCCAAAATATAGTAAGCCTAAGCTACTTTGGTCACTGCGCACATTCCAACTTTAATTATTTTTGTAATTTAATGTTGTTGTTTATGATGCATTGTAATTTTTTTTTGTAAATTACTGAAATAGTGCAATAAATAAAAAATCTGAAATCTGTACACCTTTAAAAATTTTACCTACTGCATCGTTTCGGTTTTTGCTTCTATACTATATTTTCACTTGTTTAACCAATCAGATCACTAGTGAGGCCTTCCAAGGGGGGTTCTGGTGTCGCTTTGTCGCTTGTTTTCGAGCCAGCCTGTCGGCTGTTTCGTTAGGGAAAATGTCGCTGTCGTATTATGTCGTCCTTCTCTAGCTAAAAAATTCATAAAATTTCGCTCTTTTTCTGTCAGTTCCTCTCGGCTGTCGGTGTTTTGGAAAAAGATTGTTGCCACATTTTGAGGTCATGTCACCTGTCGGTGAAACCCCTTGGAAGGCCTCACTAGTTTGATCCAACATACACCAGCAGGATTGTCGTTCGCAGTTACTTGCTTTAACTTCTCAGAATAGGAGAGTCTGCTAGCAGGAAATAACAGTTTATTCATAAAGTGAGGTATACACGTGTCAGTGTTATTATATTAATAATAATAAGCTTAATTATAATTTATAGAGTGATATTTTATGAGTGCATTTACTGTAGGATCTGTTATGCAAAAATGTAAGCTAAATGTAACTAGTACTTATTTTGTTAGAGTTAACCTTTTTATATAACTGTTTTTATCTTTAGGAATTTAGTATTTTTAGAGTTTTTCTAGTTAAGCTTATTCTTTTTATCTAGTATTTATCTAAGCTTAAGCTTATATTATTTAACTCGGGACCTTCCAGAAAACCACTTATTTTCGTGAACGCTATTGCGGACACAATTGGGCTTTAATTTCCCATATGAATTGACGTATAAACACACTCTTACTTCAGTATGTTTTATACATTCCAAAGCACATCGTGTTGGAAACTCCAGCGAGTCCCTCGGTCCAAATCCATACGGTAGGAGCTCGTCTGGCTTGCCATAATGGAATATAAGGTACTCGCCGATTAACCTTTCTGTCTCGTACACATTTTCCTTGCCTTGACGTCTTTTAGAAAGGTGTTGATAAGCTAGGTACGTTAACGCCGAGACACTTATGGCACTGGCACAGGCAATCATGAGATTTTTCTCCATGATTTTTTTTTTATAAAAACTGTAGAAGTTCGAGAAGATCGATGATGAAACCGGCGACAGTGGCACGTGCAAAACGAGCGACCGCAGTGTGAGTGGTCTGCGGCATGGAGGGTAGCGTGGGGAGGTCGTCTTTTACACCGGAAGTGGGGTAGCATTTCCGCTGCGCAGTTGTGAAATGAAATCTAGACAGCTTAAAAGAAAAAAAGTGTTTTTCATTATAGATATTAGCGATCTTTGAAGCTCCCTCCAGGTGTAAACAGGATAAATAAAAGGTTTTGTCGATGCGCTTAAAGCTATTCAGGGCATCAATTGACCAGTCCCAGTAGTGTTTTATATAACCGCTAGATGGGAAAGAAAATGCGATCGATTATTGATAATTACAATTTATTTGTCCCTTAATAATGTTACATTGAAAAATATGATTTTCATATAAGTATGGTACCCAATTTCATACAATTATATCTATTCGAGGACACAGTCCTAGTTATATAGTTAAATTATCATCAATTTTGTCGACGTTGGGGATGTAGCTCAGTGGTAGAGCGCTCGCTTCGCATATTGACCTCGGCATGAAGTCGAGGCTCTGAGAGTGTGCGAGAGGCCCGGGGTTCGACTCCCCGTATCTCCACATTTTTTTTTGTCCTTTTTTTATTATTTATTTTGTTTTCATCACTCTGACATTCATTTCGTCGGCAAAACCATATTTTCGAGAAAAAAAAAATATGGGTAATTTCTAAATTAACACAAGTCACCTCCTAATCTTCCAGCTCCATACAACTATATTTTTTAACACGGTACGCTAAAGAAAAAAATAAGCTACAGTATTAAAAGAGAAAAAATTTTTTGGGGAGAAATAAAATTACTAAAGTTGGCAACGTGGCGAAATACAAAGTTTATTCAAGTTGTGTGTGTATATGGAAACTAAAAATATTTAATACAGATGTCACTGTAAACACAAATGATACTATAGAAGAGAGAGGAGAAAATAAGTATTCTAGCCTTCCTTCGACAAAACTATTTTTTGTTGTCAAAAAATCATTAAAACGAGTGAAAAACTACGCGGGCAGTTCTGCGCGGCTTGGCTTTTGCAAGTCAACCCTCGCCCCAGGGTCCTCTCAATTTTCAATATGGCGGCTTGTGGAAAGGCCCAAAGCTCAGGCTTTGGAGGCCCGGGGTTCGACTCCTTTTCCGAGTTCTCGATTGACATTTCTGTTAACGTCTGTAGGAGTGTCTAACTATCGCAATACGTGTTTATTTGGTGAGTAAAACATATTTAGTTGTCTCTTTTAATAGGACATATACTAGTCTGCCGCTTTTAAATGGTCTTAAAAAATATAACACGGTTGGCCATGGTCAAATTAACTTAAACTAATAAAGTCACTTATCTGTTATCAGCGGTCATATGGTGGGGATAGCCCCCAGGTATTTGCACTTTGATTAAAACAAAATGGACATCTTGTTAAGACCAGCATTTTTTAGAATGCTGATAGATTATTTTTCAGGATAAATAAAGTTATTATTATTAACTGGTCATCCAAAAGCTTCAGCTAAATCTCCCATTGCTTGTAGCAGTACAGTGCAGCCAAGATCCCATGGGCTGCCTTTTTATGTTCCTGGGGAACCCCCCCCCCCTCCCCCTCCCCCCCTTGGGATGGCCACTGATATAACAGGCATTTTTGTAAACAATGGAAACAGTCATGCTTGGGTGTACGGATTAATTCACAAGGGATTTCACATTGTATTTCATTATTTTGTTTTTAAGGTATATTTGTGTCTGCATTGTCCATGATTTAGTCCTTTGTTTATATTTTTGTGTACTGGTACACCAAGACAAATTCACCATGCTTGGGCCATTCTCAACTGAACAGCCTTGGTTGGTTTCCTTGGCTGTGCATTTCACCCTCACCCATTCGTAAAAGACAAGAGGCAAGCTTTCAGCCAGCAGGGTGTCCAGGTTTCTGGATTCCGGGTTTTAGGGTTGCCCCACGCAGGCCCTGGTTGTTCATTGAGCAAATAACTTTATTTAGTACATAAAATCCCTATCCAGCAGATAAATGCATTAGTTTATGTAGATATACTTTTCATTTACTAGATAGGGCATTAAAGGGAACCTCCATTGTCATAACAAATTGACGTTAAATCATTGGAAATAAAGTCTAAATTAAAAATTTTTAAAAAACAGGTGCAAATATAATTTTAGTGTACAAAAAAATGGATACGAATATCGCTTATTTTCGCTTTCAAATTTCCTGCGCGCCGCCATTTTGAATATTTATGACATGTTACGGTTGTCTTATTGTTGAATACAAAAGAACTTCGATTCTGTAACACATATTCAAAATGGCGACGTGCAGGAAATTTGAAAGCGAAAATAGGCGATATTCGTATCCATTTTTTTGTACACTAAAATTATATTTGCACCTGTTCTTTTAAAAATTTTAAATTTCGACTTTATTTCCAACAATTTAACGTCAATTTGCTCTTGAACAACTGGAGCCAGTGGTACAAGGGGCAATGATAATAAATGCATAGTCAAAAAGCAAAGGGAACAGTGCAAGGTAAAATTTGTTTTAATTTCTATTCATTAAAAGTATGTTGAATATAACATGTAAACATCCATGGAGCTTTAGAATATTTACTTACACAAACAATAAAAAAATTATGACAAAATGACAAAGCTACAAATTATGTTCCAAAAACTTTTCATACTAAATGGCTTCATAATCACTTTTTCTTATGTTCTAGTGACTTTCCAAAAGTGCTGTCAACATCAACTAGTGCCACTGAATATAGTGTTTGAATTTCAAGACAATGAAAGACAAGCTTTTCCTGTATTGCCTATCCAGGCTGTCGGATTATGGGGAAAATAAGTGAAAGAGATGAAAGTCAACAGCAGCAACGATTGAGATGGACCTTCCCTCTTTTCCACCATGCATTTATGCAACACTTTTTCCCCACAATCTAGTTGCCAGTGCCAGCTTAGAACTCAGGCATCGAGACCTATCCTCTTATTCAATTTTTAATGTGAATTCATGATGTCACAATACCTGGTACATGCATGCTTTCTCATAAAACTTACAAATTATGTTCACCTATTATAGTATTATAGATGTTGTAGTTAATTTTTTATTTTAGGTAATTTTTATTTTTCCATTGTTTTTGGGTATGGTAATATATGCTAATGAATTTGAAACAAAGGAAAAACAAAAATTACCTGAAATAAAAAATTAACTACAACATAGACAATAGGTGAATAATATGAACAATCATATGCTGCGATTGGTTCGTTACAACAAGGCTTTAAGCTCAATACCCTAATTGGCTGCACAAGTAAATGGGGCAAATATTTTATATTAAATATACTATTAATAACATTATAGACTAGTTTTACACAACTCACAGTGAAATAGATACCATTATTATTCGACTGTGATGTCATTTTATCTATAAGGAAAAGAGAACACGTAATTCTGAGCGTATTACACAGTAGATTGTCACATTACACCTTAGTGTCCCGGCTCAAAGACACAAGCTGTTAAAAATAAAAGAATTTTTGTCGAATAGTAAAACCCTTATTTGATGGTTTAACAGATAACACTGGCGGCTATTTTGCTCATTGCTCGGATTTTTTCTTGCCCCTGCGGGGCTCGAAAAAATACTACGCAACTCATAAAATATCCGCGCATATTATCTGTTAAACCATTGAATAAGGTGTATGTATTTAAAAGCTGTCAGTCTGCAGCCTTGATTCGGTGTTTTGTGAAGTCAGTCTAATTCCACTGAGTTATTAACACATGAGCTTACAGCCAATGTTGCATGTGGTACTGGCTATGAGCTCATTATATAACTCAAATAAAATACCAGTTAAATATTCTAACTAAAAGATAGATGTTTTGTAAAAAATGTTAATCCTTTTTGCTTTAATTTATCTAAGATTTTCAAGGCAAGTCTCTTCTCACCACAAAGGCTTTCCAGAGTTGCATCCACTATTGTACGTCACCACACCACACAGAAAGATCAGCACTTTCTTCAGCATTTGCAAAACCTGGGCAAATAATCTGTGTTGATGATTCTCTATTAGATGGTCTCTACAGTAGCTACACTACAGGAGTCAAGTTTACTTTCGTGATAGGTTTTTGTATCAACTTTACTTATTACAAACAATAATGAATAATTGTTACATAATTAAGACATGCTGAAAAATGATACCCGGCAAGGAGGAGAACATGATAATTATAGAAAAAAAATTGATGATTGTTTGTGTCAACTGTCATTTGAGAAAACCCATTCTTGTTCCCACTGGTTAATTGAACTGAAAATCTTAAACTGCAAAATGGTGCCCATCAGTTTGGTAAAAAAAACCCATTGTGGTAGGATAGGAGCCATCTGAAAATGAGCTAAAGATGATCACATCCAAGTGCATTCAATGTAAAATCACAGTTGTACTGTGAGAAGTTGTCATTTATATGAAGTGCAGTCTGGGTGCCTATACCACAGAACATACTGTATGAAGTCACTGCTCCACTTCATAAACTGGATCAAATCACGCCCCCCAGTGAAGAAATTATTTATTTAGAGACCTGTAGATGCAGCTAGTAAGGTATCGAGGGTTGCATAATCATGCACATTAAAAATACCATGTATATTAAGTATGCATGGGATGTCAGACGATGCAATATTACAAATGGGATTGAACATGTAGATATGTACCATAAAATGCCGGTTATATTATTGTGAGAATATCTTTATTTAATATCTACAAATTAATGCAAATACATAGTATCCTATCTGTACTACGGGCTTTTTAGATTTAAAAATGCTAACAAAGGGATATTTCAGTTACTTTTATTTTCATATTGTTTTTTGGAGATTAACCTCTAAGTTCGTCATATTAGGCAATAAGGGGAGCCCAATTTTATCCATTAACCTTTCTAAACCTTTAAAATGTTATATTTAAACGTATATAATGTACAAATAATGGTCTTTAAGTTTAAAATAAATATGTTCTTTAAGTTTAAATTTTTTATAATCCATACATACATCTGTTGTGATACATCTTGCATCACATTAACAAGAAACCTTTTTAATCTTACTTACAGATGTTATTGAGAAGGAACATAAACTTACAATAAAAGAACCAAATGTAAACGACATTTCTTTTGAGGTGTTGTTTATTGGCAAACTACATGGTTACATACCTTGTTTAACCAAACCAAATTCTAAGATATACCTTTGATTGCACAGATCGTTACAACATGATAGGGGCGGTCTCCAGCAGAAGAATGGATAGGTTTCTGGCCACAAAGTCATTTGACAAAGAGAAATTAATGAAGGAGTCCTATGCCATGTATATGCAAGGACTCAGTCAGAGCTCTGTAAGTAATTGCTTCAATTATGTTTTTGTTTTGGCTTTAAGATGGATTTCCTAAAACATGACAAAGTTAAGTATGGTTCACAAGTGGCTTTAATAACATTTTACCTTTTCTGTTTGCAATTCTACCAAATGTCATACTGATCCTTATTACACAATCGTATAACCAATAACTTTTAATATCATTGTCTTTATTCATTCTAAGGAAATCCCAGTCTGTTGTTTTCCTCTTTTTGATTGACATTTATGTCCCTTTTGTTGCAGTTGCAAACTATGCTAGTTGCCAGAGACGCGTACAAGCAATGGCACATGGCCGTGTTTGGCACTGGGGAACTCCTGCCAGTGCCAGAGGTAAAGTTAAAGGCCTTTTCCATCGCACTTTTCCAGATCGGATATGCCCCATCGATGATAATGTCAAAATTTATTAATGGCTTGTGCATATGGGTAAGCTGATTTTTAGTTAGCTTGATAGACACTGGTACTTTTTTAATCTAGCCTGGTGTCTAATTAATGACATGCTGTAGAAGTTTGCCCAAACTGTTGGCATGACACCAAAGAAAAGCTTTTACGTATTTGTCTTCTAAAAATAGATCCTCTTGATCTTTTTGTCTTCACAGCACATGAGCAACAACCATCCCTCTCCAAAAAAGAAGCATCCGGTGTGGCAGTCGTCATGAAGAGGTACTTCAAGGCCCATCATGGCGAAGCATCCAGCTTCACCAAAAAACCCCTGCTCCCCCAAGACGTCGAGCATATGATTGATGTGTGCAGCATCGATAGTTCACCATAACACAGCTACAAAGTAAGACTTGATTACATACAGTAAACTCAAATCACATCCAAAATGATCCTTGAAGACTTTGGGAAGGTACCCATTAGTAACAGTGTAGTCTGTGGTACACTATTCCCATATACTTTATAATCAATATTTTTGTTACTGAAAAGATGTCACGAGAACATTGTTACATTTCTTTATGCATGTTTCGACTTGACCTTATTTTGTTTCTTATGCTGGGGTTTAAGGCAGGCTGTCTTTGAGGGGAGGGATTATAATAATGAGTATATTTGTTGTTTATTTAATGTGTCCGTTTCTTACCGTGATCATTCCTTCCCTAGCCACATTCATGCTATCTGTGTCCTTCCACTTGGGGAGCAGGGCAGTTTTACTGGCCCCAGACAATGCCCTGCCAAACAAGAGCTCCTGGCTCAGTTTGAAAGGCTGCCACCATCTCCAGGTCACATGACGGTGGGAGCCTAAGCTTTGAGTAAGTATAGAGTACATTAAAAAGTTCTGCATTATTATTTACCATTCAAGCCCCTTATCCAGTATTAGCCCCCACCCCACCCCCCAAAAAAACATCCTTGCATGATATATTATCCTTTTCACATAAAACCTGAAGTTGTACTGATATTTACAATCAAGATATGACTAGTGGGAAAAGTAAACAAATAAATTAACATACATGTGGCATTTTAAAGCCAGCATTTAGCGGTTAGTGTAATAATATGTTTCCTGATCCCTAGCTCTTTTTTTCTTTTTCAGGTCTCCAGCAGGAGAATGGAGAGGTTTCTGGCCACTCAGACGTTCGACAAAGAAAGACTGCCGAAGGAGTCCCATGCCATGTACATGCAAGGACTCAGTCAGAGCTCTGTAATAACTGCTTCAATTATGTTTTTTTTTTGGCCGTAAAATAGATTTCCTAAAACATGACAGTTACTGTATGGTGGCTTTAACAACCTGTGAGCATGCATTTACCTTTTCTCAACATTTTACATTTTCTGTTAACTTTGTAATTCTACCCAGTGTCATACCATTCCTTATTACACAATCATATAACCGATAACTTTTAATTAATCGTTGTCTTTATATTCCTTCTAAGGAAATCCCATTGTGTTGTTTCCTCTTTTTGACTGACATTTGCGTCCTTTTTGTTCCAGTTGCAAACTATGCTAGTGGCCAGAGACTCCTACAAACAATGGCACACGGCCGTTTTTGGCACTGGCGAACTCCTGTCAGTGCCGGAGGAAAAGCTGAAGGCCTTCGCCATTGCTCTTTTTCAAATAGGTTACACCTCTACCACAATAATGGCGAAATTTATTAATGGCTTGTGCATATGGGTAAGCTGATTTTAGCTTGATAGACGTGCACTTTTTTTAATTTAGCCTGGTGTCTAATTAATGACATGCTGTAGAAGTTGTGCCCAAACTGTTTGCATGACACCAAAGAAAAGCTTTTTCGTATTTGACTTCTAAAAATACACCATCTTGATCGACTTTATTTATTCACAGCACAAGAGCAACAACCATCCCTCACCAAAAGTGAAGTTTCCCGGTGTGGTGGTAACAATGAAGCAGTATTTCAAGGCCCATCATGGGGAGCCATCCAGCTTCACAAAAAAAAAAAACCTGCTCCCCCAAGACGTGGAGCATATGATCGATGTGTGCGGCATCGATTCACCACAACATCTACAAAGTAAGACCTGATTACGTACAGTAAACTCAAGTAGAGTCCAAAATGATCGTTAATGATGTACCCATTAGTGACATTATAGTCTGTGGTACATTATTCACTTATACTTTATAACCAATATTTTTGTGACTGAACAGATGTCACGAGAACATTGTTACATTTCTGTACATGTGTTTCCACTTGACCTTATTTTGTTTCTGCAGGCTGTCTTTGAGGGGAGGGATTATAATAATGAGTATATTTGTTGTTTATTTAATGTGATCATTCTTTCTCCAGCCGCATTCATAATATCAGTGTCCTTCCACTCGGGGAGCATGGGGGAGGCATTCTAATCACCCTTCAAATCCAAATGCGATATTAATGATAATTATGTAGGTTAGTTCAAATCATTGTCAGGCACTCATGTAATTCACATTTCAAGAAATTTTGTTACCTTTATCAGTGGATTAATTTGCCATATTTCGTTCACTTAGGCACCCATTCCATTTCATCCCTCTCCACCTTGGTTCCCCATATGATGCCACCAAGCTGGGATTCCTGTTTCTTGCTATCCGAAGGGCCTTTGCTGGACAACAAGCATATACCTGGCCAGTTCTCTGCCAGGTTGACCACTCAACTGGCCAGTTAAAGGTAAGACAATATAATATTTCTGAACAACTTATCACATGTATAACTTGAGTTCACGAGTCAGGGCATGGAAATAACTCTAAATGCATAAAGAGCTATTTAATAGGTAAAGAATGTTAATATTATTATGCAAACTGTCCTCCATTTTTTGGATTGTTGTCAGATAACTAAGGTGGACATCTACATGAGGAATGTGTTATTGTAATAACAGCTAGTTTTCTTTTGTCACTTTTGTTAAATGAGCTTTCAAGAAATTCTGCTGACTAAATTTAAGGTTTTTAAGATGGTTGTTTTCTTCTAAATTTTGCACAGTTTTTATAGCTTGGCTACACATCTCTACATCCCACTTTATTGTATGAATAATTCCTTTGCAATCTTTATCACATAGAACAAATCCCCATTAAAATCTGTTGGGGATGCATTCAGGGCAGTGGTGCTGAAGGCGGGCTATGATGACACCAGGGTCACGCACCACTGTAACCGTGCAGTAATTAATACTAGTACAACCACCACTACTACTACTACTACTACTACTACCAGGACTCTGTTTTGCAACTGTGGCTGGTCACTGGGTTCAAATATGGCTGCTGTCAAATACAGTTCAAGGTGCCCAACAAAACAGGCCACCATCAACTTGATTTACAGGAAGAAGAAGAAGCCCAACTTTTACTAAGGTTCAGATATATTCTATCTACAAAAAACCTTCCCTTTAATCGAGACGTTACGCGCCTGATCACTCCCCAAATAAAAGTGTCCCCCACTTGGTCCAATTGCTATTACAAATCATTGTGTTGTTCAAGGTAATAATAGTTGTACATTTCTTTATTATCTGAAAGGGTATGGCCACAAATTTCATCATACAAAGGGCAATAGAAAGAGGGGGAGTTTTCCCCAAGGAGGATGTGGCCACCCTTTGCTGTCTGGCTGGGTGGTCAGAGGCATCAGGCGCATGGACCCTGTATGTCAAAGAGATATTTGAGAGGCACCTTGACACCAGTGGCCTCATATACAGGTGGGTTCATTAACATCACATTATTAATTTTATACCAGATAGCAATTTTGAGATGATACGGTATTTCATTGTAATACATAGTAATTTAGTTTGCAAGTATGCAGCTCAATGCATGCAAATGTGACACATCATTACCTCATTCAGTTCCCGTGGTCGGGAAAATACTTTTTTTAAACTTACATTTGGGATAAGATAAATGTCAAAATGATTATAATTATGTGGATGAAATTTGTGTAATATGGGTTTTCAATCCACTGTTAAAGTAAGAGTAGAATAACCCAAAACACTGCAGGGAAAAATATAAGTGATCTTAAAAAAATTCTGCAAAATTCCAAAAAACAGGCCACTAAACAGTTTTGCAAGGAGAAAAATGCAGAGATGCACAAAGCTGCTAAGAAGACTTGGCATCCCAACAAAGAGGTATAGGCATGTGGTTTGTTAGTAGCTCTGGAACAATCTATATAGCTGTCATTATAATGGTGAAAAGCACATGACATTATTGTTTATGAATAGAGTCAAATGAAAGAAGCGTAGGCAATGATGCCAAACAACTTGCACCCTTCTTAGTTATTGGCAACCTAATTTTTATAAAAAACTTACCTCTCCACAAACGCTTATTCATCCTTTTTTTCTCACTGTCAGTCCTCTTTTTAAGACATTGATGTTCCTTTGTAGCTCAATATAAAATAATCTAAAATAATCACAATGAAAAGGAAGTCAAGTCAGAGTTCTTGAAAACTAGAAATTTAATAATGTTTAATTTGTCTTACCTGTTTAAAAAGCAACAGGTCACTCTGTGTTGGCGCCGTAGACACAGACACTATTAGTACAACGTAGAAATTTCAGGTGCCATTGATCACAGCCACAGCAAATCCACTTAAAATATCCCATGGAAACAGCATCCAATGCTTTTATTTCGATACAAAGATGATTCAACAAGGAAGGTAGCCAATCATAAAACAAAGAAAGTCTCCCACGCTTGTCATTTTTTTTGTCATTCACAAAAGTTTGCTATCCAATCCTCTATACTGCGGTTGCTAGACGTCAGTATCCGATTGCCAACTGCTAAAGACACCCCTAAGATGTATGTTTCTTACTCTGTATCAACAGCCTTTCCATACACCTCTTCACATAGAAGAGTATCTCGCTCAGCATGAGCCACTACCTCAGCCTCAATTGATGTCACAAGACAATTCACACCTGTGCCACTGGATAAACCTATTCCTGACAAAGTGAATTGCCCCTTCATTGGATGCTCTGTTGTTTGCTCCAATATTGAGCAAATGATGGAGCAAATGATGGAGCATCAATCGTCAACAAAACATCCAGGGTGGAGCAAGACGACGACTACGCCCACCTCAAGATCCTGGCGATGTTCGGAATGTCAGACTAATTTTATGAAGTGGGGGGTGCTGTACAAGCACCTTGCCACACATTCCAAGCCATTCAGGTGCCCATCATGCACCCATTCATCTGCCACCATGTGGCACCTAAGAAAACACTGCAGGGGTGTTCATGGTATTGAACTGCCAAAGGCTAATCACTGGCAAAGAAAGGAGGAGTAGGTATCAGGTTTGATGAACAAAAACACCAGCGTATGCGTATAAGCTGCACTCACAGGTAAGCCACATCCCGAGTTTCAATTTTCTGTGTCTTTTGATTTTAATAATGAAATCAAGTTGAAATGTTGTGTATAAAGTTCCCATTCTGTTGGGTTTGATCCTTATGTGCAAATACAAAATTCTTCATTTTTATTCAAAGATGGCAATGATATGTCAATTATTTTTATGGCTACAGCATACTTTAACACTAGAGATACATGTAGTTACATGTGGTGTAGGGACAAATCATTCAATTTGAAAAAAAAAACAATACCTTTCAACTAGCATTTTATTTCATTTCTTGTATCTCCAGCAAAGCCGTTTCACTAAATGTACCATTTGCATACATGTTAAAGATGAACTGAACAAGGCCAAATTGCCCGGCTATTAAACACATGTTTTAAGAGTTTGTATATTCAAAATTTCAAGTTGCCATCATTGTATTGTATGGATGGCTAGTATGAAAAAATGTCAATGCTTTTATACATTCCCACAGAAGAATCTGAGACTATTTTTTATTCACTTCTTATTTCACAAGTAGTTCAGGTGAACCAATATCTTTGTGAAATTTACAATTAGTACACATTTCACCATTGTATCTGCATTTTTTAATTTCAGTGACCTTAAAGTCCTGAGGAGAGGGTGAGCTCTTTGAGGAGTATCCCCTCTAACTATAACTGACTAATTGAGCCAAACAAAAACCTACATGACCAGCTCTGACGACTGCCAGAGTTTGGCTCCTGCTGAATTTAAATCATTCATGGGAGGCCCGCGCGCTGAGTTCCAGATTGCAAAACTCAAAATTTCAATTGAGGAACTTAAGAAAGGTAAATTACAACATGAGTTATACTTTTTGCAATAGAATGTTGACTAACAGAGCTCACAGTTTAATTTAGAACAATTCTAGTGTCTGTTGATTTTAATAACCATGAAATCAAATTGAAATGTTGTGTAAGTTGCCATTCTGTTAGGTTCCTTTAATACTACAAATTAAAACAAAATTCTTCATTTTTATTCAAAGATGGCAATGATATGTCAATTATTTTTATGGCTACAGCATTGTTACTTTTTTAGTACTAAACTAAAGTATGATTTAAACATGTGGTATAGGGACAATTCAATTTGGAGAAGAAAAAAACACGATACCTTTCAGCTAACATTTTATATTTTCAATTTCTTGTATCTATAGCAAAACCGTTTCACTAAGTGTACCATTTGCGTACATGTTAAAGAAGAATTACTGAACAAGGCAAATTTACCCGGCCAAACCAGGCGGCAGTTGACTCTGATAAGAAAAATTCATCTGACTCAACAGCTGTAAGTGATCTAAGCACCAATTTCCTTTTTCAATTTCGTCTGACTGCTGCAAAAAATAAGATTAAAAAAATTAAAACAACAACAACAGCCACAGGATTCTACAAAACTCACAGTCACTGAGTTCAAATTGCAGGTGGTAAAATGGGATATAGACACAGATAAATAAGCCATAATACATATATAAAACACTGTTGATAGTTTGACTATCTATAAAGGTGAATGATGTTATTGCTAACTTTCTAAGAACATTTCTTATATCATTCGTGTTTTTCAATTTTTAACCCAACAGGGCTGAAAGACAGAAATACTATAAACATGGAATGAAGGCCAAGGCAAATCCAACAAAGTATCTGTAATTAACCTTGGATGGCATGGATCAAGGAAAGCACTACCTGCACACTTAACAACTAAGGTAAATGAAATAGCTAATGCACTTTAGATAAACTGGAAAAAGAGAAATCTTTTTGAAATCTTGGGAAACAAAAAACACACAAAGATTTTGTGTCGCAATTTGAGAACAAATGGTAATCCCCATTCATATAAATTCAAATAATGCATGTCAGATGCGAATCAATATGAACTATAAAATTCCCACCACAAATAACAAATTGAAACCATAATCTCACCTTTTTTTTTAAGGTCAACGACTGTGCCTGGAAATTGAACGCCATGTTATGGGGGCATAACCCAACTTTCAATGCAAGGCAGCAGCCTTCATAGACTACTAGTCGCCCTGGGAGGCATACAAGCAGTGGCACGTGGTTGTGTTTGTCTGTGGCACTGGCGAACTCCTGCCAGTGTTGGAAGAAAAACTGAAGGCATTTGCGATCGCCCTTTAGTCCAGTTAGGTGACCATTTTGTCAAAATACATCAATGGTCTGTGCATATGGGTAAGGCGATTTTAGCTTGATAAACACACTTTATTAATCTAGCCTGGTGTCCAATTAATTGCATGCTACAGACGTTGTGCCCAAACTGTTGGCATGACACCAAAGAAAAGCTGGCTTTTTCTTTTTGTTCTTTGTCTGATCTTGTAGAAGTGATCGTGAAAAGATACTAACTCTTTAAAACGCACCAAGACTTTAAAACACACCATGGCAAAAGATCAGGAAAACCCCCCTGCTCCCCAAAGACGTAGAGCACATGATAGATGTATGCGGCATCAAGTCTTCCCAACAACTACAGACTAAGAATTGATTACATATACTCAAATCACATCCAAAATGATCATTGAAGACTATGGATATATATCCATTAGTATTAGTAGTCTGCCTGAGTGTAGTACAATTCACATTATACTTTCTAATCAATATCTTTGTTACTGAAAAGATAGTACAAGAACATTTTTGCATTTCTTTACTCATATTTTCACTTGACCTTCTTTGCTGGGCTTTCTTTGAGGGGAGGGATAACATTATAACATATTGAATATAGTTTGTCTTTTTTTTTTACATATTCAATAGTTTTTTTAAAGATAACGGAATGGTCTGGACAGGGGATATCTCATTAAGAATACAAGTAAATAAAACCATAATGTTTCCCTGAACCATTTGTTATGTCTAAGCTTTTTTTTGGTTTACTTACAGAAATGATAAAGAAGGTATTTGTAAAAAGTTGATGAAAGCCATACTATTGTTTTGCAAGAATTCAAAACAACTTCACTAAACTACCAAACACATTCATGTTGCCATGTTAAATGTATTACTGTTTCACATTGTTTGCTAATTTGCGGGAAATAAGCCAAAATTAATAAAAATAAGTCAAACTGAGTCAATATTTCTTTCAACTCTCACTCCAGCCTAAGATAAACAAACCTCCTAATCAAATTGGGTAATGTACTTAACTATTTATTGTTCATTTTCAGCAATCCTATAAGTATCGAGAGGGCAAAGTATTTGAAAAACATACCCCCGTGCTACAACCACCAACTAGTCCCATCTCACAAAAAGCTGGCAAGTGTAGAAGACTGCCAAAGCTTGGCACCAGGTGGCTTAACCCAACGGACATCATAACAGAACTGGAGAAAAGTAAATTAAAATATAATTTATATTTTTCACTGCAGTTATAAGATGTCTGTAACTGGATGGCTCTGAAATGAAATAAAAAAACAATTAGCCCATGAATTCAGAAACATCATACATCTTTCTCATAATCAGGTTAAAAATCACTCCCAAAAGAAGTTACAAACAGAAGTACAAGTGCAACTTACCATTTCTCCGTCACTATTTGAAACTCTCTTGGCATAAACTTGTAATATGCAAAATTATCGGGTTCTCCAGATTGAACAAGGCCACTATACTATTGATTAGATGCAAAACTCCTCTTGCAGATGAAAAAATTTCCTCTCAGGCACAATAAATAAAGGAAAACCAATTACTATTTAGATGGCCCATTTACTTTTCCATGCAAAAATAATAATTATTAAAAAATGTCATCTTCCCAGTTGTTATGAAACAGTTCCCAGTTTTGTATACTGCATTTAAATAGCCATCATTTGGACTCTATCTGGTGTGCTACATTCCATCCATATGTAATGGTGGAATTTGTCTTAATCTACCAAAACAAGAACAGTGGCACAGTGTTCAGTCTTGTTGGACATGACCATCTCTGTCTGGAATATATTTTATAAACTGTGCACCTAAGATGCCAGGCTCTATTTTGATGAATGTCTCACTAACCAATGATGCCTGATCTTTGCCCAAGGTTAAGTTTTATAAATACATTAAGTCTGGATTATAAAACAATAACACAGCCAGCTGAAATAGTTCAATCTGAACAGCTGTGAAGTCTGATTCAAACTAAATATTGCTATCACGTCAAAGCTTTTGATAGTTTGTCACAACAACTATGCTTAAAGTAGTATAATTAACATAAAATGGAAACCCTGAAAGGAATAGGGAGAATATAATAATATAACATCACTAAGTGTTCTGTAAATTTATCAACACCAACTATAAGACAGTCTCTGCTGATGTCTTTTCTGAGGATACGTATAAGCTTGAAAGGAGCATTTATTGGTACTTGTCATTCAACCCCCCCCCCCCCCAAAAAAAAAATGCTACAGTTTTAGTAAGCCCAGTTTTACGCGAGTTTAAATAAAAGAGTATTCTATTGGTGTATTTTTCCCCTTTGTACCATTCTTTCAGCATGTCTTAATGCAACTAGCATAGTGTATTGTCTGTAATAAATAAAGTTCTTTTAAATTAGCAAACAATTCCTACTGTTAGAAGGAGGCATGATCTTTCTTCATGGTGTGGGGAAACTCACTCTGACTGGTGCCTGCTAAAAGCTGGAAAGCTTTCTTGGGTGAGATGAGGCTGCGGGTATAAACAATTAAAAATTGAAGTAGTGCTAATTAACTAACTGTTGCAGTATAAACAGGCATTGCTCATTTTTTACATTAGCCCAATGCACATACCATATCATATTGAAACTTTATGTGAACTGGATTTTTGGCAACTGTTTGATTACAAATAATTATTACTTTTGAACATTTTCAAAGTGACCCTCCTAATATGTTTGCATCAGGCAATCAATAACAAAGAGAAGAAACTAACTCAACGTGTCACCATAACTATGTTTACAAGGCCTCGTGCTAAACAATCAGATAGTTTACATTAACATTTCATAAGCATAAGCTACTTATTTTGTTTGGTGGATAGCCAATTGTTAACAATAGACCGGGATCAACTTATAATCAACTTAAACAACTAGACTTCTAGAAGGCTTTAATATGAGCTAACTGCTTTTAAGAAATCTGATCACTGGCTTTCTTTTTAACTGGAGAGTATTTAAGTACACAATACTAGGTGTACCGTGTTAATAATATTATTAAGATTCTCTCGCAGAGTATTAGCTAGTATTCATCAACTACATCAGGTATTCCATAGTCACTGTGGTAATATTAATGTAACATCTCATCTGAATTTCAATATCATCATAGTCATGTTTATTAAGTATAGTAATTTTGTAGAGGTTATATTTGAAATTTCCACTAGTATAAATCCAAACCATTTACTGGCATCTTTCTTTGTAATAGACTGAAATTCTTCCAACTGCAAATGAGTGTCAATCCTCTAAAAAGAGAAAAGATTGCCACTATTAGCTATTATATTATTATATGATTTATATCTAGATCATTTTGTTGGATGAAATGTTTAAACAATGTTCTTTGAAATTATGGGAGATTCTTACAATAATATTTCAAGTGATTAATTTAATACAACTGGTTTTAGTTTACAGCCATGGCTAGGTTGTCAAACAATTTATCAAATTCCAGAATAAAGAAATCTTTCTGTGTTAGTTTATAGTAAAAGTGGTATTCCAACAATTTTTAATTAATCCTTACTGTGTAGTTATGGTAGGGTCTCGATACCGCATATGTCTATCATGTGCTCCACATCTTAAGGAAGCAGGTGAAGATGGTGGTGGGCTTTGTAAAGCTCTTTATCATCGCTGCTATCCTAGGGGACATGTTTTGAGATGACAGGATGTTATTACTTGTATGCTGTGAAGACAAAGAGTAACAACACAAGGAATTAAGGCTGATTGAATAACTTATTCAAGATGAAACTGTTTTTAAAGGATTAGGTCCAATTTTCATGAATTTCTTCAAAACATGGGCGTCCACAGGACGCCTGGACACCCTGCTGTTATTTATCTACAGGATGAACATAAGCATGATGAATAATTTGATTGCATAATACATGTACATGTATGCATGTATGTTGGTTGTATGATTGTGTAATAAAAAAGAAAATGACACTGGATAAAAATATCAAACAATACAGATCCCGCATCATTTTATAGGTGCCGTACATGAAACCTAAAAATAAAACAACTGGGAAAGTTATTTCAAACCGTGTTTGCAAACAAACCTTGCTCATTGTGCATTTTTTATGAAATCTGATCTTAAACCCACAAAATTGATTGAAACAAAAACTTACAGAGCTTTTGCAGAGACCCTGCATGTACATGGAATTGGCCTCCTTGAAAAGAGCATCTTTGTCAAAATGTTTTGGAATTAAAAGATTCCTCCATCCATTTGCTTGCCACACTCTCAGTGACATTGTAATGATCTAGGTAATCTAAGATTAATCAAAGAATCTGTTCGTTAGTAGAAGTATTGATGACGTGATTAGGTCTGCAAATGAGAAATACACACTGAAAAATCTAAGAAAAATGTATCTGGCAAATGTTATTTTCTTTGGCCAGAGTTATGAAACTCCAGCTAGTATAATTTTTATTTTAAAAAGTAGGAAATGAATAATCATTCATATGATCTTGGAAAAAAGAGAAAGGCCACAGTTCACCGTTCCACGTAAATGATTCCAGGTTTCGATAAGTCCACTGAAACTACAGATAAATGAAAATATTAATGTCTTTGGCCACGCACTAAATCAGACCAATATTTTCAGATTTTTCCCTTGTGTGTTCGAAAAAATAGTTTGTTCTCCCTTTGATATATATTCCAAATTATTTGACACTGGATTCCCATACAAGGGGCGAGTTTGCAGCTATTACAAGGTTTTCCTCTGATTGGCTGAGAAAACAATAGAACAAACAACAGAACAATGGACGGCCCTAGCCCTGAAAACAATAGAGCTGTGTGAAACCCAAGTCCAATGAAATTAGAGGTTCTAAAGAGCTGCGAGGTTTCTGCATACAAACACTGCATTTGGCGGCATGTTCGCCCTGATTACCTATGATCCCCCAACACAAGCGCGAAATCCTAGAATTTGCTGAAAAATTTATGAAGGGCGAAGCGAAAGTGGTAGCGAGAAACGGATTTTTACGTTCTCAACTGGTTTGTCAATATGCTACCTTTATCAAACACTATCAAATTAACGTCAGCCGAAAAATAAAATGCAAAAATCTCTCTGCAAATGAAAGACCGACTTTTTCGGGGAAAATCGCGACCTACACTCTTTCCTGTACCATGCTCCGGGTACCATGCTTGTACAAATGTACAAAGTATTTGAACTTATGAGGATAAAGTTAAGCGGCTTTAAGCTTACATATGGTTAATTTATATTTACCTTTATTCCATGTGGCTTTGCAGTTCCCACAGTGGCCAAACTTTCAAAACAGGACCACAAGAAAACTATACTCGTTCTGTTTCTTCAAAGCTTATGCAGCGGCAGGAAAACTAACTTTATGGCATAATTTCCACCACTCTAAGTTGTATTCGCTTTTTTTTTGTCACGTTGCAGAACTGGTCACTTGCTGAGGTCCGAAGTTTTTAAAACTCTTTTCTTTCTGCGTCCTACAACATATGGCTACCCACCGCAAAAGAGTTTGTCCGCAGCAGTTCAACTGACATTTCGGTCCTCTTTCTCAAACATCGTGGTAAATAATTAGACAACATTGTTAACTTGATACCCCGGAGCAGTGTTCCATATCTTATGTGACTTATTTCATAGAGGATTGAAAAGATTTTCATGGATATTCTTTGCAAAGATTCTTCTCCTTCGCTCGCATTCATTCAGCTTCTCAATGAAGACGCTGCCACTCGACCGCGCGGTTTCCCGCTCTTTCAGTGCAGGTCATGTGATCAAACACGTGAACACGGGCTCAGTCAAAAAAAGAATGGAACAGAACTCGAGGACGAAGGACGGAACTAACTTCTTATTCAGTTCAATCTTGATGGACTGGAGCTTTCGAGAACAAAAATGGTTTCTAGTTTATACTATAATTTTGATCATTTTGAGATGAAACTACGGACTTAACATGCCTTAAGGGCATAACGAAATAACTGTAAAGAAATAAGTATGAATAAAATGAACTTGAACTTGGGCAGATAGATTTTTAAACATTAAACATAGTTTATCACCTTGCCCACAAACAAACTCCCTTTTCTGATTCTTTTCTCTCAGGGATACTCGAATGAGAAACGAAACACGCGAGGCCTCTGCTGAGTGGTGTGTTGTGCTTTTATAATTGCTGCATCGCGACTTTTATACTAGCTTAGCCCTTCTAATGGCGTAATTTATAGCCTTTGTACATTCTGTATATAAATAAAAAAAACTAATAAAAAAAAACCTCTTTTGTTTTGTTGTTTTAGTGATTTGTGGCCAGCTAGGAGTACTTTGAGAAACTGCTCTCGCGAGCTTCAAATCACCAAAACAAACACAGTAATTTTGAGTTTTTTATTTCAATTTTATCAGTTATGAATTTCGGCGTTAGTAAGACTGGTTTGATAGCCCCTATACTAATACATTATAAAAGCACAGCTCCAACGGAGAATGGTAAGCCTGTATTCACGTAATTCGCGAGGGAGGCCCGGGAGGGGGGGTACTCCCGACAATTTAGGATAGGTGTGTGCCGCCAAGGTTCTTAAACCCTGACCCTTTTAAGTTTAGAAAATCGAGATTTGATACCCTTTTTAAGGCCCAAAACCAAGGAATGGCACCCTATTTAAACTTTAAAACGTGTAAACAAATAAAATGAAAGGCTGTTCGTACAGAAAGGAATATATTTTTAACGTTTTTAACCGATTAATTTCGAACGGCACAGCCGTTCTTCTTCAGGGTATAACCGTACGTTGTAACCTGTTACGTTTTTTCTTTTAGTACGGTTATACCCTGAAGAAGAACGGCCGTGCCGTTCGAAATTAATCGGTTAAAAAGGTTAAAAAGATATTCCTTTCTGTACGATCAGCCTTTCATTTTATTTGTTTATAATTATTTCTGCTGATCAGATCCTTCACAAGGATCCAGTACTTCCAATTTGTCGAGTGATCCTTTCAGTTACAAATTTAAAACGTGTATTCAGGCGTGTAATACAGTTTTAACAGACCATATCATATCTTTTTCGTTTTGCGCGTTGGGGTGGATACTGCAATTTAGTGACCCTGAAGGAATATCTCAGGATCACAATACCAAAAAGGAAACCCTATTTAAGGACTGAGCACCTCAAAAACCCTACCCTATCGGGTGGCACATACCTATATAGCGTATGTAAGGGAGTACCCCCCCCGGGGGGGGGAGGGAGGCTCGTAGTGCACTTGTCTTGTATTAAAATTCGAGTACGCTTGCTCCCTTCTTTAAAGGGACACTGCCACGCCGAATCAGCGAAATTGTGTTTACCTAATTCCCTGTAACTAAATATGTCTAAATTGGATAAAAAATAATCTGCAGAACAAAATAGAAGCAGTGGTTTGGAGGAAAAAAATTGCAGGATTACAATGGTGGAAGTGGATTACAGTTCATCAATTTTGATTTCGTGACAGGCGGTCAAGAAATCAAAGGCTATGTTCACACTTGGTGCCAGAGCACTAGTGCCTGGGCACCCGCACAAAATGGTGCTGTGCTCAGACACTGAGTACCCAAGACATCAACATGTTCACATTACATTCTGAGTGTACCAGGGAATTGTGGGTACGCAAAGCAGTGGATTGTGGGTAAAGTGCCTCGGGTCTAACAAAAAACGCGTGCACATTGGGAACCGGTGCCCACTTTAGCGCCCGAGTATGTACTGAGGTCTGTACTCGGCACGGTAATTCTGACATGGGTACTTGAAAAAAAGATGTGTTCACATTAGTGCCCAGCGATAATCGTACTCGGGCACCAAGTGTGAACATAGCCTTTTAGTTTCCATTCTGGTGGAATTTTCAGTTTTTTAGTCATTATTTTGTCTTTTTATTTCATATTTCTTGACGTTCATCACTTTTGACGATTTTCCTTCCTATTTGAAGATAAAAATGCAAGCTTTAAGCAAGCTCCTTGTCATGATCATGAAAACACGATTTTTCAGTCGGGACACTGTCTCCTTTACCCTGGGCGCCAGAGTCTTTTCTCTCGCTCTCATCTCTCTCATATTGGTTCAAGCCTCATGTCTAGACCTGTCTACAACTCATGGAAGCGTGCCGCGAGAAAAGCTCTGGAATCCAGGGTATGTCTCTTTATGAAATGGAATCCAGGGTATGTCTCTTTATGAAACACGAGAGAAAATTAAAGAAGGGCGGACAATGAAAAGTACGTAACACCTTACTTAAATTGTCCCTGGCAAAATATAAACAAACAAGAAATACTGAGAAGCCAGGAGACTAGATCGTAATATTCTACCGATCGCGCGAGCTATTACAGAGACTAAGTATCACGTTTGTTTTTCCCGCGGACGGCAAAAATCCAACTTTTGCCGTCTGCCTTTTCTACGTAAAAGTGAGTAGTTTTGCGTTTGTCATGGGCAACATGTGAACTATTTTCGATTTTTCTGGTGGATTTATATACGATCTGATTCCAGGTAAGATAATCAACTGCAAGATGATGTTTGGCGTTTACCGTAGAACGCGGTGCTTTATCCCTCTAATCACTAAACGTCGAGCGCACCTTCACTCCAGTGGATAGAGCGTATATCTAATAGTAATTGGACTGAGTGGAGTACAATTCAGGGAGTTAATCGGGCGAATAATTTCAAATCGCGCGAGCACGATTAATCCTGAATTGTACGACACGAAGTTCAATTACTAATTAATCGAATCAATAACGAAATTCGAGATTAAAAGTCTATGTGGAGTTTTTTTTGTACTCAAAACGTCAAGGTTATTTTCTATCAGTTTGAAAGCAGGAAACAGCGAGAAAAAGAACCCATTTAAGTGCACCTGATTGACGCGCGCGCAACGTAGGTATCCAATTATAGCTATCCAATTACAAAAAGTTGTAATTGGATAGCTGTAATTGGACACCCACGTGACCGCGCGCCAATTACGTAAGAAATAAACGCGTGGATGACCAATCACAATCGAGAATTTTGTTATTGATATGATTAATTTTGTAATCATATTTTTGGGAGAGAGGACACGTGAAAAACGAAGCGCGTGGAGTGTTATGACAAACTTAATTTTCCCGTGATTCTACCCATAACTACCCGCGTGCCTTCGTTCAGTCGAATTCAACCTCCTCTCTTCCAAATATCAGAGTGTTCTTTGAGGCGTAAGAGAGGGGTGGGGAGTGGTGGATGGCGTTCTGATATCGCTGTTGACGTACACAGAAATGATCAGATTACTGAGCTTAGATCTATTTATTTTTTTTTTTTACGTAAAAAACTATCTTGAAAACTCTTGTAAAGCTTTGAACATTACTGTGAAGAGAAATCAAAAATGAAATACTAAAAGTACTTTCTACGCATCTGTGTGTTGGACCTCGCAGTAATTATTTGGTAATATTAATTCAAACGACTGAATGGATGAAGTACGAGCATCTTTCAGAGAGTCTGACTTTTCATACTGTCGGGGGAGTAAGTGAAATTATATTCATAACTTTTTAATCACACTGATTACTGTCATTTTATTTCTAAGAACCATAAAAATGATCAGTTTAAATTATATTATTTCTGTTTATTCCAAAATGGGTGTTTACGTCAATGATAGAGATGGAATTTATAACGTCCAACGTTAATTAATTTAATTATTCACATATTAACTAATATTAATTATTAATTAAAATTAATATTATTACAAATGAAGCCACTATAAATTTTGAACAGCGGCAAATGGCATAAGGGCAGGTGTCATATGGCTTGCTAAACTCAGCCCCACCATTATCGCCCTTGGCAGCAGTCTGGCTTACTTAAAGGTTTATTAGGGATAGGGAAGGTCGAGTGAGATGAAATCTTGTCAGGTCAAGACCAATACTCAATGAAGCAGATATATTTAGAGCAGTTTTTCATTGAGTGTTGTAAGATTAGAGCAGTTTTCAATTGCGTGTGGTAAAACCAAAACCAAAGTAATTACTCTGACCAATCACAGCAGTCGTAAACAATCCAATGAACCAATAAGAGCTCGAAGCAATTACATGTCAGCGGCGCCAAGTGCGGGAAAACGCGTGCGAGCAAGTCACGATTGGTTTTGGTTTTACTTCTGATTGGTCTAGAAAGTGGCGCGAGATGTTTTAGCCAATCACAAAGCGTAGCAATGCAGAACCAAAGCAATTGTGTAACACTTTCGATACTCAATTGAAAATTGCTCTAAAGCCAAAGTAATCACTGTGGTCAATCAGAACAGACACAAACAATCTAATCATAACTCAAAGCAGATACATGTAGCTGGTGCCAGACCCGGGAAAACAGATACCACGCAGCTTGTACAAGGTCTTCTCTGATTTGCCGAGAAAACAATAGAACCAACACAACAATGGACCCTAGCCCAGAAAACAATAGAGCTGCGTGATACCTAGGTCCAATGAAATAAGAGCCGGGTTGTTAAGAGCTGCGTGGCCGGGAAAACGGGCGCATGCGAGTCCCGTTTGTTTTGCTTTTAATTTTGAATGTTTTCAAGAGAAAGTGGCGTGAAATTATTAGCCAATTTCAAAGCATAGCAGTGCAAAACACTCGCTAAATTACTTTCGATCGACACGCATTTAAAAACTGCTCTATTGAAGAGTTAGAAAAAAGTTAGAACCACCTTGTACAGCATAATAAACAGCACCACAGGAAAGTACTGCTCAGTAGCTTTCAATTGAGTGGTCACACTTTAGGATTTCATCCACAGGCTCGAAAGTTAGAACCACATGGATAAGATGAGGGAGTAACAGGCTCAACTACTGAGCAGTACTTTCATTTAAAGCTGTCATTAATACTGGATGTAGCCTGCAATGAAGCTTCCTCAGCACCACCTACGAGAGATCTGGCCCTCAGGTTACAAGCCTGGCCAATACTTCTTGGGACATTTGCTGAAACAGCGTGCAGACATACACCTCACTAATATGGTCTTACCCTAATACTGAGAATCCAAGGCTCCCATGAGCCAACCCGTGAATATGAAATGCTAACGTAATGCAATGTTGCGGTAAGCTTATGTTTTTACACTGACACGGTTCGATATTTGTTAAATTTAAACGTAACGACTTTTCACGAAAGCCAAAAAAAAGGTCCCGGGTCGTCTGACTGTTGTTACACGTACTCCGCCATTACGCTATGAAGATAACTGGTGATTGTGGAGGTAAAATTTTATTATTTCAATGTAGATATGCGGTAAAACGCGTATTAAAATGCGTGTCTCTGTTTAAAATCAATTTCTAGTCTGCAGATCGGTTTTAATGTTCCATTGAAGGACTCCAAATATACAACATTAGAGCAGCACTTTCAAAATGTTCCCTTTTTCGGCGATCGACTATTTCTTTGCCACGAAGGCTTTACGCGCTGGTCAGCGGAATTACCAAGAAAAATTTATAGCTGATGGAAGGAGTGAGCGAGCGAGTGAATGAGTGAACCAACGAGTGAGTGAGCGAGCGAGCGAGCGAGTAAGTGAGTGGGTGAGTGAGTGAGTGAAACTGTCCTCGTCAGCGATAACCCGTTTATTACGCTGCGCGTATTCACGGGTTAAAAAGTTGTGAATGTTGTTATCACAGGCTATTTCAAGCCCCCAGCCCCTCCCCTCCCCGGATTGCACCAGGGTGGAGGGAGAAGGGGGAATGCATTATGTTGCAGAGTTATGTCGCTAGTGTTCCAAAAGTATTGACCAGGGTGGTTGCTAAAAGGGTATTGTTTTAAACCAAATCATAATTATCAGACCTGGATTTTTTGCACAGGTTCCCTTGAATAAGGTCTCTTTAATACCACTTGACAGAACTGGATGGTCAGTTTGTATTTGGAAAGAACCATTTTGAAGAACACGCGTGAGCAGTTATCTGAAATGGTGCATACAATAAACTGACCAGTCCAATTGACAAGTTCTGACAAATTGTATTTAGCACCCTAAGATGAGGAGTATGGCACATGATCTGACAAGTTCACTGATTAGTTATTGAAGTCCAATAGTTTGTTTCTCGACCAATTTCCTGAACAAACCATCCGGTTCCACCATCAGCTGAGCATAGGAACCAGACTCGGAGATTTGCCCATCGCTTAACACAACAATGTTGTCTGCATTTTTGATGGTCGAGAGGCGATGTGCAATGGTAATGACAGTTCGACCCTTCATGAGCCTTTCTAAAGCCTCTTGAACCAGGTGCTCACTCTCAGCATCCAGGGCACTAAAAGAAGAAGAAATTGAATGGAGAAATAAATGGGAAATACAGTAGAAATCCATTCTTCTTCTATTCATTGTTTCCAAATTGAATTGGAAGTTACAGGGATGTAAACAATAGGTGGAAGGCGGAAAAATAACCGCCTGAAGACTGAGTTTTCTTGAGTTTTACCGTCTAGAAGACTGTCTGCTTAACTCTTTCTCTCTTTTTTTAAAACAAAATTTTCCGTCTGTGCTAAACAAAATTCCACCTGTTGGATATCTTAGCCACATCCCTGAGTTAGTATGTTGGTGTTGTTGATGAAGGAAAAATAAGGTAGCGTTCCTTTAAGACAATCCAGTTGCAGATTTAGGTAATTCAGATTGTTTGAATTTTCACGTTAGCTGGAAGAAACATCAGAAAAAGGATTGATCTGTTGCGTTCATTATCCCCAAGGCCCCTCTGTGAAGGGCCTCTCTGTGAAGGGCCTCTCTGTGAAGGGCCCCTCTGTGAAGGGCCTCTCTGTGTTTGTTTGAGGATGCTGAACGACCATGCGCTATTCATCTGAAACTACTTTTCCCAATGGGATGCACAATCTGAACCAAGATTCAGAAAGCGATCCAAATCTGGTCGTGGATAATTCAGATTGGGTGATTTGTCCCTCAATGGAACGGCAAATCTAATTATTGATCGCAGAATTCGGATTTAGATTGGTTAAAAGAAACGCAACCTAAGACCCTCATACAAAGACAAGAACCCAGGAAAAGCCATAAATAATTGACCAATTACAGGATTCCCATCCCACCACCATAGGTCACATTGGAACCCATGCCAGGAGACACCGATATCTAACGATGAGTTGTGAGTTGTGTGATCTACATGTACAGCTGTACATCTGAGTTAGAGGATAAATTCTCACAGTTTTACTTTTGAAAGAAATGCTTCAAAGCATATTTGGTACTGTTTGGTTTTCAGTGCATCTTGCAGAATAGAACTGGGATCTGATAAACATGATTTCTCAAGGTGTTAACTAAAGTGACTTGCTAACTATTAAACTGTACTTCTCTGATGGATTCGTTTGGGAATTTAAGTGGCCAGTCAGACAATAGCCCAATTTCGATATATTAAAATTCAACTTGAAACAAAAGACATCACTGCGAGGCTAAGAGGAATAAACCATATAAATTCCCTTATCATTCCCCTAAGCCTCGTAGTGAATTGTCTTTTGTTTCAAGTTGAATTTTAATATATCTGGGCTATTTAACCTTCCGCTTCTTGGATTCATATCATGGTTCATGCATTGTTGTTTTCAATTTTAAGTCTGTGGAAGAAATCCTACAGTGTGACCATTTAAATGAAAGCACTTCTTTAGCCCTTTCCTATTATATTACAGTTTAAGCTCTTGTTAGTGACAACCTTGGGAATTTGAAAAAAGTGGTCATAACTTAAGAGCTGGTCACAAGCTTACAAGAGCTTTCAGTTACAGAGTTAAACTGAGGATTTCATTAAACAGGATTTTATGGGGTGGGTGCTGACGGGATTTTATGGGGTGGGTGCCGAGGGGAGAAGGTGACTTATGAGAGAGATTGCATGAACAGTGTCATTATGACTTTTCAGTATTTCACAAATGAAATTTTGTATTTTTCTTGTATTTTGATTTTGGGAGCAGGAGTGAATGAGTTAAAAACGTGTTTGTTAACAGACATTTTACTGGACTATATCATCTGTAGGACCCAGTCATGAGCAAAATACCTTGTTGCCTCATCAAGGAGAAGGATGGAGGGGTTCTGAAGACAAAGAAACATTGTTAGGATATACATCACATATAACAATGCATTAAGTAACAAAAAAATGTCTCAACGTCAAAAGTACTTCTGTTCCACTATACCTGAAAAAGGGATAACAAATAGGGACAAGTTTATTGGGTTTGACAACCCCAACATGAAAGTGAAATGAAATGAATATCAACAAAGATCAACAAAATTTCTAAGTAAGCAACAATTCTACAATATTTCAGTGATAATTTTGCAAGTGCTATTGTCTGGGTATGTGTGACATTTTGGACTAAATTTTGCTGATGGTAATGAAGAATAAATTGAACAAGTACAAGAAGAATGAATTGGAATGGCTGACTAACTCACTACCCTGCAAGAGAGTTCGTATTTATGGCAAATAGCAACTGATTCTGTTTATCACTAACCTTCAAAATTGCTCTTGCAATTGCAATTCGCTGTCTTTGACCTCCTGCATTGTAAAGAGTACAGACAAAAAACAAAATGAATGCAGACAAAGATAGGTTGCTGCGCATTGAGTAACCATGCGCATGCAGTGGCTGATCCAGACTCCATAGAAAGGGTGGGTGGCGGGGGGAGTGAAAATACCGTAATGTTAGAGATCGAAAAATGGGGCGGTGGGCCCCTACCCTTACGATCTGCCACTGGCATGAGAATAACATACATGTATAGAATTAAACAATTAATTAAAAAAGTATTAAAAACTCCAATAAATATTATATTAATTAAAAATAACAAGGTGTCTACGTCAAGGACTGATCGACATTTCTGAATAACACATACGTTGGTTGGGTAGAAATACAAAATTACTACCCCCCCCCCCCCCCCCCCACTTCATTTTTTTTACAAAAACTGCAGGTGGAAGTTTATAGGTCCGGTTCAGATGCTGCACTTCACATGAACTGAACCTCATTCGCATTTAGGCCGATCCAAATTTTTTATTATTTCAAAACATTTTAACAATTTTTGCATTATTTTGATTTGGCATCTGAGTCAAAGCCGGTCGCTCCACAGCTGTTATTCCAGGCTGACCCAGGTGGCATCAAAAATGGCTGAGCTGATCTGAACCGTTACAAAATGATTCAGATGCCATATTTCGCATGAACTTAATTCAATGAATTATGTTTGGCTCATGTGAAGAACGATGTCTGAACCGGGCCTTACATTCATTGATCACTGAAAGTTTAGGAAGATTCTGAAGGACTCAGATTACTGCGCCTTTCAATTATACGCAAACTCTGAAGGTCAAAGCTCAACTAAGGTTTACATTTTACACTGCCATCAATCGCAATTATGGCGACAAACATTGGACTTCTGAAAACAGAAACTGACAAAATGGATTGAAATCCACCAATCACAATGCACAAACACCAATCACAATCCACCAATCACAATTCACCAATCACAACCCACCAATCACAACCCACCAATCACAACCCAATAATCACAATCCACCAATCACAACCAACCAACCACAATCCACCAATCACAATCCACCAATCACAACCCACAAATCACAATCCACCAATCACAACCCACAAATCACAATCCACCAGTCACAACCCACAAACACCAATCACAATCCACCAATCACAACCCACAAACATGACCTTTTGACCATTTTGTGGAAAGCATCGTTCTTTCGTGAGACATCTGCTATGATTGGCTGAGTTCTGAACTTCAGAGTGCACACGTCATTGAAAAGCGCAGTAAGGCTGGTGTTCACATAATATTTCAATAGTTTGCTTTCGAGCACTTTTGGGAGGAGTTGACCAACCTGAAAGCATTTGGCCTCTTTCTCCTACAACTGTGTCAAATCCTTTAGGGAAACTCTTGATAAAGCCATAAGCATTGGCCTGTACAGCAGCATCCATGATATCATCACTGCTGACATGCTGCCCTGTGCCTGCACCATATGCAATGTTCTCGGCAATGGAGGATGAGAACAGAATTGGTTCCTGGAATGAAGAGAAACATTAGTCAATTTTCCCAGGAAACTTCTATTATGGTTTATAGGAGCTATGTCATGATGATTAAATTTGAAAAAGACTACAGACACCTGATGAACTGTTCCTATGGCGCCTCTTAGCCAATCAGGTGAGAGCGTCCGTATGTCATGCCCTCCAACAATCACCTGACCCTGGTCAGGATCATACAGGCGGAGCAGTAATGAGCCAAGAGTACTCTTTCCAGAACCACTTGGTCCAACTACAGCTGTGATGGACCCTGCGGGTACTTCAAGGTCGAGACCATGGAATATCGGCATGTCAGATCGCGATGGGTAAGCAAAGTGGACATCCTTAAACAGAATCCCCCTGTTTATTAAGTCATGCATGTCTGGTCGTAAACCTCCTAAATAAATATGAGCAAAAGGAAATTAGAACAGAAAAGTCATTAACCATCAAAATAAATATAATTTAAAACTTTAGTGAGATTCCAACCTACAACCTCCAGATCACTGAGATCAGTTTTACTCAAAAAGTAATTAACTATGAACTACCAGCTACAATGGTGGACAAAAGTCTTACATGTATAAGACAAATTCTCTATATGAGCGTGCCGGCACCACACCACACCCCCTACAATGTTGAGCCTGCCATTCCCCTTCACCACCCCAACTGCCCTCCCCCCAAAAAAATGTTGGAGCCTAATGTATATTCAGAGTGCTTTTTAGCCCTCATTTATGGAAGTGGTGATTTTCTCTCATTTTTTTGCTATCTTCTTCTTCCCACTTGGTGTTGGATTATGTCCTCTCTCTTCTTTAATATAAATTATTTTTATAACATTTCACCTGACAATGGTATGGTGGGGTTCCTGTCAATTAACTGCCACAATCGGCCACTTGCACCAATCCCTTTCATGAGTTCTGAGTAAAACGAGCTAAGGCCTGCAGGAAAAGACCATTAAAGTGTCAACATTTACAAGTAACTAAAATCAATAACACATACTCAAACATTGTTAATAACTCATAAGGATATTCCACAGAATTATCATGTCTACTTGTGTGCCAGTATCATATTCTTAAAGTGCACCTAACCCCCATTTTTTTCGCTTAATCAACTCTATGTACGTTGAAAAGTCGAATAGTGAAATATTTCTTGTTTTTAACGTAGCGTTAGTGAGTTATAGAGATTTGAAGTTACAAAATGCTAATTTGATGACGTCATTTTAGGATTTTGCCATTATTTCTACGTCAATTTACAATACGCAGTATACGGCTTACGGAAAATCAATTTGAGAAATACTAAATATAAACTGTGGACAGTCAACTGATTCGTAAAAAATATTCCTTGGAGATAAAAACCAGTAGTTGCATAATAAATGAATCCTAAAATGACATAATCAAATTAGCATTTTGTAAATTTAAATCTCTATAACTCACTAACACGACGTAAAAAACAAGAAATATTTAACTATTCAACTTTTCAACGTACATAGAGTTGATTAAGCAAAAAAAAACAATTTTGGGGTTAGGTGCACTTTAAAGAAGCATTCATCATCTATTTTTAAGCGTCATTTTTGAAAGCCAATCACAGGTAGAGCCCTAAAAATAATGCACAGGTGTGGATTGCACAGAAATTAGTACTGGTCGTCTTTGGCTGCAGATGGCCAGGATGTATTGCAATTCAAAAAAATTGGCCAAATTTTTCAACTTCTCCCTTAGCCTGCGAGCAGGCTCTACTATTTGGGTTTCACACATGAGTGCCATGCGGAACCCGCGAATTACAAGCCGGCTTCACCGGCGCACCCTGGCGGCTTCACCGCCAAGATACTCGCGCGATACCCCAAACAAGTGAGCCTGCTCGCAGGCTAGTTCTCCCTGTGTGTCTTGGAAAAATCGCTAAAAACTGATTATGTTTGTAGTTGATTCAAGCGATCGCTTGATATTTTCGTCTCTGTTCTAAGTTCATGTATAAGCAAAGGTAGTATTTGCTAAAAAAAAATGCAGAGCAGTTTTTATGAAAAGTGAACAAAATTTCTGTCACATTGCCCCTTTTTGTCTGCACAAAGCAAGGTTTATAAATTTGTCATGCATAGATTGCTTTAGGGCAGTGGAATCTTGGGTTGCCTTTATATATATTGGGTTGGTGTCCTGTAGTAGCCTAGCAACCAAACCGGGACAAAGCAACAATTGACGTCTACTAGTGTGATGAGCAACTGGGAACGAGAATGTCTCTACTTCAAATTTTGAGGCCGTTATGGCCATCAACCCAACCTCTCCAGTTAAACCAGAAATTCCATCTCTCCCTCCCCTGTGCTAAAACGTTGCAGTTCACCTTCCCATGAGCTTCACGAGGTTCTACTAGACACATATTTCTAGTTTAATATTACAGCCACGCTCTGTCACGCGTGACCAGTAATCTAGAGAATGAAATGAACATTTGAATATTTCTTTGTAACGTCCGAGATTTGAATGAAACCTTGAAGATCTCTGTGGAAAACACTTTGAAAGTCACGAATTAACGGAAAATAACTTCGCTGCACGCATAAAAAACCTAATATTGTTCGGATATGTAACATTTCAAACAAAATGATATTTTGTTGCTCTTTGTTTCCGAAAATGCGGTAAAATTCTCAAGGGAATTCCGAATCTCGGAATGAATTTTCAAAACCGACGCGTAATCTTGAAAACTCCATTCAATTTTCAAAAATACTGGTCACGCGTGATGGAGCATGGCTGTAAACGTTTGTTTTAGTACCTCCAAAGGATATGCCCACAAACCCAGCATAGAGCAGGAAAGATGTAAGATCTCCAACTGAGATTTGTGCATCTGTCATCATCATGCCACCACTGTACAGGACAGAAAGCATGATCACATTACCTGACAGTCCTGTCTGAAAAAAAAAATGACACTTTATTGTTAAAACAAACATAACTTTGACCCCGAACAAGTTTGTTGCAATTGGAACAAACTGCTGGTCTGTTTTAAGTGCTTCTATCAACCCACTTCATATGCTCAAAAGGTCACGTTCACCGAGTCCAGCGAGCATCTTGACAGATAAATGTAACTTAACCCTTTCACTCCCAAGGTCAATTATTAATGTAGTAACCTAACTTTTGAGTCTGTGGATGAAATCCTATGGTGTGACCATTCAAATGAAACCTCTTCAGCAGTACTTTTGCATGGTACCATTTGTTTTTCAATATTATACATAATGAAATTTGGGATTTTTCTTGAATTTTGATCTTTGGCACTCTTGGCACGTAAAAGGTTAAGGGTAAATGAGAATAAAAGTACCCTGGATGCCAGAGGCTTCTTTTATGCCCTCATGCTCTCACATTGCACACCTCTCGTGTTTCTTATTATATAAATTTATTAGCCATCGAGAAAACATTTTTTTCTTGTTGGCCGTCTGCCAACTAATTGGCCTTGACTGCTCATGAAAGGCTCTAATAATAATAACTGTAATCATCTTTCAATAGCCAGGGTAAACCCTTTAGCAGCTGGTATCAGTGCCATTGATGAATGGGTGCCTTGTGCAACTAATTAACACTTCAAACAAAGTAAAGCTGTGAAAAACATCTGGTACCTAGAGTAGAGTAGAATGAATGTTGATCAATGAAAATTTAAAACGAGAATTATGGCCTGTGGTATAAATGATTTTGAAAACCTTTTTGCTCTGGTAGAATTGAACTACAGCTCGTATACATGAAGCATTGGTTCTAACTTTTCAGTCTATGGATATACAGTAGAATCCCGATTTCTTGAACCCTCGGTTTCTCAAACCTCTCGATAACTCGCACCAAACTTTTTTCCCCTTGGCTAAAGATTGCTTGCAAATTTACCCTCGATAACTCGAACGTTCAATATCTCGAACCAGATTTCCCTCTGCCTTGGAGATTTGAGAAATCAGGATTTTACTGTATTTGAACCCCAGACATGACCATTCAACAGCAAGCTCTTTAATGACACAACATCAATATTTATTCAAAATGATTCTTTTTTCATTGCTTTCATGGTTGTTTTTAGGAATGAATGGGTTATATCATACAACTTACAAAATAATACAACTTACAAATCCAAAGAATACTGCTCTTGCAAGTGACTCTTTCTTGGCCAGTTTAAAAACATCAAACACACTGTCCCCATACCTATATTTGATATTTTCAAACAAAAAGCAGTCAAAAACAACAACTACTGTATACAGGGTTAAAAAGAAACATGAAGAAAGACAAATAAAGTTGAACCTCCTTGGTGACCACCTCTTGTAAGTGACCATGCACCTCATCTGTAAGTGACCACTTTTCCAAAATACCATTGGAACTTCTTCCAGTCAAATCACCAATTACAGTTGAATTTAATCCTCTATATATAGCGACTACCTCTCGTAAGAGACTGCAACCACTATCAACACCGGTGATGTGGATTTTTCTATTGTTGTTAACCCCTGTTAAGCGACCATTTGCCCATATTTTGATGTCAAGACAAGTGGACACAAATTGAATTGTGTTAACACTGTACGTACAAGTCCAATGAAATGAAAATTCTGTCCCTTGCATCAAATTTTCAATAAAATTATAATATGTACAACATTTTGTGCTGAAAGATGCTCTGTATAACAATTGAAATTACTACAGGTTCATATGATTCAAAGTTATTAAGACTTCCTGTTGTCTGACCTCTTGAAAGCGACCACCTGCCATATTAGAGTGACCACATCCCGAAGTAACCCACTCTTGTATAAAGCGACCAGCTCCTGTAAGTGACCACCTCCCTTATTAAAGGGACCACCTTGAGTGACTACCTTGAGTGACTACTTGGTAAATGCATTTGTTGCTTACGGAGGTTAAACTTTACTGTTACATGTATGGTGCATGATTGTAAATATATGTTGTAGTTAAAAAAAATTTCAGTTAAATTTTAAATTTTAACTAGTTTATTATTTTTAACTAGTTTATTATTTTTAACTAGTTTATTTTTCTATCAACTGTCTGAAAAGGGATTTTCTTTATGGGGTGTGGTTAAAAAAATAGGGGCATGGTTTTTTTGGGGGGTTTAAAAACAAACAAACGTCAAAAAAAGGAAATTTTGTTCTGCTCGCTATTTCTCTATTTTCCTTCCCTTCTTTTTTTCCTTCCTGTCTCCCTAGCCCTTAGTCCTACCCCTTAGTCCTACCCCTTAGTCCTACCCCTTAGTCCTACCTACCTTCCCCTCCCTTATTTACTCCCATGTCCCCCTTCACAACACAACACAACAATTATGAACTAAAGAATTTTATTTTGGTACCTACCTGGAGTTCGAACTCACGACCTTCAGATCTGAAGTCCACTGTCTTCACCACTTGACCACACAGGACTACATTGCAAATTCCCCCCATACTTCTTTATATTATTACTTATTTGATCCCAGACTCCCCTCGGCCAAAATTAATTATGCAAAAAAAATGTCACGCATGCGTTATTGCACAAAACGCGGACTTAGCAGTTCTTTCTCAATTTCAAAAAGGAAGGATGCGTGGAGAAGAAGACGTTTTACGAGAAGTTAGAGCTATTGAAGTAGAAGACTCAAAGCAAATTCACAGTTTACATTGACCAATCGTTTTATGAAAATGCGAAGACTTACCTAGAAAGCATAGAAGACCCTGAAAAACGCCAACAACATGAAGCTGAACTCTCGAAAAATGATATAAATAGTTTTCGAAGAAAAGGATGGACGGTCAAAGATGGAAAAATTGTCACAAGAGGAAACAAGATAGTAGTACCGAGAGATGAGATACACGAAGTACTCAGTCTGTGCCACTCATCCACGGTACACCGAGGAAGAGACAAAACAATTAACTACGTAAAAGGTATTTATTCTGAGATACCACAGCAAGTAGTATCTTTATTTACAAGTTTGTGTACACTTCATATCCAGCAAAAGAGTGTTACGGACCACCAAAAACGCCCCATAACAAACCCTCTCAGTGCTGAGACGTTTCTGTCACATGTAGAAATTGATCTTATTGATTTCCGAAATCTGAAATGTTCCTGTGCTGATAGTTCACGCTGTCATCAGTGGGTACTACACATCACCGATCACCACACAAAGTACTCGTGGTTATATGCCTTGTACAACAAAACGGCTGAAGAAGTCTTAGAAAAATGGGAAGAATTGTACTTTGTACATGCAGTGTGAAATTGTAGTTGACCAAACAGATATTATTAAAGGGGCTTTTATTTATTTGTTGTAGTTGTCATAGATAGTAAGTGTCCCTAACCCCAAACTGACCCTAACCCTTAATCCATAATGCTTAGACCTAATCAGTATACCCTGGCCGCTTTAAGAACCCTTACAGTTGAGATGGCAAGTCACCAAAACCCTAACCTAACTCTAACCCTTAATTTATAACACTTAGGCCAAACCAATAACCTTAGAAGCCCAACATACACTTCATCCATGAAAAAATAACGTGGATTAAAAATACCCAGAATGTTTGAAAAACTAACTAGTCATAACAATTTTACTAGTTCAGAAAAAGATTAACTAGTTAAAGAAAAATAACCTAGTTAGAAAAAAATAAACTGGTTAAAAAAAATAAACTAGTTAAAAAAATTCACTAGTTAAAATTTAAAATTAACTGAACAGAAAAATTAACTGCAACATATACATGTATGAAGCAACTAGGAATATTGCTACTCCCCCCTGGATGGGATGCTAGTCCATTGTAGTGTTACCCCCAGCATTATTATATTTGTCGCCAGTACCCATATATACACCTGGGTGAGGAGAGACAAGTTTCTTGTCCAAGAAAACAACACAGTGGTAGAAACCAGGCCTTGAACTACAGACTAACCTACAGATCTGAAGTCCAATGTGCAACCACTACACCACCGCACAGGTTAACTACTACACCACCACACAGGCTAACCTCTACAGCACCACACAGGCTTACCACTACACCACCACACAGGCTAACCACTACACTACCGCACAGGCTAACCTCTACACCACTGCACAGGCTAACCACTACACCAATGCACAGGCCACCCACTACACCACCCCATCATCACTGTTTGAACCAAAACTGAATGTTTAATTTTATAACTCCTGTTTGTTCAAAGTTATTTAGTGGACATCACACATCACATCATGAGATACAAATAATTTAAATCAATATCCAAATGACTGGTCTTTGCTTGAGTTCAATTTCTGTTTGATTAGATACCCCAGGAATAGCAGGGCAGTGATGTTTTCCTCCTTTGAACATAATAAAACATAAATATTTATTTAAAATTGCATACAAAACCAACCATTTCTTAAATGAAAATGAACTCACCTTCGAATTTCTTTCATTTCTTGCCCAAATGCCCTAACTGTTCGGATATTGCTAATTCTCTCTTCCGCAACCTGAATGAAAATAATATCCATTATCACAAGGCAAAAAACTGAAAATTTAATAATATCTTAATTTATGAATTAATGCGATTTTAATTAACTGCAGTCAAACTTCCATGTGTGACCACACCTCTTGTAAGCGACCACTTTTAACAATGGTGATTTGAATTTTTCTTTTGTTTTTAACCTCTGATAAGCCACCACTCACCCAGATTCATTATCTCCCAGTTAGGAGCCCATCAGCTGCAATGTACTGTAAGTGACCACCTGATCTTGTAAGTGATTTATTAGTAGTATACAAAATTTAATTTCTTGATGTCTGTGAGCTGTGAACATTTTTTTTACAAACTTAAGTATTACAGCTATTAACTTGTTACCTGTGTTGCCTGAGCCAAAGAGTCCTGTGTTTTCTTAGTGATATTGCGAAGATAGCGACCATACACGACGATAGCAATGGCAACTGGCGGAACAATGCCAAGAACAATGCTAGCCAGCTTGGGGCACACATAAAACTGCAAGATGAGTAAAAGAGTTACAAAATAATGTCAATAAAGCCTGGTTTTCAATGGAGAGATATGCGTAAGTGTCAAGTAAATAGGCCATTTGCACGATGACGTCATTTGACTACTACTACCAGAATCCTTCAGTTTTTTGTTTTGTAGTGCAAATTAGGGCTATTGTTATTTAAACCGCACTGGGATTACAAAATTTAAATAAGAAAGGAAAAACGAAATGAATTCTGGTAGTGGTAGTCAAATGACGTCATCGTGCAAATGGCCTATAAGAATGGTGACATAGCATAAGATAGTTCCTTATGCTTATATGCTTATGACAGGCCAGTTTGCTTAAGAACTTTGTTTTACTTTTTGGCCTGGCTTAAAGTAGTAACAGCTGCAGCGCTTAAAATTCCTCTGCTGTGGGTCTGAGTCTTGCGATGGTGAAGTGCCGCCTGTCAGCTCTTGTTCAGGAGCGGTTCTCTCGGGTGAAAAATCATAGGTGGGAAACTGCAACTGTTTGCCACCATTGCTGCGCCTTTCAATAACATGCGGAATTTGAAATTCAAATTTCCACCAACGGTTGCGTTTTACACTGCCGTCAATCATCTTAGCTTACCTCTCAGGAAACAGATCTTCAAGTCAATGAGTTCAAAAGGTCATGTCCGTGCATTATGATTGGTATATTTCGATCCATTTTGTTTGTTTCATTTTAACATGGTCTGTTGGCTTTCGTATTAATTATGATTGACGGCAGGGAATAAAGCAACCATTGGTGGAGATTTGAATTTCAAATTCCGCATGTTATTGAATGGCACAGTAAAAACAGTATAATCTAATTGTTTCTGCAGACGTAGAGAGTATTGTGATTGAGACATCTTGTATGTAGTAGAGCGAAAAATTAAGAAAAAACTTAACATTACTGAAATGGAACTAATTTGTCATAGAGCGAACAAAATGTAATTTTTGACTGTCTCTGATTACAAACCACTATATAAATTATATTGGCCTTACTGACTAATTAATCTGAATAAGATATGATCGGAATAACGACAGACAACGCCAGACTAGACAACAATACACAGTACATATCGTGCGACAGCGTCAAATTAAATATTTTATCAGAGCTCAAAATAAACCGTTGTTATGCTTCCGCTTATATTTATGCTCATGCTTGTATCGTTTTTTTTACACCAGATATTATACATATATATTGTACTTAAGAACTTTTTTTTACATTATAGCTAAGGTTGACCAGAAAGTTGCAGGTTCTCATTTAATTTGTAGGTTTCATTTTAAGCCCTGATCAAGTCACTGAGTTGAATGATAATTGGTAACGCCAAGGTCATGTGAAGGTCACGGGTTCGTTTTGCCGTTGAAAAGCCCTGATTTTTTTCTCAGGCTTTTTCGGGCTGGGATACAGTAGCTAAGGCCTCACTTGTCATGACTATTACTTACTTCTGTTGACCTTGTTGATTGATGTTGAATCATGTTAACCAAGTTGAATTGGAATGTGTTGTTTCAGAAAACACCCATGCCTCCCCCGTGGAAATAATTTTTTGGCTCACCACTGACACAACATTTTTCCACACGTGTATGTGAGCATCTGGCCACGGATAGGGCCTCTTATGTTTTCAAACACTTACAACAATTCTTCCAATTGTTCCTGCAATTCCTCCAATTGTTTTAGTATATTATAGATTGTGTTGTTACAGTGACTAATTTTTGGCTTCTTTGCACATCCACTGGGACAAGCCCTCCTCAACCCTTTCGTGGCCAAGTTTCCTCAAATTTCATTATCTCCATGGCCAAATATTTTATTTCTCAAATAGTGTAGGGCGACCATAGTTGCCTTTGGCCACTTAAAGGTAGGGCGACTATACTGTACTCACCATCATGGATACTCCAGCTACAGACTGGGCGACAGCTCTTAATCCATCAGACACATTATCTGTCACAGCCTTTCCAACCAGGATGGTGTCTGCTGACAAACGATTGATCAGCTCTCCAGTCCTTGTTCGGTCAAAAAATGCTGTTTCTTGCCTTAGTATGGAAGTGAACAGTCTGTCACGCAACCGCTGAATGATCTTCTGCCCTAGAAAAGTTCGGAGAGAACCAAAAAAATGTCAATGAAAACAATATTTCAAATCCTTTTCTGCAATTTTAAAAAACATGCCATCTCTGACGTTCAAAGCCCATCAATGCTGCTGTCAATCATGGCAACAAACATTGGACCTCTGTCACTGTGAAAACAGAAACTGACAAATTGTGCAGTTCCAGAAAAAATCCATACTCCCCCCATGGAAGGTTTTTTGTTTAGCACCCCCATCCCCCCAGGAAATTCCAGTTTAGCTTCATACTTTGCTTCTAAAATGTTGGCTTTTAAGACCCCCCCTCCCCCTAGGAATTTCCACTGACCTTCCATGGGGTGGGTATGGATTTTTTCTGGAACTACACATATAATAGATCAAAATCCCCAATCACAACCCAGAAACATGACCTTTTGACCATTTTGCATAAATCATCGTTGTTTCTGATCTGAGGACTTTTTTGGGTTAGAAATTTTGTGGTGACTTTCTTGAGGTGGAAGATTTTGATTCATTTCAAGGACTTTTTTGTGGCTCAGCAAAGTGTAAATGTTTTTATGCAGAGAAAAAAGGGACTATTTTGGGCCTGGTTTTAGCTTAATAGGACTTATAGCAGAAAACAATTACCTAGTTAAAAAATGAAAAAAAATTAACCTAGTGAAAAATTAAATTTACCTGAAAAAAAAAAAATTACCTGCAACAGTAATGTTGCAGGTATGTAGTGCAGGTATGTAGTGCAGTACTAATTTTTCAGTAGTCTGACGAAATCCTATGAAAATAAAACCTATCAAATTAAACCTATTTGCAGGGTTCTCCTTATCAGGCGGTAACCGGTAAAATTTACCGCTTGAAGCAGCACTTATTACCGCCTGTAACCGCTTGCCCCTGGAAAAATTTTAAGACACACAGTTTTCCCTTTACCGCTTAGCAAAAATCCCTTACCTGCTGTGCTGAACTTTAGGGAGAACCCTGATTTGCCAGTACGTTTGTATGGCAAATTTTGATTTTTGACACTCTTGAAAGTTAAAGGGTTGACTGCTGAACTTTCCAATAAAATTGAAATGTCTCCATACTTAGTTAATATTTGAAATTATTCCAATATTGAACAAGGCCCAGAAGATCTTTGGGGGAGCAGGGGTGGCGCAGTGGTGAGAGCACTCGCCCCCCACCAATGTGGCCTGGGTTTGATTCCCGGCCCTGACGTCATATGTGGGTTGAGTTTGTTGTTGGTTCTCTCCTTGCTCCGAGGGATTTTTCTCTTGGTACTCAGGTTTTCCCCTCTCCTTAAAAACCAACAATTCTAAATTCCAATTAGATCTGGATAGAGGACCTGCATGAAAACCAGCTACGGCCAATGTGGCTTTCCTATCTAAATATAGTTATTTAGTTATCTTACCAGATATTTGAACAAGGTACACTCTTCCAAAGTTTGCTGCTCCACCCAACAGAAAAACACCACACAGAATTTTACAGACATAGGAAAGTGTGTCCACCATTTGAGCTGGATTTTGACTTGAGGTATAAATGATATCAATGATCTTTCCCATACAAAATGGCACTGACATTGTAACTGCTGACGATATGAACAAAAGACCCACTGCACCTATGGATAAGAAAAACCAATAGCATTAATAAGGTGTTTTCACTTAAGTCATATCAAAATTCAAAAGCATTAAAAAACAAAAATGTATATAGAATAGCCCTTATGCATGTTTACATCAGACTAGCTAATTTCACCCCCAAGCCTCGCTTTCGAAGTGTTAACCTGTGACAATCACATCAATGTATTCCCAAAGGAGCAAAGTTGAAAAGAATACCCACACAAAAACAACGTGAACTTGTCAAAGGTTTGCAAGGAATGTAGTACAAACGAGGCTTGGTGGTGAATTTTGAGCTGGTGACGTCATCATGCATAAGAGCCAATGCAGAGAGTTTACAAAAATACACATCTGGGCAAAATTTTGAAGCAAGAGCATTTTGTTCAAGTGTTATAGGCAAACAAGTATTAGACATTTTTAGTGAGAAATGTATGGAGCAGACATCTTGGTGCCCCACTTAGGGGCACCAACATGGTGGCCAAAACTTCAAAGTTTTAATTACACACTAAATCTCATCACAAAATATTGGATTTACTACAAGTTACATTAAATCGTCTTATAAGCATCTATAATGCAAAAATAACTTTTAACTTGTTTAATTTTGTTTATTTTCACAGCTTATCTGAAATAGTGTGATAAATTGTGTGACACATGTAAAACCTTTAAAATTCGGAAGCAAGACATTGTCAAAACCTGAAACTTCTTCTGAAGGATTGTAACAATGGTATCTACATACCAAGTTACAAACAGCTTTGTAGGATGTATAGTTTAGATTTTTTATTTTTTACGAAGTCATGTGTAAACCAAGAATTAGGGGTGTAACGATTCAGATTCCTTGCGATTTGATTCAATTTCAATTATTGCCTTTCAATTTTGAATATTTTGATTCCATTATGCAAATAGTTTTAGACTTATCTGTTGAACCGTCTTTAGCCTGAAAATCCTAATATTACATGTACAGCTGATCTAAAAGATGCAGGTGGATTCACGATCACTTGGTCGTTCGTGGCCATGTTCGAGAACGTGACAATGAGAGTGTCGCACATGGTTTGCCTTATTTAAAAAAAATTCTCAAGGGGTGGTAGAAGGGCAACATTTTTACCGGGCAACACAAAATGGCACACAAACTGCAAAGCATTTCTATGGTCGATGAGAGTATAGACCATGGAAAAATACGGTTGATTTGTTTTTTACAATACCAAACTTGAATAACTGCGAGCGCCGAGCAAACGACTTTGTGGAAATCATTTTAGAAAATCAAGATAAACAACCTAACACTGACAAACTGCTGCAAAATGTTTTTTGCGTGGGGAATAATTAAGGCCTTAACTTTTTATGTTTAACGAAAAAGGCTCACACAAAAATTCTCTTCAGCTTAAATCATCGCTAGAATCTTTTAATATAAATTTTAACACAGCAAAACAAAGAGCCGTTATTCGGCAAATTTTAGAGAATTGCACTCGGCGATAATCAGCTATAATCGCAAAATAGAGCACAATAACCTACACAAAGTCAAATATAAAATTACTACATGTAGGCACAGCTTACAAAGCTAACCTTTTTCAAATTTGAAATATCTTCGAATAATCAGATGAATCTTTGCTCAAGTTGTTTTCGGCTCAGTTTTAGTTCTTTCAGGCGCCGGCGACTGATTCCGTAGATTTTCCCGTGAAACTACGACAAGTTGTTTGTCCTTTTTGCTTCGCACTTAATTCCAGGCAAGTTTAGCTGATTGTAAATTAAATTTAACTGACGAGAGAGCATTCTTTTCATTGAAGAATTCCAGTTTTAAGTGCATTTTTCACTGTTTGAAGAACCCGTAGAACCAAAAGTTTGATAAAACTCACCGCGTTGCGTTACCTGTTATGTCATTTTCATGGTCTATACTCTCATTGACCATAGAAATGAGCCAATCAGTGCGCGGGAATTCACACAGTTATTGTAAAAATGGGGATGCTCCGCCCGAAATGGGTACCTTTTTTAGGTTGGAAGTATATAAAAGGGTAGGGATTTCATGAGTTGAAGTATAGAAAAGGAAAAAAAGTATAGAAAAGGAAAAACTGCTATTAAGGTATCCTGATTCCCGCCACAACGTGAAAAAAAAAGAGCCCTTCAAAATATCTCAAACATATGCTAGTGGTAGTGCTAGACATATTTTTTTGGGTCTAAAATTTCAACTCCTGTATTTTTATGGGTTGAAGATTTAACCGTGTATTTTTTTGGGTTTGAATTTCCGCCAGGCTAATAGAAACAGTAACAGTATCTATACTGTTCTTAAAATTGCATTTTGGGGTATAAAAGTCTTGTATTTTTTTGGGTCTAAAATTTCCAGCCTTGTATTTTTTTGGGTGCAAAATATTAGGCTCCGTCGGACCCCCTCCCCCCCCCCCCCCCGTCATGTTTATGTCGGATCCCCCCCTCCCCTATCAAGTTTATACCAGAGTACTCCCCTGGGGTGATAACGCTTCATGTTTTTTCGTGGATATCGTTCCATATGTTTATTTCAAGGGTATAGTGAAGAGATGCAGCATTCCTTCTGTAGGTATATAAAAGCAGTACCATTTTCTATGTAAGGTATATGAAAGGATTACTTTTTCTGTCGAAGACGGTATATAAAAGGCAACGGTTTTGGACCTTGTTGGGGTGTAGCATCCCCCTTCAAAACTTTGTTGAGTACCACCACCCCAAAATGTTTGCCAACAATATAAGTAAATAGAAACATCATTTGTAAAAAAAAAAAAAAAATAAAAAAAAAACAATATAAGTTAGGTTATAATTTACCAGCAAGACTCTTGTACTCTGGTTTGGCGAGGGATAATATCCGAAAGAGATCTTCAGTCTTCAGTTGTTTCTTGGCGGGTCTTTCATTCGCCACTTTCTGTACCTCTTGACCATCATTCGTAACATTACTTCCACTGAACGTGCGCAAAGAACGAGCAGCAAACCCTAATCTGTGGTCCAATGTCCCTGGGCTTTGCCAACCAATAATTCTTCGATTTCTGAGTGCAACATGTTGAGAATTTGTTCTATAAAAACACGATCTGCACGGATTAAATTGTGAGCGAAAAAAACGGCAAGCGTTAAACAATGATGGATGCTTCAAAGTGAAGTTGTTAACATGTCTCAGAGAAACAACTGCACAAGCCCGACAAGCAGACATGATATTTCACACTGCAGATGAGAGATCGTCGAAAATTCTGCAAGAACATTGAACAGCAACTGGCAGTGATCGTATTTTTCATCACCGCATATTTTGGCTGGATAATTACGAGGGCAAATGTCTTCCTACATAACTAAAAGTTATTAGACGGAAACACGTCTTCCTGCAACGCTGATGCAATCCCATACATGAGGTACTTTATAGTCGAACAAGAAACCGCTGACTAGTCGAAATTTCTATTTTTATGCGCGCAATTGCGCGCAATTCAAATTTTGCTGGTTTTCAAAGCTGTAAGCAATTCAATAAAATTCTAGGTTGATGAAATCAAGTCGGGCTGCTTTGTAGGCTAAAAACTACACTACAATTGTATGAATTCTGATTTTATAAATAGAGCTCCGGGCCCGAAAAATTATCGGGACCTTTGAGAAACGGGACCCAACGCTAACCCAGGATTATTTAAAACTTAATTAACCGAGGATTGAATTTCTCTTGTTAGAAGTATTTTCAAAAGCTAATCGCGTTCGAAGAACGCAATCCTAATTTCGTGTTGGAGACAAATTTGATATTTTTTTAGTAGACGGTCTTCCAAATGGCCGCCCCTATTGGTTTTCTTCAGGGGCTCATTTCCGCTGGAAATTCCTTCCAACGCGTCTCCATGATCTGTGATTACTGCTAGTTATAAGTTACATGGAAAGACAATTCAGAGACGAAACTAAAGGGCAAAAATACTTTGGAAAAATCTCCATTGATTATTATTTAACTGGAATCAAAATTGATGCTAACCCTGGGTTAGCCTAGCCTAACCGGGCTTTGAAGAACCCGGCCCAGGTAAATAGGCAGAAACAGGCTAGAAATAAAGTGACAACCAAAATACAGTACAGCTGACATTGTACAAGCCGATAAAACAAGGGCTAGCAGTTAGTATCTTTTGCACAGATACTGATAGTCAACGTAAAAAGCTCAAGCTTTCAGGAACGTCGTTTGCAAAATTTTAGCGTGACCTGCGTATGCGCGTCTCGTTTGACCGCTGTCAAAAATGCAATCGGTTGCAGGGGAAAAGAGTGGTGTAGTTTCTGAATCTGATGTACTTAACGAGCAGCCACAACGGCTGATAGGACTGCCATAGCATGACAACGGATGTAGGCAGGGGCGGATCTAGGAATTTCTGAAAGAGGGGGTCCGGGTGCATTTCCCCCGGAAAAATTTTCCGATTTTACCATCTAAAACGCCATTTACGGCATCCCTGAGAGTCGAAAAGCGTTTGTTAAGTCAAAAACTTGACAATCAGTCAATTGGTGGAAGTGAAACAACTACGTATAAAACAATTTTTATGAACCACATGGGAGACACAGGTCTTATAGGGTGGGGGGGGGGGGGGTCCGGACCCCCGACCCTCCCCCTGGATCCGCCACTGGTAGGCCAGGAAAGTTCGAGCCAGCTGCATTGCCAGAGAACCTTTTGCCCTTGTCAGACACTCCCGCCCAGGCTGCCCAGGTTGCGCACCCAAGGACGAACGAAGGACGAACAACAAGACCAACGGCCATCCCGGGGTGATCCTTTGCAATCCCTGGGTATTTGCACTACGGTCCCCCTCGGTTCATCCCGCGGTTAGATGACCTGGGTCCCTATGTAAGTTCCCCAGGCTCTCGTGCTACCCTGGTGCTACAATATAATCTGTTTAATTTGCATGCGGCAATTTTTCGCTCATATATACTTTCAGGTGTCCAAAATTTAATACTAGAGGGACTTTCAACCTCAGCCACATAATTTACTGACACCAAAAAGGATCTTCTCCTTACAATATTATTATTATTAAAATTTGTTATTTATAGGTACCCTCCTATTTGCAGCTGGTTTATTTCGCTTCAAATTTATTTTCCGCCAATCGCCAGCGTGCGCCAGCCACATTCCTGCCAAAATGCTAGCTTTTTTTCAAAGACAGCAAATATTTTCAAAATAGAAGAAAATAAGCATCCCAATTCTTAAGAACACAGAGCAACCCTGTTACCGGGAAATAAAAAACACAAAGGTAAGCTAGCTAACTATTTTACGGATGATTGAAAAACTGAGCTAGTCTCCGCGATTTTTTTGCCTGAAAGTTTAATAGGCCTGTCCCGATAACGCTCGGCAATGTTTGAAAGTAAGCACTGGCTTACATTTTTTTTTTGACAACGCGATGTCTTTCCGTATATTATGCTATTTTAACCTTTTCTTTTTTCACCTTGTGCCCCCCTGGCTTACTGGTAAAAACTGGCCAGGAACGCCCCTGGCCTAATTTTTACAATTTCTTTTGTTTTAGCACGAACTGCACGTGCTGTGCTTCAACTTCTTGGCAATTTGCATACGGTACACATTTGTATACGAACACACATGCACTGCTTCATCCTAGCGTTCCTACATGTACTCTGGATTCCATTGTGCCATTCTAACAAAGGAGACTTGAATATATCACACCCCGGTGAGACTGAGCCTGCACATTCAAGATTATTATGGTATTTTTCGGAGTGGCCCATTGATCGGCGCTCCTGATCGGCGCATTATTCGTAAATTCATTGCGCTAAAAAGCGAATTGCGATATTAGACCTATTACATTTAAAAATTTTACAGGATTTCATGGCCGTTCTGAACAAATAACCTGTCACTTGATAAAATTTTACAAAGGATGTATGGCTCATTAGCGCCTTTGCCACCCAAAAATTTTGCAGTTTTTGATAGCAGATATTTCCTTAAATATTGCATAAAAAAGCTGAAAATTGCATAGATTACTAAGTTTAACAAGCTCTTTCAACTTTTGAAGTCAATTCGTGTTTAGCATGATGCCTTCTCTATGTAGATTTGTATGCTAATGAAACAAAATGTAAACAATGACGTCAGCAAAGATCCCCCTATAGTGGGAGTTGACTGTGTTGTACGAATAGACCATTTCTTTTGTTTTATTCCCCCAAGCCTCGTCGATCGGAGCGAAGTATGAAATTTAATATATCGAAATTGGTCTATTTATGCGGTCATGCAAATAAATCTACTTGTTGTTGTTGTCAGTCACGTCACACCACTACCCAAAAATGTACAGAGTAATCCTCCCCCCCCACCCCGTTAAGACCGCGTACTTTTGACCGGTTTGGCTATATCAAAGGCGTAGAGTGAGGGTCGGACACCTTATTGAGACTTATATAACGGAGTAACCGGTTAGCTTTCAGTTGATGTTAGGGGTAGCAGTTTATATAGTTAAATTTTGGACTAAGCAGCCCGAGAAGCTAGGTGGTACAGTGGTACGGTAGGCTATGTAAGCCTAAGCCTAGCTGAGGTCACAGGTTCAATCCTCAGTGGGGATTTTAGATTTTCTTTTTTACACTTAAAAATTTATTGAAAATAAAATTCTAAGTGTCGACATTACGTTATATAAGTCTCAAAAAGGTGTCCGACCCTCACTCTACGCCTTTGATATAGCCGAACCCACTTTTGACTGAGAAGTTATCACCCTTGTGTGCCGAAAATAAACAGTCGTGTCCACAATAGCTTTGAAAGCGGTTGCGCGTCAACGCATATGCGCACTGTTAAAAAGATCGCGCGGATTTTGAAAGCCAAGCATGGAGAACTTTAGTCAAGCATGTTTTTCGTGACGACCTAAATCATTGTAGGATCGTGGTCTACTGCCATACATGGCGTCTGGGGTACGTAAAAGCATCAAGCAATCGTCAACAGATGACGGAATCGGGAAAATGGAAATGGAGGACAACAGTTTTTATCGAGGACTGTCACAGTTTCCATCGTTTGAAGTTAACGTAAGCTTAAATGAGTAAGTTTGATACATTTTTGGCTATATTTTTTTCAATCATTATCATCTAGAATAGAAGCTGCCGTTGTGTAACAAAATGATCGCGCAATCATCATTTCTGTCATCAGTATAGATTACAATGGCAGTCATTCGAATCAGCAGTATACACATACATCCATATATCCAAGATAATATATCATCATGGTCTGTTAATTATTGCAGTTTCTCCATTCATCAAAGTCGTCAGAATTCCTAACGAAGTGAATTTTGACATTGTTTGATTGAGGTCAACTATCTGTAAAATGATTAGTCCAATTAGAAGACTTTATAGATGTTAAATTCCCATACAAACCCTTGTCCTTTACGCTGTTGCGCAACACAGCTTCTCACACGAAGTGTGTCGCTGTTCCCGGGGAGTGGGGAGTGGGGAGGGGGAGGGGGAGAGGGAGGGGGAGGGAGAGAAAGGGACTCGGATATAAAAATAACGGAGGCACTCGTACCTTTGAGGGGTCAAAATTTGTAGATTTGTACCGATTAGGGTGCTGAGATCTAAAATGACCACGGTTAGAATTATTGCGGTAATGGGATAGCGTATTGAGTCGAAAAAATATGACAGAATGTGACACGTGTTGTTAGAAATTGGAAACTCTTAGAGGTAAAAATAGATTTAAGTCACAACTATCAAACAAGATCCTGGTAGCTTTTAGGGTGACGAGGAGCAGTCCCGTCATTTTTATATGGGAATCAACCCCGGGCCACTGTTATCGCACACTAGGAGCTTGGGTTACCTGTGGTAAAATATTTTTTAGTTACAAATCTAAAATGACGAATCGAACACTTTACCTCGATCGAATATAACCTTTTCGTATCGACTTTGGTGGATTTAGTTTACGTCAAGTTTAATGCGAGCCCCCTTCCCTTTGGCCGCAGCCCCCGGGAGAGGGGGGGGGGGGGGGGGGGGGTACTCGAGTATATTTTGGGTGGGTATGTGCCGCCCTGGTCTCCAAATTTAGACACCGTTTTAGAAAGAATTTGCACTCAAACTGATACCCCGTTCTAGAAATAGGTCAATTTTTAATACCCCGTTCTAGAAAAAAATGGCTGCTGATAATCTGAAGCTTTCGTGCGTTCGAAATATTATACCCCGTTCTAGGAAACGTCTCTAAAATGGACACCCTGTTCTAGTTCAGGAGCCCCAAAGTCACGACCCCGTTGGGCGGCACATTCCCGTGTAGGTATTTTGGGGCAGTACCCCCCCCCCCCACCCCCGGGCCGCGGCCCAAACCACCGTTACAGTTATGAACTTGATGAACTATTAATTATTAAAACTTAAAACTGAATGCAAGGCTGATCGGGCAGCTATAAAGGGTATTTTCGGTTAGGCAAAACTACCCTTCATCAGGGGCTACATACATTGGCAAATTCTTGAGTTGAAAAATAATCGGTATCGATTTTTTAGCGAAAGAAACGCATTAAAAATGATCTTTCCTGATGTCTCTTTCGCGGTTGCCCTTATACGCTCGAGGTCACCTACATCATCGGACTGCTGCGTTGTTTTAACCACGAATTGAATAATGCTTGTAAGAAGATTATTTTGATGTGTGAAGTCTAGCGTGTAATCAGCTTCCAGTCCAGACAGAGATATGCCATGGTTATATACCCTTCACTGCATCAGGCATCAAGGCGTCAGCGGCAAAACCAACAGGATTTCGTTGACAGACTGAAAAGTTAGAACTGTACATGTACAATACATGTCTCCATAATTGACACTGGGAATGAAAGGGTTAACACTGTATTATAAAAGGATGTATTCCCGGTGTAGTCGATACTGGGGTTCGAATCCTCGCCGGTGAACCACATCAGTTTCACATAGCATATCAGTCGTCCTTTTATACGTTTGTAGGGTAGTAGGTGCATGCTTCATCGTTGACTAAATGCCGAATTTGCTGATTTTTTTTATTGAGGTCCTCTCTTCTCAGGCTCGTCGCAATAACCTTGAGGGGGGGGGGGGGGGGGCAAATTGGCCAAACAAAGACGGCGACGGTACGGCAACGTCAAAAATGCAGTCTGTTTAGTAAACCACTCTGCATTTTGGTATATTTCTTTGCCGTCCCTGCACTATTACGACGTGAAATTTCCTAATTTCACCGCGTTTTATGGAGGGCGTAAACACATGACGACGAATTTTTCTGTCTCTTTTAAAACTTGGAACTGGTCTTTAAGAACAAACAACCGTAAGCAGTAATAAACAGACTATTAAAAGTTGCCAAAAAGGAACTTTGAGCGTTAGAATTCAATACCGATTGTTGCACATCAATTTGTTTTAATTATATATTTTTGGCACATTAAATATTTTTTAACTTCCAAAAATTCTGCGTGTGGGAGGGGTGGGGGGGGGGGGGGAAACTCGAGCTCCCCCCTTGCCCCTCCCCCTGCTATGGGTCTGTATGTGTAGCCTGTACAAGAGGGTGCTCAAGCGGGTTTTGGGACGCGCTTCCACGAAATCGAAGTCGCGACTTTTTGCTATTAATAAAACGACGATTTCAGGAAATGGAGCGACAATTTTCCAAGGATCGTGGTTAGACTATTAGAGAGAAATTGTCAAATGCATCAGTCTGTGATTAAATCTTCTGTCATCTTTTTAGCTTGATTTCGAACGATGACAATTGATCACTGACATCAATCTACACGGCGAATCCAAACTTGTTTTAATTTATATGAGGAGGGGGTCAATTCGCAAGAACACTAGCAGGCATTGAACAAACTTCGGGAAAAAAGAAACAAACAGACAGAAAAACACATAAAGCATAAAAACCTGACAATTTAGTTTAAAATACCGACGATTTGTAGAAGAGAATCGAAGAGACGAAATTGAGAGTTGTTTTTGGCTTTTCATCGCTTTTATCGCATGCGCAGTGGACTGAATTCGACCTCTTGACGTCATCGTTTTCGAAAAGTTCCGTTTTCGGGTGTCCACACGAGAACGCGAATACTCCGTTTTCAAAAGTTTCCACTTTCGAAAGCGTTTTCAAAAGTTTCCGTTTTCGGTGACCGTTTTCATGGGATACGTGTGGACGGGAAGCGAAAACGGAAGAAAACTTAAGCGTTTTCAAACGAAAACGGATAGGTGTGTTCGGGGTCTTTATGTCATTTTGCACGGGCTAATTTTTGGTTTTGACTGTAGTGCGACCAGGCCCTAATACATCAAACACGAGGAAGAATGGTGTTTCATCACGATATCCATCACTAAGAAGTGGGTTGAAAAAACAAGGCGCAGCCGAGTTTTTTTTAACCCACTTCTAGGTGTTTGGATACCTCGTGAAACACTTTTATTGAGTGTTTGACACAGCTTCTCGAACTGGTCATTAAATACAACAGAGAAAACGGAGGAATAAAATAACCAAACGACAGTCGCTCTTTTGATTTTCTTTGTTAAAACTTAATGAATTATTAATGAGTTTGAGAATTTGTTTTGAAATTCTTCGAACTTTAGGAAGTTTCCGTCAGAGTGCAGGACATCTTATACAAGGAGAATATTACGCTAAAACCAGGATTTTCAGAATACAGTATTATTTTTTAATTGTTATTGCTTCATTGTTCCACAGTAAAAATTCAACCATCAATTTATAAGAAAATGAAATGATGCTTCAGTCTTGTTCTTGGGTTCTGAAAAATATTATTAAAGTTCCCGATAAAAGGCTGGTAAGGATACATTTATCGAGTCGACCATATCGTTGCTCCTTTCCCTAAGAGGAAAATCTCCATTCCCCGAAAGATAGAAGTCTGTAAGAGCTTTCCATAAGCCGCCAGACTCGCTCAGTAACCTGGGACCAGTTGCATAAAACTTAACGCCAGACGTAACAGCTAACGTCAGGCGTCCAGCCTAGTCAAAGTTACTTTTTTAACGTCCGACGTTAGCATTTAGGTCCGACGTTAAGTTTTATGCAACTGGCCCCTGCTAATCCAAGCTAGGCGTAGAAATTTTGCCATAATTAGAGTAGCAAAGTTAATAAAATTATGCCACCTTCCGCGAGGGTTGAGATCGGTTGATGCATCATACCGCCTTGATTTTGTCTTTCCTGTTTTTTCAGTTTTTCCACAAAAAGGAAAAAAGATGAGCTTGCCGAACTGATTTAATCAGAGGCACCCAAAGAACCAGGTTCATCAAAGGCTTTAGAAAGTCATGTTTGTTTCTTTATCAAAATTTAAATTCTCATTTCTAGTCCAAAACATTTCCTATAGAAGTAGTGGGGAGAAATTGTTTGGATATCAAGAGAACTCATCTTGTGTGATCATGTCCTTAATTCTCATGACGTTTTTTATTGATAAGGCATTGATATTACAAGGAGAAATTTGATGCTGATCACTCTTAGGGCTTAAAGGGTTAAAGGTAACAATTTTCGATCTATTCGGATGCCTTAGCTGAAAATTCAACATTAGGAACAAAATCGTTTTATCCGAACGACTACTACAAAATTTGATAATTTCATTATGAAGTGTTTGACCAGATTTTGAGAAAAACGACATTGTTTAAAACAAAGGGCAATAAGCTGGCGTTGCTGTCGTTACCGCTGTCGCTTGGATACCAGTGACACAAAAAACTTTGACCACCTTTCATAAACTTGGTAAAGCCGTATGAAAACAATCGAAGGATGTCTTCCCTGCGCAAAAAAAAAACCTGATTCGAGGGGCGCTAGTTGCTTCCCGAAATTTTTAGCTAGACTGTCTGAGAACTTTCCCGAACAGCTATTTGGCGAAACAATTCGTTAATTGCTCCTAAATGACTTTATTCGGATCGGAACCGCTAGCATAGATGTTGCGTAAACTAATTGTGACACTCATCGATGTACTCAATACATATTTGCCGTATAGCTTTAAAGAGATAAATTTGATTTGGTTTTCATTTTCTCGACCCTGGCAATTCTTTCTGCGTTGTACGAAAGGAAAGCTCCCCTTACTTATAAATTCTCACAATGCGATATTGCAATAGTTATATTTACAATGGAATCCTGATTTTTCAAACCCCAGATTTTTCGAACCTCCCGATTATTCGCATCAAAACTCGTTTTCTCAGTCAACGTCACCCTCGATTTTTTAAACCTCCAAGGGAAACAGAAATTGGTGTAGTTTCTTGGTGTTGCGGATGGTGTGATCACCAAATTTATTTATTTATTTATTTATTTATTACAATCTATGGATTAAAAACCAAAGGATGAACTGTAAAGGAGTCCTAGACCCCATATAAAAACAGATCACCTAAAAATATATAGAAACACAATAAAATAATAGTTTCAGAAAATACAGAAATATAATATAATATAATATTAAAATATAATATAAATATAAAATGACGTAAAACAAAAGACACTGAACAATACCCACACCACAACACAAAAGCTAACCAACAATGGCTTCCGCAACACCAAGAAACACGGTTGTGCCTAAAGAATACCGTTTAGAGGGACGTCGGACACCTTATTAAGACTTATATAACGTAATGTCGACACTTAGAATTTTATTTTCAATAAATTTTTAAGTGTAAAAAAGAAAGTCTAAAATCCCCCATGCAGGATTGAACCTGTGATCTCAGCTAGGCTTAGGCTTAGATAGCCTACTGTACGACTGTACCACCTAGCTTCTCGGGTTGTTCAGGCCTAAATTTAACTATATAAACTGCTACCCATAACATCAACTGAAAGTTAACCAGTTACTCCGTTATATAAGTTTCAAAAAGGTGTCCGACGTCCTTCTGAACGGTATTCTTTAGGCTTAACCAAGAAACTCCCGAAATTGGTTCGAAAAATCGGGATTCTACTGTATATACATATTTATTATTTGCTTATTTCATCATGTCTAATTTATTTGCATGCTAACACCTTTGTAGTTAAGCTCCCGGCAATTTTTGTTCATCCAATTATTTTCAATTTGGACAAAATTTAGTCCGCTTACAAATCTTTTGTTTTATTTTTGTCTATAGATGGGTTTCGTGTTGGTGGTCAGCCGAAAACAAAAATAGTGTTTATTCCCAAAGGATGGAAATTTCCTTGTTCCGACCATCAACATGCAGGTCCCGGTGAAAATCACTGACACTCTTTTTTATATAAGAACCGTTTTTTAAGAACGTTGGGGCTGAGATAGGCCAGAATTTTAAGAACGCGCTGAGAACAAACCTACAATAGGCCTAGCAAATAAGAACGTGCAGTCCAGCTCAACCTCGGCCCAAAAATTAGGTATATATATATATATATATATATATATATATATATATATATATATATATATATATATATATATATATATATATATAATATCTACTACCCGACGAGAGAGAAGAAAGAGGGAAAAAAAAACTTCTGGGCCAGAATTCTTACTGAAAAGGGTAGGAAACCACTTTACCCATGGTAAATTCAAATTAAGCGTGCCGCAAAGTTTCGAAACTAACAAAATCAGTTTTTCATCCAATTACTTCGAAATTGGACAACATTTAGTCCGCTTTCACCTCTCTAGCTGATTAGTGCATTTAGTCCGCTTTCATCTCTCTATAGCTGATTAGTGCATGCACGGCAGCCCTAGACGAAATGAAAGCAAAAACAGCTTTCAACTGAGTGTTTACTGATTTTGAGCATTTACATCAGCGGATATATAGGGAGAATTAACGTATTATTTTTCCCAACATGTAAAAAAACGTGGAAAACTCAGTAGCACTCCAGTGGTGGTTAATAAACGTAACTACTTGTTTAAATGAATTAGCTAAAATGGCTTTTACTCAATCGTACCGACAATTTCCCAATTCTATAATTTGACTGATTTTGAACCAGATTAGACTTCTTTTAGATGACCGAAACATTCCAAGAAGATATAGTTGTACAACACCTTTTAATACGCTTTTACTGGAAAGACCTCCCACTGTTTACAGTTAAACAAAAATAAACACATTTTAGGCATCCTACTGATGAACAGTTACGAACAGAGATATATATATTTTTAGCAACTACTGTGATTTGCAGTCTGTCCATTTGAATTGAAGGAATATTAAATTATATTTTATCTTGCTGCTTATTGAAAAACAAAGATCACCATAGGAAAGTACTGCTCATTATTTATTTATTTACTTATTTATTTCATCCACAGACTCAAAAGAAAGAACCACCGCAGTTGCACAGACTAATAAACACCCCCACTGGAAAGTACTTTTATTTAAATGGTCACACTTTAGGATTTTATCCATAGACTCAAAAGCTCAGAAGAACCACCTTGTACAGCATAATAAACAGTACCACAAGAAAGTACTGCTCAATAGCTTTCATTTGAATGGTCACACTTTAGGATTTCATCCACAGACTCAAAAGTTAGAACCACCTTGTACAGCATAATAAACAGTACCACAGGGAAGTACTGCTCAATAGCTTTCATTTGAATGGTCACACTTTAGGATTTCATCCACAGACTCAAAAGTTAGAACCACCTTGTACAGCATAATAAACAGTACCACAGGAAAGTACTGCTCAGTAGCTTTCATTTGAATGGTCACACTTTAGGATTTCATCCACAGACTCAAAAGCTCAGTAGAACCGTCTTGTACAGCATAATAAACAGCACCACAGGAAAGTACTGCTCGATAGCTTTCATTTGAATGGTCACACTTTAGGATTTCATCCACAGACTCAAAAGTTAGAACCACCTTGTACAGCATAATAAACAGTACCACAGGAAAGTACTGCTCAGTAGCTTTCATTTGAATGGTCACACTTTAGGATTTCATCCACAGACTCAAAAGCGGGAAGTACTGCTCAATAGCTTTCATTTGAATGGTCACACTTTAGGATCTCATCCACAGACTCAAAAGCTCAGTAGAACCGTCTTGTACAGCATAAAAAACAGTACCACAGGGAAGTATTGCTCAGTAGCTTGACTCCATGACTCGACAGTTATTACTGCGTTAACTGACTTTCTTTGACAACAAAGGGATTAACAGGTATTAATATAAATCTACTAGCGTTCTATCACGAATGCTGTTCTCTTATTGGCTACGCTACTCACTATCTATTCTGTTGTAGAAAGTGAGTAGAGTGAGTAGCCTAATGGCGGCCGCTTCTTCGCGTTTTCGAAATGTATGTGAAGAATTTAAGTTTTGAACGTCTAGTAGATTAATACTTAAACAATTAGATTATTCGCTCTTGATTTCTATCGCGTGATAGTTGATTCGGGCTTCGCCCTCATCAGCTATTACACGATAGAAATCTCGAGCTCATAATCTAAATATGCCTCCACATGTCTTCCTATTTTTAGCCGTCACTGTAGGGATCATGACGTAACAGATTGCGGCCGCACGTGTGGAAATTCACGAAATTCACTTACCTTGTTATTGTGCTAAATACTGGCAACTCTTGGAGACAGTTTAAGCCCCCCGGGGGTACCCCTTTCGGGCGGAGCATCCCCGTATAGCCCATTATAGGGAGTATCCCCCCCCGGGGGGTTTAAGCCCGGTTTTACAGCAAAGTAACGCGTGCCAAGTGTCACTAAAACAGTTATCGCTCTCAGTTAAAGCATAAGCATAAGTGAGTTCAATTCAGACCTTGGTGTAATTCAAGATGGACACCCACGTTTTGAAGAAATTCGTAAGCTTTCATAAATTTTATCAGATACAATTCTCCATTATACCATTTTTCAATTTCCGGCTTATAGTCGAAGTCACTGAAGTTTACAGACTCGGGATTTTTCAAACATGATTCGCTGGCCATGATTATTCGCCCACTGGTCCACTCATAATCAGACAATTATGAAGGAAATTCACACAGAGTAAATACTGACTTCATGAAATACTGTGTAACAAAAATAATCCATAAAGATCGCTGCATCACTGCACAAGCCGATATTAAAAACATTTTTCTGAACAGAAATGTTTGGATACCCCCTTGCAATTGTCTTAAATCTATCGTCTGTTGGCCCTTGCAGATATTTCAGTCCAAAGTGTTCATTAAATCTTCGAGCAGTTTTCGAAAGACCCCCCCCCCCCCGAAAAAATACCTGGGTTGAAAAATCATAACCCCGTGTCTTGATAAATTATGAATGCTCTCTAACACAAAAATCTGTCACATATGAAATAAAGTGTATGTGACAGATTTTTTTAAATTTGCTTGATGGAATCTACATGGTGTTCTGATAAGAAAATCGAAAAGAGTTTTTTCGATATCTAGTTTCTTTTCCGTATTTTAGCCGTCTAAAAACGTGAAATTTCACTTCGGTGGGGTACAAAACCGTGCAAGAAGAAAGACTGGAAATAGTCCGTTGTGACGTCAATACCAGAGCGCCAGTTTCGCGTTTTATCGGTTCCTCGCATTTTTTGGTGTGCCCCGAGGAAGAAACATGGTTCTACAACACGCACCAAAAAACGGAGGACATGAGAAACCACGAAACTGGCATTCTGGTATAGATGGTTTTCACGTTATGTCGTGGCGGCCATATTGGTGACAACTACAAAAGATTAATGAACTTCTTTTGTTATGTACACCAACATGGCCGCCATGGCCTTTGTCATTTGAGTCCCACAGGACTGAAGGTCACGTGAGTGAAAACCATCTATTGACGTCACAGCTGACTATCCCCAGTCAGTTCTTCTTGCGTGGTATTGTACCCCACCGGAAGAGAAATTTCATGTTTTTAGACGGCTAAATCACGGAGAAGAAAAATCGATATCGAAAAACTTTTTTAGACTTTCGTATCGGAACACCATGTAGATTCAAACAAGTAAATGAAAATAAAAAACGTCATATACACTTTGCAATGAACATAAATACATTTTATGGGCAAATTTCTTCACCATTGTTTTATCTTGGGCGAATCATGGCTGGCACTAAAATCATATCTGAAAAAATCTGGGTCTGCACACAGCATCAGTGAAATCGGCTCAAGGCCTGATATAAGTAACTTGCTTGCCCCTTTTTTGTTAGGGAAGTGGCCAGGGTGTATAGCCCTGGTCAAATGGCGCATGACAGTCGATGATCGTTGGTGTGAGAGAGTTTTGATCCCAAACTATCGTTGACGATCATGCTTACGCTCGCATGATAGCACATGGCTCCTCGCTTGACTCGCAACTACGTTGTACGACGAATAAACAACTTGTTGGCTGATAGTTTTTTTTTTTTTTTTTTTTTTTTGGGGGGGGGGGGGGGCTTTTTAGACAGAGATTGTTGACTTTTTGCGATCATTTTGATAAAGCTGCAGCTAAGCCCGCTACTTTACTGGCAACAGCTGACCAAAAAACTATCATCGACTATCATGAAGAATTTGAACAGGCTCAAAGTGAATGATCTTGCATGATTAATTTGTGATCAAACGAGAGCGCGAGATTCAACCATCATCAACTATCATCGACTGTCATACATCTTTTGACCTCTCTGATAAACATCCACCGTCTGGCTGTTACAAAAATGCCACCTGTCTGAAATTCATTTACCAAAGTCACTTTCCAGAATTTTAGAATATAGACTTCAATATTCTGTTTGCTAGAAGCGTGCTTGGGTTTCAAGCCCGCAGAGGGAGGTTTCAATCCTTTTCAGTGCCAGTTAATTTTACTCCTGATAACGTGGTGGCTGCACAATCTTGATACCTTTTTTAAAAGAGAACGAAAAGAGAACGCCATACTTTTGGTGGAACGGTGGTTCCCATTATCTGAATTCAATATTTTTACTGTTTGCCTTTAGCTAGTGACGAATTTGTTGTTGTTGTTGTTGTTGTTGTTGTTGTTGTTGTTGGATGTAATGATGCCCTAAAGCCTACACACTCTGAGAACGCATGGGAGTCATTGAGAGTGCGTATGAGAGTTGATGCCAAACGAGAGCGGGAGTTCAGAATTGCCATAGACTCCATTGAAAATTCTAGCGGGTTTAAACTCTTCGAGAGCGCACAAAGAGTCAACGAAACCGCATGATAGATTCGGGCCAAAAGGAGTTATCGCACTTTCTGATTTTCTATTGTTTTTCTTTTCTGATCTTCTAGTACAAGAATTTAACAGACATAAACGAATTGTTATTTCCCAACCGTAGTTTAAATTTTGACATCGTATTTATCATTGTACGTTATATTTATGACCCCTACATGAACGTGCACTCTCTGCTAGGAAGCGTCCCGGCGTCCACTCTGTCAATATTTACTCAACATCTAAGCTCAAAAACCAACTCAAATTAAACTTAAATGTAAATTTATGTAGTAACATAATAAATCATTTGAAGGTGGCGAGGTTAACATAATACAATAAGAGTAGACCTTATCTGACGTAACAATACTGCACTTCCTTGAAATATCCTAGAAATCTGTCTAGGAAAGATTTTATTATGCGAGAATTCCGAAGGTCACTGATACGTTGTTGGGTTGGGCGGGACTTTGCCACCCAGAGATGAAATATGTCAATTTTCGTAATGCGTTTTAGATATAAACCCTAACCATTCCCATTTTTAACCCGAAATGCCATACTTCTTATTTAAAAAAGAAACGACTCAAAGTCAATACTCCCTAGCACCACACATGCCTATATCCATATATATAGGCATGTCTATATTTATATATAGCCTATGCAGGATGTTACCTCGTCCCCAGGTGAGAATCTGGGGGTTGGGGGGGGGGAGGATTGGGACAGGAGCAGGCCGACATTTTTTTCATCATAAACTTCGACTGCACTTGTCCCCCTCCACTCTTTTCACTCTCTCCTCCCCTCTTGGGGGCGAGTCTAAATCCACCCCCCCCCCCCGTTCTCGTGTGTTCGCTATAAAGAAAGCACTTGACTGTAACGTGCTCTGGAATAGCTCAGTATGAAGCATCGAAAGGCGGAACCATTTAACTGGATTATGGTTTTAAAACAGCTTATTTTAGGGCGTACTATAATTAACGGGATTTTCTTGTCTCTTTGTCCACGTGTCTCGGTTGTATTTAATTTTGTCTGATAATGCATCCTTTAATCCCTCAAACGAGAGTCTCATCTTTACGAGGTTGAAAAAGAAAGGTTTACAAGGTTAGGAATCATGCAATGTGTTCCCATCCGCATACCGGGGACTAGCGGGGCTCGGGTGGGGAGGGAGGCACTCCCTAGTATATAGGCGTATATATGGTTCTTGAGTTGATTTGATCTAAACCAGGGCATCGGATTTTTGAGGCATTTGTTTGAAAAAAAAACGGCACGTTCTGACTAAAAATCTGCACAAGAATACACATATTTTGTTCTTGACTGTACGGGTGCGTAAGCAGTTTGAATTAAGGGCAGTTTGTTGGTGCTGCGGATGTTGTCATCTCCAAATGACGTACATGTATAACAAAGGATTAAAAAGACACTCAACAACACCTCACCATAGCTAATCAACAGCAGTTTCCGCAACATCACGAAATACCCGAAATAAGATAGGAAAACTGATGTATTTTGATCTGTTGCATTTGGGTTCCGAGTTCTGCCCGGAACACCAAGGTTCACCCTAATTCCGAGGAGCCAATGCCCCCCTCTCCCGGGCTTATTACTGAGAAAACATACCAGGAGGTCTTAACTAACCAGAGTATATAAAACGCTCTGAAATTACTTCTAACACTAGTCTTCTCATATTCTCCAGGCAGAGTTTGTCAAGATTCGTTCTGACAGGCCTCAACACAAAGGGTATGTAATAATGGTAACACAACAATGCCTTGCGCTGACAACTCTATGTCTAGAACTAGAGAAACCATAAAGGATTTCGAGCAAGTTTACGGCATTTCATCAATAGCCTGTAGCTGCAGTAATTTGCTAAGTACAACAGCATCCAAGTCAAATGGGTTAGGGTTTGAGATACCGAGGTTCGTCATAGCTGTGCTGGTATTTACGAAAGTCTATCTGAGATAGAACTAGTGGGAAATTTGGGACAATCCTAACTATCCATAATATACGATATTAACGATATCTTATGCCGGTCCATTCCAAGATACGCGTCACTAGAAGTCCTATGCATGTTTACTAGTATTGCGCAGTTATTGAGAAGAAAAACTAAGGAAGGAAAAACAATCAGAGATTGCCTTATCAGCGATATTTTATATAGCGCGCTCTCATAAATGATAAACCGAGATATTTAAAAGCTTTTTCATCGCCAGGATTGTTCGTTATGACGCCGTGAATGTAGTATAAGGTTGGTTATCTTATGCTCCGTTAAGGTCAAAAGTGAAGGCAAAGAGTTAATAAACTTTTCCTTTTTTAAGGGTGCATTTGCAAGAGTTAGTTTTTAAACTCTCGGTAAAAAATCCTGGTTAAACTAAAAGCTCTATACTGAACTGTGCGGTAACAACCTGTAAATGGCATTTTGAATGAATTTCGCTTCACACTGTTATTAAAAAAATCATATTTCTTGTAGAGAAAAGCAACATTCTCACAACAATTTAATTTCCTGAGTGACGGACATTTGGAAGCTAATTTTGATTTACAAGTTTAAGCTGCAGATAAACGTAAAGCTCATGGAAGAGGGATGGTTCGAAGGGTCTGTATTGTGGTCAGACTAGAATCTCAGCTATCATGTAAATCTTCTGCTGCTTTGTTCACACTTGGGCGAAACATGTTTACTCTGTTCACGAATGAAACATGGTTTACCATAAAAATGTTCACACCAGGCGGCGCATTGCGAAACACGTTTATTCTGAGCATGATTAAACAACGTCACGAGGTAGTTTCGATCTAGCGCAAATATCGTCTCCTTGTTATAAACAATGCATTGTCCCTTCCATAAAATCAGCATAAAACAACAAGCTCGAGCTCCGCTATTTTTTTTTTTTTTGTTTCATGTGTAATTATAAAGATTCTATGCGAGCGTATGTTTGTTTCGAAAAAAAAAAACATAAATCAAAGAACCAGGTGGAAACGTGTTTTGAAATTAACCGATAATGTGAAAAAAAAATGAGGCTGGAAACATGTTTACGGGAAAGGCGTTCCGTCAGGAAACATGTTTACTCTACTGAAGCCTTTAGGTGCTGATGTGAACGTAGCATTCAGTCATTTCTCGGTTATCAGTTGAAATTTCATTTCAGCCATGCATTTGTCGAAGAGTGGACATCTTTCAATGTAAAATCAGATGCTACCGTATACTCGGTATATTTCACGTTAAATGCCGATTCTTATATAAAGTTTGCATGATTGTGCAACAAAAAATCATCGACGCGTTTCTAATCATTTATTTTTCTTTAAAGTGACAAACTGATTGAATTCTCATATAAATAAATAGATACGCCGCAAGTTCACAGGATCAAATGGGAAAAAATGTTTGCAGACAAACAGATCGACGGTCCCCTTTCGAAACTTCTGTCAACGGTTCAAACAGGCGATTCCAAAGATTATTAATAACTTCATTTTCTATTTTTCGAGGGACGGGATTTACAGGTAGTCTCGTATGTAAACGTTCTTAGGAAAAGAAGCACGTGGCCCGGCGAGCCTAAAAGTCTGCGTTTTAAGCTAATTTAGTGGGTAACTACATCCCAAGGGCGGTCGATACTCCGATATAAAATTGACTAAGGTGGTCTTCAAAAATATTGAGAGGAACCCTTAAGGACGTTCGCGCGAAAATCTTCTACAAGACAGATTTTTTTCAAACTTATGCTACCGTCTGATAATGAGTTACTGATGTCAGAAATGCAAAATAAATTGGGGGTCACCGAATTGATTTAAGAGATTTTTATTTTATTTTTTTTTTTTATTCAAAAAACAAATTCACTTACACTCATTCACTCATTTACATTACTTACATTATATAAACTAAAACACCTACAAATTAATTAAAACAAAATAAACAAGATACAGGGAGTATACAGTACTTCTATCTAAATAGGCCATTTGCACGATGACGTCATTTGACTACCACTACCAGAATCCTTCATTTTTTTGTTTTGTAATGCAAATTAGGGCTATTGTTATTTAAACCGCACTGGGATTAAAAAATTTAAATAAGAAAGGAAAAACGAAATGAATTCTGGTAGTAGTAGTTAAATGACGTCATCGTGCAAATGGCCTATTATAGAGAGCAACAGTTGCCATTTTTTGTTATGAATGTCTAAAGAGTTTTGGCTTTTGGCTATCAGGGACTCTAATTTATAAGTATACCTTATTTTGGCTATCGATAAAGAGATTATTTGCTATGCGAATAGAATTTTTATGTCTTTCTTCCTGGGGAAGTTGGTTAATTTTAATATTGCAACGTTGAAGGCACGTGTGTAAGCTTCTTATGTAACAGTTATTGTTATGTAATAGCATAGGAAACGTGCGGGGCCTGGACAAGGGGTATGGTTTCTTCAATGTATTGAACGCCCCGCTCGTGATGTTTTTGTGCCCTCACCTTTACTGGGCTCAACACAATTTCTAGAGCCAATTGTTTTTGTAATTAATTCAAGAAAGTTTTAATGATTAAATCGGCTTTGGGTCTTTGCCCTTAGCCATTTTACTCCATATGGAATTGTCTGTCTTTATCCGAGTGCCCAGTAAACGAGCGCGGGTATGCAGCCCACTAGTTTGTAAGTCCCTAGCCTGGGGAGGGGAGAAAGGCATAAAGTTAGTGACGGTTTTATATTCAAACAACGACACTGATAAATTATTTGCTTAGAGAGAAGAATGATATGATTGATCAATATGTATTCTTTTTTAACAAATCCAAATGTTATGTCAACAGCACTTAAGTTTTGCAGAAATATACCATGCCCTTCCAGCCAGTTTCTCACTGATAGCCAAAAGTTCCAAGTGATTTCACAGTGAATAAATAAATGCTCTAGGGATTCGTCAGACTTGCCACAAAGAGAAAACATGGGTGATGCCACCTTTCCCATTTTATATAAGATCTTGTTTGTATAAATAATTCTATTAAGCAATTTGTATTGGAATTCAAACATTAACGTAAAAAAAATTCTTGCAAATAATGATGCTGAAAAAAAAAATTCATGCTCTTTCAATGTAAAATCAGATGCTACCGTATACTCGGTATATTTCACGTTAAATGCCGATTCTTATATAAAGTTTGCATGATTGTGTAACAAAAACTCAACGACGCGTTTCTAATCATTTATTTTTCTTTAAAGTGACAAACTGATTGAATTCTCATGTAAATAAATAGATACGCCGCAAGTTCACAGGATCAAATGGGAAAAAATGTTTGCAGACAAACAGATCGACGGTCCCCTTTCGAAACTTCTGTCAACGTTCAAACAGGCGATTCCAAAGATTATAAATAACTTCATTTTCTATTTTTCGAGGGACGGGATTTACAGGTAGTCTCGTATGTAAACGTTCTTAGGGAAAGAAGCACGTGGCCCGGCGAGCCTAAAAGTCTGCGTTTTAAGCTAATTTAGTGGGTAACTACATCCCAAGGGCGGTCGATACTCCGATATAAAATTGACTAAGGTGGTCTTCAAAAATATTGAGAGGAACCCTTAAGGACGTTCGCGCGAAAATCTTCTACAAGACAGATTTTTTTCAAACTTATGCTACCGTCTGATAATGAGTTACCGATGTCAGAAATGCAAAAAAAAAATGGGGGTCACCGAATTGATTTAAGAGATTTTTTTTTAATTTTTTTTATTCAAAAAACAAATTCACTTACACTCATTCACTCATTTACATTACTTACATTATATAAACTAAAACACCTACAAATTAATTAAAACAAAATAAACAAGATACAGGGAGTATACAGTACTTCTATCTAAATTATAGAGAGCAACAGTTGCCATTTTTTGTTATGAATGTCTAAAGAGTTTTGGCTTTTGGCTATCAGGGACTCTAATTTATAAGTATACCTTATTTTGGCTAGCAATAAAGAGATTATTTGCTATGCGAATAGAATTTTTATGTCTTTCTTCCCGGGGAAGTTGGTTAATTTTAATAGTGCAACGTTGATGGCACGTGTGTAAGCTTCTTATGTAACAATTATTGTTATGTAATAGCATAGGACACGTGCGGGGCCTGGACAAGGGGTATGGTTTCTTCAATGTATTGAACGCCCCGCTCGTGATGTTTTTGTGCCCTCACCTTTACTGGGCTCAACACCATTTCTAGAGCCAATTGTTTTTGTAATTAATTCAAGAAAGTTTTAATGATTAAATCGGCTTTGGGTCTTTGCCCTTAGCCATTTTACTCCATATGGAATTGTCTGTCTTTATCCAAGTGCCCAGTAAACGAGCGCGGGTATGCAGCCCGCTAGTTTGTAAGTCCCTAGCCTGTGGAGGGGAGAAAGGCATAAAGTTAGTGACGGTTTTATATTCAAACAACGACACTGATAAATTATTTGCTTAGAGAGAAGAATGATATGATTGATCAATATGTATTCTTTTTTAACAAATCCAAATGTTATGTCAACAGCACTTTAGTTTTGCAGAAATATACCATGCCCTTCCAGCCAGTTTCTTACTGATAGCCAAAAGCTCCAAGTGATTTCACAGTGAATAAATAAATGCTCTAGGGATTCGTCAGACTTGCCACAAAGAGAAAACATGGGTGATGCCACCTTTCCCATTTTATATAAGATCTTGTTTGTATAAATAATTCTATTAAGCAGTTTGTATTGGAATTCAAGCATTAAGGTAAAAAAAATTCTTGCAAATAGTGATGCTGAAAAAAAAAAATTCATGCTCTTTCAATGTAAAATCAGATGCTACCGTATACTCGGTATATTTCACGTTAAATGCCGATTCTTATATAAAGTTTGCATGATTGTGTAACAAAAACTCAACGACGCGTTTAAAGTGACAAACTGATCGAATTCTCTTGTAAATAAATAGATACGCCGCAAGTTCACAGGATCAAATGGGAAAAAATGTTTGCAGACAAACAGATCGACGGTCCCCTTTCGAAACTTCTGTCAACGGTTCAAACAGGCGATTCCAAAGATTATAAATAACTTCATTTTCTATTTTTCGAGGGACGGGATTTACAGGTAGTCTCGTATGTAAACGTTCTTAGGGAAAGAAGCACGTGGCCCGGCGAGCCTAAAAGTCTGCGTTTTAAGCTAATTTAGTGGGTAACTACATCCCAAGGGCGGTCGATACTCCGATATAAAATTGACTGGGGTGGTCTTCAAAAATATTGAGAGGAACCCTTAAGGACGTTCGCGCGAAAATCTTCTACAAGACAGATTTTTTTCAAACTTATGCTACCGTCTGATAATGAGTTACTGATGTCAGAAATGCAAAATAAATTTGGGGTCACCGAATTGATTTAAGAGATTTTTTTAATTTTTTTTTATTCAAAAAACAAATTCACTTACACTCATTCACTCATTTACATTACTTACATTATATAAACTAAAACACCTACAAATTAATTAAAACAAAATAAACAAGATACAGGGAGTATACAGTATTTCTATCTAAATTATAGAAAGCAACAGTTGCCATTTTTTGTTATGAATGTCTAAAGAGTTTTGGCTTTTGGCTATCAGGGACTCTAATTTATAAGTATACCTTATTTTGGCTAGCAATAAAGAGAGTATTTGCTATGCGAATAGAATTTTTATGTCTTTCTTCCCGGGGAAGTTGGTTAATTTTAATAGTGCAACGTTGAAGGCACGTGTGTAAGCTTCTTATGCAACACTTATTGTTATGTAATAGCATAGGACACGTGCGGGGCCTGGACAAGGGGTATGGTTTCTTCAATGTATTGAACCCCCCGCACGTGATGTTTTTGTGCCCTCACCTTTACTGGGCTCAACACAATTTCTAGAGCCAATTGTTTTTGTAATTAATTCAAGAAAGTTTTAATGATTAAATCGGCTTTGCATGGGTCTTTGCCCTTAGCCATTTTACTCCATATGGAATTGTCTGTCTTTATCCGAGTGCCCAGTAAACGAGCGCGGGTATGCAGCCCACTAGTTTGTAAGTCCCTAGCCTGTGGAGGGGAGAAAGGCATAAAGTTGGTGACGGTTTTATATTCAAACAACGACACTGATAAATTATTTGCTTAGAGAGAAGAATGATATGATTGATCAATATGTATTCTTTTTTAACAAATCCAAATGTTATGTCAACAGCACTTAAGTTTTGCAGAAATATACCATGCCCTTCCAGCCAGTTTCTTACTGATAGCCAAAAGTTCCAAGTGATTTCACAGTGAATAAATAAATGCTCTAGGGATTCGTCAGACTTGCCACAAAAGGAGCACATGGGTGATGCCACCTTTCCCATTTTATATAAGATCTTGTTTGTATAAATAATTCTATTAAGCAATTTGTATTGGAATTCTCTAGCTTTAGAGTCTAGGGTTGTACTTCTAGGAAGTAGGTAGATATCTTCCCACGCTAGGTCAAGTGTTGGATATAGAATTTCATATTTACACTTAGCAGTTGGAGCGATCTCGATTCTCTTAATAAGTTCCCAACAAATGGTTTTGGATGAACTGGGAAAAGTAGTTCTTGTATCGTTATCACTTGATGAGCCTTGGACGGACAACTCCTCTCTTAAGAGGTTTCTCCAATCCGCGGGAATGGTATCGAAAATACTCATTAAATAAAGTATTCAGAGTTTGTGATGTTTTTGTTTACCAGTGTGCTCCATGACTTTAACTTACCCCCACTGGTTACGATATCCCTCACTTTTACAATACCATTTCTTACAAGTGTATTCCTATATAAGGATTGTCCGCCTATTTTAATGAATTTGTTGTTCCAAATTATTTGTTTAAGAACATCCGACAAAGAGGAAATCTGCTTCTGTCGATAGTTTTTCTACTCGTGAAGGCATTCCTTGTAGAATTTAGGTATATTTTTCGGTAATGATGCTGTGTCATAATTACATTTTAAAAGAAAAGGACCTCCAACATGTTTGAGATAATAGTTTAGGAAGTGTTTCCAAGAGCTACTGTCACCATCGTCATATTTTTTCAGACACATGATCCTTTGTGTTTTGACCAGGGAATCGATATGTGGCATTCTCAGTCCGCCTGTCTTATAATCACTGATTAAACTTAGTCGTTTAATTTTGTCTTTTCCTCTCCATATAAAACTAAATAAGGCGGTATTAACTTCCTTAATAATGTCTTTCGTAAGCGGAATTTGTGCTGCTCGGAACATGAATTTAGGGATTGCAAAAGATTTAATAATTTGAATTCTGCCAATTAAGGTTAGATTTCTCCACTTCCATGCATTTAAAGATTTATTTATTGACTTTATAATATTCTCAAAATTAAGTTCTTGGTACTTTTTCCAGTCATAGGTAAAGAAAATTCCCAATATTTTCATTGGCTTATTGATCATTTCTATTCCTATATCTTCAAATGACTGGTGTAAACTACCTAACCAATAGGCCTCCGTTTTTTCTTCATTTAATTTTAGACCAGAAACATTTCCAAACTTTTTCAACAGTATGGATAATGAACGAAATGATTTAACATTTTTTACAAACGTGGTGAGATCATCGGCAAAGACATTAAGTTTTATGTTATTTTTTCCCACTTGGATTCCTTCAATTTCTTTGTTACACGTATGGCAATATTTACAATTTCAAGAGTAATAATAAAGAGATATGGCGACAGCGGGTCACCTTGCCGGACATCTCTCCTATTACATTTGAAAGATTTCTGAAGCGAACCCATTGTTCATAACACAGCTGGAGATATCAGAATAAAGAACTTCGACCCATCTCACAAATGAATTACCAAAATTAAAGACTTTTAATGTTTCAAACAGAAACTGCCAGCTTATCGAATCAAACGCTTTTTTAACCCGTGAATATACGCGCATGCGTAATGAACGGGTTATCGGTAACGGCGACTGATATGCAAATGAGTCACTCACTCGCTCACTCCTTCCATCAGCTGTAAACTTAGTGACGTAATGCTTTGTTACGAATGCGTTTTGTAACAAGAACAGCGTGAATCCAGCGATAACAATAACTGAATTGGTGTAAACGAATATAAATAACAATAAGCTTAAAGATGTTTCGCATTTGGAGTCTTTAATGCAACGTTAAAATCGATCTAAAAAGGATTTTCAACTGAGACACGCGTTTTGATGGTTATCTACATTTAAGTAATAAAATTTTTCCTTTTTAAGTCAGTGGTCACAGTGGTCGAGTGGTGTTAAGCGTGGACTCACAGCCGAAAGGCCCCGGTTCGAATCTCGCTCGGGCAGTTCATTTTTTTTTTTTTTTTTTCTTTCTTCTTCGGACTGAACATTTTGAAAGTGATGTACTGTATTTTCATTTTTTGCGTTTGTCAAAAATCCTTACGTTTAATTTTAAAAACAATATTGAACCGTAACAGAGTGAAAACATAAGCTTACCGCATTGCGTTTAAACGCGTTACGCATTTCAAATTCACGGGTTGGCTCTAAGGAGCCTTTGATTAAAATCGAAAGTGGTCATCAATCCAGGAATGTTTCGCTGTTTGGTGTATTCCATAACATCGTTAATTGATCTCACCGCATTAAAGATAGTTCTACCTTCAGGGCTCGAAATTAACACTCGCAAACTCGCAAAATGCGAGTGGTTTCTGGATGTTGCGAGTCTGAAAAATATCCTCTAGCAAACGTTTGCGAGTTATCGTTTCTCTGCTAAAAGCTGGAGGAAAAAAGTGAACATTCCTGGAGAATTTTGTGGCAAAAATTCAGACATTGAATGTCCTCTATGTGAGAAAATAAGCGTGGTTTTACACAGTTTTACACAAGAAGATTACAAAATTAACAGTATACTGTTTTGGTATTTTTACCATATTTTCAGAGTCATCAAAGGGCAAATAACTGCAAAAAAATGGCTAGTGACCTTACTAGTTTTGCTACTAGAAAAAATCTTACTAGCAAAACTTTGCCAATGGACTAAAAAATTAAGTTCGACCCCTGACCTTTAACATAAGTACATTGGTTCTCGTGAATGATGTACGGTAGAACTTTCTCTAATCTTAGGGCTAATGCTTTGGATCCAATTTTATAATCCACATTCAGTAATGATATTGGTCTCCAGTTCTCTATAGTATCTTCTATCTTTATCTTTCTTCTCAATTAGTCTTATTATTGCTTGCCGTTGTGAATTAGAAAGTTTTCCTTGTATGTGAGCGATATTTAGGGAGTCTACAAGAAGATTACCCAGAATAGGCCAGAATGTTTTATAAAATTCTGCTGTTAGGCCATCGTTCATTCATTCATCCTCTTCGTCCCGTCGGGGACATAAGGCCGCGACAAAACTTCGCCATAGAGACCTGTCCCGTGCTTTGGCCTGTGCTTCGCCCCATGTTAGACCCATCTCTTCCAGCTCCTTCATCACTGTCCTCCGCCAGGTGGTTTTTGGCCTGCCTCTTTTCCTTCTCCCAGGTGGAGTCCATCTCATGGCAACTTTGGGAATCCTGTCTTCGGGCATCCTCAGTACGTGACCGAGCCAACGTAGCCTGCGATTTTTGATCTCAAGGGACATATTCATACTGGCTGTCTTCTTATGCAGTTCCTCATTACGAATCTTGTTGGGCCAGTAGATATTACAGATCTTACGGAGGCAGCTGTTGTGAAAGACGTCAACCTTTCTCATATCTCCTTTCGTTATTCTCCAGCACTCGGAGCCATACAAAAGTACGGCCTTAACGTTACTGTTGTAAAGCCTGATCTTAGTTTTGAGGCTGTATTGCTTGGACTTCCAGATGTTACGGAGTCGACTGAAGGCACCTCTGGCTTTGTTAAGGCGTGCCTGGATGTCTTTATGGGCACCATTGTCGTTGCTTATGAGGCTTCCAAGATATGTGAAGTCTTCAATGCACTCCAGCGCTTCTCCATTGATCGTGATTGGGGATGCTGTTGGCGCATTGACAAACATCACCTGGGACTTTTTCTGGTTGATGTTCAAACCAGTTCGCATTGCAAAATTGCTTAGCCGGTTGGATTTTTCCTGGAGATGGGTATGAGTAGCTGATATGACTGCCAGATCGTCGGCAAAGTCAAGGTCTTCCAAATATGAGAACAAGGTCCATTGGATTCCACGGGGACGGTCTGATGTTGTTTTACACATCACCCAGTCGATAACTACTAGAAACAAGATTGGGGAGAGAATGCAGCCCTGCCTTACTCCAGACTTAACGGAAAATGACTCTGTCAGAGTATTCTCCAAGATGACACTACATTCAAAGTGTTCATAGAATGTTCGTATGATGGTAACAATTTTGGGTGGTATTCCGTATGCCCTCAAGATCTTCCAGAGGCTCTCACGGTGAACACTGTCGAATGCTTTCTTAAAGTCAATGAAGTTTATATACAAGGGAACATTCCACTCAATACACTGCTTTATGATGTTAAGCAGAGCAAAAATCTGATCTATGCAGCCTCGACCTTTACGAAATCCTGCCTGTTCCTGTCTCAACTCAACATCTAAGGCACAGTCGATCCTCTTGAGGAGGACTCTGCAGAAGACCTTGCTGGGAATGGACAGGAGTGTTATGCCTCGCCAGTTGTCGCAGTTGCTGAGATCACCCTTCTTCGGAATCTTGGATATAAGGCCCTTACACCAGTCTTTGGGAATGATTTCGTGATTCCAGATCTTAGCAAAGAGATTGGTAAACACCAAGGAGGCTGTGGTGATATCTGCCTTGAGTAATTCTGCCTGTAGCGAATCGATTCCTGGCGCTTTCCCACTCTTCATTGCCTTAATTGCCGTCCCCACCTCAGCCTGGGAGGGTGGGCTGATGTTAATGTCAATATCATCCGAGGGGTCTGGATCTGCAGGCTCGTTAGGCTCAGGCCGATTAAGCACTTCTTTGAAGTGCTGAACCCATCGCTCAGCCTGTTCCCTTTCCGTTGTTAACAGTTTTCCTTGCTTATCTTTGACTGGTTTGTTGCAGGTGTTATTCTGCCCACTTAGCTGCTTGGTGGTTTTGTAAACAGTGCTCAGGTCCCCTTTAGCTGCGGCCGTCTCTGCTTCATTAGCCAATTCCTCTACAAAAGCTCTTTTGTCCCTACGGGCACTCCTCTTTACCTCTTTGTCTTTGATCTTGTACTCTTCTTTCGCACGTTGAGTCAGTCTGGGTGACTTTGCATTTAGCAGGTTGTCTTTGGCTTTTCTCCTCTCGTCGATCTTCCTCCATGTCTCAGGTGTTATCCATTGTTTGTCTTTCTTCTTTCTGAAGCCTAAGACGCTCTCTGCTGTTTCTTTATACACTCTTGTGATATTTCCCCATGTTGTTTCAACAATGTCCTGGTCTTCTCCATCTACGGTATCAAGAGCGCTAAAGCGATTTCTGAGCTCAAGGGTGAATTCCCGCTTAACCTCAGGTGCACGAATTTTGTTAACATCGAATACTCTGTGCCGCTGTTTGATGGTAAGTGTTGCTCGTAGTTTTAGCCTGATCTTGGCTATTAGCAGGTGATGGTCACTGCCAACATCTGCCCCACGGTCCAACATTCTTCAATGGGCAGGCCTTCGGCAGTCCATACCGTCATCGTTAAAATTTAAACATCTGTCCCCACCTATAACTTCTCCATCTTTCTTGATCGACAATGGTATATTTGATGTGATGATAAAGAAGTCGAAAGATTACTATAAGTTACTGGTTAGGAACAAAGCACAACTTCCTAACATTGTTAATAAGCTACAAAATGATTTTCTTATTTCAACTGAACAATTAAGACTAGTTTTCAAATTACCCTATTGTGTTGCAATTGAATCTTATGTTAAAGCCTTCCAGTATAAAGTACTCAATTCAATTCTTTACACCAACACCAAGTTATACAAAATAGGTTTCAGAACGAATGATTTATGTACTTTCTGTCAAACCCAATCGGAATCGCTATATCACTTGCTCTACTTATGCTCTCATTCCAAGAAGTTTTGGAATGATTTCGAATCCTATTGGTGCCATCTCTCAAATCAGCAAGTTCACCTTACTCTACAAAATGTTTTGCTTGGAATAATAAATGTTACTACAAGCCCTTTGCTTAGATTGCTAAACTACTTTATAATAATTGGGAAACTGTTTCGATGGGATTGTAGAAGAAATCAAATTCTTCCAAAGATTGAAGGATTCCGACACAAAATTATAAGTAAATATGAAACGGAAAAATGTATAAGTAAGAAGGATTTTGTTAAAAAGAAATGGATACTTACCCCTTTTATTTGAGTTAATATAGTTGGTAATAAATGATATAGTCGTAGAAAAAAAAAAAAAAAAACATCTGCCCCACGGTGGACTTTGACATCCAAAAGAGATCTCTGCCATTTCTTGTTGACGATGACGTGGTCAATCTGATTGACAGTAATCCCATCAGGTGATCTCCAACTCAGTTTATGAATATCTTTGTGGGGGAAGATGGTTCCGCCAATTATGCACCTGTTGTTAAGACAAAATTCAACAAGCCTCTCTCCATTGTCATTGATGGTTCCGCAGCCATGCCGCCCCATTGCATCCTCTCTCCCGCTGTTATCATTACCAACCTTAGCATTCAGATCACCAGTTATCAGTAGCATATCGTGCTGTGGGATTTTGGAGACTTCACGTTGCAGTCGCTCGTAAAAGTCATCCTTGACCTCTTCCTCTGCCTCGTTGGTTGGAGCATAGCACTGCAAGATGGTTAGATTACAGTAGCTCGAGGCAAATCTCGCTCTGATAAGTCTGTCGCTGATGGGTTCCCACTCCATTAGAGACTTGGCTGCTTGCCTGTTTGCCATCGTTGCCTGGAGATTTATTGTTTTCAAAAGTTTGTAGAGCATTGTAACACCCTTGATATGATAATTGTCCCTCACAATGAGTTTGTAGGTTCTCTGATAATTTTGGTATACTAAGGTTTTGGGTAAAGTTTTTAATGTCATCAGCTAACTCTTCTCCAATGCTTGCATCTTTGTCCGTGATTGAAACATTGCCATGTGCGCTCGGTGATGCAAATTTCTTTGCATCTGTTTTCTTTTGCGTTCAAAACGCCTGCTGTAAAAACGTTTTCAAAACGCAAAAGGGCATTTACTGCTCAAAATAATCCTAAAAAGAGACTTAAGGGAATCTGGAAAGTAGCAAGGAGAGTAAAAAGGTACAATCGTGCTCGAATATAGATAATAACAGATGCACAGCAGATCACAACGAAAGTATAAATCACTGAGGAATGCAGTGCGCATTGATTTGAAATCATTATTAAGCATAACTTAAAAAAGTAAATTTGTAACGCCATTTTTTCGACCGGTTCGTACGTCGTCTTCATCTTTAAATTTAATGGCGTTCCAGTGAATAAATGCCAATGAAACTATCAGATAATATTTTGCACATCGGTAAGCATGCACAGTGAATGTTTTAAAAAAATCCATCGAGCCGTTTCTCAGATTTTTGCAAAAGTCATTAAAATCGAAAATTACCCAAAAATTGCACATGAAGCGATGTTAGGAAAAAAGGTAGTTCTCAAGATCGCAAAAGAGAAAGTAAACAAAACTTTCAAGGTTTACAAACATAACATCAAGCTACTTTTTGACATTATCATTAAGTAATTTCACAAAACCAGTGTTAATCTCTCGATCAACTTAATACCAGTACACAAATAGTAAGGTTTGAAATGTTATTGCGATTTATTTTAATTCAAACATACAGAATATTTTTATTCTTGCAAAATATATGCGCCATATACCATATTTTAAGATGCCTATGTGGGATTTTCAATGCGAAATCTTAAACGCGCTAAATTTCACTTTGACTGAATTCTAAGTTTCTTGTTTATCGTCGTCATGGTAATATCGATTTTACCAGAAAATATATCTTGCCAAACTTCAATTCAAAACCACTTATTTGTGAAAATTTCACGTTGATCTGACTTGGAGAAAACCGCTTAAAAGCCGATTGAAAAATGTTGGTATGGTTTCCAGAAAACTGTATCGAACCACCTTAAATATTTTCAGTATACAATTTTTCATTTTCCTTGTATTTTCAAGGTTTAAAAAATATTTATTATTCTTTTCTCCTTTTTCATACCATGTAGCCCTAGAGCGTATAATGTTTCCTTGGGTAATATAATCAAACAGAGAGTCATATTCAAGTTTTTGCCTTTGGAAGTCTTCGATATTTTTTCCCGTAGGATCTGTCGCGCATAAGTTTTCGCCTTCTTTCACGGCCTATTCTCAATGTCGCTGGGTTTGTTTCTTCTTTCTTTAGCTTTTTGTTTACTATATGAAATAGTAGTTTGCCGTATTGTATATTTAACCAAATCCCAAAGGAGTTTTTTGTCATTTCCTTCTTCAAACTCGTTTAACCACTCATCATATTAAGAAGAAATTAAATCCACATAACTTTCATCATCTATTAAACTAGAGTTAAAGTACCAGTGTGAAGGACCACGAACGTGTTCATCAATACTGTTTATTTTTAGAGTAATGGCAGAGTGATCGGACTTGACGGAAGGTATAATATCGGTATGTTCTACGAAATCTTGCAGACACGATCACTAATTAACCAAAAATCTAGACGACGTTGCACTATAGGTCGTTTCTGTCTCCAGGTGTATTGTTTTTTGTCAGGATTTCTAACACTCCAGATATCAATAAGGTCACACGAAAATTTTAACTCTTCTGTATTCTTAACAGAACTCTTTTTCTCTATTCTACCCCCTGAGTTATCCAACTCTGCGTCCAAATGCACGTTAAAATCTCCTCCAATAATAAGCTGACTGCTAGAGTCAAAGTTATACTGGTCAAGGACTGTCAATATACTCGACAAAAAGGTACTCTGCTCCGATATATTATTTGGGGCATAGATATTTAAAAACAAAAATGGCGAATCTTGAACTAGTGCATCAATCAACACATACCGACCGTCCGTATCATGAATTTCAGCCTTCAGTTCGAATTGTATGTTGTTGCTAATTAAGATGATAACACCTTTGCTGTGGTTTGTTCCATGTGAATAATACATTTTTCCTGGCCATTGAAATCTCCATTGATCAACTACATCCGGTGTACTATAAGTTTCTTGTAAAAAAGCAATATCCGCTTTTTGTTTATTGATCCAGGACTCCTATGTAAGATGTTAATACAGCACTTGAAAAGTAGAAAACACACTAATCACAGCAGCGAAACGAAGTTTAAAGATTAGATTAGGAAAAAAAACGTAGACAGATCAAGTCATCATCAAACAAAAAATGGTTTGATAAGGAATGTCGCTTTAAAAGACACGAGTTAAGGAAGCTCTCAAACCAAAAACACAGAGATATCTTAAATATTGATTTGCGAGAGAAGTATCACATTGTTTTAACGGAATACAAAAAATTATTATGCAAAAAAAAAAAAAAAAACTGTATACTACAATTCAAAGATTATCTAACTAGAGGAAACCACTGAAAATCCGGATAAAAAAAATGTTGGCAGTGTCTAAAATCAATGGATGACACTCTAAAAGACAAAGATGATCTTCCATTGGTCTCAGAGGAATGCTGGCTTCAACATTTCCACTCACTTCATTCAAATGATCCTTTAAATTCTGCACAACAGACAATAATCGATGAACTACAACAACTCGAGAGTCAGAAAAATCAGCTATGCTCTTTGGATTACTTAATCACCGAAAATGAAATACTTGTAGCTGTGAAAAAATTAAAAAATAATAAATCGTCTTTTTCAGACAAAATAAAAAATGAAATGATTAAAGCTAGCCTTCACGACATGATGCGGGTATATCAAAAACTTTTTAATACAATTCTCAATCCAGGTCACAATGTCTCAAACTTGGTGTAGCGGCGTTATCACACCAATATATAAATCAGGAGGAAAAAGTGATCCATCATTATCGAGGAATTTGTGTTTCAAGCTGTTTGGGAAAATTGTTCTGTTCTATTCTTAACCAAAAACTCCTTGAGCATGTTTACTCTCATGATATACTCCACAATTCTCAAATTGGATTTTTCCCAAAAAATCGTACAGCAGACCATGTCATCACTCTGAGAACTTTAGTAGATAAATATGTGCATCAACACAATGAAAAAATATATGCTGGTTTTGTAGATTTCAAAAAAGCTTTTGACTCGGTCTGGCATGACAGACTCTTGTACAAGCTATTACAAATTAATGTGGGAAGTCGCTTTTACAATTTAATAAAAAATTTGTACTCAAACTCTACATGTTCCGTAAAAATTGGAAAAAGCCAAACACGAGCCTTTCAATTCGCAAGAGGTGTACGCCAAGGTTGCATTTTAAGCTGTTTGCTATTTAACCTCTATGTTAACAACATGCCACATTCGTTCGAAAATATTTTATCTGATCCGTTTGTTCTACCAAAGGGCACGAAATTAAATTCACTTTTATATGCAGATGATTTAGTCATACTTTCAAGATCCAAAACAGGACTGCAAAACTGTCTTGATATGTTGTCTTCCTATTGCAACTCGTGGATGTTAAGTATCAATCCAAAAAAGACCAAAGTTATGATCTTTCAGAAACGTGTAAGAAATGTACTGAGTCTAGTTTTCACATAGGCAATAAAATGATTGAAATCCTCTAAAATTACACTTATCTAGGGTCAGTAATCTCTTCAACGGGTAACTTTTCAATGGCACTTGACCAGTTAAAAGAGAAGGCCCTTCACGCTCTTTTCAGTCTAAGAAAACATACAAATTTCAGTAAATTGTCCCCATTCCTAGCAAGTAAAATCTTTGACACGATGATCTCCCCAATTTTGACATATAATAGCGAAGTCTGGGGTGTGTACACAAAACCAGATTTTAAGTCTTGGGACAGTTCGCACATTGAAATAATCCATTTACAATTTTGCAAACGTTATCTTGAAGTAAGCAATAAGGCATCAAATGTGGCATGTAGAGCTGAACTTGGTAGGTTTCCTCTTATTATAGCTATTAATCAGAAAATGATTAACTATACCTTATATCGTAATAGTAAGGACAATAACTCTATTGTTAAACAGATCTTTTTAATGTCTGCAGATCTTCACTCTTCTGGTAAAAATAGCTTCTACTCTAATCTTATCAGGATATCCGAATTCTATAATTTGCCCGATTTTGATCCTATTCTCTTAACTGAAACTAAAATCAAACATTATGTAAACTTAATGCAACAAAAATATATCCTATATGGGCGACATACCATTCAACACTCTAAGGAACTCGAATTCTATAATATCTTTAAGAACGAATATACGCCTTCTCATTACTTAGACTGACCTTACAAAGAAATCAAAAGACAGAAAACAATTAGTAAAATTACGTACAAGTAATCATAAGTTAATGATTGAAATTGGTAGATATGAACAAATCTCGAGAGATGATAGATTGTGGCCTACTTGTGGAACTAATGAAATTCAAGATGAAATTCACTTCCTTTTTCACTGTCCTAAATACTCAATTCTTAGGGACGAATTTTACAGGAAAATAGGGTATCACCTACCGAATATAAAACAGTTATCTCCTCTAGAAGTTACCAATGAATTAATGAACTCTCGTAATTATTTTGTAAATATTCGATTAGTAAAATTCATTATTTCATGCTTTGATCTCCGCAATAATCAAATTATCAATCCAGACTAATGTGTCTTAATTGAACTTTCCCTTTCTTTATTATATTATTGTAATTTTATTTTGTTATGTTGTAATGCTTTTGCAATACTGTAAGGATTTATAGTCATGTAAATAAAGCTACTTGTTGTTGTTGTTGGATCCAGGAAAAGATGGCTTTTCTTTTACTTAGGTCGCGAATCCCGCGAGCGCTTAACGAGATTAATTTACAGTCAACATTATTCACTTGAGTTTCACCCGTAAATGAAAGTAGTATTTGTTTATATAATATTTAAGACAACCTAATTGCTTAATTTTGGTATTAAAAATAGCGAGGGTGTTACTCCCAATTGGACAAAAAACAAGACTTGACACAACAAACAAACATAGAAACACAAGAGGCTGCCTTTGCAATCTCTCTGCCCCAGACGCTAACTGTAAGGGCATTTAAACCTGCTTTAGATGTCGGAATGAAAAAACAAAAACCAAAAAAGAAAAAAAAAGGAACCTGAAAAATAATATTCGGACGTGTGGGAGCCTCTGCTCATTATCCATTGTTTTTTAAATTACATGGTTCCGCCTAGGTGTTATCCAAGTTCAGTTAATTATGTAGATGCGGTTGAAGTGAACGAAGCGACTACATTGGGATAAATTTGTTATTTATATATAATTTGTTCGGTTCAGCTTTGCTAAAGTACTTTAATTCCGTCTTTCTTCGCCTCTTTAAGCTTCGGTATTTGCTTTCTTCTCCTTTCTATTATTTCTTTTGGGAAGTCCTCCAGTACTTTGATGTTGGGATCTTGGAGGTTGAGCCTCTCGATCACAATATCGAAGAAAGCGGGCTATTATAGGTCTTGATTTGCTCTCTGAAGGTTTGCCGAAGCGGTGGACTCTTTGTAGTTCGATTGTACCAGCTGGATTTTCAAATCCCAGGGTTCTCTCCAAGACGTCAAATAGCACTCCCCGAGTATCCTTCGCCTCGCCGTCTATCGCGTCATTAGATTCTCTTTATTCAAACCCAAAAAACTTTAAATTTTCTCTGCGACTATAAGACTCAGCGTAAAGTTGCTTGGTATGTAAATTGTCATTCACTTCTTTTTGCTCTTTAATCTTGCCTTGAAGATTTTCAAATTCCTTGTTAAACCAAGTCAAACTTTTGTCCATCTCTTTCATTTTGCTGTCGGTAGTGCGCGCGTCATTTTGCAATTTTCCCACTTCGGATTCCATCTTCTCTACTTTCTTGCACATATCGTTAAGTTTAGCTTCGATATCATCAAGTTTTTCAAGCTTAGCTAAAATTGTATCAAGTTTAGCAGTCACGTTGTCAGCCATGTCTATAGTGGGTAATATTTTGTATTTTTTATCCGTTTCCTCCTCGAACACTTCTTGCGAGTCGCTATGGCGTCCTTCTAGATCTTCTGAGTTCTTGAGACGCTTGTCTGACGGCGAACTTGACACTGAATGCGATTCTGATCCACTAGAACTGCTCCTTAAGGATAGAGAAGAAAGTGTCAGCCATAGGCGATTAAAAAGCCATAAAATGATGGATAAGAGCGGAGCTCTTGTGAACACGTCAAGCTTCGTTCATGCTTAGCAAGCTCTCTGATTTATGAGATATAGTGTGTAGAAATATACCCTGTTTTTGAAAAGTTAGTCTTCGTAACATGACATGGTGTCCATGGCTTTTAGTTAAACAATATCAAAGATGAATCGCTGGGGAGAAACTATTATATTCAAATGTTATCTAAGTGGGTCTGATTCGTAAATAATTCGAACTGTTTTCAACCTTTAAATGAGTTAACCCTTTAAAGAGGGCATTCGGAAACAACATACAGCTGAGATATGAGTGCAATTCGACGTCGCGTGGATAAAAAAATGAAAAAAAAAAAAATCAAACTTCTACATAAATAATTCGAACTGTTTCGAACTGTTTTCAACCTTTAAATGAGTTAACCCTTTAAAGAGGGCATTCGGAAACAACTTACAGCTGAGATATGAGTGCAATTCGACGTCGCGTGGATAAAAAAATGAAAAAAAAAAAAATCAAACTTCTACAAGACAGATTTTTTTCCTTTTTTCACAAACTGTAGATAATCGGTAAAGAAAGTGATATATGAAGAAAAAAATAGGGGTCACCGACCATCCAAGCGAGTTAAATCAAAGCAAAGTTAACGCAACGGCTACCATTCCTTCATGTGAATAGATTTCTTCCTTTGCGCGCGCGCTCGTGCATGACGTTGCATGGCGTTGCGACATGAATTGCGTGCGCAGTAAGGATGCGCATAAATAATTGGCGCGAACGTCCTTAAAAGGTACCAGAAACCCGTTTTGTGAGTGTGACTCACATTAATTGCGTTCGACGTCAGGAGAACGCAACCTAAACTCAACAAGCGAGAGGCCTAGACACGAACATTTATGGGAGAGAAACTCGATTTTGTGGGTGGGTCAAGTACCGGAAATACGTCATAGCCTCTTCCGGCAAGGTGCGCGCGCACGTTTTTCTTCTTACGCGTACGTCATAGACTCATCCAGCAAGTTGCGCGCGCACATTGGTTTGCCATTTTTTCTCGCCTCTGCTCTATTCGGTAAGTTTAACCTCTATCATTTTTGCAAGAAACTGCAGTGTTTTTACAACGAAGCTTGATCGAAAACATGTTCACTGCTTCTGAAAGGTACAGAAAGTCCTTTATTCCAGCTACAAAGAAGGGAATATGGCGCCTATTATCGTTCTGTGAGATGCCATCAATGGGAGAGAAGTCGGTAGAAAACAAACTAATACCAATTGATCATATGAGTCATTTTACTCTGACCTATTGCGGTCACAAATACAAATACAACTAGCGGTTCCATATTGGAAGTGAAGTGCTGCCACATTTGGAAGTTTTAGTTTCGGCCTCGTGTAGTGATTATTAAGTTTTGCCGTTAACAAAACAAACAAGTCTCAAACCCTTCTTACCCATAACAAACATTCGAAGGCACTTAATAATCCCTGATTACTGCTAGTTAATTAATTAATTTATTTATAAACTTCGCCAAGAGGCCTGGATCACTCACAGAGCAAGCTCCACCACGAGGACCAGAAAAGAAAAAAAAAAGAGAAATTGTAATACAAATACTAACCAACACTAACAAGAATGACAATACTTTAGAAAAGGCTAGATAAAAACGGAAATGAGGGAAAAAAACAGAATTGGAGAGGACATTGACAAAAAAATAAACAACACATACGATCAAGCAAGCTGTTCAATGGCCGACTAGAGTGGCACTTTATACACGCACTCTTGAAGGTCTGGGGGTGTCGACATCATAAACAGACTTAGTGAGATACATGTATACATACATGTGAGATTTTATTTCTTAGAGGTGCCAATTCTTTACCCTTAGGAGGTACCAATTCTTTACCCCTAGGAGGTGCCAATTCTTTACCCCTAGGAGGTGCCAATTCTTCACCCCCAGGAGGTACCAATTCTTTACCCCTAAGACGTACCAATTCTTTACCCCTAGGAGGTGCCAATTCTTTACCCCTAGGAGGTACCAATTCTTAACCCCTAAGAGGTACCAGTTCTTTACCCCTAAGAGGTACCAATTCTTTCTGAAAAGTTGTTCCTCTCTGGCTGAACACAGTTTGCGCGCGCTCTTCAATTTCAGCTGCTTACGTGAGTCAGCACGTGCAGAGTTTTGAGAAAAACAGATCTGGCGCCTATTCAGCGATCATTTTATTTTGCTCAGCGTGGATCGCAAACTGTTGTTTTTCGTCGTAAAATCAAACAATTTGTTGTTCGTAAAAATGTTTGTTGAATCAATAGATAATTTATAGAACCATTGAAAAAATACGCTGCCTTTTTGGTTGTTTTTGTCTTTGGATCGAGAACCCAGTCAAATGCAATGCATGCGCAGTTGACCAAAAAATTGCGACTGGATGTTTTAGCGACTTTCCTCGGAAACGTGCTGATTTCTACAGAACCAGTCATTAGAATTTCACGAAATTTGGCACAATAATAGTTCCGAATATGCCGAACTCATCTGCCATCAAAAATTTGAAATCTAACAAAGGAGATTTTTACAAAACGCAAACATATTAAACCACAAATTACGGAAGATCCCTCTGTCAAAATTACATGAGACCAGTGTTAACACGCGAATATTTTTACGAGTTTACTGGAGACAAATGATGGACAAAATCTAACGACTAGATTTTCTGAAAATAAACGAAACCAAATATTGCAGGCTGATTTACAATCCACCCGTGTTGCCATGGCAACACCCTAAAAGCTCAACAAAAATATCAATATATAGCTTGTTGCTTAATCGTATGCCTCACCAATTTTGGACGCCCAGACGTTAGTGGTTATGCATAGGTACAGTGAAACTGTGTTCAGCCACCTTAAAGGGGCTATGTTGCCATTTTTAGTGCCATTTTAATAAGCCCAAAAGACATATTTATATCAGTGAAAACCCATGGCCAAAAATAATGGTCCAGTTGTGTTTAAAATTATTCCACTAGTGCTCTAAGAGTATAAATAAGTGTCTTGGGCTGCAGATGGCCAGGATGGAAATGGATTGCATCTTGAAAAAGATGCGAAGGACGAAGATGTACGTAGTTTTAATTTGGGGCAGTTTTGACACAAAACCTCAGAATCACCGTGATATAGCTCCTATCTCTGACAGTGGTCACTGTTTCGATTCAAACACCCTAAGTGGAAACAAACCACGATGACCATCATCCCAGTCACTTTTATATGGGAGTCCCTCCCTCCCCTCCCTCCCCTCCCTCCCCTCCCTCCCCTCCCTCCCCTCCCTCCTTTTTTTCTATCATTCTTTTCGAGTGGACATTTATTCAAAGAAAACCAATATTGTTGTCCATCTATACTAAAGCGGCACATGGTTAAACAATATCTTTGTCTCTTAAGACTGAAGTCTCTATAATTAACTTTGAGATTGAAAGGGTTAAGGGTGTCACTTGCTTTATCCTGAAAATTTGAATTCAATTCAACTTAAAAAAAGAAAAAGTACAAAAATAGGGGCTCTCTGGGGGAATTAGGAAGTCTCGAGAGTCCGGATGACAAATCCAGTGTCTTATTAAAATGGGCAATGTCATCAGGGGCTGCGGTCACCTATTTTTAGTGGCACTCGGCGAAAAGCCAAAGAACATATTTCTATCAGCGGAAACGTAAAAATGATGGTCCATATTTGCTAACAACTACTCTACTAGTGCACTGAAGCCATTATTAATTGTTAAAATTTGCTGAGGACGGCCAAGACGGAAATGGATTGCAACTTAAACCAAACAAAAAGGCCAATTTCCAAGTTCTACCTTTGTGTTTTTGAAAAATTGCCAAAAGTGGAAAAGGATTTGATCTTCCTTAAGGACAGAAATCACTTGATATTTTACTTACTGAATATGCAAAGAGCGTCAAGTGCTCTGTACGGAGTTTTAATCAAAACACAGCAAACGGCTCGTCACGTAGCCCCTTTCTTAACTATACAAAGGCCAAAGCAAAAACTGGAAAAGGATTTGATCTTTCTTTAAGAAAATCACTTGATATTTTACTTACGTGAGAGCATTTCCTGAATATGCAAAGATCGTCAAGTGCTCTGTACTGAGTTTTGATCAAAACACAGCAAAACAACTTGTCACGCAGCCCCTTTTTTTAACTCTACAAAGGCCAAAGCCACGCTAACCTATAAATAAAAGAAACTAAAGTTGTATATTTTAAAAAACATAAGCTTATAAATACAGGTTAAAAGTTTTGTAATACGGCTGAGTATTTTTACGAGTCAAAAGGCTCGAAAAAAATAAAAAAAGGACGAGTAACAATGTCCAGCCGTATTACACAACTTTACGCTGAATAAATAGTTAATAATAGTGCACTACGTATAGTCATCTTCTCGTAAATATAACTTTTTGAAGGTGTTTTTCCTAACGCGCGGTCAGAAGAGTGTAATAACGTGTCATACTTGCAATCGCTTTGATGTATATGCTACGTCGAATAATAACATCTGTTAATAAAGCTGATACAATCTTGTCGATAGAGAGAAAGATCTCAGCAATATAATAACGTTTACCTTATTTATTTATTTTTTCTCGTTTTGTCCTTAACATTTTGGCAAGTCAAATGGCCATTTTACCCTTATTTTAGGTGTCTGCATGCGTTGATAGGGTGTCAGACAGTGTCGATGGTTTTTCTGAAAATTTGAATTTTATCCAATTCAATTTAAACAAGGAAAAGGACAACAATAGGTACGGTGCTCCCTGGGGAAAAGAAATTTCGAAAGTACGGATTACAAATCCAGTCCCTCAGATCAGATAAGCAGTGTCGCCAGGAGATGAAGTCATCTAAAAATAATGGACCACGTTTTGTTGTACTGAAGCCATTATTAATTGGCATATTAATTTGCTGAGGATGGCCAAGACGAAAATGGATTTGCAATTTACAACAAATGGTCAATTTTCAAGTTCTACAAATCTGTTTTGAAAAATCGCCAAAAACGGAGTAGGACTTGATCTTCCTTTAAGGTAATCACATTTTACTTTTCTAAGAGCAATTCCTATATAATCAAAGTTAGTCAAGTTTGACCAAAACACAGCAAAAAGGCTGGTCACGTAGCCCTTTTAATATTAACTACAAAGCCAAAGCCACACCAACCTATAAATAAGAGAAACTAAATTTGTATATTTAAAATATAAGCTGATAACATCCGGTAATTAAACTGATGCAATCTTGTCGATATTTGGCATAAATCTACTAGCATTCTATCACGAATGCTGCTACGCAACTCACTATCTATCCTGTTGTAGAAAGTGAGTGTGCGCGGTTGTTATTTATATCAGTATTAAAAAAAACGCGAGCCTGTCTTGATGAGGAGTTTTGAACGTCTCAAGAGAGTAGATATATATTAAAACAATTAGAGAAAGACGAGAAAGATCTCGGCAATATAATAACAGTGTCCTCACCTATAAAAGTTCACCAAAACACACGAAATTCTGTCACATATTCAGTAATATGAAAACGGCAAACAATTCCGTCAAATAAGAAGTACTCATTAAACTGAATACCTGCCTGCATTTCCGGATATAAGTGGGGTGGAGAGGGGAGCTAAGATTTCTTCTTTGTCGTCCTTTGGTCGTGATATGCTGAGTTCACTTGAGAATCTTGTTTTGTCCGTTAGGTTTTTGGCAATTGAAGTTACCATTTCATCCTTATTGTAGGTGTTTGCGTTCATAGAGGTGGAATTATTTTTACAGTGTAAAGGTATAGGAACAAAGACAAAGATTTAGACTTTTTGTTAAAACGGTTCGTTTAACACAGGTACCCTGCGACTGCGAAAGCTTGAAGCTTTTTTTTTAGCAAAACAATTCATTCAGCAACACAGCTAAAGGAAAAAATATCGAGCAGGTACACGATTCAACCCCCACCCCCTCAGAAATCTAATGGTTCATCCCAAAGAAGATAACGCCGGTTGTGACCTCCAAAAGGTGGGTGGTCCTTCGATTCGTTGGTCGCCTTTTAGCGGGGTGGTCGGATTAATGATGTTTTCACATAAGAAAATGACTAAACTTTTCAGGTTCAGGGCACTAAAAAATTAGTGGCCGTAGTAGCAACGCAGCTAAAGGAAAAAATATCGAGCAGGTACAAGATCACCCAACCCCACCCCCTCAGAAATCTAATGGTTCATCCCAAAGAAGAACTCCAAAAGGTGGGTGGTCGGATTAACGGTGTTTTCACATAAAAAAAAATGACTAAGCTTTTCAGGTTCAGGGCACTAAAAATTAGTGGCCGTAGTATAAACGAGGTGGTCGTATGTTGTAGTTCCACGGTAGTCATCCGGGGGGGGGGGGGGGGGGTGGGGGTACTCTGTATAGTTACGGGTGGGAGTGGGTCGTTGGGACTCTGAAACCCTTACCTTAAACCAGCCCATGTTCAGCTGCATTTTGCAGCCCAATTCTAGACGAAGTATCAAAAATCCTTACCTTATCCCAGACTAGCTCCTTTCACTTTCGGGTTTCAATACCTATTCTAGACACAGCGGCACATACCCATATAGCTTATATACGAGGGTGACCCTCCCCTCCCCCGGCGTAGTAAATACCGCAGCACAGGTCAATAGCTTTCATTTGAATGATCACACCTGCACGAGATGATTTCATCCACAGACGTAAAAGTGGAGCGCAATTAGGGGTATGCGAATCCGCCAATTCGTTAGATTTTAATAGCCGAATCCGTCAATCCGCCAAATTATTGGACAGGTGAACCTTTTTGAGATTAAATAAAAAAATGTCCCGACTTAAATCCTTGCAGTTGTCGAGTGTGGGATTGTTGTTTTACGTTTCTGTTGGCAAACAGACTGAATGTCGACGAAACGTTTGAGCAACAGCACAGGCTGACCGCACGTAATCAACATGTCTGAAGAGGGGTTACGATTTAACATCCGAACGTTTAAAGAACAAAAACCGAAATCCGGGCCCAAAAAACACGGATAAAACCATAATCCGCTGCATTTGTCAAATGCGTTAGGAAAGTGCTCAGTAGCTTTATGATTTCATCCACAGACTGTAAAGTTAGAACCACCTTGTACAGAATAATAAACAGCACCACAGGAAAGTACTGCTCAGTAGCTTTCATTTGAATGGTCACACTTTAGGATTTCATCCACAGACTGTAAGTTAAAACCACCTTGTACAGAAGTACCACAGGGAAGTACTGCTCAGTAGCTTTCATTTGAATGGTCACACTTTAGGATTTCATCCACAGACTGTAGGGTTAGAACCACCTTGTGCAGCATTATAAACAGCACCCGCAGCTCCGGCTGGAGCCCAAGGTTTTTTTTACTGCTTAGAACTCAGAGTAATATCACTTGAGTAATATACTTTAGGGAGGCCCATTTTGACTCTCTTTTAGCCTCAAACCGTCTGACCTACTGTGAATACTTCTGTTAAATAAAAAAACTAACAAAGTTCGCCTCGCCATACACAATACTCAGTCAGCCTTTTTAACTGAACACCATAATTGATCTTCTTAAAGTTCCTAAACAGAAAGTTTAGTAACTGCCTTTTGAATGCATGTGGTATCACGTAATCTCGGCCGTGACGAAAATATGAAAAGAACAACATGTCAAATCCGCTGCATTTGTCAAATGCGTTAGGAAAGTGCTGCTCAGCAGCTTTAGGATTTCATCCACAGACTGTAATGTTAGAACCACCTAGTACAGCATAATAAACAGCACCACAGGAAAGTACTGCTCAGTAGTATCCATTTGAATGGTCACACTTAAGAATTTCAAATACAGACTGTAAAGTTAGAACCACCTTGTACGGCATTATAAACAACATCCACAGTTCCCGGAGCCCAAGGTTTCTTTTACTGCTTAGAACTCAGACAAAATTGACAGGTTGGTTTCCAGTGGAGCCCACTGGAGTAATACACTTTAGGGAGACCCATTTTGACCCTCTTTTAGCCTTAAACCGTCTGATCTACTGTGAATGCTCCCGTTAAATAAAAAACTAACAAAGTTGGTCACCTCACCATACACAATATATACTCAACCTTTTTAACCGAACACTTCGTAATTGCTCTTCTTGAAGTTCCTAATGAGAAAGTTTAGTAACTGCCTTTTAAATGCATTTAGTATTTAGAGACAATTTGATTGATAAATCCATCACATATTACAAAGGATTGCTCATTTGCATTTTAAGGAGTTTGACCCTCTTGGAGCCCCAAAATGTCTGTGACAGGAAACAAAAGTCAGTAGTTAATAAAGTGCGAAACGCCATCGCATGGACAATTTTTTTTTCTCAGTCGTGAGAATATTTGAGATGTATTCACGTCTGCGTTCTTGACCTTCGGTACAAAAATGCCATGCGAGTAAAACAGCGAGTGCAATTTTGGCAAATGGTACCCGCACTGCTAATAACATAGATGTTATTCAACTAGCTTTGGGTTTGTATTGGTAAAATATTGCTCACCTTTATACCTTACGAAGAAGAGCAATCCCCCCATATTTAGTTTTCCCAATACAAGCACTTTCTTTTTTGAAGTATGGCTCTTTGACAAATTTGTTGACAGCATATCTTGCTAGAGAAACGCACGCTAACGATATTATAAGATTATATTGTTTCACGCCACTTTTGAAGAAGTTTTGACAAAATTGTAGACAGACACCCAAGACAAGGTTATCAGTTTACTGATGAGCATTTTTTGATAGCACAACTGATTCAGTGCAGGGAAACCAATTTATGAGCGGTCCAAGGGAACGCCCAGAAACCCAATCAGAATACTTGACATCATCGTGGGCTAGTTGAGTCTCATCATGACATCCGAAACTTATTATCCAATCACAGGGCTTGTCACTTTATCGGCATTACAATGCTGTAATGCCAAGATGCTTATGCTCAAAACTCTGTGTACTGGCTCCGTCGAATCTGCGAGGCGGTATCGTTACCAAAAAACAGGAACTAATTATTTTTCGGTTGATTGAGCAGTGGGTAGGTAGCTTTATCATCGCAATGGACTTAGCTTATTGATTTTTAGCGAGGTTATATCCAGTGTAGTGATAAGTGGAGGAAATGTTATATCAGTAAGATTTGAAGCACTATATAGTATTCGGCATAAAGTAGGGGCTTAACACTCGCTATTGATCCACTGTTTGTCTTATGATTGTGGTTTGTTTCAAAGCATGTCTCTCTTTCCAGGCTCAACGCAAAATCATCAATCCAATAGAATTGCATCCTCACTCACGGATTCTCCAAGCAGAACACTTCTCAAAGAGGCGAATTAAGGACAGACAAAAAGCAAGACGTCTCGCAAAAGGTAATATTATATTATCCGTACAAGGTGGTTCTATTGTTGTAAGGCTAGAAAGATAAACTGGCGATTTATACGGCCTTACAACCTATATAATACAGTCTTAATAGCATACAAGAACTAGATGATTGTTCAGCTTCAAAAACGATGATGTAAGTTTGCAAAACGGTTGGTTTTGTTTTGTTTTGTTTTTTTAGCACAGTCGTAAAGTTGGATTTTGGAGACGAAAATTTAAGTAGAAATCCGTAGTTACTTGGTGTGCTCCTTAAAAGCGTATGATACATGGTTTAAGCAGATGTTGCAACAGCTGTTGAACAGTGTATCATGCCATGTTGAATCAGTGTTGAAATAGGCCATTCAACATGTTGAACGTCACAGTTGTTGAACGAAAATAGAGACACTGGCTCTGTTCCGTTTACAACAAGTTGTTGAGCAACAAATGTTGAATGATGCATGTTGAACATTGTATCATTCGCATTTCAGATGATCGTGGAAATGGCTTGCTCATTCGCCTCAAACACTCAGTTTTTGGTCATGAACCGAGTAAACACTCTTTCGTGTTACCTATAGGGAACTATAGCGACATCCTGGGTTTGTATCCCACGCACTGACGTCAAAACGTTTCTTTTATAATCTGATGGGCTTAAAATCGCGGGTTTTTTTGCGTTCGTTCTGTTTAAGTACCAAGACGGAAATCGCATCATTCTTTTCGTATACATAACATAGATTTCCTTGTCATTTATGTAATAAAATACTAGTTTCAGCACAATACAGTATTTTACTTCACAGGGTTGAAGACAGGTACAGATTGCTTGGTACATGAGTTGTTTTCATCTTTGCAATTATGCGAAGGTTGTAAATTCGGAGCAACAACAAAATCCGAGACTGCATGTTTTTGTAATTTTATATCAAAGAGGTGTTATGGCAATCGCCTTGGAAAATGGATAATTTTACACAAAACTAACAAAGCTTTTCGTATTTTTTGGGCGAACCAGGAGAAGCCTTAACAATAATAAAAACTTAATTGATATCGAAGTTACTACATTTGGTGTATAGCAATCGTGGTAAACGCTCAATGAAGAAATTGCCCCACCTTCTTTCTAAAGCCGACGCCTAAGAAAGAATTGTACAGTAGAAATGTTGAATATTTCTTGGAGCTGGGCGCATCACGGATTATTGCCCTTGATCACGTTTTTGCTTTTGAGTATTTGTCCCCTTAGTTCACGTTAATTAGTTCTGGTAGTTAATTTCCAGAGCCAAACGTTTGGCATGTAATACGGTACTTTCACATTCACCTTTCTCTCTCGTGCCAAGTGGCACATGAGATCCTTTAGTGTATCATGTCTATCATTAAAGCTATTGAGCGAAACTTGCTTGGTTTTGTTTTATTCTAAACAAGGTGATTTTAACTTTTAAGTGCGTCTGCACGACTGAAATTCTACGTGTTACGAACACACTAACGTTCGAGCAGCACGTTCCAGTGTTGTTGTTAAATTTATTATGCTGTAAAAGGTGGGTCTATCTGTGGATAGACTGCAGTGCGACTATTCCAAAAAAAAAAAGCTATCCAGCAGTGCTCTCCTGCGGTACTGTTTGTTTTATATTGCTAGAAAAATAATAATTGGAATTTTTCCTAGTTTTGAGCTTGCATAGGTTCTCGTAGAAGTAAATACTACTGCTGCAATGGCTTTAATTTTAATGTTTTGTGTCAACAAATTAATCACTCCCTAGATAAATGGGGTTTTATTTCTAATTCACAGTGGGGGCACTCTTTTCCCTTTTTTATTTTAGCTATTTTAGACCAAAATCTATGGATTTCATACCATATATCCAAACTTTTGGATATATCTTTCTCTTTTTAAGCGAATATGGCCCAAAATCCGATAGTAAATTTCAAACTCATAAGCGCAACATACCCTCTTTCAGACTAATACGAGTAAAAAATATCCCTTATTGCAGTCCAAAAAGGCTTAAGGTTAATACCCTTTGAACCGCACATACCTTTGTAGCTAATATAGTGAGAGTACTCTTAAGGATTTTATTCTAAAACGATTGCTTTTGGAAAACCAAGTCACTCTGTTATATGTCTTAGTTTTAGTGCCAACTGGTTCATCACCACCAGCAATACAGTTATCTGAATCAAAATAAACTGAAAAGAAGAATAAATAAGCACATTAAGAAAAAATGTGCTAGTGAATAGGAGCCAACTTTTGCTCAGCAGTAACCTTAAAGTTAACGATCAACTTAAAACTTAAAGCTTCACCTGGCTGCAAGTGTCTTGATTATCCCCTACTTTGATAAAAAAAGTATTTTTATTTTTAGTGTAAGACCCATGCAGAAAGGCGGGAAGGAATGACAGGATTGTAAGATTCTATTTCTGTTCAGTACCATTGTTGAGATCCACCTATTCATAGTTCAATTTACGTGAACAGAAATATTTTACATGAAACTGGCTCCAGGTTTCAATCAATACACTCAAAAGGATTTATACTTGCAATTGACGAGTGGGTGGGCGCTTATTTCTAACCATGCAGCCTATCACTGCGGTTATATAAGAGAGTCCACCAAGTACACAATAATGTACTGATCATTTCAAACCTTTAACATCTTCCCCCCGGGGGGGAGGGGGAGGAGGTGGAGGGGTGGGCAAACACCTGAGCATTTGTTCAAATCCCCATCCAAGGGTCATGTTAGGCAATCAAATGTTCCTACCCCCGGAAAACAACGATATACATTACATCAACTCAGTCCATTTTATTATAGCAGCTGACCTTGGCCGAGTCAAAAGTTAGAACCACCTTGAACAACAACATACACTACACCACAGACAGTACTGCTCGACAGCTTTCATTTGAAAGGTCACGCTTAAGGATTCCCGATCCACAGACTCAAAAATAGAACCACCTTGTACGGCGTATTAACAGCACCACAGGAAAGGACTAATCCCGGTAGCTTTAATTTAAATGCGCACGCGGCCTGGGTTTGCATCCCGAAAAATTCACAGCGGCAGTTTAATGTAAGCCTTGAGACAGCCTTCGGAAGTGAAACAAAAATTTTGCATATCAGTGATTTAATGGCCAATAAGACTAACTCTAGTAATAGCTTTCTCCCGAGAGTGGGGGGGGGGGGGGAGTGGGGGGGGGGGGGAGTGGGTACTCAACAAAGTTTTGTACGTGGATGCTCCACCCCAAGGTCCAAACCCTTACCCTTTCATATACCGTTTTTGACAGAAAAGGTACCCCTTTCATTTACATTTCATTGAAAATGGTACCTCTTTCATATAGCCTTTATGCGCGTCTGTTTGATATAATTTTGAAAGGCGCTTTTTATAATACTTAACTCTTTAAGCCCTAGTATCAAAATTTAAATTTCTCCTTTCTTGTCCCAATACATTTCCTATAGAAGTAGTGGGGAGAAATTGTTTATATATCAAGAGAATTCATCCCGTGTGATCATGTCCTTAATTCTCATGTCCTTTTTGATTGATAAGGCATTGATATTACAAGGAGAAATTTGATGCTGATCACTCTTAGGGCTTAAAGGGTTAAATGGCAGTTTTCCCTACCTTTTTTTTAAACTTCAACTCGTGTTTTCCCTACCCTTTCATATACTTCAACTCATGAATTCCTTACCCTTTCATATACCCCAGCCTCAAAAAGGTACCCCTTTCGGGCGGAGCATCCCCGTATCGCCCATTATAGGGAGTAACCCCCCCCCCCCCCGGGAGCTTTCTACAGTGTTAGAGACTGAGAAGTGAAAGTCCCCGTGATGTTTCTAAACGTGGGAGGCTTACTTTCTTACAGCCCTTGTTAAGAGAGATTATTAAAACTGACACAGCCATAAGCACATCTTGTAATCAGTTTTAAGAGATTTTAAGAGATTACTTCGGAATAAGACATTGTTTAACCACTGATGTACCGCTTTAGTATAGATGGACAGCAATATTGGTTTTCTTTGAATAAATGTCCACTCGAAAAGGATAATAGACGGGAAAAAAAGGGAAACTGCACGATCGAATGGTGTGCCGAGCTAAAGAATTAACCCACACACTCGAACTCCATGTATGTACCGCTGTGGTATAGATGGACAGCAATATTGATTTTCTTGAATAAATGTCCACTCGAAAAGGATGATAAAAATAGGAAAACTGCACGATCGAATAGTGTGCCGCTAAAGTGCTTTTAATAATAGAAGCAGCTAAGGAATTAATCCACAGTTTGAAAGTGAAAACCGCATTACAATTGAGCCAAGGCTACGTTGGAAGTGCAAGGTTAACGGTGTTTCTTTCCTAAATGTCGCGGCAGTGAAGAAATAAAAAACAGTCAGGAATTTTTAATGTCCGAAGCAGACTCAAGCCGAAAAGCTGATTCATGAGACAGGGCTTGACTTATGAAGCGGAAAGGGTCGGCAGTTTTTTCTTACTCGAATTCGTTTGAATTTATCAGCTATTTATCTTTACACATTTTGAACGTGTTTCTCGGCCAGTCGTCGCGAGTACTAATCTCTGCGCAGACGTCCTTAGGGCTCGTCACGCAATCTTTCCTCCCCCACGTGGGGGAGGAAAGATTACGTGACGAGCCCTAAGGACGTCTGCGTAGGAGGCTATAATCTCTCTTGACTGTTATCACCGCAAACACTTCAGTAGACGCCGTAAACATTCATGTGTCCTCCGCGATCCGTTAAGGGTCTGCTGTCACTCCGTAAGCCTCGTGAGACTTGTTGCTTTGTTTTGTGTTTGACAAATTGTAGAAATTCCAATTCCTGAACGTGATTTATAGAAGTTATTTTTGCATTTGCAGCTAAGTTGGGTGGGGGTAAAAACCGCATGTCCCGCTTTTCATTGTTTATATTAATCCAGTACTTGACAAATTCTTTATAGTTTATCTTTTTAAAGTCTAAGGAGAAAAATATTTGCAGGTTCGAGTCATTTAATTTTGATAACTGCCGATTTTCCTCGATACATTTGAAAATGTAAAGTCACTTTTTTGGTTTTCGTTTTTAAGCTCTATATTAAAAAAAGTCAACAAGCAGAAATGAAATCTCGCCAACAATAGTCCCAACCAATGGAATACTGCCATCAGTACGCTATAATTATATTGCGAAATGACATTGAATCTGTGTCGAAATGGTGGTTCTAACTTTTGAGTCTGTGTCACCATTCAAACGAAAGCTATTGAACAGTACTTTCCTGTTGTGCTGTTTATTATGCTGTACCAAGTGATTTCAACTTTTAAGTAAGTGAATGAAATCCTTAAGTGTGACCATTCAAATGAAAGGTATTGAACAGTACTTTCCTGTGGTGCTGTTTATTATGCTGTACAAAGTGGTTCTTACTTTTGAGTCTGCGATGAAATCCTAAAATGTGACCATTCAAATGAAAGCTATTGAACAGTACTTTCCAGTGGTGCTGTTTATTATGCTGTACAAGGTGGTTCTATCTTTTGAGTCTGTTGATGAAATCCTAAGTGTGACCATTCAAATGAAAGCTACTGGGCTGGAATTAAATTTCAGACCGCGACACAAGCAGTGGCGTACAAAATTTCGATGATTAGGCGGAAAAGTAGAAAAAACAATCATTACTATTTGTTTGTATTCCTCGAGAGCATTTAGCAGCGCTGAATCAATTTACGTACTTGAAATCAACAGTTCGAAAATCAAACGTTCGATTCTGTTCAGTCGATTCGTGTTTTTCTTTTGTGAATTCTACTTCGTTCGATGACCCGAACTTAATCGAACTTTTTCGTTCGATTGAGTTCGAAAATCGAACGTTCGATTTTGTTCGATTCGAAATTTTTTTGTAAGTTCGAGTTCGTTCGATGGCCGAACTCCATCGAACTCTTTCGTTCGATTGAGTTCGAAAACCGAACGTTCGATGTGATAGGGCGGGTAAAGTGTGACCATTTAAGTAAAACCTATTGAGCAGTACTTTCCTGTGGTGCTGTTTATTAAGTTGTACAAGGTGGCCCGAATTTATGAGTCTGTGGATGAATTCCTGAAGTGTGACCATTTAAATGAAAGCTATTAAGCAATGCTTTTATTTGTGCTGTTCATTTTAATATTTTAAAATAATAAACCAGTTTAGGAATTTGATCTAACTTACGTGCTTTCGATAGTGAAAGGAATAAGCTCCCTTCTGGCTATGCATGTCAAGAATGTCAGAGTTTGTTTGAAAACTTGTCGCTTAAACTTGAAATGATATAATTACATATGCGATTATGATTTACGCAAACCATAGAGGAACAATTTGTAAACAACTTATTGTTCCGTAATGCAGGTAAGTATTGTTTAACGAGTACTTCATATTTGACAGAGTTGTTTGTCGTTTTCATATTACTTCATATGTGACAGAATTTCGTGTGTTTTGGTGAACTTTTATTGGTGAGGACACTTTGTGATGCCAGTCATGGAGTAGCCTGGCCTCCTCCGCCTGCATTTCTGCACATATCTCTAACCGGAAGGCTTAGAATGGGCGTTTTCAGCATTGTTATTCTTCTCCTTAGTAAGCCCTTCCATTTGTCTATCGTTAAGATTATTAGGCCACCCTTTTTAAATATGAAACATCTGAAGCTATCGCCTGTCTTTGGTAAATTTAAAAAATGCGAGTGAGTGAGACAAGAATTAGAATTCTGCCTTCTCTCAAAATGTTGTAAAGTAGTTAAACCAATATTAAACTAGAGTAGGGTCAGCATTCGATAGAAAAGGCAGGGCATCCTTGTTCATGGCACTAAAGGAGGCGACAAATAATCGCCTAAAGGCGGCAAAATCGGCCGCTGCCGCCACATTGTGCAAGCAGGATTGTTTTGCCAGTGGAATGGACTTTTAATCGGGGAGGGGGGGGGGGGGGATATTCCCTTCAATAGGTGTGTGCCGCGAAGGTTTTAAACCCTGAGCCTATGTAAAGGTAGAAAATCAAAAATCGATACCTTTTTAAGACCCCAAACCAGAATTGAGTTAACGGGTCGTTTTTATTTCTTTTCTGTACATGGCAAGTTTAGCATCAATAATAAAATACTAGACTATGGCTAGTTTAATAATACACCATCATAAGCAACCTAATAACAAAATTTAAATTCTCATTCCTTGTCCCTATACATTTCCTGTAGAAGTAGTGGGGAGAAATTATTTGGATATCAAGAGAATTCAGCTTGTGTGATCATGTCCTTAATTCTCATGACCTTTTTGATTGATAAGGCATTGATATTACAAAGAGAAATTTGATGCTGATCACTCTTAGTGCTTAAAGGGTTAAGGATTGAGCGCCTCAAAAACCATACCCTATCCCCCGGCACACCTATATAACAATCGAATAAGAAGCAAAGGACCGCCAACGAAAATGCTGCTGGTGTACGTAGGATCTAGAGAAGATCTATCCAGCCAAAAACAGTAATACAAATAAAGTAAGCAAGGCTGTTTTTCTATCTTTTTGCTGCTGCACCGTGCTGACGAGACCCAACCAGGTCGAAACAGCTGTCCACAGTTGCATTTTGGCTTTCAGTTTAAGCTCTATTATGTCGTTGTCGCGTTAAATGTTCTACGTAGTATCAGCCTTGCTTACTTTATTTGTACACCTATATAGCTTACATATGGGAGTATCCCCCCGGACTTCTAAATATGCTTTGAAAACAAACAAAGTATCGGCGTAAGTCTTTGACAAATATGTTCCGTCCCGTTGTGCAGTCCAGGAGTGTCAGCATAAGTTGTGTTAATTCGTCTCCACGTTTTTTTAACCCTTTCTTAGATAACTGACCTTTCGTGAATACCGTGAGATTTATATAGAGAGTAAAACCTTACAAACAACAGACTTATCAAGTTTTTAAAGCTTTTTAAGAGCATGGTAAACATTAACATTAAACATTAGCATCGTGAACATTACAGAGTCAAAAGCTACAATCAACTTGTATTGTATTCCACAGTGACTGCTCAGTATCGGTAAGTGGCATTTTAGTGCTCGCAATTTAGAATTTCATACACAAACTCAAAAGATAGAACCACCTTATAGTGTATTCAAAGGGGACAGACCTCAAATAAATGTGGCTACTAAATATATCTGAATTTCGTAACTGTTCATCAGTAGGATGCCCAAAATGCGTGCAATTCCACAATTGGTTTCGGCTCCATTAAATCCTATACCAATTGCAGAACATTTTAGGAGGAGCCACCCACAGTGTGAAAACAGATACTGACAAGACATTAGCAAGGAAACTGTGACAACGCAAAATAAATGTAGTACGTTAAATAACGAACTAAGCACACACGTCAACTAATTAAGCCAAGCACGCGCACAACTTAGGGAAAATTGCGCGCGCGCACCTGCATTAACCTGAATAGAAGCAATATAGAAATTAAATAGGCGCGCAAGGATGATATAAAGGATCTAAAATGACAAAGGATACGGCGGTGTTTCTCAATTCTGGATTGCTAGTCTAATTTCTCGTAGTGTAGTGCCATACGTCTCAATGATAGCACTGTGGCGTTTGTAGAATTTAGTAAACGATTTACGAAGGAGCGTAGATTTGAGCCCTTGGTGAAGGATATACTTGGTGATGTATGATGTACTGGAATCCCGATTTCCCCCCAGGGGGGTACTCCCTATAATGGGATATATAGGAATGCTCCGCCCGAAAGGGATACCTTTTTTGAGGCTGGAGGTATATAAAAGTGTAGGGATTTCACGAGTTGAAGTATAGGAAAGGGCACGGGAAAACTGCTATTCAGGTATCCTGACTCCCGCCACAACGTGAACTGAATAAAGAATATTATTGTTTGGTTCACATCAGTAGTGGTAAAGCTTGATGTTTGTCCGTGGATATCAAGGGAATACTAAAGAGATTTAGTGTTTCTTCTGTAGGTTTATAAAAGGGGTGCCATTTTCTATGGAAGATATATGAAGGGGTTTCTTTTCTGCCAGAAACGTTATAAAAAAAGGTAAACGTTTGGACCTCGGGGCGGAACACCCCGCACAAAACTTTGTTGAGTACCCCATCTCTGGCTTGAACCTCCCGATAACTCGAACCAGTTAAACTTCGTTTTCCCTGGATTTGCTTCAGTCAACACTGCAATTTTACCCCCGATTTCTCGAACCCTCGTTAACGTGAAACTCCTGCAAACTTGAACCACGTTTGGGCTCCCGTGAGAAAAACTGACCCTCGATATAAAACTCGGACCTCTGGAAATTTATTAACCACACTTCAGTAGTTCCGATCGATTTATGCCACCTTCGATTTCTCGAACCAATTTTCGTTTTCCTTGGAGGTTCAAGAAATCGGGACTTTACTGTGAACAGCAAAATAGAAAAGTACTATCTCGGTAGCTTTCCGGCATTTGAATGGTCACACCTTAGGATTTCATCCACAGACTCAAAAGTTAGAACCACCTTGCACGGCATAATAAACAGTACCACAGGAGAGTACTGCTCAGTAGCTCAGTCATTTGAATGGTCACACCTTAGGATTTCATCCGCAGACTCAAAAGTTAGAATTACCTTGTACAGCGTAATAAACAGTACCACAGGAAAGTACGGCTCAATAGCTTTCATTTGAATGGTTACACTTTAATTTAGGATTTCATCCGCAGACTCAAAAGTTAGAATTACCTTGTACAGTATAATAAACAGCACCATTTTCATTTGAATGGTCTTTCTTTAGGATTTCATCCACAGACTCAAAAGTTAGAATCACCTCGTACAGCAGTACCGCACGAGAAGCCGAGAATAGTTTTCATTTGAATGGTCGCAATTTGTCATTAGATAGATAGATAGATAGATGGATGTTTTTTTTTAAGTTTAAAAATTAAAGCCTATTATGCTGAATTACATCAAAAACTTTACAATCGGCAGTAAAAATCTAAAATTACAATTCAGATATAAAATATAAAATCATCTACACATGTACAAATCAAACTAACTAGGATACTTAGGAGATATACAACCGCTACGCCTACCTATGTGCAATTACTAAAAATAAAACTGTTCTTGAGTCTGTTTGTTTTACAAACTGGGGCATGGAATTTTCGGCCATTTCTCAGATTGATGCTGCAGTTGTTAGGCGTAGGTAGGACTGTAGGAGATTGTGCAGTTTATGATCGGAGTTGTTACAAATGTCCTCGAATAGCTTGGACGTTAGGGCTCTTCTACGGTCAGAAGGGCTATCTAGGTTGGAGACAATTAGTGCATCACGATAGGTAATAAAAGGGAAAACAATTCTCGTAGCATGCTTCTGTAAACATTCTAGTTCTTCGGAGAGATAGGAGGGTAGTGCGTTATGGAAAGCAGGACAAGCCTACTCCATGATTGGACTTTAAGAGCTCTTTAGTTGCAATGTTTGCTCTCTTTAGTTGCCTAAGAAAATACAAACGAACTGACCCCTTCCTCGCGATTTCAAAAACATGGAAGTTCCATCTTAAATCACTAGAAATGTTCAGACCCAAAAGCTTGACACTCGACACCATCTCGATTGCTTTCCTGTTGACAAGAATGGGAGCAAAGTATGAATTATTCTTAGCGAATGAAACTCGTAATTCTTTGCATTTCGCCTCATTGAGTTGAATCCGGTTTTTGAAACAGGTTTTCATCAGACTTTGATGCCAACCAATTCATTTACGGCATCTTGGATCTTGCTTGTTTTATCCTGTTTGCAGGTTCGGCGATGGTCGCCGGTGTCATCGACGTATTTCCAAAGTTCCGTGTTCCTAGTGTTAATATCATTATGATTATTATTCTCTATATGACCTCTAACTGAGACTTTTAAAATAGGTACGCACATGGAATGTTACTGACACCACTTTTGCACCTTCAGGCGCTTTCTTTTAGGATTAATCCACAATATAAATACTCGTTTTAGAAGGAAGAATGGTTCTTTGGGACTTGTTCCTTTTTTATGGTGATCAGTGTTCATTCTGCACAAGATAGCAGCCATTTTTTTTTCATCGTGGCTGCCGCTCCAGGTTTTAGTCTTTTTGTTACTGGATGCGAGAGGCAGAATAGCTTTCTTTTGACTTTTAAAATAGGTACGCACATGGAATGTTACTGACACCACTTTTGCACCTTCAGGCGCTTTCTTTTAGGATTAATCCACAATATAAATACTCGTTTTAGAAGGAAGAATGGTTCTTTGGGACTTGTTCCTTTTTTATGGTGATCAGTGTTCATTCTGCACAAGATAGCAGCCATTTTTTTTTCATCGTGGCTGCCGCTCCAGGTTTTAGTCTTTTTGTTACTGGATGCGAGAGGCAGAATAGCTTTCTTTTGACTTTTAAAATAGGTACGCACATGGAATGTTACTGACACCACTTTTGCACCTTCAGGCGCTTTCTTTTAGGATTAATCCACAATATAAATACTCGTTTTAGAAGGAAGAATGGTTCTTTGGGACTTGTTCCTTTTTTATGGTGATCAGTGTTCATTCTGCACAAGACAGCAGCCATTTTTTTTTCATCGTGGCTGCCGCTCCAGGTTTTAGTCTTTTTGTTACTGGATGCGAGAGGCAGAATAGCTTTCTTTTGAGAATTCATATTCCATGTATAGAGTCGAACTTCTTAAAAACAATCAACAAATGGACAGACACACGAAACCGCATTGCGGACGTGTCTGAAAGAAAGAATAAATGAATGAACGAACGAAAAAACGATTAATTTCATTTGAGTGCTAGAGGTAAAACATATGAACGCCTTTATTTTGTCCACTCGTTAAATTTATAATAAACTTAGTGCAAAAAACTTTACCGAAATCAAATGCAACAACTTGGTCTTAATTCTTATTACACAATATGCAAATCTTTCTCTATTTAAAATAGCAACATGAATAACAATTAAAAATTTGTAAAACTTAGCCTGCATGCTTTTTTTTCTTTGAAAACCATGTTTTATTGAAACGTTATACCGTTTATCTTTTTATCAGGAAGTCGAGGTTGCTACTCCTCAAAATTTTAAGACCGTGTTAAGAATGTGCTCAGACTAATATTTTAGAGATTTCGTTAAGAACATCTCTATATTGTCCTCTTGTTTTTACAATGAGCTAAACAGGGATGAAATGAAACGAAACAATTTTGTCTGAGTAAATGTACGATTCAATGGAGATCAAAATGCTAGAATACATCTGTTTTGCTGAAACATTATACCGTTTATCTTTTAAAAAAATATACTCTTTTTTGTAAGAACCTTTTTATCAGGACGTTGAGATTACAATTGGTGAGAACGTGTTAGAATGTACCCAGACTAAGATTTTAGAGATTTGGTTAAGAACATCTTTATAATTGTCCTCTTATTTTTACAATGAGCTAAACAGGGATAAAAGTGAAACGAAACAATTTTGTCTGAGTAAATGTACGATTCAATGGAGATCAAAATGCTAGAACATGATACATCAGTAATGTTGCATGTACCGCTTTATTTTAGTCTCAGTGCAAAGTATACATTCAAACAGTTTTTCATTTAGCAAAAGGGCTTCAGACTGAACAAGACAACATCCTGTATCTAAAACGCATGTAGAAATTTCCCTTTTCCCTTATCCGTTTACATTCAAAACTTAATAACTGAAATACTATACATTTGTCTTAAAAACACATAAGAACGTTTTTAGTCTTAAATCGGCAAAAACATAAATAACAACATAAAATAAAAATTTTAACTCCCGGCTCAACCTCAGCTCAAAATTAGACGTTCTGTGTAAAAACAAAAGGAAAGAGTTCAGAAAAGTGAACATATTAGCACGTTTTCTGGCTCAAATCGCCAAAAAATGCTCGATAACAAAGTTCACTACTTTGGCTCAATCTTATACCCCATTCACACCAAAGCTTAAACATGTTTAAATGTTGTTTAGTTTACAGCAGGTTTAGAAAAATACCTCCTAACCTCCCGTAATATTTGGAGTGAAATCTTTACTAAAAGAAACTTTATTGACTTTATTACCATTCCAGGTAGTTTGAGTCATAAACATTTCAAAACGCTCAAGATAGAGGCTAAATTGTAGTTAAACTAAACAACATTTAAACATGCTTAACCGTTGGTGTGAATGGGGCATTAGGCTAAACGTTAGACTTTCAGACCGTGCAAATGAAAACAGTCGGGATCCCGTTTGTTTTACAGTAATTTTCATAGCCAAATTTCGAACTTTAATTTGTCCAGTTTCGTACTTTTTTCCCCATTGAATTGAAGGGATTGTACCTTTTGAGTCTGTGATGAAATCCTCTTTTTACATACTTTATTGGCTTCCCCAAAGAGGCTTTTCAAAGACAATATTGACTTAATCTAAACAAAATATATTAACACAATTGACTACCGATTACAGTTAAAAATAACAATAGACTCCCATAGTTTTCAGTTTCTTTTTCTTCTATTGAGCAACAACTTCCTGTGTTACTGTTTGTTATGCTGTACAAGGTGGTTTTAACTCAGTTTTGAGTCTATGGATAAAATCCTAAAGTGTTGCCATTCAAATGAAAGCTCCCTGAATCAGTGTTTTTCAGTGGTTCTGTTTATTCTAGAATATTTTTCAAAACAGAATTTTGCAATTGCTCCAATTTCGAACTTCCGCGCTGTCGATATTAAAAGGAATAATATGCATAGCGTTAAAATTTCGGGGTTCGCAACTGTCGGGTGACAAAAAAGTGTGCCATATATCCGCGATTAATTCACCTTCTTTTCAAAATCGTGACAGATGTGAAAACATTAAGATAATTTTTATTTAAAAAGGTATTTGTTAGGGATATTTTAACAGATGTGTCCTTTTCAGTCGTAACTCAATCTATGTATTATTTACGTTAAAAAGGGTTCTTTAGCAAGCGCTCTTGGATTGTATTGTGAGCCGGTGTGGTGAAATGAATTATTGGGAGCGCTCCTGCGATCTTTCCGCAGGTTTCCGACTTTGTTTCTTACAGAGCTTAAATTTACCTTTGCCAGGGTCGTATAGGTATCGAGGGGGGGTCGTTACTTTTGGGGAATCGCTGCTATCGAGAATTAATAACAACATATCGTCAAATGTTATCGTTACTTTCGGAGGGTCGCTACTTTCTGGGGCTCGTTCCTTACGGAACTTTACGGTATATTAGTATACCACGAATTTCGGAGTTTGCTAGAAAGCTTGTCGTTTGTACTTTCTTATTGTGCTATTTGTTTTTCTGTTTTTACCCAATATCAAATTACAAATTCTCCTTCTTTTTCCTCATACGTTTGTTATGGAAGTAGCGGGGAGAAGTTGTCCAAATATCACAAGATTTCATCTTGGCTGATCCTTTGCTTAATTCTCATGACCTCCCTGATTGACTACGCATTGAAATTTGGTGATATTGACTATTGGTGCTCCGTTAATTCATCTTGTGGTGGGACTAAAACTTAAAACTCTAAAACTTAAACTACTACTACCACAAAGCTCTACTTCTGACATACTTTACACATCAGTGAGATAAATCTTTGTGCAAATTTTCAAGTTGAAAGAGTGCTTTTTTTTTTTAGAAATATAATATTTTGAAGTTTCATCAAATTTGGTTATGCCTGAAACACCGGGATTCTCAAATGTTTTCAATTTTCAGAAACTATAGCATTGTAAAAGCGTCATCTTAATATAACTGAAGAGAAAACTAGGCATATTTACTTCATAACTTGCTTGATTTCTTGAATCAGTTTTATCACCGCCATGTTGCATGGTTTACTGGAGAGGTACACTAATCCACTAGCATGGCGGAAATTTATTTTTTCCATAATTTTGTTCGGAAGACAACTACAGAGCTGGATTCTCACGCTGTAAAAATAGTTTGTTTTTACCTATTTTTAATGCTTTTGAGTTTGGATCTTTGGTGAATGGAAGCAAACTTATTTTGACCTATGGAATGAAAACCAAGAATACCCTCATTTGGGACAGTATTGTCTTGCCTGCGATCAGAACCCACCGTACATGGCGTCGGATTGACGTAAATTGGAGTGATTTAACATCTTTGTGACTGAGTGAGGCTTTTCCGGTGGAAACCAGTTATTGTCTGCTTAACCTTGATTGTCTTCCCGCAAATTCTTTCCATCTGATGGATACGAAACATCAATAACTTTGACGTAAATTGGAGTGATTTACACCTTTGTGATCGAGTGAGGCTTTTCCGGCGGGAAGCCAATAATCTGAGTAATCGCCTTCTCTCTCTGATTATGATAATCTTCCTACAAATTGTTTTCATCTGGTGGGCGCGAATTATACATACCGTATTTTCTCGATTAAACGCCGTGCCCCGAATAAACGCCGGGTATGATAGAGGAAGTTGTAAGTAAGCCCCTCAAACGTTTATTTGTGGTATAATAAACTTAAGATTTAAGGGCAAGGTACACGGCTGCCAAGAAAAACGAATAATAACCCTTTCTTTGAAAATGGTGGGCAAGAAAAAACTGCTGATTCAAAGAAATGCCGGGTCCACTAGGCCAAGTTTGAAATAAACGTCGGGGGCGTTTAATTGAGAAAATACGGTAAATGAACTTGCTAGTCTGTAGCAGTTTTAAAAAAGTAAATATTTTATAACTAAATAGAAGCGGTAGCTCTTGATAACTCAGTCGAGTGTCGGTTTAAAGCAGTTTCCCCTGTTTTACTCCATTTTTACGATAATTAACCCTTTAATAACTCCCAAGCTAAAGAGTGCCAAACATTAACATTCACGAAAAATCCCAAATTTTATTTTGAAATACAAATAGTACAATGCAATAGTATCGCGAAGAGGTTTCACTTGAATGGTCACACCATAGGATTTCGTCCACAGACTCAAAAGTTAGAACAAATGGTACCATGCAAAAGTACTGCTGAAGAGGTTTCATTTGAATGGTCACACCATAGGATTTTGTCCACAGACTCAAAAGTTAGAACAAATGGTACAATGCAATAGTATCGCGAAGAGGTTTCACTTGATGGTCACACCATAGGATTTCGTCGACAGACTCAAAAGTAAGAATTACTGTACACACTACACCATAATTGACTCTGGGAGTGAAAGGGTTAAACCGCAGCCGATAACTTGAAATTTTCTTTACGTTGAACAATAATAACAAACAACAAAAGCTTTATTTGCACAGTTACTACAGAGCTTTCTACAGAGCTTTCTTTCTTTCTATAACCTTTCTTTTCTTGGGTTCATACTTTGACTTGAAGTAGACTGTGAACAGTGTTCTGGTATGGGATAGGGCGAAAAGAAAGGCCGTGAAAAGAAAAGAAAAATCGGCTCGCTTCGCTCCTGGCCTTTCAGAAGGCCTGGCTAACTCGAAGTCTACCGTATGATTCATCAGGAGCTTATTACCCCTCCTGGATTCATTCAACCGGAGGCATATAAAACTGATGGGGGTGATCGTCGCCGGGGGGGGAGGATTCCCATAAAAAATACTATGACGGGGTGATCGTCGCCCGGGGGGACTCCCATATAAAAATGACGGGGGTGCTCGTCTTAAATTTTCGAAAAACACCCTAAAAGGTACCAGAATCTCGTTTGATGGGCGTGGCTCAAAAGAATATTTACCCCTTAGAGCAGACTGCCCTAAGAGGTACCAATTCTAAAACAACACATGTCATATTCCGTCATATTTTATCGGCTCATGCCCTAAAAGGTACCGCGATAATTCTAACGGCGGTTATTTTAGATTTTAGTACCCTTAGCGGTACCGATCTCCAAATTTTGACCCATTTTGGGCTCCTGACCCCTGTCATTTTTATATGGGATTCCCCCCTGGGGGGGGGGGGGATCGTCGTACCTTTTAGGGGTTAAAATTCATGATTGGGTTAACACTAATAGTGTTTGAGTTGATCCAAGATGGCGGCCACCTTGGCGGCCATTTTGGATGGACCCCCAGCAGCGCCCAACCCATAAAAAATTATTGTGATACCTTTTGGGGTATTGAGCCAGAAAATACGACGACAGGAACAAGAGGAAAAGAGAGAGTGATATTTAACCATAGAATAGAGTACCAAAGTGTGACGTCACAAAAGTTTGTGAAATTATGGAATTTGATGAGATATTCGGAAAAAGAATGATGAGAAAAGCCCGCTTGCCAAAAATTAGCATGCTATTTCATTTTGGGGGGAGATATTGGCGCTGTTACGCTCTGATGACTCCACAGAAACCCTTCAAATAGTCCAGTTTCGAATTCGCTATGACCGCTGAATTCAAACACCAATGACACATTGATACAGGGTTAGACTCGACCTGATGTAAAATATTCACAAATTCAGGCGAGAAGATGACCTGTTTAGAGCTCTGTCTATTGTTTAATTTTCAAATTTCACGCACCTTCTGCCGGTATTTGTGAATATTTTACATCAGGTCGAGTCTAACCCTGTATCAATGTGTCATTGGTGTTTGAATTCAGCGGTCATAGCGAATTCGAAACTGGACTATTTTGCCTCAGTTCCAACCGTTTGGAGCAATATTTTTCGGTTGCTATTGATACAAACATGTTTTTTGTTTATTCAAAGTGATACTAAAAATTGGTAACACTGCCTCTTTTATAACCTGGATGAGATGATTAAGGAGGGATTCAATGATTTTGATACAAACAAAAAGTGGATGATAATGAGTTGTGAATGTGTGTGCGTTTGAAAACGCGTACCACTCTCATGTAAACACTAACTACTTTCATACCAGTCTCATGCAATGACTCTGTACTGCATGGTATCACAGTTGTAACCGGTCGTCATGTAATTACCTCCCCCCCCCCCCCCCCCCCCGAGGGGAGGGGGAACTCCCATATAAAAGAGACCGAGTAAGGGTTAAAATTCTTGGTTTGGAACCACTTAGGATGTGTACTGTGAATCGAAACAGTGTGTGGTCAGAGATTTTAGGGTATTAAGTCAGAAACATTTGATGACAGGACAACTTTTCAGAAAGAATTTTTACCTCTAAGGAATAACAAAAATGCATGTTAGACCACCTTATACTCCTGTAAGTTAAACATTAACTTACAGGAGATAAAATTAATGTGAGTCACACCCACAAAACAGGTTTCTGGAACCCAGTAAGGGGTTACTTTCAAAAACGGTCATCCCTGTCAATTTCATATTGGAGTACTCCCCCCGGGATTCATTCTAACTTTTGAGACTGCGAAAGATGCTTTTTTCAAGTGTTGCTGTTAGTCTTGGAATTGGCATAAAGCTGAATTGAGGAATTGTTTCAAATTTTAAGTGTTAGTTTGTACGGAAAAGGTTTTACAACAGCAAATGGAACGCGAAGGCGCGCGAGGAAGGCGTTCTTGCGCGCCTGAATTCTCTCCCTTAAATTCCTCTTCCCCCTTCGAACGCCTGCCACGCAGGCTGTAATGTAAAGCGATTTAAATCAGTGTTAACCTGAGAGTCGCCAAGCAAACTATCGCAGGAAATTCGTCGCAGTTGTTTCTGCCCGGTTCGCCCTAAAGCACCTTTGGTTTAAATTAAGTAGTTAGCCTGATCAGCGCCGTTTAGTCGGCTTTTAATGCAATTAACCCCGAACAAATTTGCGGTAATCGAAACAAACTGCTGGCCAGTTAACGCTGCTATCAACCCACTCCATATGCACAAAAGGTCATGTTTACTGGATCCAGCGAGCGTCTTGAAGGATAAGTTACCTCTTTTACTCTCAGAGTCTATTATGGAGACATAAACTTTTGAGACTGTCGACGAAATCCTATGGTGTGACCATTCAAATGAAACGTCTTCGGCAGTACTTTTGCGTGGTACCATTTGTTATTCAATATTTTACAAAATAAAATTTGGGATTTTTCTTAAATTTTGATTTTTGGCATTCTTAGGAGTTTCAAGGTTAAATATTCTTTCTGAAGTCCACTTTGGTGGGAAGTGGAGTGCATTGTCCTCACTTCCTTCCTTCGTCAGGCAAGAGTCTTTTACCTTCAACATTTTAAAGTCAAAACAACGATCATCTCTGTAGTCGCTTTTATATTGCTGACATTTTTCCAAGATTGGGCAGAGTTTTGCTCAAATTGCTGAAATAATTTACAACTTTTTAGCAACGGCGAACTAACAGTAATTAACAACAGCCGTTTTCTGATTCAAGAGCTAGTGCATGACGATATGGTGGTGCGGATGTAGTGTGTTAATGGCTTTATTGTGGAATTTCCGTAATTCAACCTGTTGGAGGGATATCTTGACGAATGCATTGTCTGTTGCATCTTAAACCATACCCGGAGGGTACTTATTGGAGTTTATTGTGGCTGTGCTGTATGGGCTTTGATAAGATTTCCCCATCTTAGACACTGAAGATTTAATCTATTTTCAGAGTCCGGAACCATGAGATTAATCTTTACGGTTTCAGATTTGGTGTACGAAATCTTAATACTGTTGTAAGCAAGTCAAGCCAACATGTTGTAATAATCGTACTGTACGGTAAACATCAGGCCGCCACTCCAGATCAGAAAGCAAAATTATATACCTTTTTCAGACCAAAACAAGCAAAAATTATTACGCTATTTTAGACTTAAACAGCAAGTTTTCTTTACATCTATGTCCAATTTCGGCCAAACAACCATATCCTATTGTAGACTAGTAAACATCTAAATCTTAGCTTAAATTTACTGTTTTTACCATATTTCGCACTAAAACAGCAAACATTTATGTCCTTTTTCTGATTAACAGCATTTATTTAAACACGATAAAAATGCAGCAAAAGCTGATGTGGCTGATGTGATCGAGTTAAAACCGCTAAAAAGACATATGCTCTTTCAGATTCAGAAATTAAAAACCGAGCAAACATTTATTTAACCCTTGTTCAAACTAAAACTCAATACTCTTTTTCAGACTAAAGCCCCATTTGTTTAGTTTAACTACGCCTTTAGGCTCTATCTTGAACGTTTTTAAATGAAAGGACTGAAACTACCTGGAATGGTAATAAAAGTCAATAAATGTTCTTTTAGTAAAGGGTTTACTCCAAATATTCCGGGAGGTTAGAAGATGTTTTTTCTAAACCTGTTTTAAACTAAACAACATTTAAATATGTTTAAGCGTTGGCGTGAACGGGGTATGAGACGGCAAACATCTATTCCCCTGTTTCAGGACGAAATCGCTAAAATAGCTAATATAATAGAGTAATCTCGTTCCCCCGGTACCTCCAAGACAATGGGTAGTCAGTTGTGGTAGACTATTAAGAGATTATACATAAAGATTGAGTAGATTGACATTGATAATATTACGTCACAGCGTCATAGAAATGACTGGTTAGCGACAGATTCGAATTCCATATAGTTGGAAACTTGTGCGAGTTATGAACTTTTGAAAACTTGCTCTACATGAGGCAAAAGTTGTTTACTTAAAAGTTCATGCCGATAACCTTGCAGTACTTTTCAGATTTGTAACTCAACACTTTAAACACGTTCTTCTGATATTTAGCCACAATGCAAACTCTTCAAGACTGAAATTGCCGATAAACACTTATCTGGCAGATCTTGTGATAAACATAAGTTTTCACTAATCTGGGTCCATTACCGCGCAAGGCTCTTTTGAGGAGGTTGATTGTGGATTGGAGCTGACAACAGATTTCATATTCAAGATTCTAAGGTAAGGCAAACTGAAACTAGTTTACACTTTCTACGTTTGGCTCATTATATTTTAAGGTAAGAAATCGTCTTAGAAATTGCCAGAAATTCTGCATTGCTTCATCGGGACGTTTGCCCCTTTTTTTATGTAGGATTATCCATGAACTTGTGGTCATGGTTAGACTTGTTTCTAGACATCATTTACAAGGAACAGTCATTGTTGGTTATAAACCTTCGACTCCTTCCTGTCTTATCCCCGCGTCTTATCAAATAAACCGTTGCTTAACCTTGTGAAGCCCATCTGATCGAATCATGAAGAAATCCGATTGCGTGCATGTAACGGTAATCTTAGTTGGTGGATTTCATCGCCATTCTTGTGCCTCTCCTTGTTGGCGTGTTGTACGGAAACGTGGATAACAAATCATCTTGACGATTAATTTAAAAATCAAAAGCATGTGAAATATTTTCTTGCCCATTTTGGGCGACAAGGCTTTCCGGAAGCATTAAATACCTGTGCCAGAGGCCGGGGTGGACTGAAGGGGTGCAGGGGGGGGGGGGGGGGGATTGGGATGTATTATTTACATTTGTGGATGGTTGTGTCGTTGGGACTTTGAAACCCTTACCGTATACCAGACCATGTTCAGCTGTATTTTGGACCTTTGTAACCCCGTTGCAGACTAGACATTAAAAATCCCTACTCTATCCCAGACTCGCTATATTCCAAAAAAAATCTCTATCTTCAAACCCCTGTTCAGTTTCCCGCTAAATGATTTCCTATTCTAAACCAAAACTCGGTTCTGGGCAAATATATTCAACTGTTTTTTGTTTTATTACTATTTCACTTTCGTCTCAATCTATTCTCCTTGCCGTAAGCATCAGTTTGCCGTTTTTTCCTGATTTCTATACCTTTTCCCAGACTACACTGTTGAAAACTATCCTTCATTGCGGCACATACCCTGCCCATATAGCTTATATATGAGATCATCCTTTTCCCCCGGGACCAAAGTTGGTTATGCAGGGGAATTAATTTCGATTTAATGAACCATCCAAGTATCCATTCTGAACTCACAATTCTGTTGCTTAATGTATTTAAAAAATACTCTCTCTTCTCTAAATAAAATGGCATACATTAACAGTACAGACAGATTTAGTATGAAAAGCCCAACTCAGCATTAAAATTGTTTAGAAAAGGAAGAAAGGAGACGTTTGCGGTAGCCTCTGTTAAAGTATGATAAGCGAACTTATACCAATTGAATTCATGGAATTTTGTTTTTGGCCTGAATGAACTATTTTCAGTTGATAAGCCTTTGTCGGATTTTGATGACATCATAGTCATTCCGGTTATAAGCTGACCAAAATTGAAATTCTCCTTGTTAAATTTCTGTGTACGTAACCATGTAAAAATAAAAGTCTTGAGAAGTTTGTCTACTTTTGTAGTTTTGGCAAAGTATGAAAAAATCGATTGGAATACAATCATGGTCAAAAGTTGCTGTTTTTTTTTCTCATCTTTTACGTCCCTCTTCGGTTTTTCGTCCGATCATTATTTAGTCCTTTCACATGCACCCCCGGGGGGGGGGGGGGGGGGGGGACTCTGCAAATTTTTGGGCAGGGGTGTGCCGCAGGGACTCTGAGAACCATAACCTATACCAGACCATTTTAGCTGCATTTTGCAACCCTATTCTAGACTAAACACCGAAAAACCCTACCCAATCCTAGACCTATTCCAGACTCACTATTTTTCCAGAAACTCGTTCACTATCACAGTCTAAGATAGAAAAACCTTTGAATGCAGAGGTCCACACGACGCAGAAATTAAACTTACTGGTAGTTGCCGGATCTTCCTTGTGAAAGATCTCGTGCCAGGCGTCACTTGAATGTGAAAATACAAAACTGAATGCAAGGCTGGCACTACGGCAAAGGGCAGATTTATTAATAAATTTATTAATTAATAAATTAATTTATTTATTAATAAATCTGCCCTTTGCCGTAGTGCCAGCCTTGCATTCAGTTTTGTATTTTAAGTCTAAGATACCATGGGTCAGTAAAAATGCCGTACTGCCCGCCGTACCGATTTTTAAATGTCATTTGCCAGTAAACCTCGCCTAGACTAAATTCTTCACGCAACTGATCAGTTTCGCGGAAAATGATACCCTATTCTAGACCAAAACTCTCTGATTACTATACCCTTTCCCAGACAAAACTGCCTGAAAACCATACCCTTCACAGCGGCACATACCTATATAGCTCATATATGGGAGTACCCCCCCCCCCCCGGGCATGCACCCAGCATCAAACCTGTAGCCGTGGGATGTGGTAATAACTTTTGAGTCGAAACTCTACAACGTGACTATTCGCAGATCAAAGGCACCGAGCAGTACTTTCCTTTGCTAGTTGTAAGTATGCTTTGCAAAGTGGCTCTAACTTTTGAGTCTGTACATGAAATCCTAAAGTGTGCAGTCATTTCCTGTGGTATTATTTATTATGCTGTACAAAGTGGTTCCAAGTGTTGACTCTGTAAATGTAATCCTAAAGATACAGTTCTTTGTTTCTGTTACACAGCGTTTATTGGACCCCATATTGAATAATCTTCTGTCTTTGACGTATCTTGAGGTACAAGAAAGGGGTACAATTTTTTATCATGTATGTGAAAGGGGCATCATTTCGATGAAGGTTGGTATGTGAAAGGGTAGGGGGTGAAACCAGACACTTCCCCACACGAGACTTTAATAGGCATGTTGTGCGTGCATCGGCTAACTTTCGAAACTGTGGCTGTGGATAAAATTGAAAAATGTGATCAAATAAGAGCTACCGAGCAGTACTGTTATCAGTCTGCTGTGGGATTGCTTGTTTTTCCATAAAATCAACTTTGATTTGTTTTTCCAATTTTGAAGTCGCGCGTCATTGTAGGTAATGTCGAAAAGTGTCTGAAAAGTAAAGAATTAGGTCAAGATAAGACGAGATACTGATAATAAAAAAACGTTGACCCCTTTTACTCCTAGCTACAGCAAAACAACAGTCGCGCAATGTAGATTCTACATTTAAATCTGTGCATGAAATCCATTTATAATCCAAAATTGGTGTACATTGTGGTTTAATTTCTTGAGTTTGCGGATGAAATCTTAAAGTATGACCATTCAAATGGGCAGTATTTCCATGCGGTGCCTGGTTTGTAGTATATGCTGTGCAAGGTAGTTTGGGCTGTGGATCAAATTCTACAATGTGACCGTTCTTATGAAAGCCGTTAAGGAGTACGTTTCTGAGGTTCTGTTCATTACTCTGTATAAATTGGTTGTAACGCGGAAAATAATAGGCAGTACTTTCTTATAATAAAGTTTGCATTTCAATAATTTTTCAATATCTTGAGATATTTCTTAGGTTAGATTTCACTTTTGACCTTGGGCAATCTTGCGGGTGAAAAAGAAGAACGGTTTAAGTACGAGATATCATATAACGTAAAGTTTGCATACAGATAAGCTACGATCTGATAATAAGTAAAAGATACCTAATCGTTACCAAGCTTAATGTACAGCAGTGTTAGAAAGTAACTAAAATCTTGGGAATTCAACTGATAACTGGTTCATACTTAAGGGGGTTATGTCACTATTTTTAGGTTACTTTTAAAAGCCCAAAAAACATATTTAGTGGAAACCGAAAAATAATGGTCATTAATAATAATAATAATAATAATAATAATAATAATAATAATTAACGATTAGTAATAATACATTAAAATTCTAATACGATAATATATGTACATTTAAAATAGTATATCTAGCGTTACATTTATTTCCTTTTTTTAAAAAAGAGAAAAGCCTTCAAAAATTAGATTCTTCAAAATGAATTGTATACTATAACATTGTTTTAGAAAATTTATCAATTAAATAAGAAAAAAAAGAAAAAAAAAAGACTGGCTAAGAAATTATATAAAAATTTAGTTCCTAATTCCCGCGAGTTTTTTTTTCAATGTCAAAGTCAGTGTCCTGTAAGTTCAAGGGAGCGCGTCTTGTGGATCGAGATCCCCTCAGATAGAGCAGAGCAGACCGCAGTAAGGCGAATGGAATTAGTAATAATTAATAATAATAATAATAATAATAATGATAATAATAACATTTTAATACAACAAGATGTTTATTAACAATTAAAATAACTATTTACAATACATTAAAATTCAAAAAATATAATAATAATAATAATTGTAATAATTACTATAATTATTATTATAATAAAAATAATAATTATAATAATTTTTAGTGTTACTTTTAAAAGACATTTGTTGGAAACCGAAAAATAATGGTAATTAATAATAATAATAATAATAATAATAATAATAACAATAGTAATAATAATCCTTTATTAATTATTAATAATAATAATTATAATGTATAATAATTACAAAATATATAATAAGGAAAGACTCCTCAACATTGCATTTTTAAAATGCAATAATAATGATAATAATAATGATGATAATAATTTTTAGTGTTACTTTAAGGAGCCCAAAAGACATATTTAGTGGAAACCGAAAAATAATGGTGATTTATAATAATAGTAATAATTATAATAATTATAATAATTTTTAGTGTTACTTTTAAAAGCCCAAAAGACATATTTAGTGGAAACCGAAAAATAATGGTCATTAATAATAATAATAATAATTAAAATAATAATAATTCTCAAACAATCTTACGTTTACAATTATTGATCTACTAGAATGCTAAAAATATTCATAATTACAATCCGTATAACTATTGTAAAAGTATTGCTAAAAAAACTTCATTAAAAAAGAAATTTATGTAAGACGTTTGTATTTACAAGGTGACGGTAATAAAAATAATATATAATAATAATAATAATAATAATTATAAAAATCATAATAATTTTTAGTGTTACTTTTAAAAGCCCAAAAGACGTATTTAGTGGAAACCGAAAAATAATGGTGATTAGCCTACTAATGCTCTAAGTGTCTTGGTCGCCAAGGATGGAATGGATTGCAACTTGATAAAATTGGACCAATTTTTCAAGTTTATCACCCTTTTTCTTGGAAAACTCGCTGATGCTCAGATTATGGTTCAGCATTTCGGGTAGATAGCGTATACAAAGGTGCTTAGTTTTAATTTCAGGTATCTGTGACCCAAAAACGTCAAAGCTCTTTTAAGGGTTATGCCATATCATTTGGAGATAAAATAGAAACTTGAGAAATGTGGAAAATGTACATTTGATTTGCGCACATTCCATGAGCTGCCCAAGGGTTTAATTGGTGATTACGCCTGTATAGCAAATGGTCTGTACGTTCCATTTACAACACATGTACTTCTAACTGTTTTGACGACAATCCTGTTGGTGTACGTTGGATCAAATTTTCTCACGGATGGTGCTGATTTTCATTCATTTTTCTGGAACGGCTACACTACGGACACTGTACTGACAGAGACAATCCATAGAAGAGTAGAAATTCACTATTGTAGCTGCTTAGCATGCTGTGCAAGTCGATTCGATGTTAGTACAAGCCCGAAAGTGTTTCCAACTTTTGAGTCTGGATTAAACTTCGACCGTTCTCAGAAAAAGCTACTCACCCAGAAACAGCACTTTCCTGTAGTTCTATTTATTTTAATGTAAGAACTGGTTCCAATGTTTTGAGTCTGTAGATCAATTCCTAATGTGTAGTCATTAAAAAATAGCTATTGAGCAGTATTTTCCTGGGGTGCTGTTTATTTTGCTGTAAGAACTGGTTCCCCATGAAATCCTAAAGTCCGGGCCTAAAGTGTAGTCCTCATTAAAAAAAATAGCTGTTAAGCATGCAGTACTTTCATTTGGTGCTGTTTATTATATCGTTTGTGGACTGTGAAATCTTTAGTAACATGTGACCTTTCAAACGAATGGTTATTAGATTAAATTGCACATTGCTTAGCTGTTTGGATTTCATTCATTTTTTACGAAGATAACCGCAAAATTCGTAAAGGTCAGACACCGGCGAATCACTCAGGCTTCTTTCATCCACATCCTGACATTTTTAACTTTTTAGTTATTTCAGGGTGCTGGTAGTACTGGTACCCTTTAATTATTATATTTATGTTTAATTATTCCTTGTAATTTATTTATTTAAACGTCTCTGGGTACAATAAAGCTTTGTTTCATTAAAGGGATTCTTTCTCAGGCGCCAAAATAACGATATTCTGCTTACTTAATTTTCATGTTTTATCGCCAAATGCCAGCAAATATACGATTGAATTGGATAAAAACATTCTATAGAGCAAAAACAGAAGCAGCAGACATAAAAAGCAGAAGAAGCAAAAAAAAAAAAATCATAAATAAACGGTTAAACGGACATTGTCCCGCCGGAAAAAAACTAAAATGTGCTCACTTAATTTCCATGCCATATCACCAAACGCCACCAAATATGCAATTTAATTTGATAAAAAGATTCTGTAAAACAAAACAGAAGCAGCCGTTTGGAGAAAAAGTTCAAGATTGCAAGGATGGAGGTGGTTATACAGAACTTTCATCAATTTTGATTTGGTGGCAGACGGTCAAGAAATTAAAGTTTCCATTCTGGTGGAATTGTGAGTTCTTAAGGCGTTGGTTTGTGAGGAATAAAAAACAAACTGCGGTAATAGAGCAGTTTTCAATTGAGTGTCGTAAAACCAAAACCAAAGTCATTACTCTGACCAATCACAGCTGTCGTAAACAATCCAATGAACCAATCAGAGCTCGAAGCAATTACATGTCGGCGGCGCTAAGCGCGGGAAAACGAGCAAGTCACGATTGGTTTTGGTTTTACTTCTGATTGGTCGAGAAAGTGGCGCGAGATTTTTTAGCCAATCACAAAGCGTAGCAATGCAAAACCAAAGCAATTATGTAATTACTTTCGACACTCAATTGAAAACTGCTCTAAACATGACACATGGACTACGCATGGTTTGAAAAAGCTTTGGTTAATGTTTAACTCGTTACCAGTACCTCGCTTTAAAATTTTTAAAGATTTTAATTCATTCAAATTTGTACAACCGTCACAATAGGCCATTTGCACGATGACGTCATTTGACTACAACTACCAGAATTCATTTCGTTTTTCCTTTCTTATTTAAGTTTTGTAATCCCAGTGCGGTTTAAATAGCAATAGCCCTAGCACTACAAAACAAAAACTGTAGGATTCTGGTAGTTGTAGTCAAATGACGTCATCGTGCAAATGGCCTATTACTTCTGAAGATGTATGTTGTAGCATACGAAACGTCAAGTTAATTCAAAGCTTTTTCAAACCATGCGTAATTAGATAAAGAACAAGAGGAAATTGAACAATCTATTGCAACTCTTGAAAAACACCTTACAAATGTTTATGACGATAACGTTCAAAAGCAAAAAAATATGGTTGGAATTGGAAACAAAGAAACACCAATTAGAGACAATAATTGAATATCAAACTAAAGGTGCGATTCTGAGATCAAAATCCCGATGGTACAACGAAGGCGAGAAAAACACTAAATACTTTCTTAATCTAGAAAAGAGACATTGTAAACAAGGAACGATAGCCCAACTTAAAATCAATGAAAGCGATTTTGTTAACACAGACAAGGAAATTTTGAATGAATGTGAATCTTTTTACAAAAATTTATATAGCTCTAAAATAGATAACAACGACGACACACCTGTTTTTTTTCCACCGCAGCAAAATCAAAAGTTTCTAAACGAAGATGAGCAACTTCTTTGCGAAGGCTTGCTAAGTTCAAAGGAATGTTTGGAAGCATTAAAATCTATGGCTCCTGAAAAAACGCCAGGAACTGATGGTCTCCCTTGCGAATTTTATAAAGTATTTTGGAATGACCTGTCGGAAATTTTAATAAACGCCCTAAATTACTCGTATGAAAAAGGAAAGCTCTCCATATCACAAAGACAGGGAATTGTTAAACATATACCAAAAAAAGACACTGAACTTAATTTAATTAAAAACTGGCGACCAATAACACTACTGAATTGCGATTATAAAATTGCAACAAAAGCTATAGCAAGTCGCATGAAAACTTTTCTTCCAAAACTTATTTCGAATGATCAAACAGGTTTTATTAAGGACCGATTTATCGGAGAAAACATCCGTTTAATAGACAGCATTATTAAATATACCGCCGCAAAACGCATACCGGGGCTTCTTCTTTTTCTTGATTTTGAGAAAACATTTGATACATTGGAATGGTCTTTTATTCATAAAACCCTTAAGTACTTTAGTTTTGGCTCATCATTTCTAAACTGGATAAAAGTTTTTTACTGTGACATTGAAAGCTGCATTCTTAATAATGGATGGGCGAGCAATTTTTTGGAATTAAGCCGAGGAGTTAGGCAGGATTGTCCATTGTCACCCTACCTATTCATCCTCTCGGTAGAAATAATGGCTGAAGCAATCCGGAGAAAGAAAGAAATTAGAGGCATAGCTGTTAATGGCAATGAAATCAAATTGAGTCAATATGCAGATGATACAACACTTATCTTAGATGGTTCAGATGAATCGCTTCAAGAATCTTTGAAATTATTAGAATTTTTCGGCACTGTATCTGGCCTCAGACTAAATAGTAGAAAGACGGAGGCTCTGTGGATTGGCTCTAAAGCTGACAGTGACCTTAAACTTCTTCCTGAATAAGGCTTTAGGTGGCCGAAGAAAAAAGTCAAAACTCTTGGTGTGTGGCTGTCGACAGATCCGGATATTACAATCTCTCAAAACTACAAAGATAGATTGGAAAAATTAAAGTCGACTCTGAGATGCTGTAAATTTCGTAGACTTAGTTTGATAGGTAAAATAACGGTTTTGAAAAGCCTTTTAACGTCACAAATGGTGTACATATTGTCTCCTTTACAATCAAACCATGAAGCAATTAAAGAGATTAATTCCATTTTCTATAACTTTCTGTGGAGTAATAAAGGAGAAAAAATAAAACGAAATATAATGATAAACGACTACTCAGAAGGAGGACTAAAAATGATTGATATAGTTTCTTTTAATAAATCTCTTAAATCTGCTTGGATTAAAAAGTACCTTGACCCTGAAAACTGCGGCAGCTGGAAATTTTTTTTGACTTGGAATTCCAGGAATATGGGGGCAAAGTGATACTAATGGGAAATCTAAGTAGAAAGGATATTTACAGATATATCGAGGTAATAGACCCTTTCGTGAAAGAAGTCCTTGAAGTCTGGTCAGAAGCTTTCTTTGAGGAAAGCATTGGATCCCATAAACACTTTCTCTCATTACCTCTATGGCATAACTCACTCATAAGGATTGAAAATAGACCTATCTTTTATAAAACTTGGTTTTGCAATGGTATAACTAAAGTCAAACACTTAATGGACGATTCCTCTAACTTTCTTTCTCTTAGGCCCAGTTCAAACCTCCAACTTCACATGTGCCGAACCTAATGCAAATGAGCAAGAACAATAGATTTTGCTCATTTGCATTAGGTTCGGCACATGTGAAGTTCGACGTTTGAACTGGGCCTAACTGCTTTCCAAAACAAATATAATTTCCGAGTTCGGCCTTTAACCTTTCTCGGAATAACGTCGGCAATTAAACCTTTATGTAAGCAAAATACAACTAACCAAAGTAATCATGAAGGTCTCTTCTCGAAATTTCTAGAAAGTTCAAAACCGTCTAGACTCGTATATAAAAAGTTAGTATCAAACAAAAGTGAACAACCCGGAATATGTCAGGAGAAATGGTACAACGAAATCAACCTTGAGCCAGACCAAAATGTTAATTGGAAAACGGCTTACCAATTATCCTTTCAATGCACCAAGAGCTCAAAGCTAATAGTTTTTAATTTCAAATTTCAACATCGACGTATATCAACCAACAGTTTTTTGCAAAAAATAGGAATCATAGATGAAGATAAATAAACTTTCTGTCAGACTAAAACGGAGAAACTGGTGCATTTATTTTGGGAATGTGAAAAAACGCAATTATTTTGGAGTAGTATTTCTACATGGTTACAGTCTTGTCAAATTTGTTACAAAAGATGAGCCATTACATGTAGCAACCGCCTTGGGTCTGAGGCCGGATACTACAAATTAATTTTTGTTTTTTAATGGCGAAATATTTTATTTGGATCTGCAGACAAAAAGAATGCATACCAAAGCTAGAAGATTTCCTAAGATATTTGAAACAAATCCATCAAATGGAGAAGAATAATCCTTTCGTTTCAAAGAAATGGGATCCTCTTTTGCGTCACCTTTAATGCGCTGCAATGCACTGACCCCTTGGTTCCGAAAAATAATGTCAGCTTGTTTTTTTTTTTACACCAACCCATCTTTTATTTTAAAAAAGATATCTGGCCCAAACTTTCGATCCAATAGCACTTCTGCACTACTTACTACTTTTCTTTTTTTTTTTTGTTAAGTACTTGGGTGGCCTGTGCACCAGTTGCTTTTTCTTCCTTTTTTTCTTTTCTTTTTTTTTAACTTAATATATATGGTTTATTCCGATTGTACACTTTCCTTTTCTTCAATACTGCTACTAATAATACTATTAGTAACAATTGTATTCATGTATATTTGAAAAATAAAAAAAAATGTGTCATGTTTATTACCGCAGTTTGTTTTTTATTCTTCATCAAATTGAAATGGCCGAAAAACAAGAGTATTTATGTCGTTAGTTTGTCTTTTTCGCTTCTATTCATCACTTTTAGCAATTTTTCTTCCTATTTTAAGATAATAAAGCAAGCTGAAAGCAAGCTCCTGGCCATAATCATGAAAACATGAGGATAGAGTGGTAAAGTGATGACGTCACAAAAACTAAATTTGTGAAATTATGGGATTTGATAAGATATTCGGAAAGGGCCTGACGAAAAATACCCGCTTGATTTTTGGCAAGCGATCATTTTTCGTCATGCCCTTTCAAAATATCTAATGAAATCCCATAATTTCAATCACAAATTTAAGTTTTTGTGACGTCACACTTTAGTACTCTATTAGCAGCGTTTCTAAGCAACTAAGAAAACTAACTGATGCAATACTTACTTCTTGATTTGTCTAATTTATGATATTTGCCAATATGTTCAGTATCATAACTAACTCATTTCAAGAGATCTCTCAACAATATCATTCGACTGGCAAAAAAGGTTTCTGTGCAAGAAATACATACATTAAAGTGAAGTGTCCCGGCTGATATATCGTGTTTTCATCCCGGGGAGGGGGGAGGGGGGTACTCCCTATGTTGGGCTATACGGGGATGCTCCGCCCGAAAGGAGTACCTTTTTGAGGCTGGAGGTATATAAAAGGGTCGGGATTTCACGAGTTGAAGTATAGAAAAGAGTAGCGATTTCACGACGTATAGGAAAAGGTAGGGAAAACACGAGTTGAAGTTTAAAAATAGGTAGGGAAAACTGCCATTTAAATATTATAAAAAGCGCCGAAAAACTGATGAATGGTAAACTTGAGATGCTAGATAAAATATTTCTCTTGTAAAATTTGAGAGATGTGCACGGGCTACAAAGCGTGCAATCGCGGTTTCAATATGTCGTACAAATAAAGCCTGGCAAAATCCGAGGCGGAATTTAAGGGGGGATTCTACCTGAATTTGAAGGAAATTTTAAGAGCTTTAAAGAAGGGATAGAAGAAAGAACTTGAAATGATTTTTGGAACACCAACAGACAGTTGATACCCACACAAGAGCACCTCAGGTTGCTAGTGGACTGACTTGGTGTCCGTCTATTAATTCAGTATTAACTACTACAAATTCTAATTTTAAAACTTCACTGAATCTTCAATATTTCTTATATCTCTAAATTTTATTTTATTTTTATATTTTAATTTCCTCACAAAAATACCCAAAAATTTACAAAACATCCCACAACATAGATTCATGAGAGGAGGGAAGGATTTTTGGATTGCTTGAAACGTGAACGAGGTATTTCCATCATGAAGCCACGTTTAGTGGCGGGAAAATGGAATTCAGGTAGAATCCCGCCTTGATGTATGGAAACGTTAAAACGCGATTACACGCTTTGTAGTCCGGGCGAGGGCCGGATTCACGAAGCCCTCCCAAGTTAATAAGTATCCTAAGTATTGTTTCTTAACATTGTTAACAATAGTCTATTGTCATTCTAACAATAGGCTATTGTTAAGAAACAATACTTAGGATATGTCTTAACTTTGGGCCTGGTCGCACTACAGTCAAAAACAAAAATTATCCCGTGCAAAAATCGAGGAAAACAAAAGAAACCGCTCCGGTGGGACACGCTTTTTGTGGAATGTTTTTGTTTTTATGTCATTTTGCACGGGCTAATTTTTGTTTTTGACTGTAGTGCGACCAGGCCCTTAGGAGGGCTTCGTGAATCAGGCCCCAGGTACATGACTCAAAGTTTTACTCATAAATCTTTTACCGACTGTAGCATGTCACGTTCACCATTCATAAATGTCTCAGATATCTAATTTCACCAAAATTATTTGATATGGAATTGCGTGTTTTCCTGTACAAATACTGAATTTAGTGATCCGTATCCCCCATTTTTACTCTGAAATGGCCAATTCACTAAAAAATATTCTGATCTGTACACTTGGGGTAATTTGTGGCCTATTTAGAGGGTCTCAATAAGGTTAACCGTCAGCCGTAAAACAGCCCAAAATTTAGTCTTTAGGCATAAAACTTGAAACAATTTAACCGTAAATTAACCGTTAGCCGTTAAAACGCCAAAATTTTAACCGCTAACCGTAAAAGCCACCACCCCATTGAGACCTTCTATTTATAGCCTATTTCAATTTCTATATTTACTGAGTTGTTCTCATCTTTATTATAAATGTCATTATTAAAATTGTTGTGGAATGCAGCACCTGTGTTATTTGAAATAGAAATTAAAAATATATATATACAGAGCCAACACATATCCAGCCATAACACCAATACTGAAAATTAATTTTCATTGTTATATAGCTGGAGTTTTTCTCAATACAACGCGCGTGTTGATTGGTTGATTCATCGTCACATGACGTATAACAAACAAACTGTTTCCCGCCAATTGTGCTAAGCGGGCAACATTTGCGAAAGCGGGCAACAATTTTGACGTCAGAGGGTAACATTGCACTGTTGCCCGCTAGGGCACGTGATCAGACCGTGACAAAAGGTGGCATAATTATGATGGATCGAGTGCTCGGGAAACAAAATTCACTGTTTCCCTCGGGACCAGTCATTAAATGTTTATTATAGAACTGGAAAAAGCCCCAGATGTAACGGGAGTCGAACCCATGAAGTGCATCGCATATAATTCCAGTAAACTGCAAAAATCGTCATGAATCTTTGTAAGGCTCAGTGGTTGAAGCTGCTGACCAGTGACTGAGCCTAGTAATTGAGCTTTGTCATGGGGATTTTGAAGTTCTTGGGTCAAAACCACTGACCACCCCTTTGTCAGACAGACATACTTGTAGAACACTAAAAGGAAAATACCAAGTGAAGTTTCGAAGAGAGAATATATCATTATATCATCAGTTTTCCAAGACACAAGACGATATACTTGAGAAAATTAACCCAATAATTTTGGACGAAACCGGACCAAACCTGAGTTTCCACTGATATAAATATGCCCTTTGTCTTTGTAACTCTTTAACTCCCAAGAGTGCCAAAAATCAAAATTCAAGAAAAATCCCAAAAAGATTGAAAAACAAATGGTACCATGCAAAAGTAATGCTAACGAGGTTTCATTTGAATGATCACACCATAGGATTTCATCTACAGACTTAAAAGTTAGAACAAATGGTACCATGCAAAAGTGCTGCTGAAGAGGTTTCATTTGAATGGTCACACCCTAGGATTTCATCCACAGACTTAAAAGTGAGAACAAATGGTACCATGCAAAAGTGCTGCTGAAGAGGTTTTATTTGAATGGTCACACCATGGGATTTCGTCCACAGATTGAAAAGTTATAGAACAGATGGTACCATGCAAAAGTACTGCTGAAGAGGTTTCATTTGAATGGTCACACCATAGGATTTCATCAACAGACTCAAAAGTTAGAACAAATGGTACCATGCAAAAGTACTGCTGAAGAGGTTTCATTTGAATGGTCACACCATAGGATTTCATCAACAGACTCAAAAGTTAGAACAAATATTAATCAAAATAGTAGAAATGATAAATTCCCCCTTTCTCTCACACCCCCCTCCCCCCCCCCCCTGCCTTTCAGTGTTGGAACTGAAAGGAACAATCTCGTATGAATAACATCGCTGAAATCTTAACATTGAGGGGAGAGGGAAGGAGGGTGGGGGACGGAAGAAGCAAGCGAGTAACTTTCCCAACACTTTTCACGATGGTTGTCGCTCGCCACGAGTCTCCTTGTGGCCTAATGGCCAAAGCCCTAATTGTGATCAGTTACAAATTCTCCTTGTTGTATCAATGCTTTGCTCAACCAGAAAGGTCATGAGAATTGACTTTTTCAAATTGAACTTTTTAACGGTTTTCTCCTAATAGTTTTGTACCCTGAAGAAAGTAGCAATGCATTCAGTGCCGAAACGTCGGTACAACAATTATATGAACAGCGTCGAAATTTATCGTTTTCATTTTACCATGAGAATTAATTAAGGATATAATCACCAAAGATGAATTCCCTTAATATTTTAACAACTTCTCCCGACTATACGTCTTTAATAAAAATAAGGGGACAAAAATGGAGATTTTTTTATATTGATACTGGCAAGATCATCCGACTCGAGGTCAAGGGTTCGACTCTCGTCGATGACTCTGAAGACCTAGTTTGACATTTAACATTTTCACGCCATCAGTTCGTATTATATGTTTAGAGTCTAACATAAAGAGGGTCATTACATTTTCTTTAAGTTCATATAAATTTATTTTCATGTATACCTGGATTTTTGAAAAGGTGGTCAACGAAAATTACAGCAATTTCACTACAACTAGCCCAAACATGGGTTTTTATGACCCCAATCATCCCGAAAATCACAGAGTCTTTTTTTCCTTCGCCGACGCTCCCTTTCCCATCTTCCCTCTCTTCTCTGTGATTTTCGGGCTGATTGGGGTCATAAAAACCATTGTTTGGGCTAGTTGTAGTGAAATTGCTGTAATTTTCGTTGACCACCTTTTCAAAAATTCAGCTATATATACATATTATCATATCTGATAATTGCATGTAACCTTTTACATTGGAAGTTTACTTCGCTTGAGTATTAACAGTTTAGTGATAAGGGAAATGGTCAAAACTATTGTACCGGCGGACAGGACCCGCCATTTTACAAAATGACTGGTGGTCTCTTTATGTACCCCCTTCCCTCAGCTAAAAAGATGGTGTCTTGTTGGTAAAGCCCTCATTCTATCTGCACCGCGGTCAAACGTCCGAGGCGTTTTTCGTTTTATTTAGTGGGATTTTATTTAATATTAAATGGAAATATGGGCAAGGATATATATATAAAAAAAATAGTTGACGTTACGATCTTTTAATTTTTCTGAAAATGATGAGCTTTTTACCGTTGAAAACTGACCAAAACTCTCTGCACCTGATCAAAATTATGTTGGCAAAAGGCGCCGACAATTCTGCAGTTCATAGTTTTTAAACGCTTAGAACTTTTTTGGTGAACTTTCAAAACGTTTGGTAAATTGACAGTGTATTGGCAATATATTAAACTTTAAGCAGTGAAAATGACAACCTTTACTTTTAAGTTCTTTGCTTAACTTTTGCAAATTTCTCTCGTTTGACCGCGGTTAACATTCTATCAGGAGTAGAAACTAAAAGAAAGATTCAAACATCTCTGTGCCGTAAACTCGCATGCAGGCTTCATGCACACAGAATAACAACGTCTCATCTCGAAGTTTTAAACCAAAACATTTTGTCCATTAGTCTCGTCAGACAGGTGGTATATTGCGTAGCCCCGCTACCCCTACACAAGGTGGGTCCTCTTGAGTATACTGTTTATCACCACTTCCTTAAGTACTTTCGGCAGCAAAGCCTTCACAGGCGACGAAGCCGGACAATTCCAACACAGAATCGACTTGTACAGCAAATTATTGGCGATTACGATGTACCCGAGATGACTGCAAAGGAAAACTCTATTAGAGTAACGACTTATCTCTTCGATTTTTTATGGGAGAAAACAACATACGAATTTGCTTTTTATAGTAACACAAGTACTTGTGCAAGCGTTTATTTATGCATTGCCACTCAGGGTCGATTTTATTAAGATGTTTCAATCCTTATACAGAACACGTTTCAGCAGGCTGAAAATAGCATACAAGACTTTACAATTAGACCAAATTAGTATTTAAAATTACATAAAATTTTGAGCAGACTCATAAAAAACATACCTTAACACATTTTAAGGCTTTTTAAACAAATTGGCATCGTTTTAAGTGGGGGATTCATCTAATTCCAGGCATGTTATTGCAAAAAATCACTAAACGTAAGTTATTTAAAGCTAGAAATGATAATTATAGTCCATTAACAATATACAGCAATCATAGGGCTCAGGTTCACTGTTCAAAAGATGGATAGCGCTATCCATTGGATAAATCTCAATCTGATGGATAACACATTTGGCTTAATCAACGTTAATCTATGGGATAGCTATTCATCTGGTGAATAGTCGACAACCGCGCCCAGTACTATAGACTACGAGTAGTCCCTTTTTCGTGCGCTTGTGTGCTTCTACCACTAAAGCTGGCAATTATAGCCCATTGTCAATATATAGCAGTCATACATATTGAAATTGGACAAAAATATGAAGGTATAAATAGTACTATAAGGCGGAGTAGAGATTATAGATTACCATCAGTGTATGATGTTCTTGACTTGCCGGACAGTTATCGCGCGAATTGTGCATAGCTTTTGATAACTGTGGTCTGAAATTGGTATGTTTTTACCTTTTTAGTTTGAAATAAGGTATAGTTTATTGCCATTATATTTAGGGTTGCAAAAGGGGATTTTCGAAATTACGAAGGGAAAATCACGTTTCGGTCTCTCGGTCTCTCTCTGGCAGTCTTTCTGCTTTTGACATCCAGGACTGTGATCACTGGTATATACCTACCTCTTATTAGCTGAGGTCGAGGTCCGTACTGTAAGTTACGGGCTCGAAAGCTATTTTTTAAATGTAATTTCAAACGAATGGCATTGAAGTTTTTAGCCCGCATAGCAGCTAAAGCTATGTAACAAACGTAAGATTTTACTGCTTAGCTTTCAAAATCAACAAGAAACGAATCTTTATTGGTAAAAATTCTACACATAACACAGCTTTTCGGGTCCGAAGAGTTTTCAGGCGTGCGTTTCTCGAAGCTCCCGAAGACTTTTCGGGCCCAAAAGCAATTTTTTAGATGTAGTTTCTAACGAAAGGCGTTGAACTTTTTAGCCCATAAATCAGCTAAAGTTGTGTAGTAAACGTAAGATTTTATTGCTTAGCTTTCAAATTCAACAAAAACCGAATCTTTATTAGTAAACATTCTGCGTCTTCTGCACGTAACACAGCTTTTCGGGTCCGAAAAGTTTTCGGGACTTTCGAGAAACGCACGCCAGGCCCGAAGAGTTTTCGGACCCGAAGAGTTTTCGGGACTGTCGAGAAACGCACACCAGGTTTCTTTTTTATTACAAAGAAAGGTACTTTTTTGTCAATACTGAATTAAATTGTCAGAGTTAAGAGAGTTGCCGATTTACTCGAGATTTACAGCTTACAGCCTTATAGCTGAATACCAAAACCCAATAAGCATGTTCTCGCGAGAAAATTGTCAATGCTTTTTGATTCGCTGCTAATCAATTTTTGCTAAAGTTAAAGCTTAATTTCATTGAAGAGAGTTTTTCTAACCTGACATGTTAACTCATTTAGCTCCAAACGTTTCCTCTGGATAGTTTTTTATGTAAAAAAAAAAAAACTTTTGTAAGCGGATGATAGGCCGATGCTGGGACTTTCAAATTTTGCGGGCCGTGCTGAAACTACGGACCGGAAAATTGACCAATCATAGCGTGCGTACTAACTGAGAGATATAATAAATTACTTGATCACCAACCAATCATGAGGCGGCTTCTTGGTTTGTATCGTGCAGTACAGATGACCATCTAGTAGCCTAGACTAAATCTCGTCCTCATTGTTGGCCACGCAATCGTCACAAACTTTAAAGACATTACGTTACTGTCGAGGGGAGGGTAAGAAGCAACTGTGATCGTTACTGTCTGGGGAAGGGGTGGGGTCAATGGGTCGTGTCTTTGAAACTAGTACGTACGTGTCAAAAATAGAGTTCGTCAGCGATTTGTACTGTCTTTTTTCTGTCTTTATTGCGGCTACAACTTTGCATTTGATATACTAATTGTTAAATTTATTGATTTGTTAACTGCATCCGAAACCAGGTGTGCATTCTTTGTACTATACGCTAAACATCACTGTTATTTATTCTTTTTTTATCAAGAGCAAGAAAAAATGATAAGAAAGAAGCGATACCCCATGCATGGGCCATAGTAACATATCTTGTTACAGGAAATTTCGCGTTTTTGCCAATTTTTGTTAACAAGTAAAAAAAGTGGCTTATTTCTTACAAGTAGGTTTCAACAAATTCTCAAAATTCTCGAAATTGAGTCTTGGAATATTGCCCTACGATAATCACGAAATTGAATTGTTGCAAAAATGTTCCGTAACGAGGTATTCTAGTTGTTACATTTGTGCCTCATCATTATTATACTCCGTGGGAAAAGAAAGCATCCCTGTAGAAACGAGAAATTTTCAGCGTGAAATTCAATGAGCGGAGGAAATGACGAAAGGTCACACAGGCGATGTTAAAATAGGTGCCCCCGTTATTGTAGATAAATGTAACAATTTTTATTCTATGTGACTCCTTCACGTTTAAAGCGTGTTGTTTTGGGAGTTTTCAAATGCCTCGCGTTTTCACGAATACTACGCAGTGTTGTTTGGTGTTGAATGCATGCACGGAATACAGCTCTACGCTTTATGCCACGATGCACTTAGTAGCATACATGTTTTGAAGTTTCGGCCCAATATTAATAATATATTGAATTCCAATGCGCTCGGCCCCTCTGTATACCAACGCATCTTTTGTAATCCCTCTGCAAGGTCGCGCTTATAGCCGAACATTCTTTCTTTGTTTAATGGTAAAGTCAGTGCAAATATGTGTTGTGTTGTCCTTAAATCTCGGGTTGGTCTTACGCGCCGACACGTCTTAGTTTTAGCTGTGTCGTGGAACTGAGAAATAAATCTTTTTTCTACTTTGTTCAGTCTTCTAGTTTACGAGCAAATAGCTTCTAGTTCTTGGATATAATGTGATCATTTAAGTGAAATCTACTGAGCGGTACTTTCCTAATTGTTACAGTTTCTGATTACACGTATATGTTTCTTTGTTGATCACCTTCAGACGAAAGCGGGTTTCCCAGTTCTTTTAATTTCCTTTTCAAGTAAAGATTTTAGAAGTTTTATGGCAGATTCGCATTCAGCGCAAACCGTCTTTACAATTGGAGTTTCTTTTACACTACCATAAAATATGCGTCGTAATTTTCACAGATTTACATTTTTTAGCAAAAGAGATGTGACTTCTTTCTCTACTGAAGTGATATCAACGGTATAGACATTGTTGCTATTGTGTGCACGGTTTTCCTTAATTCCTAACCATACGGAAATCTTAAGAAATCCTCACCACTAAACCATTAATTGTTTACAAAATTGGTTAATTTTATTGACCGCAAAGCTCTACTTAGGTTTCCAAGTGCTTGAGATTGCTACTTTTCTTGCAGATTTGTTACATTTTTTACTTAACCTCTTCTGCGCTATTGGCACTGGGAGATAAGATTAAAACAAAGAGATGCTGAGTTTTGGCACGATAACTGTTACACTCCATGTTACGATTTTCAAATAGTCATTTATTTCTAGATAAAAACATTTATACCGAGATTCTTTGATGCGTGCATGGGAAAATGAAGAAATTGTTAAACTGAGCTAGGAACGTTTGCCTTGCCGTGTTGTCATTATGATCTGAAATTCAAGCTTTATAAAAAACATTGAGCTAGGAATTTGCAGCACTTAAAATAAATCCAAATTCCTTTAATTAATGAGATTTCTTGAAGCAATATTGAAAGTTGTATTCAGTTAAACGATGGATGAATATTCACTGAGTTAAATGTCTCCCATTGGTCTTCAAGACTACAGCTCTTTCAATTTCCTCAGCGGACACAATGGATGTCATCAAGGCTTATGACAGGAGCATCATATCACGGTTGACACTGTAAACTGCTATTGGGGGTTAATCGTCTCTCAATAAAGCGCTTTAGCTTTCTAATAGATGCCAGTGTGTTTCGTACGCGGAATGAAAACCAGTCGTGTCAGGAGAGCAGTTTCACTGAGAAGATAGCTTCTTGTTTCGTCAGCTTTCTTTAGCATTTCTCGATTCGTACTGAAACGATAGGTAAGTGACTCTATTTGTTCATAGTAGAGTAGGATATGCTTCGGTAATATCTTGAGAGTTTCTTAACCGCAAATGGCAGATCTATTTTCTCAGCCTATCTTACACACTATCCGCGTTTTTAGAGCTGTAATCTTGAGCGGTTGCTGATAAGCAAAACGCAGTTATAGTCCTATCTGCGATGCATAAGATTGTTTGCTCTTTAAATTTGTACAAGTTCAGTATTAAGTGCGCTTTTAATGCCTTTTGGCCTTTTGCTGCAGTTTTCATCATGCCATATGCCAGTGGCTCGCCAAAAAAATGAGAAGGAACAAGCCAGCTCGATTCAGAGAAAAACAAACAACCCACGGATTGCATTTTGATTTCCAGATTTTGCTTTGTTTTGTAATTTTTCAAGGATTACCTTCGAGCTTTTACTACGTGCTTATACTACGCACAAAAACGAACACATGGCAAAGGCCCCGACGATTTGCCCCACACGAAGGTACTGCAAAGAAATGCATGTGATTATTGCTCGTTTTCATCTCGTTTTAATCAATTAAATGAACACAGAAACCGAAAGCGAATGTTCAAATGGGGTTTTACCGAGAAAGGAAACTGCGGTTTGAGTTTGAGTAGCTCGACTTACTCGATGTAGAATTCTGTTCAATGACTTGGCGTCAATCAATCCAACTGTAACTATTAGGTAAATTTAATTTACAATTGTCAGCCCATGTCGAGAGTAAAATAAACTTCATTAAATCCGTACAATAGGCAAACATTAGGCGTGAAACTGACTAAACGGAAAGTAAAAAAAAAACACCTTGGCCAAGTCACAGCGATTGTGAATGATATTTGCTCGTGCGATTACTTGACCTCTCCTATAAAGGCTTAGATCCGTGCGATTTCAAGTCAATCACGTCCACATTCGGAACCATGATTATCATATGTATTGCATACTCCGTGCATAACAATCGTTTCACATAAAGAAGTGCTAATAGGTGTTTTATTCAAACATAAACACTCGTTCCCTAATCTTTCCATCTTAGACAAACATGCCTTCACCACCGTCTTTATTTGAGTTGATTGAATACTCCGTAGGTTGCACGTCGCTGAATGAAATCACCGTTCAAACACCATCGCAACAGAGTGACTTAATTTGACAAATTACGCATCGACCCTTTAGATTTTTAAGGCCGCAGTGCAAGGGTACAACGCTGCCAAGTTTCCAAACAGGAAAAAGAAACGAGATAGGAAAGGGAAAGCGTCATAAGAGAGTATAACTGCTCAGTAGCTTTTTATTTGAATGGTCGCATCGTAGGATTTCATCCACAGATTCAAAAGTTGGAACCACCAGTTGTACTGCACAATAAACCGAGTACCACAGGAAAGTACTACTCAATAGCTTTCATTTGAATGGTCACATTGTAGGATTTCATCCACAGACTCAAAACTTAGAACCACTTGTACAGCATAATATTGGTACCATAGGAAAATACTGCTCAACAGCTTTCATTTGAATGACCACATTGTAGGATTTATTCCACAGATTCGTAAGTTAGAACCACCTTGCAAAGTATAGTTAACCGATCACCACAGCAAAATACTGTCAAGTCAAATCATCCTCAATATTAGCTTTCATTTGAATGATGGGGATTTAGGAATTTAACGATGGAGTTTAAGTTGTAACCACCTTTTTCAGCCGATAACAAACACAACCACTGGAAGGTAATACTAAATAGCTTTCATCTGAATTGTTATCACTTCAGCTGCAACATGTTGAGAAATAAACGTGTCTTGCAGGATGCCGATGATCAGCGAACAACATAATATCTCTGATATTGGCGCATAAAAGCATGTTTTATTTTTTTTTTAACCCAGACGATTTTACAAAGATCGTAGATCCTTGATCTACTCTGGCACTAATAAATACATTAGCAATTATGCAATTAGGTGTTGCGCTCTCCTGAAACGACTGTTTTGGTACTTTGCGGGGTTTTCCTGTTCTTATTATCTTAAAAACATTATTGTTTTGCTCGCCTTTGTTTGAGATACCATAGGTGCAATTTAACAACTCCAGGGGCATTGTTCTTTTAATTTCGCTTTTTTTCACGGCGTTGAATCGGACCAACTTTAAGACAACTCGCCGATTTGTTGTTAAGTAATTCCCAGTGGAAATAACCTTCGTGGGGGCTTGTGCAGACATACAGCTAAACAATATGTAATTATCAGTCAATCTCTGAATCAAATGAAAAAGACAAAGAAACAGACTTCAAGCACATATCACGATAAAGCTATCGCTATTCGCGGAGCTTACTTAAACGGAGCCGGTGAAGTGACCAGTCTGCCGCCGATAGCACTTTATATCGACAGCTATTTGACTCTTCATATATATATCGATAAACATGGCTGCAAGTCAGCTACAACTTTGTAACTATCTGCAAACGTATGAAGTTTCTACACGCTTTGTAATTTTCCGAACTTTGGTGTATGAAAGCACACGTTTTTAACGCGATTTGTCGTTGTGATGTGGAACATGTGATCCTGTAACGTCAAAAAGCGATAAAACACTGAAAATATCATGATATATGGTTTACAAAAAAGGGTATAAATGACAAGCAGCTATAAATTGCCGTTATAACGTTTCAAAAGGACTGTTTTAACGAACCAAACAGGAAATTATATAATTAATGCGTACTGAGGGCTAAGTGTAGCATGTCACTGGTCCTGACCCGTCAAGACAGCCACATGACAAACCAACAACCTTTAATTAAAAGATCCTGGGTATGTCTTCCATGTGTAAAGAATACTTTTGTACGTTGAATACAATTGTTTACCTTCGTTTATCTGACAGTTCTTTTGGGCCCCCAGCGTGTTTGTGTTGTCGAATAATTGTAAATTAGTTGCTTTGTTCAAAGTCAATCTTTGAAGACAGAATTAACTCAGCCTTCGGAACTGAGACGCTACGTTGTTTGGGCAGACCAATTACCCAGTTTACGGTAAGATTAGACATTTTTGGGGTATTTTTAACGCTCTTGTCATGCCATAAATCTTCGACAGGTTCTTTACGCTGTAGGGGCTGCCAACTGATCTTTAATAACTAAACCAGGTTTTGCGAAGAGCCAGGGTCGTCCACTCGAAAGTGGAACTTGTACAGCTAGTTATACGGGCCGTTTCGCGTGGCATTGACGGCATTAAACGACAGAAATGTCATTACCGTATAGTATACACTGCAGTCAACATCAGATTTGTGTTTGGAATATTTGTGTGGGTGGAATCCGCTATACACAAGAATCATCGCACGTCCCGGTCGCACGTCCACATGCGATTTAGAATAAACAACATGCAGTTTTCGCCGGGGATCAGTTGCCTTCCCTGTTCCCTTATTTCGTGCTCATAACACACCTAACACCAACCGGAATCTGTTGTAAAGTGTCTATGGTATAATACGCTATTATTAGAGCGAATTTCGTTGATAATGTTTGCGGCAACCGACCTCTGTTTGACAACCTACTGGATTTTATAGTTAACCTTCTCACAGCTGTTTTATCACAAGAGTGAACACATTAATTCCGAATAATTTTAAATCATTTTGTTTTCAGTTGGCCATAGAGCCAACATCGGCGCAATAGAAATGATGATTCAGTTTGTTCCTCGTAATTTAGTCTACCTTAAACTTTGCGGTTATACAACCATAATTGGCGATTTGCCAGACTGTTAAATCTGCTCTTTTGGTTGGGGGGCCGGGGTTCCCATTCCTTTCATCGAAGCTAAGCAGTCTTAATTAGTGTCAAAAATGTTATCATTAGTCGCATAGTTCGGCATTGATGATACACAATTGTGCCCACTAAGCTTTTTAAGACAGCAAATTGCCAAAAAAACGAAAGGTATGCTACGAACGAAACGGTGTATTGACAACAGTATCCCATTCAATCCCACGAGTATTTTGCCGGTCAAAACACTGGAACTTTTGCTATTAAACAAAGTGCTATTGGAGCATGAAGAGAAAAATATCAAGTGATTCCTTAAAGAGAGAACAAACTGTAATCGGTTTTAAGCAATTTTTTTTTCAAGCCATAAGCCAGGAAGACTGCTTTAAAAATATGGGCCATTGTTTTTGTGAAAATGCAATCCACTCCGTTCCATCGTATCTGGTCCATTTGCTGCCAATGACACTAAGCGGTTATAGTTTCGGTGCATCAGCGTAATATAATTGTTACAACGGAGCCACTATTAGACCTATTAGATGAGAATTAAGTTTGGTTGTCGAGATGGAAGGGATAGCTGGCCTGGTTTTCACTCGCAGCTGCAGACTCACGTCGTTGTAATTTGGTTGACTCTAGCTTTTCTATCCGTGGATGATGCCACCATGGATCGTTCAGTCCGTAAGTTTAGAAACGGACTTAACCTTTTGTGAAACTTTTAGTGTGACCACTCAAATGAACTTACAGTGCAGTTCAGTAAGCGGTACGTTTTGGGGTGCAGACTGTTCATTATACTGTGCAAGATGGACCTCGTAGCTCAGTCAGTTGGAGCGTCCTGTAAGATCTAATCCAGAGGTCGTGAGTTCTATTCTTGCCGAGGTCAAGGACTTTTCTTTTTTTCCTGTTGTCTCCGTATCTTTTCTAGGATTTACAGTCCAGAAAGATTCCTAATGGCTTCACCACTCTTTCACCACTTTTCGGCACTCGTACGACTTTATATTTACATTTCATCTCAATTCCGAGTGATACGAGTGCTACTCGGCTCTCACACATTGTTCGCCAAATGGGACCGTGTTGGGACTATTCATTTGACTATTCATTTGAAAGCTTTTGAACAGTGTTTCATGGGCAATTGTTTGTTTTTATACCTTTTATATTTCTTACTTTGGACACAGCTTACTGACAATGCATGGTACCTAGCACTGTTTCCATTCGTTCGCGAATATATTGTTGACGGCAAACTATTAAACAATCGCTAAAGACTTGCAAATTTTCATAATGAACAGTGATAACGCTTTTACTATCAGAATCAGACCTTTTAAGGCCAGAAATTTGATTCTAACTTGAGTTCATGGATGAAACTCTGAGGTGTGACCATTAAAATGAATGGAATTGAGCAGTACTTCCTCATCCTTTCCACCAATTATGGTTATAATATTTAAGGACATTTTCCGGTATTATTATTATTATTATTATTATTTTAGGTGGTCTCGGAAGCGAAAAGCTGGTTGAATTACTTTTTTCATGCTAGATTTCGCTCTGATTGCGATTTATGATTTTCAACCGAATAACGGATAGAAGAACAAAAAATTCGCCAGAATTCCATCTCTCACTGGTTTCAATTCTCCCGTCCTCAAACCGCGAACTTTTAATACAAAATTGATGAAATGTCCGGGGTGCGGTTATCTTAATGGCACAATCAGAGAGGTCACCCCGAGGCTACAACAGTTGAAGAGAGTCATCTAGAAGCGTTCCCCATAGTCACGTTTTGTCTGATTGCAATCGGAGTCGGAAGAATGTCTTTTGCGGCCATTCAGGGTAATTTGTTTGTACAGCGAAATGGTCACTAGCTTGATACCGATTTCTTTGGTGAAAATGCAACCATTGTGATGCACGACCTTTCCGCCCTTTTCCTCCTAAACAGAGGCCAGGTTCAGACGTAATTAAAGTTCAAAATTATGTTTTGTAAATAATTGAAAATACTAACAGTACCATAACAGACCATAACAAAGTAAAATAAACAGCACCACAGGAAAGATCTGAATAACTCCTCGCCAGTTTTCATTTGAGTGGTCACAGACATCCACAGTTAGAACTACCTTCTATAGCATAATAAACGGCACCATTGGAAAGTACTGCTCAATTTCTTTCATTTGAATGGTCAGACTTTGGGAATTCATCCACAGCCTCAAATGTTACAACTACCGTGTACAGCGTATTCAATAGCACCACAAAAAAGTACTGCTCAATAACTTTCATTTGAACCGCGGAACACTTTAGGATGATTTCATTCGCAGACTCGACTCAGTTTAGTTTGACCTCAGGACGCTTAGCGTCTGGTAGGAATATTAGCTAGTGCACTTGAAAGATCATATAATTGCCTTTGTTCAGATATTGCACTAATTAAAAGCGGTCATAGGTAATTTGTTTCCTTTGAAGAAATTTCCTCTCTTAATTAGTCAATGACCAGTTTTGACATCTTATTGCAAAGAAGATAGCTCTTGAACAAAACATCAAAAAACTAGAAATGTAAATTATACTAACACAAGTGAGTTTTGGATCGATGTGTATAGGTAAATTAATATAATGTCGGAGACTAAATTTGCTGCCTTGATACCGGCTTCAACTTGCAAAAGCGATCAATGACCAAGATAATGACCAGATAAAAACACGACCAAAATACAGAAAGCTAGATAGGGTACTCAAGGTCTTAGCCGTAGTAACGTAGAATCAGAGATTTTATTTTCATTTCGTTTCATGAACTTCATCATGGTGGGTTCATTTCATTTGATGCAATATCTATCTAGCACAGTTCGAATTGATTGTCCTCTTGAGAAAAGTTTAGGAAACGGAAATTTTTGGTTATCGTGATAGTCAAAATAATTAGGATCTCACTTCGCACCTTTTTATGGCCACTGCGGCTCTAAAGAATCCGTTTAATTCATTTTTAATAGTGTGTGTAATTATTGGCTAACTTCCGTTCTGAAAAGTATAAATAGACCTCCTGGTGAGTTCTTGTACTTACAGGCTTTTGTTCAAGAACGGCAGCTGTTTATAAGTTTAGATAGCCACTGTGAAGTACATTCAAGAGGCCTCCGCTAGTAACGCCGATCAAACGTGTAGACCTGTTCAGGCCACTGGAAGACTTTTAAGTCGCACGTGCAAGGCAATCAGCGTATAAAAAGTTTCGTTGTTCGTCGGAATTCCTGCCTTTTTGCACAGCTGAAGACAGAAAATGTCGCCACTGAACGTTTCAAATGAATTCCTTACATGTTAAAACTCCCGGGAAGGTTGCTTGTCTTTGCGTGTGTTGTTTGTAAATTTCGTTGTAACAGCTAAAATGATAGTTCGTGCAGTGTTGACTGTTGTTAAATCACCGCCTTGCTTCAAGCAGTGATCCTTTGATCTTCATTCCGGGGGTTGACATACGGCGCGAGGCTTTTTATGGAAAGTAAGCAAATATTGGAATGTGATACGACAGTTATTTAATTTGCCTTACTGAGAAACAATATAAGTGGTATGATTTTTGTCGTAAATTGCTTCGGGCAGCTTTGAATTCCCTGAGAATTTTTATGCGAAACAGCAGCAATCGTGCGGTGATAAGACCAGCGCCAACACCTTCAGTCTGTCGACTCATTTGCGAGGTAACTCACTAAATAATTTCATTTAAGTCGATGAAAGCAGCCTGCGTGGCATACGCTTGTTTGGATACGGCGACCCGATTTAGGACGGGAAGTGAAAATTCTTTAAAGCTAATGGCTTTATCTCCTTGATCTACCACAAGGACCACTTACTCACTAGATCCGATTTAGATAGCATAAAAATTGCTTCAACTCCACTGACACATGTTATCTTTGTTTCTTCTTGTCTCAAGGAGTTCGTGCGTGCCTTGAAAGATGTTGATCGCTCGGCTGTGCTGTTTATTCTTTGGAGCAACGATATGTTTGGGAGTACCATCTCTTTATATGGATCATACCTCCACCTCCAAGCGTTCGGAACAATTTAAAGCAGCGGAGCAGACCATCTTGCGAAAATTGGGCTTGCAAAGTCGCCCCAACCCGAAAAAAGGATCGAAAGACAAAGTACCGCAGTTCATTCTCGACTTATACCATAATCACGTCAATGACCCCGAGTGGATTTCTACCAATTTCAGAAACAAGGGAAAATGGACCTCGGCCAACACCATCCGGGCATTTCATCACGAAGGTGAGTGAATGCTAACCAATTCACTCACAAACTCCAAAAATTTTGTAAGATGTGCCGAAAGGCATCACAAGAGGTTAGGGCCCATTAGTTTTCATTTCAGTGGTCACACGTGAGGATTTCAAAAAATTTCAACTTTGAACCAGAATTTCATGACTCGAAGTTCGACCGTGAGAATGAAACGGAAATCATACAATACACGAGCGAATATTTTGCTTGGCAACCTGTCCGTTGTAACCTTATGCATTATACAAAGACCAAGGCAGTGCAAGTCCGCGTAGTTTCCTCCTGTGCTGTCCATGAGAACAAGAAAATAAATGACAACAAGATGAAGTGTTACTCTCTTCCCCCACAGTGAACCCGAACTTCGTGAGGTTATGCGAGTCACGTATTTCTGATGTAATGCTGTTCTATCCATTCGTTTTTATCATGCCTACCTTATTGTAGGAAATTAACAATGCACGTTGACAACGCGATGAAAATTTACGTTATACCAAATTAACGCGAATTTTTCAAAAGTTAGGTTTACATGCATTAAATTAACGCGAATTTTTCGATAAGCATCTTGCTTTATTTACTGCGATTTTCATAATTCTGCAAACTCGCACTTTACATTTCTGAATGCGAAACTGCGTTTTGCCTTCCGTCAATAAAACCTTCCAAGACAAGTGCACGGATGTTTCTAAGTTTTTTTTAAAGCCGAAAATTTGGTTTTGAAGTCTAACTAGACCCTAGAAGAAGTGAGCTATCCTCTCGGGGAGACAAAGGAGTATCAAGATCAATCAAAAGACATTTTGAACTCGATTTTAAACGAGGACGTCCTGTCAGATAGTGACTCTGAAGAGCCAATAGAGGAGTCATGAACTAATAAGGTTTTGTAATGAAATAAAGGTGCTTTAAAATAACAATGTTGCAAAATACTAAATAGCGTGCATTAAATTTACATCGACATTAATTAAGATACATCAGTAAATTAACGCGAATTTTGTAAAATTGCGTTAATAAAGTGCATTGTTAATTTCCTATGGTAAGGTAAGGTCGTTACGTACTCAACGTCGGTTCGTACTGCGCTAAAACTTTAAAGGGGCTATGTCATTAAAAAGCCACAATTATTTTAAATAAGTGAAAATCCAAAAATAACTGTCTAGTTTTGTTTAAAATTGTTCTGTTGTTTCATTTTCCCCGTGTTTGGACATCGCACTCATGGGAGTAAAGGCGTTAATGACTCGGTTTGTTTATGTTTGTACAACAGGTGACCACATGGCCGCTTCGATATCACAAATGCCTCCAAACAGATGGAATCTCTTCTTCGACGTTTTATCTCTTCCAAATCATGAAACCTTGACGGCTGCAGAGCTCCGCTTGACGTTTTCAGCCTCAAAGAACGGTTCCAGTGACTCTGTCTCAAACAAGCGGCAACATCGTGTGAAGATCTATCAAGTGCTACTCCCGGCAACATCTGGGCAAGCTGCCGTTACCCGGTTAATAGACACGAGACAAACAGCTGCTAACGCAACTGAGAACTTTGACATTAGATCGGCAGTCCAGCATTGGTCACAAAACCCCGGCGAGAATTTTGGCCTTGAAGTGCACTTGGTCACAAATGGGGAATCTCCAGCCGTTCATGTAAATAATGATGAGAAAGCCACGACCGACAACAAGCCACTTCTTGTCACGTTCAGCCACGACGGGGCGCAACACCTTTATCGCCGTCGTAAACGACGAAGCGCTGGAAACCGTCTGGTCAAGAATGACCGTAATTATTGTCAAAGGCATCCTCTGTACGTTGACTTTGTTGAAGTTGGATGGAACGATTGGATCGTGGCACCGCCTGGTTATCAGGCCTTTTACTGCAACGGCGAGTGTCCATTCCCCATAGCCGATCACTTGAACACCACAAACCATGCCATTGTGCAGACCCTTATGAACAGTGTAAACGCCGATGACGTGCCGCGTGCTTGCTGCGTGCCCACAACACTGAACCCAATCAGCATGCTGTTCATGAACGAACACAGCAAAGTGGTGCTCAAAAACTACCAGGACATGGTGGTAGACGGCTGTGGGTGCCGGTGAACGGAGCCAGATCACAGCAGGGAGCTAAGATTGCGCGGAACAGCCGTGTGCTACTGAATCAACGCTCCCTGGTGCTCAGATGTTAATGATGCTCCTTGTATCTTTGGACTCAAGGCAGTCAATTTCATACCAAAAGGTCTCAAGTCGCAGACAGGACCAATCGACCCTTGGTAGAAGCTATAGCCTACTAAAAGACAACTAAGTCTACTACAGGTGCATATACAAACTTCATCCATTATACCCAAGGTGGACCAAATCAATGAAATTGTACGCGTACCACCTGGAATAATTATAAATAGGCCAGAGAACGTTATGTACATACTGACGGTCAACGATAAATTAATAACATGTTGACAAAGTAAAAAGGATGTCAGAAAAATTGTGGACAGCAACGGATAGAACTTTGATCTCTTAGGTCAAAGATAAAATAGCTATAATTATGAGTAAAATGGTTTTATCCATTCGTTTTATATATCTACAGCAGGATTTCTATAAAACCTAGTAATAAACAAAATTTATTCCCTATGGCAAAATTATTTTTGGGAAAAACGAAATAAAAAAGGAAAAACGTTTCGTGAGCCTACAGAAGGTTTCGATCAGGAGATCATAGTTTTAACACACCCTAAATATCATTAATCCTTGAATCAACCTGAAATATTAAAGCGGTGTGACAATTTAAAAGTAACTGTTATTGAGCCGCTGTACTTTTCTGTTGCGCTGTTTATCATTCAAATCAAGGTGATTCTAACTTTTGAGTCTATGGATAAAATCCTACACAGCCATTCTAATGAAAGCTAGTAGCAATCCTTTCCTATGGTACTGTTTATTATGCTGTACAAGGTGGTTCTAACTTTCGAATCTGCCGTGGATAAAATCCTACACAGCCTTAAGTGTGGCCATTCAAATGAAAACTGTTTATTATGCTGCACTGACGTTATCCCAGTCCCTGCCATTCAGTGTCAAAATCTTGTTGACTCGTGAAATTTGGTCCAACGGTTGCGGATCCCGTGCATAAAATCAAATACAGTAAAAACCCGCAAGTAAGAACCTAGTTTTTAAGAACCTGTTAGGCTAAAATTTGCCAGTTAGACCCCCTCTATACAAGAACCTGTTTAGCCTAAAATTTAAAACAGGTTCTTATTTTCTAAAAACTATATAAAAAATGTGTACAGTACACTTGGGCAAATAAGAGTCGGTCAACATTTTGGATCCTCTTTGCAGACACAGGTGCCTTATCACTCCAATTGCAATGTAAATGCCAATATTGAAAATTCATGTGATCAGTTCTTCAATTTTTCTTATTATAGTCATTTTACATTAATACTTACTTGGTATGCAGATTTTATATCAGGAATAGGCTGAATACTACTAAAATGTAATTCTTTTCTTCAGAAAATAAGAACCTATTAAGAACCTAAATGGCCTAAATTTGTGCTAATTACCATTTATGTAAGAACCTGTTTGGGCTAACTTGGGAAAATACAGGTTGTTACTTGCGGGTTTTTACTGTAGTGCAAGAATCAAAATGAAGTCTATTTAGCTCCTCTATGCTGTGTGCTGTTTGATTTCGGTCAAATGTTGGAAAACGGTGGCAATGCGTTTGACAACGGCGGGGTTATCTTTTCTAAAACAACTCTCACAAAGGAGATAAAGGATATAAGGTTTAATTTGTGAATGATCTATGCCGTTATAGACAAAATGATCGATAACGTTAGTTTGGATAATGTATTAAATATTTAAGAGGCGCTGATGATAGCTCATCCTAATCCGCGAAATCAATGAAGAAATTTATTCTGTCAGGTCGTATAGTTTACCCCATAAACGAGTTATTTAATATGTATCAAGTAAACTCGAAATTAAAGAAAAAGGACTTGGCCAATAAATTGGATGTATAGTTTTCTACAATACAGCTAGAGATGGTAAATAAATAAATAAATAAATCAATAAATGCGATCAAGTCATTGGAGTGAAAGAGTGCTGTGTGCAAACGAACAACAGATGCCGAATGTTAATCATCTCTTATTCAGCAACCTTGGGGTCTTACTCAGAAAACTCACTGGAGGTCTCATAAAGAAATTGAGCCTTATTCATTGAATCTTAATAATATTTTGTTTTTAATCATTTTTGGCTAAATAAGAGCGCGTTATTAATCTATGGAATGCAAACGGTCCGTGCGCTTAAGAAAGCCGGCTTCATCATGGCCGCAGTTTTTTAACGCGTTCACCAAATACATTACCAACAGTATACTCTTAAAAAACTGAGGCGTTATTCGACGAAACAACTGTCTGACTTCTCTCGATAGCTAAGTTTGTTTTCGTTTTCGTATTTTTTTTAACGGTTTTGTTTGCTTTGTTATATGGATTTCTCATTAACACCGCTCGAGCCCACTTTCGATGGTTAATTTTCCGGCAATTTGCTTTGTTGTTCGCGGCTTTTGTGGCCGTTTTATAACTGGAGGCTATTTACACTTCTTAGTGTTGTTACTAAGCGACTTTTAATTGCGTTTCCCACTGTAATAACCCCTTTGAGTGTTCCCTTGGCACTGAGAGATCGCTTTCGGATTGTTTGAGACTGACAACACTGAATTACAATTCCAGACATGGAACCGCCATTGTCTCCCTTAATTAAATCTCAAATCTTCTCTTGGAATGGCCATGTTACGTTTGAACGGACAAGAGTAGTTATTTCGTGTCGTAAATACTGAACCGTTTTCTGTTTTTAGCTTTCTACTGAAAATTTCTCGAATACGCTGAGCATTGCTCCCATGAAGAGCAAACTTGGCAATGAGCTGTTCACTGAGACTAAGGAATTCAATTGACTCCCAGTACCCCATGCAAAGAGTGACAATTTCGCTGGAGGTGTAACAGAGCGAGTCCTGTGTATTATTCTGTTCATTATTTGCAATTCAGCTGTAATCATCACAAGGTATTTATTACACAGACTATGCTTGAATAGGTGCTAAGTGGCTTTCACTCCACACCTCATAACTAGAATGATCTTTATTGTACGTTCTGTCATAACTTAAAGAGGGGTCGATGGGCGGATCAGTTCACTGAGGAGACCACTTAGTAAACAATGCTACTCAAGTTGCCGTAAAACAACAAAATCTTGGCGCGGAAAAAAATGACGAAATAGAGACGATGAAACAGTATCTTAATTGACAAAAAAGTTTGGTAACTTCCTTGGTATACATTGCAAAATAATGCAAAAGGCCCGCAAAAGACAGACTGACAAAGCGAACTTAGACATAACTCAACACAGTGACGAATGAATATTGCCGTGAAGTTTGAGTCATTATGTCGAAAGTCATCATATCCAAAATGTCCTTTTTCCAAGTTAATAAAGATTTAATATATGAGTAAATAAATGAATGAATGAATGAATGAATAAATAAACTCACCGAAGGAAAATTGCTGTAATTATCTTCAGCCTTAAAATTTACCTCCTTTACTCTAGACTGAAGTGACCGCAGTTTGGGAGGGACTATCATAGTGTTAGAAAAGTCGGAGTTGTCGCTCGTCTGAGGGAGTCTTTTCTGCTGAATACCCTTTTGAACATCGTATTTATCCATCTCTGGTAAACGATTTTATTATACCTGACCACATAGCGTTTTTGAGCGGGAGTACGCGCCAATGGCATGGTATAACACAACTTTTCACTTATAACCTCTATAAATAAATATATATTTGTTAACAGCAATAGCCTACAGTAGAACAAGTTGCCTGGTGACAAGCTGCTCATTCGCAGTGTATTGCGAAACATTTTCTTCCGACAAACAGTGCTTGTTTCACTTCGAAGATTGGGCAACAGACCTCAGGACGTTGCCCGGGAAACGTTGCCGAACTCAATTCAAGAATTGAGTTCGATCATAGCAGGGCCGGGAAGCACGGTTTCTGAATCGAACACTGATTTGAACGATATGGTAATTAAGTTCGACTGCCTCTGTCTTGCGACACGATTCAGGCACGGCAATGATTCAAACGTCGTGCTTCTGTCGTGTCAAACTTAATAATTCATACATAAATATATTTTCGCGGGATACCGGAGAAGTTACGAGGATTTACGAGGATGATACTCGTACACGGAGTGTGCGCAGTGAATCAAGTGCCGCCATTGCAGAGCAGAATGTTTATTGGTGTTTTCTTGATGAAAACATTCCGATGGCCAGTTATGAAAATGAGAGAGACAGCCGATAGGTTGCTTTCCATTTTACCGCGAAAATGTGGACCATGCACCTTGAAAGGTCTTGAAAGGTAGACCATTTGGACCGGACCGTTCCATTTAATTTCCAACCGAAATTCAGTCTGGAACTTTAGCAGTTTTAATTAATGGAAAGCACTCCTAGCGACGCTAAATCCGATAAACGCATTTCGTCAAAAACGGGTGGTTCAAAGTTGGAGATCTGCATGCTGGAAAGAGAAGGACATCGTCTACATTGTGGATGTTGTGTGCAACAGTAATTGCTATAAAAAAGATCCTAATGTCAAACAATAAACATTCTAAAAGCAACAACGTACTGATACATCAAGCTGAGCTATAAGCTTCTTTCGTATGATTACACACTAAGGACAAGAGGTTTAATGCAATACGCGAAACAAGTGAGAAACAAATTTGTTATTTTAAAGAAGCTCATCACCGAATGCAAAATGGCTGCCCCTTTTTGTTTGTTTGTTTTGCAAAAATTTCGTCTGCAGTGAATTTATTTATTTATTTTATTTTAATCAAAATAAGCTATTGAGCTGAGCTAGTTTAAGTAGAGCCCTGTTAAAATACTAAATTAAAACCATATGTGAAAATCTATTACAAACGTCCACACGTATCCGTTTTCGTTTGAAAACGCAAAAGTGTTTTCCGTTTTCACTTCCCGTCCACACGTATCCGATGAAAACGGTCACCGAAAACGGAAACTTTTGAAAACGCTTTCGAAAGTGGAAAGTTTGAAAACGGTGTTTTCGCGTTCTCGTGTGGACACCCGAAAACGGAACTTTTCGAAAACGATGACGTCAAGAGGTCGAATTCAGCCCACTGCGCATGCGATAAAAGCGATGAAAAGCCACAAACAACTCGCAGGCTCGGCTAAAATCAGTGGCGCGCATGCTCTTTAGAGGCATTTGAAGCGTTTTCAGTGTTTTTGCGTATACGTGTGGACAGGCAAAAACGATTCGAAAACGCTACGTGTGGACGGAGAGATTTTGAAAAACGGAAAGAAACTTTTGCGTTTTCAAACGAAAACGGATACGTGTGGACGGGGCCGCAAACATGGAAATAGAAATTGTTAATAAAGTAGAAAATGCAGAAAAGTAGCGATTAATCGGACTAGCGCTTAAAATGACGCTTGCATTCTATTTTAAATTTTTGCAGTTCTTTGAAAGTATTAGCCCAATTATATCTAAAGCTACCCTGGTATTTAGTGGTCTTTGCAAGCGGTAAACGAAGTAAATCACCGTTTCTGGTATTGTATTTATGAATCTCTCGTCATTGCTCATGATTTGAATCATTTTGATGATCAGCTGGTTGGCTCGGCAAAGTACGACTCTGGCACGACTCTTGTCGTGCTTCTGTCGAACCTAAATGCATTTATAGTTCGGTACGGAAGAAGTACGACGTCTAAACTAAGTCTAATTCTATAGGAAACGACTGTCTTTTCCTGGTCACACTGCAGGATTTCATCCCGGCAGACTCAAACGTTAGGACTCACCTTGTATAGCATAATAAACAGCACCACAGGAAAGTACTGCTCAGTAGCTTTCATTTGATTGGTCATACTGCAGGATTTCATCCAGACTCAAGATTTAGGATCGTGACTAGAACACCACACGGGAGACCTAGGAGTACATACGACACGAGTACATACGAGTACATACGAGTTACATACGAGTACATACATACGAGTCACTGGCATACGAGTACATAGGGTAACATACGGGTGAAATAACTGTCACATACGAGTCCATACTAGTACATAAGAGTCATTTACGATCGACATGTGAATTTGTGGGCGAAATATATACAAGGGGGCTTTGTGAAAAGGGTACAAATAGCGACACGAGATTCGCGCGTGTTTGCGTGTTTGCAATTTGTTTATTTCACGTTACAAAAACGTGAATGAAAGAAAATAAAGAAAGGAAGGAAGGAAATGGAAATGGAAATGATAAGAGTTCCCTTTTCGAGTTATGGCGGAATTACCCAGAATTCTTTTCGGGCATAAACGAGGCAACGGTTGTGTTCGCGACACTGGCTTTCATCAAAGGGAGGAACAAGAGCCGGCGGATAAAGTGAGAAGGAATTTTCCAGCCAAATACCATGCAAGATCTGGCCTTGAGAGGTGTGTTGTTAACGGAAACGTTTGATTTTTTGAGCAAGTTTTTATCTTAAAAGATTGACACTTTTTTGTTGTTGCCCTTGGACCAAAAAGCTGGATTTTTGGGATTTGTTGCCATACGAACGGTTCACTGCAATGGAAATCGGGAATCATTGTGAGCGTTTTAGGCTGTGATAGGTGTCACACCAACCAGTCAGCACAATGAACACACTTTCAGAATGTTGTCTCTTAAGTCAGTTAACAAGAAACAAATATCAAAAGCAGCAATGGTATTTTCTACGGGTATAGGCGTAGTTAGGCTTTAAAGGGTTAAGAGAGGTCAAGTTTACAGTAAATATGGGGAGCGATTTAATTCCGGATATTTGTTTAGTGCCCGCTTAATAGAGGGTGACCGCTTCATACAGGACTGCTTAATAGAGGTCTGACTGTACTTCGTTTTACTCAGGCATGTTAAGGCGGGAGTTAACCTAAATTTGAATGAAATTTGATGTGGTTTTAAGAAAGGATAGGAGTAAGAAAATGATTTTTGGAACACCAACAGACAGTCGATACCCACGCAAGAGCACCCCAGGTTGCTAGTGGACTAACTTGGTATCCGTCTATTAATTATTAACTACAAATTCTAATTTTAAAACTTCACTAAATCTTCAACATTTCTTATTTCTCTAAATTTTACCAATCCTTTGAGAAAAACTATTTCCTCCCAAACATACCCAAAAATCACCCAAAAATTTACAAAACACTCCATAACATAGGTTTATGTTTTAAGCATAGAGCTTTTGAATTGCTTGAAACGTGAACGAGATATTTCCAATAAAGCCATTGTCAAGTGACGGAAAAATGGCGTTTAGGTTAAGTCCCGCCTTAATTAGGCATGGTTTTAAGCCTAATTTGCATAAAATCTGAAAACTATCATAACTTTGCGGACATTTGCCGTAACACGCTCAAACATAGCAACCGTATAAAACTTGATGACCTTAACTCATTCTTAGCTTAAAGTATCGAATATTTGGGTCACATGACCTGTAAATAATTATTAACGACCAAAATATTCAGAGTAACATGGGGAGCACCAAACGAAATATAGTTAAGTCTTTTTAGGTCTTATACTTCTAAATCCTAAAACCTCACCATGAATTAGCCTTGTACGGTTGTATCTGTTACTTCTATTAGAAGTTATTAAGCTATTTATTTAGTCACGTGACCTATTTCCGTTAATTGCAGCGTTCCTATTTTACATGGACACGGTTAAAAGGCTAATTCATGAAAAGCCTTTTAGATGTAAAAGATCGATACCCAATAACGTTTACTTATATTTCAGTTTGTGTTCCCCATTTTACTCCGAATATTATTTGCCTTTAATTATTATTTACAGGTCACGTGACTCAAAAGTTCGACCTTTGAGGAAAAAACGAGTTCAAGTCATTACGTTTTATACTCTTGCCAAGTTTGAGATTGTTAAGGCAAATTGTCGTAAAGTTAGGATTTTTTTTCAGATTTTATGCAAATTAGGCTTCAAACCATGCCTTAACATGCCTGAGAATTAATTTGGGGCAGTTTTGACCCAAAAATCACAAATCCTCATGACGTGTCTCCTTTACGTCGGTAGACCAACCTCGTTCCCAGGGTCTCTCATCTTCCCGCCCTCTGGAGGGGCTCCGGGGGGGGCTCCAGGGGGCGGGAAGATGAGAGACCCTGGGAACGAGGTTGCAGTCATGCAAGAACACTCCAGTGGGTGGGAAGATGAGAGACCCTGGGAACGAGGTTGTTCGGTAGACTTTAATTACATTTCTGCTCCGAGCTGGTTTCAGCGATCTGTTCACCACTTTTAGGACACCTGATTTTAAAAATAGAAACTTGAAATTCATATAACAATACGGTGTATGTGGACCGATCCTGGTTACGGAATTCTTTTCGATATTAAAACTCGTCTTCTGTCTAAACAAACTTTCAAGTAAAGGGAACAAACGAAATCATTTCGGACCTTTCTCATGCGGACATTAAACATTTTACATTTCGTTCATTTTATACTAGTACTTTCGGACGTTTTTTTCTGATGTGTAAAAATTTTAAAACTGCTCAAAACGGACAGTTCCCATTGTGATTCAAATAAGCGGACGATTTATTGAACATTATTTTGTCAACAGTGTTGCTTGAACTGCAGATCACATACATACGTGCATAAAATACCCTGATTCCCAAGAATTTAATGTTGATGTCGACAGTGATGAAGAACATTTAGGGGGAAAGTCTCTATTGTAAATGTTCGGAATTTTCAACGGAATAGTGAAAAGGTAAAATGACTATTCATTTGTTTGGACGTTAAAATTTTCGGATGTTTTATTTTTTCCCGACATTTGGACGCCATTTTGAAGTTTCTAACGTATCAGTGTATTGTTCTTTCTGCTGGCTATAATGTTGTGTCAATATGTGAATACTGAACCCTTACATTCAAGAATTCGATTTAGTGCCCCCTTTCTAATAAGAGCTTGATATTGTACACATACCAGCAATATAGTAATCGTTGTGCGATGTTTGATGTCTACATTACATTGCTTTGGAGCATGGCATACCTGGTGTTAGCATTTTTTGGTGATGCAGCTGAGCCTCTCCATGTGCAAAACAAAAAGAAGCATTTTTCACTCAGAATGCAAATCGGAGGTCTTTTGAATCTTTGAACTGAACAGAAACAATTAAAGAGAAAAATTAGCTGTATTTAGTTTCAGAGAATTTCTAAAAAATGTAAATTCGGCCGCCATTTTGGTGTACCAAAGTGGTATACCAAAATGGCGGACGCATACAAAGTTGTCTAATTTTCTAAATATTCTTTTCCCCATAACTTGGCACTGAATTAAAAAACTGCAGGCTTCAAAATTTATCCCAGTCGTTTCATTTGGCATCTGATTTTCTATAACATCTAAACTGGTGTTCAGTGCTCTCAAAGTCAGATCTGAACGGACCCTACGTATAGTTGTATATTCGGTTGCATTTGGTAATGTGAAGTCAGTATCGTGTCGAATTGTGTGCAAGTGAAATTTTGATATTTCTGCAGGACACTGTGTGCTGAAATCTGAGGCCGTACTGTGCTGGGAAGCGTGTTGTTTGCTTTAGAATATTTCATACATTTCTCTGCAGTTTCCGTCAAATCTGGTGATCTAGCTAATTGTCCTCAAACTCAGCAAAATGGCCGCCACGACCGCGCGAGGTTATTTGAAGTGGGGGAGTGGGGGGGGGGGGGGGAGACGAAACTTTCATTTTCGTAAAAAGGTACCCGGCACGGCAACGCGCCGCTGCGCGGCGCCATGCGGCGGAGGGTTTCGGGAGGGGTTGTCCCCCACCCGACAGCGGGGGGTCCGGAGGTCCTCCCCCGGAAAATTTTGAAAATTTCAATGGCCAAAGATGCATTCTGGTGCATTTTCAGGATTCAAAACCCAATTTTTAGGAGGTCAATGGTTGTTTACCATTTACCCAAAAATTCCGGAAATTTCGGTTAGAATGTAAATGGTAAGACAATTTTGGCTCGACCGACCGGAAAATTTCCGAAATGAACGGAACGTCTTGAATGGTAGTCCAAAATTTCCAACCGACATTTCCAAACGGAAATGTGTGTACCATTTGCTTTTATCTATCAGTTCCAGACCCTGCGCCAGTTTTGATGCGTAAGCGTGGTTACTCAGCTTGTTTCTGGTGTCAAATGGTAAATGGTTCACGCCAATCTCAAACGGAATTTCCCTTTCTGAAATTTTGCTTACCATTTACACAAACCGTGGACCAACCGGTTTTCCCTTGTAAATGGTAAACAACCAATATCAACATTATTATAACCAAGATTCCAGTTAATATTCCATTTATTTTAATTTCGTTTTTTCAAAGTGATTTCTCTCCCTCATCAGTACTCCATTGACTTGTGATAATGTGAATCAACTGTAATAATTGTTATGTAGCAGTTAGAATTATTCTACTTGTACAAAGTAAATATGAACAGTTTAATGATGGCCATTGCACTCTGACTCTCAGGCTCAATTCTGAAATCAAGGCTGAAATCACTATCCCCCATTGCACTGTCCCTGTCACTGTCACAACCTGATCATCGTCAATATTCGCTAAGCCAAGTTTAATGAGGGCCTCCTCTTCCTCTTGCAGTACTTGCTCTTGATGGTAATAAATGGGGTTGACAGACCTACACGACTCCTGTTGTGTGACCATTGTATTGTTTTAAGCGTTCAAGCATGTCTTTAAGCAATTCTCTGTAAAAATAGACAGGGTAAACGCTACTACCGCTGGTCGCTAAGAAGTACTTAAAAAGCATAAAGCTTTCCCAGTAAGACTTAAGCGAGAAATGCGCCTTTAGATCAGTTATAAATTTGTACTCTTCGTTGATATTGTTCTTTTGATCTCGGCGAATTATCTCTCAAATTGATAGGAGGATTTCATGCTGTACAGAGCCGTTACAATTGTTATATTTCTTTATGCCTTTGTTTGGTGCTGGTTCTATTGGCATACATTGCGGTTTCTTCGGCTCACCTTTGCTGCAAGATAAATACTAATCGGCTAAAGTTTGTTATCGCTTTGTAAATGCAAGGATCGTTAAATTTCTCAGGCCGTGATTTAGTGTCTAAAGTCTGCGGTGTACAAGACTTGCAAGAAAGTGTTTCCTATCACGGATATAGGCATCTTAGATCCAAGTCTCAAAAAGCCGTAGTCTACAATTCCACTGGAATGGAATAACGAATTCTTGCAATAATTTTTAGCTCCTTAGTTAGTTCTGTAGTTGAGTAGTGTGTCTCAGTGGAGCTAGGATAAACCTCCGTTGTTTTCTTTAAATAGCGTTAGATTTGGAATCCAACAGATAATCTGCAGCATGGTTGCTGTTTCGTAAATCTCAAGGATGCTAGTATATTCTAGTATACCCAGCTTCCTTGTTCATGTTACCGTAAATCACACGTGCTTCTTTGGCGTTATGACAGCGGGATTGAATGACCCAGGATGACCGTAGCTGTACTTCATTCTTCGTTTCAAATATTTGCGGCGATAGGCAACTTTGATAGAACAAGTTCTTTCTGCAAGAACTCCTTCAAGCTTAGACAGTGATGAAATTTCGCTTCCATAACCATTCAAAAAATGCAAGGTTTTCTAAGAAGTTCGTGTGTGGCACACAAAATACTTCATAATGAGCCTGTTTTAAAACAAAATTGAAGCGAAGAAAAAATATATTTTTTTAACCATTCAAAAAAGTGGGGAGGCTAAAGCCCCTCCAGCCCACCCCTCGCGCGGTCCCGGCTGTCTGTGCCAATGTATCCTTCCGGTAAACTCTTGTTCTTAGGCCATCATAACTTGATTAAAAATAAAACACAAACAGCGGTGATAAACATGCTAAACCAACGCATTATTATAATAAACTTGACGTTTCGTATGCTAAGCAACATACATTCTCAAAAGCAACCGTTACAGGTCTTACAGTGTTTGAAAACTGTTTATATAGTTCAAAATAGGGCGGGTCTGGAACCAAGATTAAAAAAAAAAAAACAATCTTAACGGTAATTTAATAATACGGTAAAATGTTCGGTGGCTGCGTGGCACTTGGACTTAGAACATGAAAAATTTAAAATTGTTAATGTTAAAGTGCCAAAAATTTATGAAAAAGTTCCATAGTGCCTTTCTTCAGTGGATGGTATGTATGTATGCATGGAATGTTCATCTCCCAGTTCGAACATACATTCAACTGAAGAAGGGCAGATCCCGAAACGTTTGGAACTTTTTCATAAATTTTTGGCACTTTAACGTTAACAATTTTAAATTTTCCATGTTCATTTAATAGTACGGACTGTCAGTCCTAAGAAGCTACAGCTAATAAAGCATCAGCTTCTCACTGCTGACGTTAACATTTAAAGAAGGCTGTAGTTATTGAATGAGCAAAGTCTCCTTAATTTTACATTAACGGTCCGTTTTCTATCAAAATGATCCCAATAGACCATTTTACAGTTGTCTTCTTAGTGTCCTGGCCTTTGAGTGGAAGCGAGGTTGAAGTTGACCTTGTTATGATACAGACCTTGGAGCTTTTCAGATGTAAATTTACCTAGTTAGCATGAGAACAGCATTATTAACATATGAAAGGCAGAAAGGTTTGTATCAAAGCAAGGTCACCTCCAGCCTCACTTCCACTCAAAGGCAAGGTCACCAAGCACACAACTGTAAAATGGACTATTAATGTTTTGTGCTATCCCTAGCAGAGGGGCATTTTGTCTGCGCATGCTCCATAAAGAGTATTTTAAAGAACGTAACCGCTGGTATGCGCCTGCTCCGCGTGCACACCAAAAAAAAAATGGCGGTGTACGCAACAAAATGTTTGATCGTCTTTCTTCTTTTTGTTTGGTTACGTGTTAGAGACTGCTGTTAAAAAATCGAAAAATGGTTGTGTAGTTTGTGAGAGAAAGTCCCTACAGAGCCCTTGGCAAAATGCTAGCCGCGTACAGTGATGATTTCGAGGGTTGTTTTGGAACAAATTCGACAAGTGAAATAAAGGACGGAGATATTTTTGTGAACGCTACAGACGAGCTGTTCAAGAGTATCGTCGCTCTGAAAAGTCCTTCCATCACATAAGTACTGTCTGTAAGTCATTATTGAATATTTCAAGTGCCTCTTTTTCCGAGGACAATAAATTCTTTAACTCAATCGACAGCGAGTAGGAGTACCGAAAAAACGAGGGTCACTGATTTACACTGTATAAGGTGTAGCTTTACCTTAGGAAACATTCTTAGAAACGGAAGAAAAATTAAAGATATTATCAGCGAGTAAGAAACCTTGTTTGCATAATTTGTTGGGTTAAATAGTTTACTGGAAGCTGTGATTATCTTCATTTGGCAGTTAGAAAACATTTTAGTGGCACAATTTTAAGGACATCTCAAATTGAAGAGTATAATAACCTCAAGCAATGTTGTCCTGATTTAACCACCTCTACTGCTGCGACCTGCAATGTTTTTAAGGGGGTAGCTAATAGCCTGATTGAATTTACCAAGACAAAAGAAGAATATCCCTGGCCATGCTCACCCCACTAATTCCTTAATTAAGTAGTAATAATAATATGTGAGTTGCATGGCGACCAATGGGATGGGAGAACAATCTGCAATAACAATATTAATGCTGGGATTTGTAGTTTATTCCTCTTACAACTGATTGGTTTCACCTCAATATATTTAAAAAATAATGCTAGTGTTCATGCTTTTTTGATCAGCTATTTAAAACACAGGAGCATCTCCCATGAGAGATAACAGTTACTGATCTTAAGACTGCTTGGTTATGAGACAATCACTTTTAACTTGAAAAACTGAAAATTTTACAGAGGGAAATATTTTCAGCTAAATCTAACATTGACACCCTGCACTTTTATTGAAAAATCTCCATTATCTCAGATGCTGATATGAGATTAATAATAACGTGATTATTTTTAAAGCCTGGTTCATGCACCAAACTTTTCATGAGCTTAACTTAATTCATATTTAGGTTGACCCAAATCATTAAAATACTATCTAATAAAAAAAATCGATCCTTGCCTCAAATTACATTTAATAATTTATGCAGTCGATTCAGGTCATGTGAAATTTGGTTTCTGACTCAAACCTGGTCCACAGTCAAATATTCAATCAAACAGTTGATTCAGATGCCATTTGCTTTGACTTATGAGAAGTCTGGCATCTTAACCGGGCCTAATAGTACTTTATTTTAAACTTTGGTTGACTATGGGTTTTAGACACCCTTTTAATTTTCAAGTGATCAGCATTTAAATTCTCCACGCTGGGACACAGTATATATTACATATTATAAAATGCTCAAGGAATTGCGTGCGCTATGATTGGTTGAACCGAGTTCATTATAACTCGTTATGAAATGCTCAAGGAAATGCGTGCGCTATGATTGGTTAAACCGAGTTCATTATAACTCGATAACAACAACAACAACAAAAATCTTTATTAGTTGGTTATTATAGAATTTATAATACTGGCCTGCAGGTAGCAAAAGCTAATCTTGGCAGGCCAGTGAAATTAATTACATGATTAAAAATCGCTACACACACCAATTTGTTGAAATAAAAAGAAAGGATCAAACAATAGAAGAAAAAAAAAGGGGGGAAAAAAGAATAAACAAGTGATTGAAATAAAAAAAGAGAATTGTGAAAATATTAATTAATTACTTTTTGATTTAACTTAAGAGATAATCTCGTCAATATTGATATAGGAATCTGCTTCTTTAAGTATAGTCAAAAGTATATTCTTAATTTTGTTTTTAAATTAACTCTTTGGTAATTCTCTCAGAAATAAAGCATGCGCGTGACATAAGGTTTATTATAACCGTTTTTATTTTATAAAAGAAATAAAAAACCTTGTTCCTTGTGCATTGTTGAGTTATATAAGCACTTGGGAATTTTAAGAACACTTGGCTCATGCTTCTCTGCACTTCTCTTGTGTTCTTAAAAATTCCTGCATGCTTAATAACTCAATAATGCACTCAGCGCATTTTTTTATTTCTTTAGTATACAATGTCAAACAGACAGGTTATTAGAGCAAAGAAAAATAATCATGCATCATTTTGTACATGTATGTAATTATTACATCTGCATCTTGCATGCATAATATCAGTAACACATATGCATCTGTGATGCCGACTGGTTCACAGCAGAATTTTGTTACCCCTGAACTTGAAAGACACAGAATCAACACACATCAACATTGTGATGTGGCAATGTTAGAACAATGTGGGAAACAGGCACTTTGCATCAATTGGATTTTGTCGAGCTACAGTGTACAGACTGAAGTCAAAGAAGGACTTTGATACTGCATATGATAATTATAGTAATGAGCACAGGTTTGGCTTTCTTTTGAGGCCAATTCTATTGTAGGGAGATCATATATCCTGGGTTGACCAATACTCTTCAGCAGGAACATTCTCATATTTCAAATGATCACTCTTCGTATTCATATCCATTGTCCTCTAAGGCTGGTGACAGTCACATCAATGACAGCCTGCCTGAGAATATCACTGGACAGCCATCCATTTTGTCCATTGTCCAACTATCGGGCCACTTCACATCTCTCTAAATAGCAGAGAACATGTTTTTAATTCATTTCATCTAATTTTTAAATCAATATATGAAACAATTTTCCCCAGAAGTAGATTGGCAGATACTCTTAAGCCCTGGTGGGTAAGCCTAATCTTGGAAGTTGTCTATGGGGGCTGGACACTGATACTGTCATGAAGAAGTGTTCAAGATTCAAAGACCTTCAGTATGGAACTTGTTTAATCTGTTGGACAACTATATTCCTTTAATCTGGCCTCTCAATTTACAGCATTTCCTTTAAACTAAATAATTTCTTAGAATACTGTAGAGCAATACTTAGAATTTGGATTATGTTCAGCTGCCTGAAATGCTGCTACTTCGGCCAAAGTACACTGTGCCAAAAATTGTCACTGTATCTGATTTACAGATGTTGCTTAACATTCATTTCTTTTAAATACAACTGACAGTACAGTTCATCTTACATCAAGACAGCAAATATGATATTTCTGCAGGGTCTGTTCTAAGAGTTGTTGTTCTGATAATAACATTTTGAGGTACACCATATAAATAAAATTAATCACACTGATGGAAACAGAAGCCCATCTCTGGTAAATGCCATATCATAATCATAAATTATTGACCTTGCTCATAAAAAACACAAACACAGAAGTTCTTTAAGAAATTAATGGCACCACTAACATATTGGGAAGCAGCAAGCCTAAACTAAATAGCATAATTTATATTTTTTTTAAAAATTCTACAAAGCGTAAAAGATCAATTATTTTGTGCGACTGCATCTTTCAGTGCTGGCAAACACATTGAGACTGTGTGTATGTCAAAGGATGATCTTTAGTTTTCAGTTCATAATAAACTTTATCTTATAACAGAAATATTGCATTTCCATAGTATGTACTGCAGTATATGGAGTTGTTGCAAGAGTAAATCACAAATCTGAATATTGTAATATTTTGAAGAATTATAAACAAGACATTACCAATGCAACAAAAAGGACCAAAAAGTGTTCCAGTTTTCATTAAGGTAAAAATGTCAAACAGACAGTCAGCATCACAAGCAGCGCATTCTCCTAAAAAAATTTTCATTCAGAGAATGAGTACCGTGTCAGAGTTCGTGAAAAGTACCACAACACAACTGAGCTTCGAAGGCCAACTTTAACTAAAATTACCAGCACTTTGAACTCGTAAAGTAAAAAGCACGCATTTTTTTTAAGTAAACAAATTAAACAAAGCGAAAAAGAAATAAATAAATAAGTCGTCGACAGATTTTGGGACTGGGGGGACAGGTGAAATGAAAAGATATATCCATTTTTTTCTCAAGCTTGCACTTCCAAAAAGAAAATTATTGACACCACACTTATCAAAAAAGGATAAAAAAAAATTCATTGCCTACTAAATATTTGCAGTGATGTAATTGCAGCAGCCGCATAGGAATATAGTTGCTTACCTTTCACAGCAGACTTCAGCAACAAGATGGTCAACCAACTCTTTGATCGACGACCGAGAAAATCTACGAAATCTTGTCGTATGCAAATGCACCAGAGGTGCTGTGAAGGAAAACGTACATGTTGAACGCCACGCATTTTTTAAGGTCTCATTTTCTGCACTGTAAAACAGATAAAGTAATAATAAAGTTATCTCCGATAATTACAATTTGGGGGGACGGTAAAAAAATTAAGCAAGTTGACACTGAAACTGAAGGAAAATCGAGTGGAAATCAAAATTTAGCACTATAAAAGAACCGTGTAACTTACTCACGCATTGATATAAAGACTTAAATTTTTAAATAACGAAACTTCAATTCCTTGACACTAACCTGAATTGATTGCTTGTTCGTCCATATTTTTTGAACACGAGTAGATCTAGTGTCAAACTCCCGTGCATTGCCCATTTATACAATTCATGTTCGCACTTTGATCGATGATAACTCGCCAACCAAGCATTCAACAAACACCACGAGTGTCCACAGGGTTAGTATTGTATGTAAACTCATCACATTCTTTCAATTTTCTCAATAGATACTTTTCTAAAGCATCGATCACTCGCCTGAAAACCTGCCCAACAGCCCCCTCGAAACAAAATGGCGGCAATCATGTGTTCGATTCACATTTTCCGGAGCATGCGCAGTCAAAATGCCTATGTGCTGCTATCCCTGAGAATGTTCAACCTCGTTCCCAGGGTCTTCTCCTTCCCGCTCCTGGATCTTGGGAACGAGGTTGTAGAATGTTGAGTCGGTGCAGAGGTCTGGGGACAAGCTCGGTTGCCAAGGAACGCCTTGTAAAGTACAACAGAGAAACCGCAAAATGGCGGACGGAAGAGACGAACTGACTTTTCTGCCGATCGTCAAAGACAACACGGCGAAAAAAGGAAAACACAATAAGCGAATCGGATTTAAAAGCATTCATAAACCGTTGGTACTCCCTAGCTTGGAGCTTAGTACGGTCGATGTGCAGTCAGTAAACAGTTTGTTCTCCCACAAACAAATCTGCAAGAAGGTTTGCGAATGGTTCACCGGTTGGAGGTCGTGGCAACAGAGAATTTTATTATGTGGTGTGTCTGACAAATGCAACAAGGGCCAGCTACAAGCCTTAGTAACGACTCTTGAGCCGGTATTTCACAGGGATTTCACAGCAAGGCTCAAAGGAATTTATCCGACAACTCTTATACACGCGCGACTAGTTCGGACCGCGCCTGTTCCGTCCTTTTCCAAGAACGATCTAATGATCGCGCTGCAACGTGAACCAACAGATGAAATACTTTGGATTGGTTCTTCGATTATGGCTGCAGGAGAGACAGAGAGTGGGAAGCTTAAAAATGAGGATGTTGTTGATAGCTTTAAAAGCGAATTGGACAGTTTACAACAGGGTCTAAAGGATATAAATGTTCAGAAAGATGAAGAGAAAACTATGGTCGTGAAAGAGACAGACCCTCCGACTTTCGTCTGCGAGGGTACAACGCTGTTTGCATCAACCCATACCGTTCAACAAGCGCTTGACATGGAGGAAAGCCATCGTCACGAGCACGCCCCGCCGTTTTTACGGAGAGTGAGCACGCCGAATTTTTTCAGGGAATTTGATCATGAGCAGTTGGGGTTGATGAAAACTGCCCTAAGGACTGGTGATACTGACAAACTGTATGGGAATGCACCAGTCACATTTAAACATGACAAGTGGTGGGAAGGACACAAAGGAGCACGCCTCATAAAGCCTCGCCGGAGCAAACTGTCAAATCATTTCAAATCACAAGTTGCTCAAATTCACCAGGTATTTATCCCCCGGAAGGAGGGGTGGGGGGGGGGGGGGGGGCTGGGGGGAACTTCCATATAAAAATGATTGAGGTGCTCGTCCTACCTTTCTAGGGGTCAAAATTTGTAGATAAAGTGACTCCTAATCTGAAGCCAAATTCTCCCTTTGTTACATGAGCATATTCTTGGTTTTCACATGCGTCATAAAAATTAAAAAATCTAAAATATATGTCCTACAAAGTTGTTTCTAACATGGTATGTGGATACAAGTGTTATAATCTTTCACAAAAAGTTTCAGGTTTTAACAATGTTTTGCTTCCGATTTACAAAGGTTTTAAATGTGTCACGCAATTCGTCACGCTATTTCAGATAAGCCGTGAAAATAAACTAAATTGAATCAGCTGAAAGTTATTGTTTGCATTATAAGTGCTTATAAGCCGAGTTTATGGAGCTTATAGCAAATACAATATTTTTTGATGTGATTAATTTTTTGGTGTAATTACATGTAAGACTTTGAATTTTTGGCCGCCACACAAAGATGGCCGCTCCATACATTTCTTACTAAAAATGTCTAATACTCATTCGCCTATAACTCTTGAATGAAATGTTTTTGCTCTTCAAAATTTGGCCAAGATGTGTAGTTAAACTCTCTACAATTCCATAAACATTTTGGATTCAAAATCTATTTTTTAATGCTTCTGAATTTTGACATCACATAAGTGAAAACCAAGAATACAAGACAAACTGGAAGGAGAATCTAGCAGTTGATCAGAAGTCACTTAGGGCTTTATTCCACTCACCCCTTCAAAATGGTCACATAAAGTCAACAGTCTCTGTCAAGGCTTGAAAACAAAGAAAATATTGAGTCAAAAAGTTTTTTATTCGTCATGCAATAGTAGTTGAAAGTCAAACGAGAAGTCACTGGGTGACAGCTCGCGTGATGTTTGACCAACTAGCATCAACTATCGATCATGCCCTTATCACATGCTGTTTGACTGGTAGCATGGTAGTCAACAATAGTGTATGATAGTTTGGGATCAAAACCTTCTATCATTCTATAACTATCATTGACTATCATGTGCCATTTGACCAGTGCTTTAGGGTGTGGTCAACTTTAGCCAGATTTTAAGATGATCTGAGCTTGCACGCACTTGTTCCTGACATCAACTGACAGTTTAATATATCCATCAATCAGACTATGTTTAGTCGCATTCTTGAAATTCCTGATGGGGAAAAAGCATCTAACACTAGACCTGCCAAGTCTCACCCCTTAGGCGCGAGTCTCACACCTGCAAGTCCGAAACCCCCGATCTCATGCCTATGGAGCAATTTCTCACACCTAATTACAGATTTTGAGCTACTGTATGAGCCTTAATTGATCGCATGATCCAATTTAAAATATAGTAACGTTCATGAAAATATGGCAGTTTTTTTGTAGGTTTTTATCGTTCTGAACATTACTATTATAGAGGCCTGAGGTCCATTTAAATTTCCTAATTCTTCGGAACATCTTCGCACAACTTCGGAATCTTCGGAATAGATCGGGTTTTCTTCGGATTTGGTCGGGTCACCTTCAGAAATCCTGGCACTCCTATGAAAAAAAATTCTCACCCCTATCACTCGGAAAAAGTTGGCAGGTATATAACAACCACTCTGATTGGCGGAATTATTCAACTGTCAAGGTTGGTTTTCACTGGCGATGGAGTTGGAGTTGGAGTCGTAGTCGGAGTTGTAGTCGGAGTCGTATGAGCGTTTCTGACCTAGTGAAAATCGAAAATCACAGTCGTAAGTGGAGTCATAACCTCAGCGGAATCAGAGTCAGAAGAATCAGAATGATTCCATTTTCTTCCGATATTTTTCCGCTTATGACTCTGTAATCTTCTTCCAATTCCGTCGGTTTGATTTTCACTAGATCATAATGCAACGTTCTACATATACATGTACTCTACATGTACATTTGGTTAGAGCCATGTCTATTGATTTATATTATGTTTTGTTAAACTTTGCCATGACACAAAAACTTATAAGGAAGAAGAGATTAGCAATGGAATATGAAAAGCAACAAAAAAAAAGAAAAAGTGCCTGGAAGAACGCTTATTTTTACAGCTTTATTCAATATGTCGATAACAAGATCAAAATATTTCTTGTGGATTGTTTTTTTTTTAATTTTAAAACTAGATCGTTTATGGGAATGAATCTGGAGCAAATTAAGTAAACTGGTTTGAAAATTTTCAATCCAAAATAATATTAAATTCTATTTTATTTATTAACTTTTTCTTTCCTCAGTGGCTGGATGATTGGCAGGCACATGAGAGGGTGGAGCTTCTCTCTGAAGTAGTGAAGTGCTGTGATGCCGAAAGTCTTAATTTCTTTGCTCAGTGCTTGACTCAAAGGTACATGTAATTAACATGCATGTACACTACACTGTCTTTATTACCCTCTCCTGTTTCCGTGCCTTATGAAAATAATGCATGATCGGGATGTGATATTTTTATGTCTTTTTAAATGCAGTATCTAGGAAAAAATGCATTTGGCCATGGACAGAAATCCTGCAGTGAACATACATGTGCCAGTAGGATCCTGTACATAAACATGAACCATTTAAGTACATGTAAGATCCTGTAGGATCCATCTGTTTCATGATCATAGTATTAAGAGCCTGTATTTAACTAAACAGGGCTGTGCTCTAACAGTGCTTGGCAGTCTCATGTCTTTGGGCAACAAGTGTACACCTTACATGTAGGTTTAATGTTATAAATTTGAGCTTAATGTACAGTTTACAAATTAAAGATTAATAAATCAATCAATCCAGCGTTATTTATGGAGAGTGACACTAAATAATGCATGGCACTAATAAACCTTTGTCCCTCAAACAAATACAATAAAGGTAAAAGATTCTTGTTAAACATTATTCACTTACCCTGTATCATTCATACAGTCAGCTAATTATGATCCATGATTTTTAAAATCTTTTCAGGCTGAGAGATCAGACAGATTTAAACTGTGTCCCAGACCACATTCTACTCAACATATTCTCATACCTAAATGTCAGAAGTTTGTGTCAAACTTCTCAGGTAAAGGTCTTTGATACACAACTGAACAATCATTAATGAGTACATGTATATTAGGAATTTACATACATGTACTTAAATTTATTAAGGATAACATTATTTTGTGGTCATATTTTTGTGTCTAATGTGATTATGATGTCATATTTTTAAGAAAAAGGAAAAATCCAATGGGCCAATAATGGTTTTAACTTTTACAACTACATTTACATAAATGTACATGTAAGAGAAAAATTTTGAAACAGAAACTACAGTAACTGTGCCTTAAATGGATAAACTTTTTATTATCTTTAAGAAATTTTAAGAAACAACATATTTTTTGTCACCTGTATTTACCAATGTGCAGTTCCAGAAAATATCCATACTCCCCCCACGGAAGGTTTTTTGTTTAGCACCCCCCGTCCCCCCAGGAAATTCCAGTTTAGCTTCATACTTTGCTTCTAAAATGTTGGCTTTTAAGACCCCCCTCCCCCTAGGAATTTCCAATGACCTTCCATGGGGTGGGTATGGATTTTTTCTGGAACTACACAATGATCAACACTCTTTAACTTCAATATTATAATTAGGATAGCGAGGTTTATAAATTTGATGTGTGTGGATCGCTTTAGGGCAGTGTAATCTCAGGTTGCCTTTTATATAAATATATTGGGTCAAGAATTGCCTAAAATAGACCAAACAAATAGACATGCATATAACCTTCAGGTAGGCACATGTATGCACCACAAACCTATTTTTTAAAAAAATATATTTAAGGGGGGAGAAACTTAATGACAAGATGGTTGCTATGGAAGAGTTCCAAAAGTCATAATTTTTTTATAATGAGTTTCTTTACTTCCTCGGCTATGATGTTTGGTCATTCTGTTAATGGTTCCATCAAATTTTATCTGTCACAACCATATTTGGTAAGTCACGTGACCAGAACATAAAATCCCTCAAAACTCAAATGGCTTACATTTTTTCCAATAAAACCAGTGCCATAACTTAAGAACATCCTAATAAAAAATCTGTAGCATGGATTTGTCGAAATTCACGTTATTGAAAAAGCTATGATGTCAAAAAGGTGTATTTTAACACATTTTCTTTAACTCATGTTACACCTGCCAAGTCTCATGCCTTAGACGCGAGTCTCACGCCTGCAAGTCCAAAACTCCGATCTCACACGTACTCACGCCTATTGGAGCAATTTCTCATGCCTGACTTCCAGATTTGAGCTATCAGCTTTAACTGATCACATGATCCAATTAAAAATATAGTTATGTTCATGAAAATATGGCACTTTTTTGTAGGTTTTTATCATTCCGAACATTACAATTACAGAGGTCTGAGGTCCATGGAAACTTCCGAATTCTTCGGAACATCTTTGGACAACTTTGAAATAGATTGGGTTCTCTTCAGATTTGGCCGGGTCGCCTTTGGAAATCCTGGCACTCCCACGAAGAAATTCCATGCCTGTCACTCGGAAAAAGTTGGCCAGTATAACGTGTAGCTTTCCTTTTTTCGCCTAACGGTAATTCCATGCTACAGATTTTAAAAAAAGTTGAATTGCTTATAATTCGCCAAAAATATCAGATTTTTATCTCTTTTCCTTTGAATTTATGCACTTTTTCATTCTTACGTTCGGTTGGGGACTGGCACTAGTTGCGCATGTGCAATGTCGATTTAGCGATGTAATAATAATAATTATTATTATAATATTTAACCAGGGAGCCCACTCGCCTTGGTGGTTTTCAGTGGGGCCCTGCAAATATTCAGTTTCATAGTTCCCTCCGTATTAGCAGTTTATGATACGTGAGAAATGCTAACCATGAAATAATGTCCCCAGCAACTACTCTAAAACTGTTTAATGTTGTTTATATATCTTTAGGTTTGTTCTCGGTGGAGATATTTAGGGAATGACAGTAGGCTTTGGAAAAATAAAATTACCACTCTGGGTAAGTTTTTTCATGATAAAGTTTAATTCTTAAAAAATAATATAAAAAACTAACAAAGTAAAAAGTTTATTTTATCGAGTTGATGTATTGTTGTTCCAGAAAATATCCATAAAATGATATGGGCCCCCAATGAGGGTTTTTTCACTCCTCTCGAAATTCTAGTCTAGATTCATACTTTTCTTTATCGTCATCAACATCTGTTTGAACATATTCTGATGCTTTTGAATAACGTCTGCCAGTCTTTCTGCTGATCCATAGCATAATTAAGGAGATCACATCTAGTCATTCTAGTGGATGGTCTCCCAACTGGTCAATATAAGTTCTGGCTTTTACCGTGACTTGGGTCCCAGAAGAGTCCCAGGTGAGTGTTGAGGCAGACACCTCAGACCAGGGGCAGATCTAGGGGGAGGGTGCAGGGGGTGCACACCCCCCCCCCCCCCCCTGAGATGACCTAGTCTGCGTTGTTCGCTTTTAAAATTTGTTTACGTCACCCTTCAGTTACGTCATTCCTTAGAGATGCACCCCCTCCTAAGAAAAATCCTGGATCCGCCCCTGCAGACATACTATTCAATAGAACACTGATCTTATCCAAGTGCATGAAGAAACAGCTGGAAAGCACATGCCAATAAGGCAAACCCAGAAACGAGTCCCCTGGTAAAATGACATAGTTAGACAGCCAAAAGGAAAGATCTGAGAGAAGCCTAGTACAGTATGCTAACTGATCTGCTTCCTGCCAAAATATTGAGATTCTTACCTTGTTATGTTTGTCCCCATGCACTGCCACTTGTGCTACAAAGACTTACTGAGGGTACATGTACCTAAATAAAGGTCATTTATTTATTATTATTTTTAAATAAATCCTGAACCTACTATGTACATGTACATGAAGCTAACTCTTATGTAATTTGTACATGAAGCTAACTCTTATTTTTGGCAATTTATAGTGTAAAAATTGCATGTAATAGTGTCGGTGAATGTTACTTAATTTGATCATGTTTAGGTGCCAGTGAAGGAGTTGCAAATTTAACTAGAAAAATTGAAATCCTTGGTCAAGGCCAGGCTGTAGATTGGAAACAAGCCTACAAAGAAGTGCGCAGTTTTTACAAGGATCTGCTGAAACTGAAGCTTGAAGAACAGGAAAACGGTGAGCTACAAACGAGATTGGAAATAATTAATTAATTTGTGGTATTGTGTACTTACACAAATTACAACTTAGACAAATAACAGCTTACATGTTAAATAATTTATTACAACTTACTTTGTACACGCATTAAACTTACAAAACACAACTTACTGTACTTACAATTACAACTTGCACAAGTTACATAACTTACAACTTAGATAAATTATTACAATTTACACAAATTAATTACAACTTACAAAAATTACAATTTTTAATTTACATAAATTATAACTTACATAGATTACAACTTACACAAATTGCACGTAATATCTAATGGTTGATATCATTTCATCATAAATAGACCAAGGACATCATAAAACAAAACAAAAAGTACTTGGAGAGTTGCTGTACTTTGTTTCTCTTAATTTTTTTTATAAATGTAGAGTAAGTACTTTTACTTAGTGCAGTTTTCATTTGAGTGTCGAAAAACCAAAACCAAAGTAATTACTCTGACCAATCACAGCAGTCGTAAACAATCCAATGAACCAATCAGAGCTCGAAGCAATTACATGTCGCCGGCGCCAAGCGCGGGAAAACGCGTGCGAGCAAGTCACGATTGGTTTTGGTTTTACTTCTGATTGGTCAAGAAAGTGGCGCGAGATTTTTTAGCCAATCACAAAGCGTAGCAATGCAAAACCAAAGCAATTGTGTAATTACTTTCGACACTCAATTGAAAACTGCTCTAACTATCTAATTTATTGTTTTATAGATACAAAAAGTTGATAAAATAGATCTTTTTATTTCACAGAACTTAAAAAAAAGAAATTAGCAGAGGTGCATGCAGCAAGACAAGAAAAGAGTAAGCTCAGAACATCTGGTAAAATTTTTTAGTTGTATATTGTAATGGAAAATCATTATAATCATAGTATAGCGGGTTTCCACACATACATTGTATACAGTGACTGCATGAAAGTAGACTATTCTAGTTACATTGCAGGGGCGGATCCAGGATTTTGAAATGGGGGGTGAAATTTTAAATGCAATAGAACCAAAGCCTGGTTGAGGTGTTTGAGGTCAGTGCATCAGAAAGAAAGGGTCTCAGAAAAGGGGGGGGGGGGGAGGGGGTGAAAATTCGCCCATTCCCCCCCCCCCCTGGATCCGCCCCTGCACTGTATACTCAGCATGATTGGCTTGTTCCGGCATGGACTGCAAGCATACTTTTTATATATTATCAAATGACCACCACCTGCATGCATCTCAGAGTTTGGAAGCCAGTTGATATTATCGGAATTACCTTTAAAAAATAAAATCTCCAATTGCCGATCACGACAGATGTATGGTGTCAATAAACCTCGCCGCTTGAACAACAAATATCTATCATATAGAATCATGCGACATCACGTCTGCTGTACACGTTCGACGTACTACATACTTTTTTTTCTTTCATTAATGTAGTACGTCGAACGTGTACAGCGGACGTGATGTCGCATGATTCTATATGATGTTCCAACACGTTCTTGGCTTCGACACACAGGATTATTAACAAATATCTATATACAGATGTATCTGCTGGCCTCTAAGCATTCTGAATTCCAGAAACCAGAGGCAGTAAAATATTTCCCGCTGATGAAATTGTAAAAATAACAGTTTATTACTCCATGCTACTGTATTGCCGTGTTTGTCGATATATGCTATGTTATCAAACATACATTGACATAGTGTTTTAACCAGCCATGTCATCAACCTTTCACTAATTTTAGTTTTGATGAATTTGTCTGATGGCTGCATGTTCTTTGTTTTTTAGAGTTACTTCCCGAGCCTTCAGATGAGGACGATTCAAAGACTGTGATAAGTGGAGTCGGTAGGGGAATTATTTCCATTTTTTCATCAACTGTTTCCAATTTTTTTTGCGGTGCAACTGAGCATCTCCATGTGCGAAACAAAAACATTCGTATTTTTCACTCAGTTTCTAGACTTTTCTTTTGAATCTTTCAACTGAACAAACATTAGAAATTTCTCTCCCACCATTATTTGACGATATTTTTGGAACGATCTTCCCCTTTCCATCCGTTCTAAGCCTACTAAAAAACTATTTAAGAAATCTCTTTTCAGTCATTACTTATCCCAATACTAAATAAATGCTAGATTGATATAGTTGCTTTATTTACTCGTACTTAATCTTTGGAGAAATAAATAAATAAATCTTTCAACTGATCATGAACAGAAACGATTATAAAGAAAATAAAGCTTTTTTTAAACACGAAGACGCGCTATAAAAAGAATAGCTCTGCCTCCTGTTTCAGCTCGAGTGAGCTAATGCAGGATCTTATTAGCTCCTGGCTTATGGTGATGCTAATGAGATGGCGTCCTGATAAACCACGTGCTGCTAGTTTTTTGAACGACTTGTGCGTGTCCCTACGGAGATTAAACAAATGCGCTTTTGTGCAAAGAGGAAATTAGAGTACAAGAAAAACAAGTAGACTGAACTTCAAAATTTGAGCCAAAAAAGTTCAAAATTCTCAAAGGAATTCCAAGGACAAAATACTCAACAAATTCCTTCATTGTGTTGAAAATGTTATTGGGGCTCAAAAGCTGTCTATTTCTCCACAAATTTTCACAGAGCTTCGTAAGCGACGATGGTTGATTGACAAACGATCCCAACATACCTAAGGTGCGCTCCTTTTAAAGTGCGTCTTCGTGTTTAAGAATTTCTAAAAATGCAAATTCGGCTGCCATGTTAGGTGTACCAAATTTAAATAGTACACAAAAATGGCGGACTCATACAAAGTTCTCTTATTTTCGAAAATGTATACACCTTATTCATAAATGGCGGCCGATTTATTATTCTTTTATATGTATGTTAATTAGCCTCACTGGCCTCGGTAGCGCGTGCAAAATTCAAAAGAATTTTCACTCTAAAATGAGGCCAGTGAGGCTAATTAACATAAATATAAAAGAATAATAAATAGGCCGCCATTTATGAATAAGGTGTATACAGTTGCATTCTTTTCCCAATGGACTTCAAACTTGCGAGTAAGTAAGTCACAATTGGTTTAGGTTTTACTTCTGATTGGTTGAGTTTTAAGCCAATATGCAAAAACAAAGCAATTGCAAAATCGCATGTACTTCCACACTCTTATTAAAATTACCGCTTTATTATCTCTGTTTAGTCGAAGTTCCCTTCATTCATTCCATGCACGACATTGGTCCTGCCCAGTCCGCTACCACCACTGAATTGAGAGAGCATGGTTACGAGTTTACTGCGGATGATTTTGAGAGCAATGATTTGACAGGCGGCAATTTAAAACAATTGGCGCGCAGTCTTAAGGCTCTGGCCCGTGAAGATAAACCTGAAGAATTGGATGTAGCTCTGGATGTAAGGCCTACATTGGTTCAGGCATCCAATCTCTTGGTAAGATAATACTTAAGAGTGACTAAATGTCTATGCAAGCGAGCTGAAAGCCCGGGGGGTGGGGGGGGGGGGGGAGGTACTCCCTATAATGGGCTATACGGGGATGCTCTGCCCGAAGAGGTACCTTTTTGAGGCTGGAGGTATATGAAAGGGTCGGGATTTCACAAGTTGAAGTATATGAAAGGGTAGGGATTTCACGAAGAATAGGAAAGGGTGGGGAAAACACGAGTTGAAGCATAAAAAGGTAGGGAAAACTGCCATTTAAGTATTATAAAAAGGGCCTTTTAAAATATATCAAACAGACGCACGTAAAGTCTATATGAAAAGGGGTACTATTTTCAGTGAAAGGTATATGAAAGGGGTAGCATTTTCAATGAAAGGTATATGAAATGAGTACCTTTTCTGTCAAAAACAGTTGTATATGAAAGGGTAAGGGTTTGGACCTCGGGGCGGAGCATCCCCTTACAAAACTTTGTTGAGTACCTTCCCGGCCTGGAAGCCTCTTTTTGCGAGTTTCTGTGTCTTGTTTTGTTGTTTGTTTTTTGCCTTTTTATCCATTTTTTTTTACAGTCTTATAGCCTGCGCGTAGATGTCTCTTATTTTCTAAGCCGCCACGCATGCAGTTTGGCCTAGGTTGGATTTCCGGACTCGTTGTTGCATTTGGATAAAGTGTGTTGTTGGTCCTCATTCTTGCTCCGCGGGTTTTTTCTCCGGGTCCAACGATTTTTCCCGCCAAAAACATTTAATTTCATTTCAACAGGTTTATCAATTAGTGTGATTTCGCGTTCTTTATACTGAACTACCGTATTTCCTTGAAAATGAAAAGAAGGGCTTAAAATAGTGCACAAGGAAAGAGATTAGGTCGAATTTATCCTGTGTTTGCTGCCAAGGACAGCAAATTGTCCAAACTTAAAGCCAGTTTATTGATGTTGAAACTACGATAATACCAAATTATTCACCCTCATAACTATGCAATTGGCAGTTTCGGTGAAAGTCCACAGCATGACCAGCTAGCCCCTTTAATCCTTAATTCCTCCCTTGACAGCGGCAAAAACATTTCCTGTGGACTGTTTATAATGTTGTGCAAGGTCGCTCTAACATTCACGTCTGTGGATGAAACACCAAATTGTGACCATTAATAAATTTGAAAGCTTTTACGCGGTGCTTTCAATTATTGATAATTGTTTATTGATACTTTGCTCTCAGCTATCTTTGTTTCGTTTTATTTTGCAGGAAAAAGATCGAGAAACAGAAAGACACAGATTCCGTTACCTGTCGCTTGCTGTTCAAGGAGTTTTCTCTGTTCGTAGAGTACGAAGGTTACAGGTAACAGAATTATTTGAGATATGTTCAGAAATGCAGGCAGAGGGGGCCACGCTACTCCATGACTGGCATCACAAAGTGTCCTTACCTATAAAATGTCACCAAAACACACGAAATTCTGTCACTTAAGGTGGTCAGTCACGAGGGGTCATGTAGCAGGGACATGTCGCAGCGACATGTAGCAGCGAGAAAACATTGTGTAGTACATTGTGTCGCAAGGAGTTCAACTTGTTGAACTTCATGGGACACGTCGCGGGGACAAAATGTCCCCAAAATTGGTGTTGCACAATTGTGAAAGTATCAGTTCACACGAGGGGACGTGTCGCTGCAACATGTCCCTGAGACAAGTCCCCGCAACATTTTCATGTGTGTGCAAGCGCTATGATTTTGTCCCTGCTACATGTCCCCGCCGCACGTCCCTGCTACATGTCCCTCAGTGTGTACTACACAATGTTTTCTCGCTGCTACACGTCGCTGCGACATGTCCCTGCTACATGACCCCTCGTGTCTGACCACCTTTATAAAGTAATAACGAAATGACAAACAACTCTGTCAAATATGAAGTACTGGTTAAACCATACTTGCCTGCATTTCCGGACGTAAGTGAATTATTTAGGGTTCACTAGAGCAGTGTCAAAAGTAATTACACAATATGCTTTGGTTTTGCATTGCTACGCTTTGTGATTGGTTAAAATATCTCGCGCCACTTTCTCGACCAATCAGATTGAAGTAAAACCAAAACCAAGCGTGACTTGCTCGCACGCGTTTTCCCGCGCTTGGCGCCGCCGACATGTAATTGCGTCGAGCTCTGATTGGTTCACTGGATTGTTTACGACTGCTGTAATTGGTCAGAGTAATTACTTTGGTTTTGGTTTTACCACACTCAATTGAAAACTTCTCTATAACACAATAAGCACAGCAATGAAACTGATCGTAACTGTTTGTACCCTTAGTAGCCCGTGAAAACGGATAATCGTTTACCGTAAAGTTCCGAAACTAGCAACTCCCCGAAACTAGCAAATCCCCGAAAGTAGCGACTCCCCGAAACAAGCAACTCCCCGAAAGTAGCGACTCCCCGAAACAAGAAACTCCCCGAAAGTAGCGACTCCCCGAAACAAGCAACTCCCCGAAACAAGCGACTCCCCGAAACAAGCAACTCCCCGAAACAAGCAACTCCCCGAAACAAGCAACTTCCCGAAAGTAGCAACTCCCCGAAACAAGCAACTCCCCGAAAGTAGCGACTCCCCGAAACAAGCAACTCCCCGAAAGTAGCGACTCCCCGAAACAAGCAACTCCCCGAAACAAGCAACTCCCCGAAACAAGCAACTTCCCGAAAGTAGCAACTCCCCAAAACAAGCAACTCCCCGAAAGTAGCGACTCCCCGAAACAAGCAACTCCCCGAAAGTAGCGACTCCCCGAAACAAGCAACTCCCCGAAAGTAGCGACTCCCCGAAACTAGCAAATCCCCGAAACTAGGAACACCCCGAAAGTAGCAACTCCCCGAAAGTAGCAACTCCCCGAAAGTAGCAACTCCCCGAAACAAGCAACTTCCCGAAACAAGCAACTCCCCGAAACTAGCAACTCCCCGAAACTAGTAAATCCCCGAAACAAGCAACTCCCCGAAACAAGAAACTCCCCGAAACTAGCAAATCCCCGAAACTAGCAAATCCCCGAAACTAGCAACTCCCCAAAACTAGCAACACCCCGAAACTAGCAACTCCCCGAAACAAGCAACTCCCCGAAACTAGCAACTCCCCGAAACTAGCAACTCCCCGAAACTAGCAACTCCCCAAAACTAGAACTTCCCCGAAACTAGCAACTCCCCGAAACTAGCAAATCCTCGAAACTAGCAAATCCTCGAAACTAGCAACTCCCCAAAACTAGAAATTCCCCGAAACTAGCAACTCCCCGAAACTAGCAAATCCCCGAAACTAGCAAATCCTCGAAACTAGCAACTCCCCAAAACTAGAAATTCCCCGAAACTAGCAACTCCCCGAAACTAGCAAATCCCCGAAACTAGCAACTCCCCGAAACAAGCAACTCCCCGAAACAAGCAACTCCCCGAAACAAGCGACTCCCCGAAACAAGCGACTCCCCGAAACAAGCGACTCCCCGAAACAAGCAACTCCCCGATACAAGCAACTCCCCGAAACAAGCAACTCCCCGAAACTAGCAAATCCATCCCCGAAAATAGCGATAAAATTTGACAGTTGTTAGTAATTCCCGATAGTAGCGACCCCCCAAAAGTAACGATCCACCGATAGTAATGATCCCCCGATAGTAACAATCCCCTGATAGTAACGACCCCAATGGTAAATTGAAGCTCTATAAGAAACAAAATGGGACAAAGGAGCACAAAACAATGTAAGGGCGCTTGAGACAGGACCCTTTACAGCTGTCTTTTATACTGTGAATAATATGTAGTGTATAGTAAAGAATACTAAGGAATTAATGAAGAATTTGCCCAAAAATCGCAAATACAAGTTGTGTTTATTTTTTTTACATACGTGGCGATTATACCATGATGAATCTACCTTATACGTTACACGTTTTTGCTACCTGAAAGTAGCGACTACCCGAAAGTAGCGATACTAAAAGGCTGCTAAATCCGAAAGTAACGATGGTCGTTACTTCAGGAACTTTACGGTAGCGTGCTATTCCATCAAAATTTCTTCTAACGGTCACTGGAACTCTGTGACAAAATTTGGTTGTTGATAATTCACTTGTACCCATGTCAGATAGCATTTACTATAGATGTATTCTATTGGTAGGAACTATACCGGCTGCTCTTGTTCAGTTATAGTCTAGAAAGGGAAGTAAGGGGTATACAAATGGGTGTTGTAAAACCAGAACCAAAGGTATCACTCTATAAACCTATTAAAACAGACGTAACAAATCCAGTGAACGAATGAGAACTCCAAGCAAATACATGTAACGGACGCCAAGCGCGGGAAAGCGCAAGTTACAATAATCCTCGGTAGGAAAAAAGGTGGCGACTGGTACATTTACCCATAATTCTTAGCGCACATAAACCTTAACAACGTTCATAAAAATGTAAAGAAAAGTTATAAAATCTTCAAACCTAGTCTACACAAGTCATTGTCCGTAGTACTGGAACAAATGTTGTAAAAAAATTGGCTTTCTTTGTGCCTTATATGTGCTGTGTTAGGTCCGCAAGGTATTGTGGTAAAATGAACAGCCGCCATCTTTTTTCCTGCGGTGGATTGGGTTTGGTTTTACTTCTGATTGGTTGAGAAAGTGGCGCAAGTGTTTTTTTTAACCAAATCACAGATCATAATAGTGACGCGAGACCAGAGCAAACGCGATTTACTTTTTGACACTCGACTGTAAACTGTTGTAGATAAAGAACACAGGGAATTCAGTTAAAATAAAAACCCTGCAATATCTGCCCATTTCGAGGATTATTCATTCTGCAAGCGGGAGCAGATAGAAGCCTTCATTTAAAATCAGGGTTATAATAATTATATGAAAATGAAATTCATTCAGTGTTTGGCAGCATCGGTGCGCATCCTCGGAAAATGTAAAATGTTGCTTTGGTTTGTAGTAACTTGGTTAAAAAGGTTGTCTCTCCAATTGTTATTTTCCAGGGACATATGGATGCAGTCCTTTGCTTGCAGTTAGACAAGAGAAGAATCATAACAGGCTCTGCTGACCGCACTATACGGTAGGCTCGACGTGTTTTTTAAAATCTTGCAGCATAACTTGAAAATATCGTAAAAAGGGTTGTTGTTGTTCATCGTGGTGAACACACTAGTAAAGAAGTATTTTTCGTTTGTCTCACGATGTAGTCACTTCCGATGTGGATCGCGACGTTTCGACTGCATACTGCTAGTCTTCTTCAGGCGATGGGGTCGACTGGTTACGCGTCACCTTATGAAGCACGATGCTTCATAAGGTGACTATGATGACGATGCTACGGACCGCCGAGGGAACAATTCGCCGAAACAACGAGGATCAAAATGCGCCAGTCACAGCCGTTGAAAAACCAACCAATCACAGCAGAGCATCGTGCTTCATAAGGTGACGCGTAACCAGTCGACCCCATCGCCTGAAGAAGACTAGCAGTATGCAGTCGAAACGTCGCGATCCACATCGGAAGTGACTACATCGTGAGACAAACGAAAAATACTTCTTTACTAGTATAACTTGAAAAGTAGCTCGCATTAGCTTACATAAAGCTAATTCGTGTCATCTTATTCCTAACACAAAAGAAAACGGTTTAACACCTAGCCTGATTCTCAGATTGCACTTACTCCGTCCTCTTCCTGTCTGATTTATTTTGTTTGAGGGCTGGTTCTTGACGTCATCTTACCGTTGAATAATTCCACATGATATAAGATTTAGTATTAAATCTCTATGATCCACGATATGAACTAATAATCGCCCATTCACTTTTACATCTACCAGAAATAGTTAGAGATCTTGCCATAGTACTTAATCAGTGGTCCCCAAAAATAATTGTGTCACGCCTTGCGAAAACATTTAGCTTGTTTCCTATACGTAAATCCGTAAAACGTTTTCTATGGTTTACGTTGTGTATAAAGACAATCTTCTAATTATTGCTTGTAAAACTCTCTGATCTGCAACAGACGTTGCACGAAACAAATTGCATCGTGTGACATCTGCAAAAAATCTTAATGCGCGTGGGCCTTCACAATATCTTACAAAATGTGTCAAATGTAATATATTACTCATTGTAAGTAGTTCACGTATTAATTTCATTCCATATCAAATTCAAGCTTTGATTTGCTGTTGTTTGTTAGAGTATGGGATGTGAGAAGCGGACGCAGTATCCACAAGCTCAAAGGACATAAGGTGGTTATTTAATATTCTAAAATTCTTTAATAATTCCTAAGAAAAATGCAAAAGAAATTAAAATTTAATGAAGGTTTACAAATTTCACGTTGGTTTGAAAGGGCGGTTTTTATTTGGCCAATCACATAAGACACAGAGTTTCTAAAAAAACCATCAGAAGGCGAAAGAATGAATTTACTTAGCCGTCCTCTTGAAATGTCCATGGCGACGTCATAGAGCAGTTTTCAATTGAGTGTCGTTAAACCAAAACCAAAGTAATTTCTCTGACCAATCACAGCAGTCGTAAACAATCCAATGAACCAATCAGAGCTCGAAGCAATTACATGTCGGCGGCGCCAAGCGCGGAAAAACGCGTGCGAGCAAGTCACGATTGGTTTTGGTTGTACTTCTGATTGGTCGAGAAAGTGGCGCGAGATTTTTTTAGCCAATCACAAAGCGTAGCAATGCAAAACCAAAGCAATTGTGCAATTACTTTCGACACTCAATTGAAAAGCGCTCTAAACATCAGTAAACAAAACGTTAATTGAGCAGTGCTACACTCTTCGCTCCCTTTGTTAAGTATCGAGGATATAAATACAACAACAACAAAAGAAAAGAAGCGTTAATAAGTACTAGATTAATAACTTTTGAGTCTCTGTATAAAATCCTAAAGTGTGACGATTGAAATGAAAGCTATTGAGCAGTACTTTCCTGTGGTGCTGTTTATTATACTGTACAAGATGGTCATAACTTTTGAGTCTGTAGATGAAATCCAAAAGTGTGACCATTCAATTGAAAGCTATTGAGCAGTACTTTCCTGTGGTACTGTTTACAAGGTGGTTCTAACTTTTGAGTCTGTGGATGAAATCCTAAAGTGTGACCATTCAAATGAAAGCTATTGAGCAGTACTTTCCTGTGGTACTGTTTATCATGTTTTACAAGGTGGTTCTAACTTTTGAGTCTGTGGATGAAGTCCTAAAGTGTGATCGTTCAAATGAAAGCTAATGAGCAGTACTTTCCTGTGGTGCTGTTTATTTTGCTGTACATGGTACATGTAGTTCTAACTTTTGAGTCTGTGGATAAAATCCTAAAGTGTGACCATTGCAATGAAAGCTACTGAGCAGTACTTTCCTGTAGTGCTGTTTATTATGCTGTCCAAATTGGTTCAAACTTTTGAGTCTGTCAAATGTAATTTCTTAGTGTGAAATTTTAAATTTGTTTTCCTTAATTTTGAAATTGACTTCTAAAGGGGAGGAGAGTTGCCTTGTATTTCTTTTTAGTGATCTCCTGTTGGCTTCCTCGTGGATGGTTTATGTTGTCATTCCTCACTCTCGCTCTATTGACATCGTATTGATACTTGTGAGGAGAAATTGGTTGTTAATCACTGTGTACATGTGTCATTTGCAGGGTGGAGTAAGGTGCCTTCAGTTTGACAATGAGAAGATAATTAGCGGTTCATGGGATATGACTGTTATGGTTTGTCGATTTTAGTTTTATATCTACAGTTTGAATACTTTTCAAAGTTTGTTTTTATCTCTATAAAATATCGGGGGTACTAAAGTGATATTGATGGTCCCAAATAATTTGTAATGAGTATTTTCTATTGATTACTCGTTAAATTTCAGTGATTCACGCGTTGCTAAAGCCTGGTTTTCACGGGCGACAAAGCGGGTCATGGCTCGTGTACGACGACTGTATTGTGATGTATTGTGTTAGGCAGTGTTAGGTTGTATTGTATTAGGTTTTATGACGTCAGTCAGGTCGTCGTACATGAGCCATGACCCGACAAAGCAGACGTAGAAGCAGAACAGTGCTTATGTCCAGTGAAAACGAGCCCAACATATGCATAAACGAGCCCAACATGTGCATAAACGAGCCCAACATGTGCATAAACGAGCCCAACATGTGCATAAACGAGAGCCCAACATGTGCATAAACGAGCCCAACATGTGCATAAACGAGAGCCCAACATGTGCATAAACGAGCCCAACATATGCATAAACGAGCCCAACATATGCATAAACAAGCCCAACATATGCATAAACAAGCCCAACATGTGAATAAACGAGAGCCCAACATGTGCATAAACGAGCCCAACATGTGCATAAACGAGAGCCCAACATATGCATAAACGAGCCCAACATATGCATAAACGAGCCCAACATATGCATAAACAAGCCCAATATATGCATAAACGCAAGCATTGTCTTATGCTTACGTCAATGTTCGTTTTCACTTGACGCAAGTTCTTATGCTTTCTCTTATGCTTTTTCTCTTATGCTTATGTTGCGCGAGTGAAAACTGATAACAAGCGATCTTCGGCACATTTCCAACGTTAATTGAAAGCCTGAGGGCAACCGCCGCTGTTCAGAAGGCAGAAAAAGAAACCGAGACCAAATAACAAAAAATATAAACAGCGCAATGTTTCGCTGACTATTTCATGCAAAAAAAAAAGGAAAACAAAACAAAGACAAAATATTAAAACAACAACAACAACAAAAACAACAAAGCAGCCCAAAGTCAGCAAAACAAACATGCAATGCAACCTTAAATGGTCATGCTTCCAGACCTGAATTTCGTTGATATTAGTATTTTCCCACAAAAAGTGAATATTTAAGAAGTGTTCAATTTAAAGGATCAGATCAGTTTTAAACGTTTTGGCGCTGAAGTTAGCTTAGTCGAGCCACGAGGATTGTAAGTGGCGTGGATGGCAAACTATCATTGATGTTTTATTTCGTGACTGACTTTATGAGACTTCCTTTAATAATTGTATCTTTATTGTTACAGGTTTGGCACATCGTTAAGTTTCACCGACTGAAAGTCCTGTATGGTCACAGCGGATGCGTTTCTTGTTTACAATTTAATGACGAGGTTTTGTAAGTATTTATCGATTAAACGCTTTTATTCGTTGAGTCAAACCTATAACTTTGTAGTATGGTTCTAACGTTAGAGTCGGTAGTAGATAAAATGCGACCATTGAAAAGGTCTTGGAGCGGTTTTTTGCTTGAGTGTCGTAAAACCAAAACCAAAGTAATTACTTTAATCATTCACAACAGAGACAGATAATCCAATGAACCAATCAGAGCTCGAAGCAAATACATGTAGCTGGCGTCAAGCGCGGGAAAACGCGTGCAAGCAAGTCACGATTGGTTTTGGTTTTACTTCTCATTGGTCGAGAAAGTGGCGCGAGATTTTTTAGCCAATCACAAAGCGTAACAATGCAAAACCAAAGTAATTGTGTAATTACTTTTGACACTCACTTGGAAACTGCTTTACTCTCACTTGTACTCTCATTTGGTTTCATTCTTTCCTTATTGTGATAATGGCCTCTTTTGTGAGTGGCATTTATTGTCTTCTCGTATCTCCCCTCTTTTACGTCTCGATTTATCCTTCAGTTACATTCTTCCCTTTTCTCCTGTCCTGTCTTGTCTCGTTTCGGTTTTTTATTTTCAGTTTGTTGTCTCCCTTTTAATGAAGTGTTCCAAGGAAGAAAAAACTGTTACCCTTAATTTGCTTTACCAACCAAGATTTAACACTATTAACTATGGGAAGTATCCCTCAGATACAGTAGGGCTGAAAATATGGAACATGTTGCCTGACAATTTGAGAAAACCTCCCTCCATCCAGATATTTAATAACAGATCCGTAATATGGAACTTTACTCTTTATTAGACAATGTCTGTCGTAACTGTGCCTTCTGTGATAACTAGAGACAATGTAAATAATTTTACTCGTACTTTTTAGCCTTGTACAGTTTCTTAGTTTTATAATTTTATTGTACTTGGGCGTTATACGCTATTAGGTAATACTTTACCTTTATTTTTAGATTAGGTGTCCCCAGTTGTAGAGGATTCCCATAATAGGCTACGCTCCTCTCTGACACATTAATAAAACTTCCTATTTAATAGTACTATATTTAATTATATTTGAAGTCACCCCCCGTATTTACTTTAAACTTGACCTCTTTTAAGCGGTCACCTCTATTAAGCGGTCAGTTGGCTATTCCCTCAGTGTGACCGCTTATAGGCCCGTTTACACGCTCACGCTCTCCAATGCAATTTTTTTCGCAATTGTAAACTAGCGGCGATTTCCTGTGCGATTCCGGTGCGACATTTGCTGTGATTTCCCAAAAATCGCCGCCAAGTTGCATCAGGTTTCGAACATGTTTGAAACGTCTGTTGTCCCTTTCGTAAACGGTCGCTGCCATTTTACCAATACTTAGAAAATTTTTCACCAATTATCGGTTTTTTTTTTCTATCAGAAAAAGAAAAAAGCAATTAATAACCTAGAATCGAACCCGGAACCTCTTGCATGCTAACATCCCTCCTTCATCACTAGACCTCTGGATTGATCCGGCAAACCCAAGAAAAATTTAATTATAAAAGGTGCTTTTCTTAATATGTATCAATAACGGGTGACCATATCCCTAAATCTTACCTATATAACCGTGAATCTAGCTTAGATCTAATAATCGCTTTACCTAGGCCCAATTTTATCTCATAATGATAGCCTACTTTCGTCCCAATCCAGGCATAAACTAGAGAGAAATGGCATCGACCATTACAAAAGGCTTGGTTACTAATGAATGCTAATGATGGCATCGACCGTTAAAAATGGCATCGATCGTTCAGCGTCGCGCGTCTGCGACATCGCGCGACAAATCGCTCCCAACTCGCACTGAAATCGCCGCTAGTTTACACACGCGATTTGAAGATGCAACTTGCGCGCGACAAAAATTCCACAAAAAATCGCCTGTGAAAACGGGCCTTAACAGAGGTTTGACTGCATAAGCCATCCTCACCCCTCCTACCCCAAAATGTAGGTCGGATAAGTCGCTGCAAATTTCGAACTTCGCTAATTCAAAAACAATTTATTTGCTTTTAGAGTCACTGGGTCACATGACCATACCATGCGGATCTGGAATATAGTCACGTGGGAATGTGAAAGCGTTATTCAAGGACACGAAGGTGCGCAAATGGCAACTGTTTTGTTAGTATCGAGCCATCTAAATATACCTGGATTTTTGAGAGAGTTTGAGAGTTTGCGTTGTGATGTCTGCAGTAAAAAAAAGATGGGCATTGCTTTTTTTCTCTTCCGCTCTGTTCCTTTATCCTTTCTTTATATTTTGTGTGATTATCTGAGCGTACTTGTGGCGAAATTGCAGCCATTTTCATCCACTATGTTCTAAAAAAATCAGTTAGAAATACAAGTGGGAGTTGATCTAAACACCTTGTTCACGGTAAATTCCTGTAGATTTTATGGTTGAAATAAAAAACGTAGGAATGAAACATAAAATAGTAGGTGCGCTTTCAAGACGAAAGTTACAAGGTACAAACATTTTCGGAAAAGTTTTGCCCAAGTTTTAGGAAGTTTTTAAGGATTTTTATTTCTTAAAGCCTTAGCGAAACGGAGACACAAACTAAAAATGTCAATAAAAATTGAACTGGTTTCAAAATTTTCAAACTAACGAAAAATTCGAACCACGGGACATACAACTGCAAATGATGAACACACGAGTTGGAAAATTGTGTTCATTTGTGTCTCAAGGCTTGTCAGGGTTGACAAATTTAGGCCCATTCCCCTTGTTGAGCTTCACAAAGACTAATTGAGAATCCCTTTGTAATTCAGGTGCGATCACAAGCCTTCAGTTAAATAAGAAGTATATCGTTAGCGGTTCTGTTGATAGGTGAGGAAAGTATGTTAAGCAAATAAACTATAAAAACATTTATCTAAAGCCTCATTCGCACCAAGGTTAAACATGTTTAAAGGGGTTATGTCACCTATTTTTAGTATCACTCTGAAAAGCCAAAAACCATATTTGTTTCAATGGAAACCTACAAATAATGCTCCAGTTTTGTTAACAAATACTCTACCAGTGCACAGAAACTAGTACTCGTTATCTTTGGCTGCGGATGACCAGGATGGAAATGGATTGCAACTTGAAAAAATTGGCCATTGTTTTCAAGTTCCTCCGAGGTGTCTTGGAAAAATCACAGAAAACGTATTATGGTTTGTTGAATAAGTCACTTGATATTTTCTTCTTGGTGTTCTAAGAACTATTTTATGTTTGAGCAAAGGTACCTGTCTCGAATTAAAACTAAGGCCCAGTTCAAACGTCGAACTTCACATGTGCCGAACCTAATGCAAATTAGCAAGAACAATAGATTTTGCTCATTTGCATTAGGTTCGGCACATGTGAAATTCGACGTTTGAACTGGGCCTAAGTGCCTCTGTCAGACACGAAATGCTCATAGAACACTAAGAGGAAGATATGAAATGAATTTTTGAAGGGGAAATAAACCATAATCTGAGGCGAAAATTGGGCTTCACACCTTTTGTTGTTCTTTATGTTTCAGGACTTTAAAAGTGTGGAGTCTAGAAACAAAGGAGTGTCTTCAGACATTGGTAGGGCATAGGGATGGAGTTCTCACCGTAATGGTAAGAACAAGACAGATATTTATGAGATGAACAACTGATTATATACTGTACAATGTGGTTCTAACTTTTGAGTCTGTGAATGAAATCCTTTAGTGTGACCATTCAAATGAAAGCTACTGAGTAGTACTTTCCTGTGGTACTGTTTATTATGCTGTACAAGGTGGTTCTAACTTTTGAGTCTGTGGATGAAATCCTAAAGTGTGACCATTCGTATGAAAGCTACTGAGCAGTACTTTCCTGTGGTACTGTTTATTATGCTGTACAAGGTGGTTCAAACTTTTGAGTCTGTGGATGAAATCCTAAAGTGTGACATTCAAATTAAATAAAAGATATTAAGCAGTACTATTCTGTTGTAATATTCATGACGCTGTACAAGATGGTTCTAACTATTAAGTCTGGATGAAATCCTTTAGTGTGACCATTAAAATGAAAGCTATCGCGCAGTACTTTTCCGTGGTACTGTTTATTATTCTGTACAAGGTGGTTCTAACTTTTGAGTCTGTGGATGAAATCCTAAAGTGTGACCATTCCAGTGAAACCTATTGAGCAGTACTTTCCTGTGGTGCTGTTTATTATGCTGTACAAGGTGGTTCTAACTTTTGAGTCTGTGGATGAAGTCCTAAAGTGTGACCATTCAAATGCAAGCTATCGAGAAGTACTTTCCTGTGGTACTATTTATTATGCTGTACAAGGTGGTGCTAACTTTTGAGTTTGTGGATCAAATGAAAGCTATTGCGCAGTACGTTCCCGTGATACTGTTTATTATGATGTTAGATTTTTTGTTTTGATCGAAACCACAAGTTGAAGAAAAATAGTAGAGGAACTGAATCAAAGTATGTTAGTAATTTATTTCAAGTTTGCAGAAGTCTCTCCAAATTAAAGGGTTGTTCAAACTACTTGTAAATAAACACTACAGATGTGATCATATAATCATGAGAAGGAACAAACATTTTTAAACTGCAGATTCAAGATCAATACAGATTGGGAGCGGAATGGAGGCTTAATTTAATTCTCAGTTATCACTCACTATTTCTCAGCTTTTTGCGCTTTCAGCCAAGAGGTTAAGAGAATTACTTAAATTTCTCGGCCCTCAGTTAAGAAACAGCGGTTTCGCAGCATAAGTTAGTATAATTTCAGCTGTTTTAGCCAGCTATCAGACCCTCCATTTGTTCTGTCTCAGGTGCTTGGTAACCTGGTGTTTAGTGGTTCCGCGGACGGTATGATCATGTTCTGGGACCTGGAAACTGGAGAATGTCAGGTTGCTATTCAGGCTCACGAGGGCCCAGTCCACTCGCTTGATTACAACGACTATCAGCATTTCTTCACATCAGGAGGGTGAGCTTTTAAAACCTAACATTTCTTTAGCCCCGAGAGAGATTTCCCTTATGTAATCATTAAAAATATATATCTATAGAACTTGGAATTTCATAATGAAAGTGATTTCTGGCGAAATGAAATTGGTACTAAATCACGCGCTAAATGCATTAGCTGCGAACTAAAGTACAATGCCGCCGTGTGCAATGTAAGCCTTCTTTTCTCCGCCACTGCTGCTTACAATTCAGGAACAGGAAGCTGCGCACAGCTTGAACTCGTGGTGTCTTAACCCATTGCATTATTGACTCTCGAGTGTTTTGAGTGCTTTTATGGGGAAATAAGCTTAAATTATGTCTAAAACGTAAGTCCACACTGCATTCAGTTGCCGACACTTGAAACCACGATCGCTAACTGAAATACATCTGAAGTTATAATATTTATAGATAGGCTTAGCCAAACAACGGAGCTCCCTGAATGCTCATATTCTAGAACGCTTTTTTAGCTAAAGTCGATTCACGGTTTACTGGTATGTAAGCAAATCACGTTTCACGAGAAAAAAAGCAATTTCACGGATCACGAAAAAACCCTTTACCACCCTCGTATAACAATATTTGATTTGGGTCTGCAGTGACAGCGAAAAACGGGCGAATTGTTGCTTACTAGAGGTTAAAAACAATAGAAAATTCAAATCGCCATCGTTGAAAGTGGTCGAGGTCGCTTTCGAGAGGTGGTCGCTTTCGAGAGGTTTAGCTATAATGATGTGACTGAAAAAAAAATTGGTAGTTTGGAAAAGTTGTCGCTTAGGAGAGGTGGTCGCACATGTTTGACTGTATTTCCAAAGAGCTTCCCTTCAAAATCAATAAAGTTTTATCGGCAATGTTGGTAGTTTCTTGGTGTTGCGGATGGTGTGATCACCAAATGACGTAAAACAAAAGATTCAAAAGACATTGAACAATACCCGCACCACAACACAAAAGCTAACCAACAATGGCTTCCGCAACACCAAGAAACACCCGCAATGTTCGAACCAGCTAGCTGAGTAATTCTATTGCAATTTTTGGAGCAAAAGTATGGAATTGCCTTCCGCTTGAAATACGTAGACTCCCGAGAACTGCTTTTAAACAAAAAATTCGAGATCTCTTTCGAATTTTCGTCGCCAAAGACAGTTATGTTGACTCGCCCACTCTGTTGAATAAAATAGTGACAGAAGCTGTAGCTATAACTGAAACCTACGATATCAAGTAAACCATAATACATATAAGTTCTTTTTATTTTTTTTCTCCTTTCAGTCATATTACTAGGAGCTAATGTTAATTTTTGTTCTTGTTTTTGACAACCCACCTCGATTAGCTATGCTAACTGCGGGTTGTCAATGTTGAAAATATTGTTATTTTAATAATGAAATAAAATTGTTGTTGGTTTTTGTTAATGTTGTTGTTATATTGACAGATTTTTATAGTGTCAGATTTTTAAGCTCTAGTGGTCGATTGACAACTTATCGTTAAAATGGCCCAGAGCCTTATTATATTGGATCTTTTTGTTGATTCAATTACTCTCGTTATATCCCATGCACAGGGACCATTTAGTAAAAGAGTGGGACATTGGCACGTGTACCTGTCTGAGGTCCTTACAGGGACACAAAGGCGCCGTATTTTGTGTTAAGGTGTGTATTTGCCGGATTAGCCTCGCTATTGTCCCTTGATTCATGTCGTCTGTAAATTGGACCTCTCATTTGCGCGCTTCTTCCAATCTTACAGCTCAGTTCAAAAGCTGGTTAACGCTTGGGGGAGGATACGACCATATATAAGCTATATGAGTATGTGCCGCTGTGAAGGGTATGGTTTTTAAGCAGTTCAGTCTGGGTAGGGTATAGAAATCAGCGAGATTTGGTCTAGAATAGGGTATCATTTGCCGGGAAACTGAACAGTGGTATGAAGAAGTAAGTCTAGAATAGGAATTGAAACTCGAAAGAGAAAAAGTCTTCCCTAAACTGTGACGTTGTAAGATATCATTGTGCAGTCTAAGCTCTCGTAACCGACAACCTCGGGAATTCGAAAAAGTGGTCGCAACTAGAGCTGCAGTGGTCGCTTACGAGAATAAATAAATTACGTAATAAATTTAACATTTTCACTCCCAGAGTTTCTTATTCAGTCCGTCGACGAAATCCTATGCTGTGAACATTAATATAAAACCGTTTTGGCAGAACTTTTGCATAGCACCATTTGTTTTTCAGTGTTTTGCAAAACTAAATTTGGGATTTTACTTAATAAGGTTCGAGTTTTGGCACTCTTGAGCAAACTATAGCATTTAATAACGATGCATTATTCTCTTGACTGAAGGTTACACTGAGCGGTTGACTCCCATCCGAACAAAAACAATTGATCGGCTAATTATTCTACTTATGTTCTTTCCCAGGCTGTCCCACATAGGGTGGTGTCGTGTTCTGCTGACGGGTTTACGAGGATCTGGGACTTAGATGTCACGGATGCAAAGGTACGGAACATCGCTTGTCCACCTCGGTCAAACGTCCGAGGCGTTTTTCGTTTTATTTAGTATGATTTTATTTAATTTTAACTGGAAATATGGTCAAGGATGTATAAAAAAAATTAGTTGACGTCACTATCTTTTAATTATTCTCAAAATGATGAGCTTTTTTCCGTTGAAAACTGACCTAATCTCTTTTGCGCCTGATCAAAATTTTGTTGGCAAATGGCGCCGACAATTCTGCAGTTCACAGTTTTTAAACGCTTAGAACTTTTTTGGTAAACTTTCGAAACGTTTGGTAAATTGACAGTGCATTGCCAATGTATATTAACTTTAAACAGTGAAAATGACAACCTTAACTTTGAAGTACTTTGCTTAACTTTTGCAAATTTCTCTCGTTTGACCGCGGTTAACATCGCATGACAATCTGAGCGATCGAAAACGTTTAGATTCCTCGTTCCCAGGGTATCTCTTCCTCCTGTCCCTCGCTCCAGAGACCCTGGGAACAAGGTTGAAGTTCAGCATCAGTACACATCCGCGTTTCAATAATAATGTTATTTATAGGGTTTTTTAAAAACGCGTGATTCATCGTTTCGATGCTTTTGCAAATTTAGTTAAAATTCTAAAAATTTAACCAAATCTTAAAATTGATAAAAGCTACACAAAATAGAATAGTGAATAATGGCGAAGGTATAAAAGCTAAGAACAAATTTTTCAACCTCGTTTCCAGCGCTTTTCCCTTCCAAAAGAACTAGGTTGCAAATTTTCAAATCTTTAAATAAAAGAAGTAACTGACTTCGACTCCCATTTCGCCGAGACTCTCATCGATTTAATAGGCCATTTGCACGATGACGTCATTTGACTACTACTACCAGAATCCTTCAGTTTTTTGTTTTGTAGTGCAAATTAGGGCCATTGTTATTTAAACCGCACTGGGATTACAAAATTTAAATAAGAAAGGAAAAACGAAATGAATTCTGGTAGTAGTAGTCAAATGACGTCATCGTGCAAATGGCCAATTATCACACAGCAGTCTCGTTCCCAGTCGTCCTCGGCGCGCAATGGAATATGACGTCACCCATCGCGCGCTCGGCCCCAAGCTTCTCGGTAACCTCGGTAAGCGCGTTGTTGAGGCCTTGGAACGAGGCTGATCACACAGCAGACTGAGGTTCTTTTTTTTTTGCTTTTTGTTTCAGGATCAAAGCAAGAAAATAACCGTAGAGGAAAATGTCATCACACCACATACAATTCAACAAAGTGCGCCGAGATGATTTGACGATAGGACAGACACGATTCAGAGGGGGTGGGGGAAGGGGGGAATGCCACTCATAAGGACTTTTATCAGATCGGCACCGTTAAGCAGGGTAGAGATTTCGTTTCGTAATCTTAGTTTATACCACATTTTAAAGAACAGAGCTCAAATTAAAGTACTGATACAAATAGAAAAACATAATTTGAGGTGCCCAATTAATATAAACAGGGATATAGAAACGCGAACCGCAGAACACTTAATAAGCTTATAAACAGAAGTAAAAGAAACCAATGGAACTGATAGAAAATGTGACGGCTGCCAGGAGAGAATGGCCTCTTGAAGTCATTTGCGCTTTTTAAAAATACTGAACAGTAGCTTACATTTTGAATGGTCACACTTTATGTTTTTTATCACATACTCGGAAGTTAGAATCACCTTGTACAGCATAAAATAATATAATATATCTATATAATGGTATTAATGGTTTGGATGTATAGATATTTAATATTCGCTATTAAACAAAGTGGAGGGTTAGAGTGAATTTTAAAAATAAAAGGTATTTATAGTAACAATGTTTCAGTTGTTTCTAAACGTGCTCAAAAAAATCAATTTGAAAGAAAATCAAACAACGCACTTACCGAGTAAATTAAGAGAGATCGTAGTGGCTCATCGACTCCAGCTCGTTTTCAGACCTGACCCATGACCGATCAGCTATCTCGCACTGGTGAGCCCTGAGAAGGGTGACACAGCTGTCTGCGAGTGCTTTCGAGTTTCGAGCACCATAAACCCCGTTTCAAGTTAGCCGCAATGATGTGTTGTTAGAGTGTGTAGTGTCTTTATTAGCAATCTTTATACCTATACCTACCTATACCACGGTGGTCTAGTGGTTAGCGCATCGGACTTTCAACCTGAAGGTCGGTGGTTCGAAGCCTGGTCTCTGCCGTCGTGTTGTTTCCTTAGACAAGAAACTTTACTCCATGGATCGGATCACACGTGGTACGTTAATGAATGTATGAGACAACTTAATGACTGCAATTTCTATCAAAAACAATCCAAAGATATTACCAGCAAAATACAGGAATGCATACGAAAATACACAAGCCGTATGCATAACGAAAAATTAATCGACGAAGACACCTTTAAGTACCTTACTTGTAACCCCAATCCCCAACCTGGTCGTTTCTACATCTTACCTAAAATACACAAGCAAGGGAATCCTAGTCGTCCTATAATATCTAGTAATGGTCACCCTACTGAGCACATATCTGAATTCGTCGATTTCCACCTACAACCTTTAGTTAAAACGCTACCATCTCACATCAAGGACACAACTCATTTTCTTCTCAAACTGCAAGAACTGGGATCTCTACCTGACAACAATATTCTCGTCTCTCTTGATGTTTCATCTCTCTATACAAACATTCTCCATAAGGAAGGAATCGACGCATGTAGTCACTACCTTAACGCCAGACATCACAAATCCGTTCCAACTGAAAGCCTTTGCGACCTAATTCGTATGATTCTCGGAATGAAAATAACCTTGTCTTAAATGGTCAGCACTTCCTACAAATACATGGAACTGCTATGGGTACTCGCATGGCTCCATCCTATGCCAACCTATTTATGGGAAAATTTGAAGAAAAAGCTATAGCTAACGCCCCCTTTAAGCCTTTCGTCTGGTGGAGATTCATCGACGACATTTTCATGGTGTGGACAGAAGGTGAAGAAAATCTAGAAACCTTTATTAAATATCTCAATTCTTTTTACCCCACCATCAAATTCACACACGAATATTCTAAGTCTTCTATCCAGCTACTCCCGTTTCTTGACGTACAAGTCTAGTTAATCGACAATCACATCCAGACGGACCTGCATACTAAGCCCACGGACAAACATCAATATCTCCTCAGATCTTTCAGTCACCCGGAGCACACGAAGCGTGCTATTCCTTTCAGTCTCGCCTTACGATTACGACGCATTTGTTCTACTGACACTTATTTTGACAAGCGCTCTAATGAACTTATCGACCACTTGACAAAGCGAGGTTACAATCGAAACTTCCTTAAACATGAAGTCAACCGCGTGCGATCTATACCCCGTTGTGATACCCTCAAACCTAAACAGCAAAACAAAACAACTGATCGTACACCTTTTGTTATTACCTTCAATCCAGCTCTTCCCAACACCTCGAAAATTGTGAAAAAACATCTTAACATTCTCAACTCCTCTACCCGCTGTAAAGAAACGTTTCCTAATCCTCCTGTCCTAGCATACAGAAGAAACGCAAGTCTTCGTGATCTTCTAGTGAAAACAAAGCTACCCGACAACTCTGACCCTGATGACCGTAGAGTACCACCTTCTCCGGGTATCCACAGATGCAATCATCCGCACTGTCTAACCTGCCCTTTCTTAAAAGAAAACCAAGATAAATATACATTTTCCGCAACTAGTGAAGAAAGACATATCAAGGAACGCATTACCTGCAACTCTAAAAACCTTATTTATATGATCGAATGTAGAAAATGTCAAAAACAATACATCGGTGAGACTAAACGCAGACTCAACGAACGCTTCGGAGAACATCGCCGCTCAGTGACTAAACCTCATTTACTACAGACGCCTACTCCAATCTCAATACTTCAACCAGCCAGGCCACTCACTCAATGATATCATACTCATTCCCATCGAGCTCATGAAAAACATAAGAGACTCTGTCAGAAAGGCGCGTGAAGCTCATCTCATCGACAAAGCAAAAACACTAGAACCTTCGGGTATTAATAAACGCGATGAAATGCACTAATTATGTTATCTTAGCAAAACTGCCTGTCATTATTTGGTCAACTATTATATTTGTCAGTTTATCATAGGACGCTTTTTTATTTACCTGTCAATGTAGTAACCTATCATGTTTCTTGGTTCCATATTTTAAACTTTTAAAATTGTAACGATATTAACGTATATACTCATTTTTATTTTAGCCCCCGTCGAAGGTTTGTGTTTCAAACCGAAATATCGGGCACAAAATATATATCTTTTATTTTACTTTATTTTTCTTGAGTCAATCTTTTCTCGGCCGTACGGATCAGTTTGCCGTGTTATTTAACTTTACTCCACGCTGTCTCTCTCCACCCAGGTGTATAAATGGGTACCGGCGACAAAATGCTGGGGGTAACCCTGCGATGGACTAGCATCCCATCGAGGGGGGAGTAGCAATATTCCTAGTTGCTTCATGCTACGGAAACCGGATTAAGATCCTGCCGTGTGGGCCATCGTGGCCCGAGTGCGACTTTACCTTTTTTTTATTCCTATACTGATTCCCGTTTTCAGACTTAAGGTGGCTGAACACAGTTTCACTGTACCTATGCGTCATTCACTGTCATTTTAAAACTACTAACGTCTGAGCGCCCAAAATTGGTGAGGCATACGGACATACGATTAAGGAACAAGCTATATATTTTGATATTTTTGTTAAGCTTTTAGGTTGTTGCCATGGCAACAAGGTGGATTGTAAATCAGCCTGCAATATTTTGTTTCGTTTATTTTCAGAAAATCTAGTCGTTAGATTTTGTCCATCATTTGTCTCAAGTAAACTCGTAAAAATATTCGCGTGTTAACACTGGTCTCATGTAATTTTAACAGAGGGATCTTCCGTAATTTGTGGTTTAATATGTTTGCGTTTTGTAAAAATCTCTGTTAGATTTCAAATTTCTGATGGCAGGTGAGTTCGGCATATTCGGAACTATTATTGTACCAAATTTCGTGAAATTCTAATGAGTGGTTCCGTAGAAATCAGCACATTTCCGAGGAAAGTCGCTAAAATATCAAGTCACAATTTTTTGGTCAACTGCGCATGTGTTGCATTTGACTGGGTTCTCGATGCAAAGACAAAAACGACCAAAAAGGCAGTGTATTTCTTCAATGGTTCTATAAATTATCTATTGATTCAACAAACATTTTTACGAACAACAAATTGTTTGATTTTAAGACGAAAAACAACACTTTCGCGATCCACGCTGAGCAAAATAAAAAGATCGCTGAATAGGCGCCACGTTTGTTTTTCTCAAAATCTCTGCACGTGCTGTTAGCAGCTGAAATTGAAGAGCGCGCAAATTGTGTTCAGCCACCTTATAAGGCTCATACCACACATACCTGCGTAACCTGCATAGGGGTGTACCCCCTCCCCCTTAGGGGATTGTAGTGCCAGAATACAACCAACTCTCTCAAAGCAGAAAACCCGTAAGACAGACACCTCTAGGGCGGGCAGACACCCCTGTCCGGCAGACACCACTCTAAGGCAGACAAACCCTGTAACGCGGACACCTCTCTAAGGCACAAACTTCTGTTAGGCTGACACCACTCTAACACCTCTGAGGCGGACACCATTCTAAGGTAGACAAGTCCCTTCCGATACTTATTTTCGATAAGTTTGTTTCTTCGTTAGCAGGGACTTTTCTCACTTGAAGCGCGGGAAATTTACCGGTGGATTTTACTACCGGTGGCGTAAAAAGCATATTATCCGATGAACAAGCAATTCCTAATTACGTCATGGGCTCGCGCGCGGTCAACACAATGAAAAATTGATCTTACTCGTTCGTTCTGGTTTGCGATTTTGAGTTGGGCTGTTCGTGTCCGTCTTTACTTTTTACACAAAAAACCTTCGCGACTTAAATTCCTCGCGGAAATGGCACATATTTGACCATATTTTCCGTTCATTTTTTTTAATTTTCTTTCGTTTCCATTATCCGGGTAAGCAACCGTATAACAGTGTTCGGAGATGAGCAAGCTCTTCGCATCCGATTTGTAAGAGTCTTATAATCATTTTGTTGACGGCTCCGCATGCTGGAACTGGCGTGAAAGACTCGCAATCTCGGTAGACTGAAGCGAAAATCGTCAAATTTGAAGCTGCTGATATAAATCATAATGTTGCTAAACTGAAACAAAAATATCATAAAATTTGTAAATTTTGCAAGACAGAAGCAAAATATTGTAAAATTTGTAGCCGCGTACAATCCTATAAATAAGTGGGGTGCTTCCCAAACCGATCTCGTTCCCAGGGTTTTTGAAAAAAGAGAAAAAGTCCTGGTTACTAGGTTTCTTTCCAAACACTTTTACGTTTTAGACTAGACCCCGTCGACCGAAGTATCGGGCACAAAAAAAATATACATATTTTAGTTTAGTTTGTTCTTCTTTCCTCTGTTTCTTCTCCGCCGTAAGGATTAGTTTGCCGTATTCTTTTTACTTCCCAATAAGCGACCAGGTGGAGGGGCGTTAAAGAAATCCGCATTTTCAGTGCATATCGCATGTGAACTTGGTTATGGTCCACTTGCACGTTGAACCATTATCCTTTTCCATTCTTCTATTTACGTATTTTTACCTCAATGATGCCTAGCTTATTTATGATTCGGCTTTTCTTTTTCTAAATGTATGCCCCAGGGAAGGTCCGCCCCCGTGTAACTCACGGTCACCTATGATGCAGGGACAACCAGTTGAATATATTGTTTAATATCAATCCATAAAGCTCAGATTTGTTGTAAAATCTCCAACAATTGACGAAATAAATGTTCTTTCTCTCCCTCCGTCTGTTCATTAATCCCATTAACCTCATCCCGCAAAAAAATAAATAAATAATCCTTCATTCCAAGGTGACGTCACGCCGATCAGAAGTAGTTATTGTACAGCAGCACAAGATAGTATTGTTCAATAGCTTTCATTTGAGTGGTCAAACTGTGGGATTTTATTCACAGACACAAAATTCAGGAGCACAAAAACATCACTTTAGCTTTCACTCTTGGAGTGAAAATGGATCAATTAAAATTTAAAACCCAACAATGTGACGTCATGTGGTGCTGGTATGAATAGTTATTAAGTTTCAATACGTTTATGTTTTTAAGTTCACGTAGACTAAATATCGTGTCACAGCAAGGCTCGACACTGGTTCGATGGACTCTGACATTGTTATAATGACCAAGATCTATTTCAAATCAAATAAAGTTGCGGCTAATAACACACCGTGAATGTTGGAGTTAATTAGTTGAGGGTTTCGAAGTGTAATTTGCAATTGGCAAAGTAACGTTCGCTTGAAAGACTTTCAAGTGGCTTGCCAAGTCTTTTTGCCAGGTTTAATTTAAGCGATCGGTCACACCAGGAGTTTGCCCACACTGACCCAAAAGTTAGAATCGAAACATCAAGTTAATTCAAAGCTTTTTCAAACCATGCGTTGTTCATGTGTGCGCCTAAAAGGTAATATAATTGAGAAAAGATCGCGTCTTAGTTCTTTGCATAAGTTACTGTCATGCGTCTGTTTTTGGATATAGTTTTCTATTTTTATTCTTTCCTTTGATGTTGTGACTGATCATCGAAGTGATTAATCACAAATGCCAGTGAATTAAAATATCAAAGGCCTGAATGTTAATGTGTGTTTCCTACCAGGAACAATGAAATAGATCCTTTAATCTATTGACAGTATTGTTTGTGGCCTCTTTAATTAACATTGAACCCGATTTTGCAAACAAAAAAGTTGTTTTTATTCGGGGGATTCTGCCAAATAAATTTACATTCCTGAAGGTCTAACTGAAAACAGGTTTAGTCGAGAGTCAGTTGAGAATTCTTGGATATTTATTACGGAGGTCTGTATTTTCGATGTTACAGTTGTGAATGAGGTAGTTGTAATTAAGTGTATTGTCTGTATTGAATTGGCTCTGAGCTCTAAGTGAAGAATTCGAGAGTGATTGCGAAAGATCACCTCGACAGAACAAAGAGTGCGAATTTTCGTCGGTGAGTATTATGCCTTTATTAAGGTTTTATAATCGATTTTAAACATTCTGTTAAACCGAAGTGAATAGTCAGGGATTGTATGCAGGAGTTGTATGTCGAGCGTAAGCGTTCCCGCGACTCTGCGATACCATATACTGTTATATGTCTTATATGTATAACGAAAAGTGAACTCGCAGTTTGAGTTTGTTCTACATGAACCAAGATGGAGAGAACACTGATTTTCTGCACTGTGTTATGCAGAATTCTTGCCGTGGACCATGAACCAGTGCTTCAGTACACGTTTGTGCAATTGCATTATTATTCAACCAGATCGATTCCGTATTAGCTGTGCCCTTAACAATTAATTCTAACAATACTGAATGTCCTGAATGGTATTGTGATTATTTCACCCTGTACAGTTTACGAGTACAGATTGGCAAGTGGCAATTCGATTAACTCTTATTCACTGCGGGAGACAAAAATAAGCCTCGAGTCCGGCTGTGCATTCTAACTATTCAAATGGAAGCTATTTTAGCTCCCCAATCCGGCCATGGCGGTGCTTGTTTTTCGATCATAAAAAATCGAAATTAGCCGGGATGTTTTTCTGCACCTAGATTCTTGTTAACTCTTTTTCTCTCAGAGTCAATTATGGAAAGTAACACGTAGTGTACTTCTAACTTTTGAGTTTGTGGACGATATCCTACAGTGTGGCCATTGGCCATTGAAATGAAACCTCTTGACCTCTTGCAAGGTATCATTTATTTTTCAATATTTTACACAATAAAATTTAGGATTTTTCTTGAAGTTTGAGTTTTGACACTCTTGGGATGAGTTCATGGTTAAAGTTAGCGTAAATACATTCAAATGAGTTACAGTCGCTGCAGTTTCGCTTTCAGTGACCTTTTGTTATCATTGCTTTTGAGGAATCCGGATACTTTAGGAGAAATACGATCTATACAGAGAGTTATTAATCATTATATAACTGGCTCTTGCATCCGCGAAGGATGGACCGATCCTTCGGTGATCTTTCTTGTGACATGATGTGAAAGTGTTAACGGTCTGTCCTAATTTTTCGATGAAATGGATGAAAAACTTGTACTGTTGTTGAAAGTAACAGGTCATTTAATATAAAACAAATGGCAAATACTGAGGAATTCAGCCAAAGAACAAAAACGTTTAGTGGCTCCAAATTGGTTTTGATGGCCATCAAGGATGAATTACTAATGAAATGAACAACTTGCACGGTAAACTGCATTGAGGGTCCATTTGAAAAACGCCGAAAATCTGGCAAACCTGTACGTTTGCAGGCAGGCAACGTGGAACTGAAAATTCCAACAGATGAGTGCTTGCAAACCAGGACGTTACATTTAACTTTTCTTTATACCTGAAAGTGTTTAATCAAAGCTTGTCACTGAATAAAAAGACAAGATGATCGCAGATCGATTCTTCAGTGGAGGATCGTTAATTCGATTCGGGTAGCTCGTCCTGGTTTCTTCGTGTCGCCAGTAACTTTAGTCATTTTATTGACGGAAGATTTCTGCCAAGAGCGTAATTAATAACGGGAAGATGCTTTTTTGCCTTGACAGAGCAGCCACCTTGGCGGCAAATCCCCAGGAAGCAAAAGAGTGTGGGTTACGGGAGCTGCCCGCTTACGGGAAAGATTTTTGGAAGAGGAGAATCAAGGTGGCCGTAAGTAGAGCTGTCTCGGCTTTGACTCAGTGTATTAAAGTTATCGAAATTTCATTATATCGGCATACCACATAAGGCCAAACAAAAAACATTCTTTGTTTATATTTGTGACATATTAATCTTTTTATGTCCTGATCGTGTAATCTAAGGGAAAATAGTTTTTGTTCAAAACAATAAGTCGATAAGGCTAAAAGGATAACATGGATTATAGACTCAGGCTAATATCATGCACTTAAAGAACATAAACGCTAAGAGTAATTAGAAAACCTTTTCAAATGCGTCTAACGTAACGGTGGTGTTACACCGGACGATCCGCAACGACGATAGCTGAAAAACTCGCAACGCAAAAATTGCGAAGAAAATCGTCCGCGCACCCATGTTACACGGCGTCAGCTTTTATGTTGCGCTAAAAATTAGCCTATGATCAGGCCTCCTTGTGGAGGTATGACGAAAGTAGATAGCAGCGAAAAGAAAACTCGCGAGGAAAAGTCGGCGAGCGAAGCGAGCCGCGGGAAAACTGGGCAGACGGGAAGAGGTGGGGAGGCTCTCACCCTCCCCCTCACTTTTCCTTTTACCCACCCCCTCCCTGTTCGCCGTTTTTTTTTTCGCCCTATATCCCACCAGAGAGCCTGTTCACAGGCTAGCTAAAAATTGTCGTTGCGAATCGTCTCGTGTAACATCTCCGTAAGGGAAATATGACAGTATAGCAATTGTCAGGGTGAGGGTTGTCCTTAAAAACACGAGACTGTTGTTTGTGACTGCTTTTTCGATATCTTTCATCTCTTCTTCTCTGATTGGTCAATTAAACGGTAATGTTAGTGGTTGAAAAGATTCCAAACTATCGATCACTGATTTTGTTCTCGATCCGTTCAAGATTAATTTGCAAGCCTCATTTTCATCAATATGTACTGTTTGACAAATTTTAAGTAACTAACATTTAAAACTACGACAATTCCCAATGTAGCAGAATGTTGCAATTCTTGGTAATTGCAACATTATTATTATTATTGGTTTGCATTATTATTATTATTTGATTTCAGTGCGATTTGTCGCGCGATGTCGCAGAGGTTTCTAACATGTTCGAAACCTGATGCAACTAAGGGGCGATTTTTGGGAGATCAGCCTTACAAATATCGCACCCGAGTCGTACTGAAATCGCCGCCCGTTTATACATGCGACAAAAATTGCATTGGAGAGCGCGACAAAAATCGCATCAAAAATCGCATGTGTAAACGGGCCTTAAGATTTTTGAAATTTTATGACGTCACGTGCAAACCAAGAATGCATCGCATTACCATCGCAACGCGTGGGACGATTTTAAATTCATGCTTTTTATTTTTAATAATTCCAAAATGCTGCCGCAACAAAATTAGAGGCGTAAAATCTCTTGTTACATAAAAGACGTCTTATATCAGTGCGGTGTACACTGGACTACCGCCTTATGCCTATGGACAACTCGCTAATTATTAAAAGTTAAAGTGTTCGAGTGAATGAGGAATTTCTGAAAAGAACTTTTGGTGCTCATTAAAGCGGGAGTTGATTGCAAAATGGATAAAAAACATCAACCGGTTAAAAACACTGAGAAAGAATTGCAACAAAAAGATCGCGCGCGATGATATTGCACCACCGGGAACCCAGGCTTACATATTAAAGAAGTCCTCAACGACAAAAATTATAAGGATTTTTATGGGATTTTATCGTGAGTTTGATAAAATATCAAGATTATAAATAGATAGCCTTGAAAGTGTTTATAGCTCATTAAATGATGGTTTTCTGTTGTTTTTTGACGGCTTTATGGCTTCTAAACGGCATTTTAGCGAGTTTTGGTTTTATGGTTATATTTCATTGTGTCAAGTTCCCTGACTGAATTCAATAATGAATAGAGAGATAGAGCGAACACCAGCTTCCATCGCGGCCAGCTTCACTTTGGCTCGCATAGCCTGACACGCTTGTCTCTATCACTGAGGCGCGGTGGTCCGATCGCGACCGACTTCGTCGCTAGCTTTTCGTGACTTCGTCGCGCTCTCGTCGGCTTCGCAGTCGACTTGTAGCAAGTCTAGGTCTCCGGGTACCAGCGACAAAATGTTGGGAGTGGCTCTGCGATGGATTAGCATCCCATCCACGAGGGAGTAGTATAAATACTCTCAGTCGCTTCATGATACAGAATACGGGTTAAGCTCCGGCAGTTGTAATCCATTAGGCTTTTGAAGACTTACTTCTCAATAGCTTTCATTTGAGTGATAACACTTAAGAAGTTCATCAAGACTGTGGAGGCGCGGTGGTCTAGTGGTTAGTGCGTCAGACTTTCAACCTGTAGGTCGGTGGTTCGAGCCTGGCGTGCGTTTCTCGAAGCTCCCGAAGACTTTGCGGGCCCGAAAGCAATTTTTTAAATGTAGTTTCTAACGAAAGGCGTTGACGTTTTTAGCCCACAAATCAGCTAAAGTTGTGTAGTAAACGTAAGATTTTATTGCTTAGCTTTCAAATTCAACAAAAACCGAATCTTTATTGGTAAACATTCTGCACGTAACACAACCTTTCGGGTCCGAAAAGGTTTCGGGACTTTCGAGAAACGCACGCCTGGTCTCTACCGTCGTGTTGTTTCCTTAGACAAGAAACTTTACTCCACATTGTCTCTCTCCACCCAGGTGTATAAATGGGTACATTGCCAGTGTGTTGTTTCCTTAGACAAGAAACTTTACTCCACATTGTCTCTCTCCACCCAGGTGTATAAATGGGTACATTGCCAGTGTGTTGTTTCCTTAGACAAGAAACTTTACTCCACACTGTCTCTCTCCACCCAGGTGTATAAATGGGTACATTGCCAGTGTGTTGTTTCCTTAGACAAGAAACTTTACCCCACACTGTCTTTCTCCACCCAGGTGTATAAATGGGAGTAGCAATACTACTAGTTGCTTCAAGCTACAGAAACCGGATTCAGCTCCGGCCGTGTGGGCCTTCCGTGGCTCTTGTGCGACTTTACCTTTAACTCGCGGGTTTATGCTGTTTACACCTTTATACTCAAGTACATTAAGGCCTGGTTCTAAATCACTTGTGATTCTTAAGCACATTTTCCAAAAATCAAAGTTTAAGGCATCTAAGAGGAATAGCAAATGACAAAATTAACCAAAATAGAAAACCTAGAAAAAATAATCTCAAATTACATCATCACGTGATCGACCACGCCCTCTATTGTTTGAAAATTGCAACCAACGATTCCCACCACTTGCTACATGTGCAGCTTCAGTTTCTCTGTATCAAAAGAAGGAACCTAAAAAGTGTCTACGAAATCAGCTCGGAACGGGAGGAAACGTTACAATTTGTTAGCGCAATTGGTGTTCATTGACTAGTGCCAGTCCTCCTCTAAACAAAATTTTGAACAGGAAAAGACGTTAAATGGCCTAGTCTCATTCCGACCGGTTTTACAAGAACACTATTAGTGGCCATTGTTTGGATCTATAGATGGGACGATTTTTGCTCTCTAACTGGTGGGACTTTCGAGTCAAAGAAATTTTTGATAAAACAGGGCGTGACTGGTCACGTGATGCAGTTATAAACATTTTCCTACCGTAAATTTGAAGATCTCTTGGTTATAATTAGCCTTAAACTATTAGTCCTAGGATACCTTGAAAACACTTTACAATAGACCACCCCCCTTTATATAATTTGAAATTCTGTAAAGGAACCAGGCCTTAATCTACTTGAGTACTGAATTTCCACCTCTTCCGCCTTCACAAAAGCCTAATTTGCTATTAAGTTAACCCGCTCTCTTTCTTCTATCGCTACTCCCTTCCTTCCCTCGATCTCCCTTCAACTGGTCCTCGGTCCACGGGCGCTTTTGGGACCCACCATAGAGTCGGCTTCCAAAGCAACCATTCAAGCACCTTTCCCTCCCGTCAGTCGGGTCTATGGGGGCCATAGCACTCGTGCATAGCCTCCCCCAGATAAACCTGTCGTCATTTCTCGCCATGCGAACATTAAAACCCTCTTTGAAAATACCCTGGGTACCACGAAAGCGTGCCGCGAGAGAACCGGAGAGAACCTCTGGTACCACACCTCCCCCTCCCCCCCAGTGAAAAAGGAATTTCAACCAATCATGGCGCGCGTATCGTTACTACAAAGGCCAGCGCAGCTGTGCTGTACCTCACGTGTTCGTAAGCGAGCCAAACAATCCGATTATATGCAACGCGAGTGATTATGTCGTCAAACAACAGTCTTCGTTTCTGCCGGCATTCGGAGGCGCGCGTCTTTACACAAAAAACTTTGGATTTCATTTAAGGCCTCCGAAAAATACGATGTTGTTTACTTTTCGGCCTCAAGGGGATTTATTTTGTCGGGTTTCTCTTACCTATGCAAATGATTTCTTAAAGTGGATTAAAAACGAAAACTTTGTCAATCTCTGGCGGTCCTAATATAAATTAAGTTCATTTTGCGAGGAATCTTTATTCACTGGCCACTTGAATCAAAGCAGAAATAACATGCATTTTCAAAGTTAAAAGATTAAATGATTTGGTCGTTGGACAAAAATTGGGAGAATGAAATTAAACAATACTCTTCGTAATTAGCTTCTTTTCGTTTAAAGCATTTTTGGCTTTGTTTAAGAAGCAATTAAACCGTTTTTAAATGAGATGAGCAGCTTATAAACTCCAAATTACAGTTTTATCCTTGTTTTGTGGGTGCTATTTCTCACCTACAAGTTAATTGCTTCTTATAATGAACATTTATTACATGTATGTCACAGCAGAAAGTTCTACTTTACAGCAATTTGTATGGCCATATTTGTTTGATTAAATTGCACCAATAATGCGGTATAAAAAATAGCGAGGCCCGCCTTTAGGATTAACAATTTGACAAAAGGAACCGATAAATCCGTGACAATTTCCAAGTTTTCGCCCTCGGATCTACTTTCTTTTACCTTGCAAGACCATTACAGCGTTTCATTTTAAGGGTTTGTTGACAAATCAACAGGAATTTTGGGTTTAGTTTCGCTCACCACAAGTACTTAACCACTCATCATATTCTTACTGAAAGCAATAATAACAAAGATTTTTATTGTTACGTCCAATCAAGCGCGAATGTCGGGCCGCCTCAAAGGACAACTGTTGATTACTGACGTAATGTTTGACCCATGTTTGTATTCGGAGTTGTAATCCAAACATCTTTTTAGGTGTAAATGATTCACATAAGGGTCGCAATTTATACCTCATTTGTTAGTATCATAAACACACTTATTTAAAGTCCACGTTACGTTCGTTTTTGCAGTGAAATCAGTCGTTGTCCGCCGTCATGTACGAGATCTCGTTCTCCGACGAAGACCAAGAAGATTTTCGAATCCAGGATTTATTGGGTGAAGGCTCCTTCGCTCAGGTTTACAAATGCGTCGAGACCAAGTCACAAACTGTGTTCGCGCTGAAGGAATTTGACACAAGACATAAAGAGTTTGACGAGAAGGCTGTTGAACAAGAGATTGACGTGTGGTCTGATGTGATACATGAAAACATTGTCCGATTGTATGCTTCTTTCACCGCGGGGTCTTACATGTACTTTGTGCTGGAGTTCGTAGAAGGAGGAAGCTTGTTCAACCACATGATGCAACGACACAAATACAGCGAAAAGGAAGCTGCAAATATTGTGAAACAGGTAAAGTTATACTCAACTGATATGCATATTGACATTTCTAGTTGATAAGTTACATGTAACGCTGTGTTCAATCTACAAACTTCCTCCTGGGGAAACAAAGCTAAATCATTAATGAATATCAGTAAAACTGCTCAACTCTGATCGAGTTATAAAGAGTTTCATACCCAGACTCAGAAAAATAACATTTTACAAGACTACAGGTTTGAATTTTTCAAACCTGAAAAAATACTCCTGGTGACCGGTATTAAAGATTGAGATGCAAGTTGAAGATAGCTTATTCGTACAAGTGCCTATTTTTTCCACAATCTTATGGAAGAAGAATGCAACCTTCATGTACAATGCACTTGTTTGTCTTTCATTGTGCCTCATGGAGCCGAACATACAAAAACAAAAAACATTCTCCAATTTTTTCCTTCTTCTGGAGTTTGTGAACGAACAAGTGTCAAGATTGTGAACTTTGGTCCCTTGCGTGTCTAGAATTATAATATGACGTCTATTTTTTCTTTTGAATTTCTCTGTCGGTGTGTAATTCAAAGATAAAATTATTTAACATTCCAAAAACAGCACAGCTATCCATAAAGGCCCTGATTACAATATCACGCCGGCTTAACATACAGAGGTTTATTTGTTTTACCAAAGCGCGTGTATTTACTTAGCGGTAAATAGATACTCCGATGAGATGATTAACTACAAGGCATACTTAACGACTTTACATCTCTTCATAGTAGAGGTTTGCAATTTTTAGACGAAAAAAAGTTGCCAGGGCGTGCGCAATCGTTTCGACTTTAGGGCGTGTAGTTACCATTAAGTAGTACTTCCATGTGGTCCTTTCGGTTTATTATGCTGTACAAGGTGGTTCTAACTTTTAAGTCTGTGGATAAAATCTTAAAGTGTGACCATTCAAATGAAAGCTATTGAACCGGCAGCGCAGTACGTCCCTGTGTCACTGTTTATTATACTGTACAAAGTGGTTTTCTTTTTGTCTAAAGTGTGACCATACATTCAAACACTGGAAGCTTTTGAGTAGCACAGCTTTTTAGGCTTCATGTACAAGGAGTTTACGAGTTTAACTCTTGAGTTTGGAGATTGAATACCATAGTGTGACCATTCAAATGGAAGTTGTTCAGTTGTTGGTGAAGTTTAATGTTAGTTTTCGATCTCTAGTTTATTTTATTTTTTTGCAAAAAATATGAAACTTGGGCATTTGGTCATGTATCTTATCCAGCAAAAGAATGCGTTAAAACATGTGAAAAGTGCAGCGAGCAAACATTTAGAACATGACAATTTACTTGTGAACTGTTATCAAAGGTTAACCGATGCGTCAGATGTATTATTTATCTACCTTCTCAATCGGTTTTCAACAATATTTTAAAAACTCTTGTGCGGATTGTGATTCTAGGCACGGTTTGTTTGATATCGCTTGACCTATTACCCTCGGCCAGATCACGTACACATCTTCCGTTCCTAACATCAGTCCTTCACTACCAATGAGAAGTCCTTCGTATGGTTTCAGAACCTTTCCTGGGGATATTTGATGGGGGACATTTGGGGGCTCTAAACACCGCAACACCGCAAAAAAAATTACTGAACACCGCATCACCGCAAGAAAAGTCGATGAAACACCGTCACCGCAATATATATATATATTTTTTTTGTCAAGTTGAAAATGATGAAAAAGGCTTAGGTTTGGCGACCGGCAGCGTATTGAAGATTAACTAAACAGTATTGGACTGCTTTTTGTTACAAATTAAACATAATGGTACGTACTTTTTACAAATAAGTACGGAATAAATAACATATAGAGGCTAAATTTAGATCTGACAAGGGTCAAACAGGAAACGGCAACAACGCAGATAATTTCGTCCCACCGAACACCGCAGACTTTAAAGCGCAAACATCGCACACCGTAGGGTTTGAGATCACCGCAACACCGCAAGCAGGGATTTTATTCACCGCAACACCGCATAAAAAAGTGAGCAACACCGCAACACCGCAACACCGCAATTCCCCAATGTCCTACTTGTTGAATCTTATATTTCCCAAGTAAGTGGCGAATAACTTGCAACAACAATTTAAGCTTTTAAAGGATCTTTCCTTGTCAATTTGTGATTTGGCGACTAAAAACTCCATCTTATTTAATAATTCCGAAAACGCGAGGAATCAGCTTCCTTAATATAGACACCACTGAAAGGGACAGACTCAAGTGACCGCATTATAGAGGTGTCCGTATTGTAGGTGTCCGTATTATAGACCAAGTGAACTGTTCATATTTAGGGTCTGAGGTACGTCATAGAGAGGTCTCCACTTGTAATGGAGGTATTCGCAAGGAGCCGAGGTTCGACTATAGTGTGAAATAATTAATATACTGGTTTGTGTTTGGCTGAATTATTCAATAAATCTGATGAAAAATTAAACTGATTGCCTCACTCTCGTGAAGTGTTTAGATATCTTTTGCCGTGTTTTTTCGTTTTTTCATTCTGAGTGAGTTTAATTGTATATTTTGAAGTCTTCTACAAAACTCTTTTATAGCTTAGTTTTCCTGTGTTTTAATACTTTAGAGAGTTTTGCAAACATAATACCGGTTACTCTCAAATTTAGGAATTCTAAAGTGTTTTTTTTTAAAGCATGCTATTCTCTGTAAACTAGATTAGTTACAACAATTTTTCAGTTTTATGTATATCTACCAAATGTATGATTAGGGCCATTTATACGACAGAAAATAAGACGCGTCTTATCTAAGACGCGACTTAAATAAGACGCGAACCGATCGTATAAACAGTACAAAATAAGCATTCGTGTCTTATTTTAATACTTTAGAGAGTTTTGCAAACATAATACCGGTTACTCTCAAATTTAGGAATTCTAAAGTGTTTTTTTTTTAAAGCATGCTATTCTCTGTAAACTAGATTAGTTACAACAATTTTTCAGTTTTATGTATATCTACCAAATGTATGATTAGGGCCATTTATACGACAGAAAATAAGACGCGTCTTATCTAAGACGCGACTTAAATAAGACGCGAACCGATCGTATAAACAGTACAAAATAAGCATTCGTGTCTTATTTTAGACGCGACTTAAATAAGACGCGTCTTATCTTAGAACAGGGTTTTCAGCTGTTCTTATTTTGTCCGCGTCTTAAATAAGACGTGAACTTCCTCGTATAAATGCTTTCGTGTCCTAAATAAGACGTGAACAACAAGTGCGCCGTATCAAAAATAAGACGCGAACCATTTATACGTGATCTTCGCGTCTTATGTTGGACGTAAACGTATAAATGGTACACTTCGCATCTTATTTAAGTCGCGTCTTAGATAAGACGCGTCTTATTTTCTCCCGTATAAATGGCCCTATTGATTATCAAGAGTAGACATACTTCGTTAACAAAATTCGGCCTTTACCGAACTGAATATTGTAATTAACTTCTCTGAGGTATAATCCGCAATGCTTGGAATTAACTCCTAATTATAATTGTGTCTAATTAATTACGTTTAACCTTGGAACAATACAACAGCAACAACAAAAACGTTTGTTACTAAATCATGCACAGCACGTACATGCGTGGATCCCCCCAAAGGGGAGGGCCTGAGGCAGCCTTGTCCTCAGGCCTCAACGCGCCCAGCTCGATAAGTGACGTCACACTAGGTTGCGCGCCAAGGGCGTCTGGAAAAGAGGCTATACTAGGGGTGTGGAAATTTTGTTCAGATTTGACGCCCGCTTCGCAAATTACTTGCCTCACTTAGTTAGATTTTTCAAAGGCCGATTGGCAAAACAGACATATTACATTGTCCAGGATTGGTTTTGACGTTGATAGATGAAAAAAGTTTAAATGATAGAGTAAGAGACCATTTCAAACACATCGACAGATCCACGGCGAGGGGGTAAAAATGAGGGCGGAGCGGAGTGAAAATGGTTTTGCGTGTTTTCCCGCGCTTGGCACCGGCTGCATGTTTTCCGCGCATGGCATCGGCTGCATGTTTTTCCTTTGAGTTATGATTAATTAATATGCGTTTTTTGTTCGTTTTGATAAGCAGATGTGATTAAGTTACTAGAAGTGGCTTTTAACCTGCTAGTTTTGTTTCGCTTCACTTATAAACCATCGCCAAAATTGGCCCTGATCGCAGGTTAAACAGCTTTACTGTTTTGTACATACAAACTGGCTTATAATTTTTTCCATTTTGCAAACTCTTGTTTCCCTTAGGTTCTCGACGCTCTTGTTTACCTTCACAAGAAACGCATCGTTCACCGAGATGTCAAACCGGACAACATACTGATCAAACAGGTTCCACATCCGGATGACAAAACAAAACAACAACTTGCAGTCAAGCTATGTGACTTCGGATTCGCTTTGAAGCTTCCACGTCATGCTGACGTCATATGCTGCCCCGCGCGTGGCGCCCCGATGTTTTTGGCGCCAGAAACAATTCTGGACAATCCTATTGGTTTCCCTGTGGATATCTGGTCCACTGGTGTTCTGTTACATCTTTTAGTTGCGGGCTATCCGCCATTCTGGAACGACAACAACGAAAAAATGTTATTAGCGGCTGCTCGAGGCCAGTTTAGTTTATCTTCCCCTTTGTGGAGCAAAGTGTCCACATCATGCAAAGACCTCGTCAATTCTATGCTAACTGTACAGACCTCTCAGCGAATCACAGCTTTAGAAGCCGCAAGGCATCCTTGGATTTTTAAGATGTCGACTTTGGATTCGCCCCGCCCAAGAAGGAAACGCAGTAGTCCGCTATCGAACAGTTCTCGGCTCACTGATAAGCTCAAGTGTACCATCAACGAGATGCATTCTAGTTTGAAATTACAACGTCTCGGCTTAGATCCTTTAAAAGGAAAATTCTTTCCTCTTTATCATTCAGCTATGAATTTGTCCGAGGTTAGATAACAGCCGTATAGTTTTAAGCGTGTAAGTTATCGCTCGAGATCTTATAACGGACACCCGCACCGTTTGTTTGGGAATCATCCAAAAGCGCGGCGCGCGGACATTTAATAGGGACCTTGCCGGCTTCATTTCATTACTTTATCCGGTTCATCAAGGCGCACTGCCTTTTAAAGCGGCTGTGACGTAGAGTTGGTCACTACCTGAGCATGAGGACCAGGTACTCATGCTCAGGCTTTACAGGGCCGTAGCATATGGGGAGGGGCCGGGGGCTCTCCCCCAATAATTTTGGAAGTTGTCTTCTCTGTCGAAGTCGACTCAAACATCCAGTTGGACAAAGAACTGTTAATGACCGTTCATTTATCCATCACTAAACACTGACAAGTTGTATTATTTGTCCAAACCTGCATGTTCAATGAATGAGTAAAACTATGTTTAAGTAACACATCTGATCCACGGTTTTGCCTATAGTGCATAGTTGAACACTAGATCCTGTTTAAATAGTTGTTAATTTTCGCGGGATATTTCCAGCTTCTTTCATTCCATTTTATGAAATTATTTAAGCGTGAATGATTTGAGGACGTTCACGGCACTGTGTGAAAGTACAGCTTAAATTTGTTAAACGATAACGTGTATTGCAAGGAAGCCTGATTAAATGTTATTTTGTTGTTGTTGTTGTTCCAAATTTTTATTTGAACTATCTTTCTCAAACTCAGGCCCAAGGTTATGGGGAAAATTATCTACAGCTGATAGATCAGCAAAAACGTTAAATGCTTTTAAAAACAAGATTCGTAAATACGACATAACTCTGTTAATGGATGATGGTTGCAAGGATTGTACCCTCTGCTCATCATAACAATACAATTTTATCATTTTCTTTTTTCTAAATTTTAGCTTTTATTATCAATTAATAGATTGTTAGCTTTATATAAATTTTAAATATTAAATATATTTTAGGTTTTAGATTAATATTAGATATTTTATACTTTTTTAATATTTTTTATATGTCCCCAAATTAGTATGGGTTTACCCAGGCTATAAGGTCTTTTGACACTTAAATAAAGTTTCTATCTATCTATCTCATTAATAATTCATAAAGTGACCAGCCAATAAATGACGTCCATTTGGGTCAGGTGGATGAGTCTTGATACCCAATGAAACACCAGATCAAGATCTTTTAAGATCTTGATCTTGATCTGGTGTTTCAACCCTTAAAAAGGGTTTTGATTTCAGTTCAAAACCGTGTTTGATCTCAAATCAAACACTTGCATATTAATGAGTTTTGCAACAATACATGTTATTCCACTCAATTGTATAATTACATTCGGAACCTTACCGACTCCGTTCTTGGTCTTAAAATGTAAGTCCTCTCGTGTGCCATCTTTCGATTCCGCGTCCAATGCTCGGTGAAACAGAGTAAACCTTCAAAACAATAATCTGAGTATTATAACTGGAACTTCAACATGACATCGACATTTTAATTTAAAAACAAAATGGACCATTTTTCTCACCGTCGGTCACCATTATCAAGAGGATTTAATGCTTCAGCACCTTTTTTCTCTTCTAGAAAGCGTCGGATACCGCATATTATGCCACAAACAGTTTTCGGTGGATATCTCTCTCCCGACTTTTTGGCCATGTCCATGACAAATTTGCTAAGCCAATAATTCAAACTCAATACGTCCGTTTCTTCAATACGAGCAGAAAGTGACATAATCTTGTGTGAATCATAGTCCTTAAACATTCCGTTCGAATCTCGGAGAACGGGAACTTGAACCGTCCGAGAAGTTTGCCATTCGTAGAAAATGGATGTTGCCCATTTGTTTTTTATATTTCGTTGACGGGGGAATAGCTTTCTTCTTCGACAACCGTTTTAGCCTCCCTAAACCGAGACGCTTCTGTTTCGCACATGGTCTTATGCCAAATGGCGAAACACAACAAGCTCAATAAAATTATGCATGTGACGGCATTTGAAAAGGACAAAGCCGAAAAAACTAACACTGAATAATTCTGTATTGTTTCATTGTTTCAGAAGCCAGATCAAAAACTCGTGCTTCGGGTTTGATCGGGGCATCCAAACACCTTGAAACAATAAAAGCACTCGGTCGAAGCGGCCTCGTGCTTTCATTGCTTCTCGGTCAGTTGGATGGCCCGATCAAACCCTCGCACTCGTTGTTCATCTATTACATAATTGTTGGTAAAACATCGAAGTGCTAGGTCAACTGAAAGAAACAATGCTTTACGCATATACAATACTTGTCTTTCACTACATAAATATAACCATTGAGCTATAAAAGCTTTTAACATATAACCTGGTTCTTTAAAATGTCTCTATGTACACATAACTAATACATCACGAACACAAACTAGTTACAAAACGACATTCTAGCCGAGCACCTAACAATTCGTCATAAATTTGAAAGAAAGCTTAGAAAGTCTACAGCCCTTCAAATGCCCTGCGTTTAGGCCACAAGTATTTTTTGTCAGTTCAAAGCCGTTTAAACTTACTGGAAACTACTCTCAGAAAGGTTAAAAATGCTATTTCAGTCCCTACATTAAAAAAAAAAAAAAATCCCGGGGGAGCATGTCCCCGGACACCCCTAAAAACTCGCGCCTCGGCCCTCGTGATGCCCCCCCCCCCCCCCCAAAAAAAAAAAAAAAAAAAAAATTATAATTTTTACAGTGTTACGGCCCTGGCCTCGGTTGTGCAAAAGGTGGATAGCGCTATCCACTGGATAAATCATTATCCAGTGGATAAGCATTAACAAAATCCACTGTGTTATCCTCTGGATAATGATTTTTCCGGTGGATAGCGCTATCCACCTTTTGAACAATCGGGTCCTGAACTTTAGCTATTAAGAGGGCCGTGCAGCTCTGGGGACGAGTGTCTCCCCTCGGGTGGGGAAGCTGAACACAGGCTTAGATAAGTACTATGTTTTAAAGTTTTAAAAACTTCAGGTTAGGACCAGAGTACATGGTATGCTTACTCGAGTTTATATAATTTTTATATTAACTATATGGGTATGTGCCGCGCGCTGTGAAGGATATGGTTTTCAAACAGTTTAGTCTGGGATAGAATATAGAAGTCAGAGAGTTTTGGACTAGGCTATCATTAACCCGGAAAATGATCAGTGGTATTAAGATAGGGTTTTTTGGAATATAGCGAGTCTGGGATTGAGTAGGGATTTTTGGTGCCTCTTCTAAAAATGACGGGGGTGCTCGTCGGAAATTTTCGAGGTACCAGAATCTCGTTTGATGGGCGTGGCTCAAAAAGATTTTTTTTTTACCCCTAAGAGGTACCAATTCTAAAACAACACACGTCATAATATTTTTTCGGCTCATACCCTAAAAGGTACCGCGAAAATTCTAACGGTGGTCATTTTTGATTTTAGTACCCTAAGCGGTACCAATCTACAAATTTTGAGCCCTAAAAGGTACGACGAGCACCCCCGTCATTTTTATATGGGAGTCCCCCCCCCCCCCCCGGGTGAATGTCCCCTCCGAAAAAAAGAGTGCCTGATTGGTGGTTAGGCATAACCTGGATTCTAATGCATTTTGGTCAAATGCTTTTTGCTGCAAATTTTAGCTTGGGGCTAGACAATTCAACACTGAATAACAAAAGTAATCATCCTTTAAACCCTTTCAATCATCAAATCGTTTTGTTCCCTCTTTTTGGTCTGTGATAGCCTGCAAAGGTGCCAGTTCAACAATTTTAGGGCAAATTTTGTCCTATAAACTGGTACCTGCTACCAGGCTAGGTCTGTAGATGACATCTTTACACTTGTCCAACCATTCAAGTGAAAGCTACTGATCGTGATCGAGTTGTGCTGTTTATATTGACACTGTAAAAGGTGGTTCTAATTTTTAGAGTCCCACTCTATATGAGTAAAATTCTAAAGTGAGACCATTCAAATGAAGGCTATCAAACATTACTTTTCTGTTTACGTTTATAATTTTATGAGTATTTTATTAGCAGCTTTATGTGCCAAGTGGCACATAAAATAGGTTAAGGTACACATAGATTAAACATGCAAAATTAAGGAGCATGCTTAAGGTGGCTGGACACAGTTTGCACATGCTCCGCAATTTCCACTGATGATGCGAGGACAGCGCTAACCCAAAGGTTTTTTTAAAACAAACATTATGCCTATAAAGCAATCATTTCATTCGGGTATTTTTGGTTTATTTTCTGCTTGACACAAGAACAGTGTTAAAATCCAACGACTGGAGTTTCTGAAATGAATCAAACCCATTATTTAGACCAACGATGTTGCCAAGGCAATGGTACTAAGTTCAACAAAAATCTCAAACCTGTTTAGTTCAACTTACACTGTGCCAAGTTTGGGTGTGCAGGATTTAGTGGTTTGAAAAGAATGATGAATAATGTGCAGGTACAAGAAAACTGTGTTCAGCCATGTTAACTTACGAAAACACAAGAATTTTTGACAACTGAAGACTGGAAAGTTTACAGTTTATTTATTTTGCATTTTATTTTCCTTCCTGTGGCTTGTTAAACACATATGTGAGACAACACTTGCCACAGTACTGACGGTCGAAGTGGCTAGCCATGAACACTCCGGCTCCACAGGACTCTGATGGGCACTCTCGCCGCAGACGAGTGATCTTGCCATTCTCATCAACTTTGTAGTACTTCAGCACAGCCAGCTTGACCTAATAGAGGACAGATAGAGCACAGTTACTAAGTTACTGACCAAACTAGAAGACACACATAGGTACCAGGGGTGGATGAAGGTTTAGGATATTTGCAATTCACAACTGTGCTTTTCACTAAGACAAGAAAAATTCAGCCAAAAATGTATCGAATGCAAATTTGACAAACATTTTTCTGACTGCATGCTAGGAAACACTTTTTTAAGACCCAGTTTTGTCCATTATGCTTCACACGCCTCTGAACAATAAGCCTTGCTCTGGTGCACATCAAAACAATAACAGAGGCACGTGAAGCATAATGGACAATACTGGGCCTTTAATTACTTAGATTTTGGAGCAAATGACTGTCATGTAATAGATAAAATATGAGTGGCAAAAATACATGGATTATTTACAATTTACATTTACCAATGTAAATATTCAAACAGGTCTGCTGCGAATATTATCTCACTTATAAAAGAACAATACTGATGAAGCTTATTAGAATTCCTTTTAGTATTCTGTATCAAAGATACAGTATCACTGTTCTGTATCAGGATTCACAAAATTGCATTAAACATTCATTTATTTTGTATTTTTTAATTCAGCCAGAAGTCCAAAATGGAAATTTGTTACAGTCAAACCCTGAAATGTCCATACTAAGAGGGGTTAACATGAATGAAATCATTATTTAAAGTAATGTAAGTATACAGTTAATTTCCACATCTAACCCCACTAAGACACTAAAATATTAGCATAAGACAAACACTTATAGTTATCTTTCAATCCAACATACAGCTATTTCAATTAATGTTGTTGGATCAAAAAGGCGAAAAGCCAAGACCACAAGATACATGTAGTATGGGATTCTTATACAATGGCTATTTACAACTACCCATACTACCTTGCAGTCTTGGCTTTAAGCTTTCATCTGACAACGTTAATTGAAATAGTTGTATACATGTAGTATGTGTAGCTGAATGACTTGGTGGATTTGAGAAATATTTTTATGAATTAGAATGAGCCAAATTCTTTGTATTAATGAGGTTAACTTTGCTCCATGTTGTCTCTCCACCCAGGTGTATAAATGGGTACTGGCAACATAATGCTGGTGTAACCTTGTAATGAAGTAGCACCCCATCCAGCGGGGGAGGTTGCTGGGCTAAACTGGGTTGAGCTCTGGTGTGTCACTTTACCTCAACTTACAAGGTGGTTCCAACTTCAAGAGTCTGTGGATGGAATCCTTAATTGTGACCACTTAAATGAAAGTTACTGAGCAGTAGTTTCCAGTGGTGCTGTTTATTATTCTGTACTACACATAGGTGGTTAAAAGTTTCAAAAATTGCAAAATAAATTCTTAGAGTGTACTGCGTATACTGTTATATACACCAAATTGAAGGAACGTTGATCCATGAAAAGCATAAACCATGAATGATGAGACTGAATGGCATTATGGGTAGGCAGCATTGGCAAGCTGAGTACCGGTAATGTTCATTTTCTCAATAATCAAGATGTTTTCTTTGCTTGAGAAATTTTAGAGCATGAGTCATGCATCTTGTGTTGATATAAGGTGTATTCTGTTAGAGACAAAGGTTAATTTACCCAATTTCCCAGTTAACCTTTGGGTCACATCGTTTATGTTTATGCCTTTTACCCGACAACGTTTCTTCAATTTGGTGTATACTCTTGTATATTTTAAACATAAAATTCTTGAGGTAACGTTGTACGATCTATAACATTAGTACCTTGGGAGTAGATAGTACCCACCTTCTTCTTCTTGTGCTTGATTTTCTTGGGGGTAGTGTAGTTCTTCTTCTTTCTTTTCTTTGCTCCTCCTCTCAGTCTGAGCACAAGATGTAGGGTGGACTCTTTCTGGATGTTATAATCACTGAGTGTTCTTCCATCCTCAAGCTGTTTGCCAGCAAAAATCAATCTCTGCTGGTCAGGAGGGATGCCTGCCAAGAAAAATTAAAGGGGTTGTATAACTTTTTTGTGCATGCTTTCAAAAATCTTTTCATTGCTTGGCTAAAGTCATTAAAGATTCTAACATAACAATTTGTACAAATACATATTTTGTACACTAGAAATATGGCACAGATGGCTTCATTTTAAGGACAATTAAAACAGATAGCAGTTACAAGTGCTAAAGTGAATTTACACATGTACTGTTGGCAGGTGGGATTAACATCTGACCAAACCATTTTGATAAACATTTCTTGGCTAAAAATGTAAGGGACCAGTTTTTGTTTTTGGAATTCGCTAGCTGAGCAAGTGATTCTGATTGCATTTGACCACACAAGTTTTCATTTGACCCCCTAAAAAAAGGATTCTCAAACCCCCACTAACCAAAAGGACAATAATATATTTGTAGGTGGAAACACTAATATTATAATGTGTACATAAAAATAAATTCATATGAACTTTGGTAGAAAGTTTGCAGTTTTAGAGAAACTGAAGGAGTTGCAATTGAGGAGATTCAAACCCATGAATTTTGCAATGCCGGTGCAAATGCTCTACAACTGAGCTGCAGGGTCAGATGGTGCTCGGTCTAACCATGAAATGATGAATATGATAGACCTCTTTCATAATGGCGGCCGATTTATTTATTCTTTTATATGCATGCTTGGCCTCATTTTAGAGTAAAAATTCTTTTGAATTTTGCACATGCTAACGAGGCCAATAAGGCTGATTAACATACAATAAAAGAATAAATAAATCGGGCACCATTATGAAAGAGGTCTATGTCATTGTGCATATAAAAATAAATTCGTATCAACTGTGGTAGAAAGAATTAAAGACAACATGACCATTGCAGTTATACAGCAACAGAGGGAGTTGCAATTAGATCCTGAATATATTTTGCAAGCCTCTGTGGGATTCAAACATCCATAACCTTTGTAATTCCAGCACAAAGGCTCCAAGACTGAGCTACAAGGCCAGATGGAGTTGTCAATTGTGAGTTGACATGTTTGCACGTTTGAAGCAGATTCTTTTGTTCAATGGGTTATTCCAGAAAAAATCCACACCCCCCGACGGATGGCAAGATTTTTTGACCCCTCCCCCTGCCCGGATTTCCCTGGCCCGCTAGACCCCCCTCCCGCCTGGATTTCCAAGCCCGGAGACCCCCCCTCCTGCCCGGATTTCCAATAAATTTTTGGAAGCCCTAAATTTACAGATAATGAAAAAAGATACATGTAGTCGCATTCAGAAGATCGTGTTTTTATATTTTTCTAAATTGTCATGATTAGTGCTATAAATTGGTGAAACATTGTTTAAATAAATTATTGCGTGACACATCATAAAAAAAACCGTGATTTCGACACAAAATCGAATGAAATGTTTCTATAAATCTAGTTCCTTAAATAACTGCTTTGATTTTGGTATGTTTTAATTTTTTCCAGGCTTCACAGCTTCTTCAAAGTGTTGTCGCAAATACATAATTTTGTTTTATGCAAATTTACTGTAAAATGTAATTTGTCGCGCGCTACTTTTTCATGATCATGAATCCAAAACATTTTTTCTTAAGGTCAAAACTTTTGAATGAAACTTGTATTTCCTTGAATGAAAATGTCTTTCCCTTGAATAAAAGAGTTACATGTAAACACTTGTCAGAATTCAGTGATTTTCTGCTTCCGGAAGGCTTGGCGATTTATCCTAATTGCAGCGCTGAGCGCTTGCGTCTGCGAAATATTGTAAACAAAAAAATCACAAAATATTATTTAAATTCAGCAACCTATTTTATTACATCTAGTGTTTTCTAAACTTTCCGACTTTTCCTGTGTATATAGAATGCCATTCTTATCCGCAAGGATGATTCACATGTTTTCGCGAAGCAAAAAAATCTTGAAAGCAAACAAATTGAGAAAGCGCTATTTAATCGATTTAATTTAATTATATTTACTAGCGTGCCTTTATCGTGATTATTGGCTTCACGAAGAAAACATTCGAACAAGTTTGATCGCAATTTGCCTTAAAGTATTAATTGGAAAGCTTCTTCCAATTATTTTATATTTCCTTCAAGGTTTAACGCATCAACTAAACAGTACACTAGGAAGAACGGTATAAAAGTTTGGATATTTGCATAAGCCGTATATTACTTAGCTTATATCATTACAGGGAACGTGCACGAAAGCAAGCTGAAACAATTCTACAAATAGAAAACAATACGTACTTGCAAAACGGTACATCTATTTTTTTGGTCAAAAATCGTTTGTCGTTTTTTTTAAATGATACTTTTTAACCTTTCCCTGACAATTTGTTGCTGGCAAGAACTTGGACAAGAGCTTCGTTGCAATTACCGAAGCACGCTTCCGCTTACGTTAACCACTGACTTTCTCCATATTTGAGTTGTATTTTCTCCCTTTTATCCGGTTTATTCTCTATGTATAATGTGGAACCGACGAACTAATTGTTTTGAACACAGTGTTCTCTTCAAAATCATTATTTTTTGCCCCTGAGGAAGAATTTTTAGGTCCAGACCTCCCCTCCTGCCTGGATTTCCTGAGCCCTCAACCCCCCCTCCCGCGAGAATTTCTAGCATGCCATCCGTCGGGGGGGGGGGGTGTGTGGATTTTTTCTGGAATAACCCAATTTGATTTTTGGTCTCAGAGGCACTCCACAGGAGAAACGAGATTACATAATCTTAAAGATTTATGTAAAGATTTCAAGGCTTAAAAAGTAGGGTCGACTTGTACACCAGGAAATATAATTTAGTGAAATGACAATTTAACAAAGTTAACCACCATGAGCTTAGTGGACGCTTCCGGTTTTGTAGCGGTTGTCTTCAGCATTCCCCCACCCCACCCTCTATTTTTTCCTTTCACTGATTCAATCAGTGTGACAGGTGCCTGGAATGGGGGTTCATGGCTGGGTTGCAGGGATTTGCCACCCATGGGGGCAGTATTTTATCTAGGGGCTGGCTGGCCACAGTGGAAGCTCCTGGATACCCCAGGCACCCACCTTCCATTTAAGCAAGGCAGTCAGTTAAATAACCTTTTGTATACATTCTCACGGATATACTGCACCCCCAATTTTGGGTAAAACTTCAAGGTACATTTAAAAGAGTGCAGCTTCTCTGCCATTCTTTTTACAGTACTCTGTACTTGAAAACAGCATATCAATATTATTTCTGAAGTACTGTACCCTAATGCCATTTTTGCATGTGTTTATTTTCACACCTTGTCAAAGGTTAACCCATATCCCAAAGGAACTGTGAAACAGTTTGCTTGCAGTGAAATAAATGTAGAACGCTTTCCATGTACACTATGCTACCCTACACCTTTGTTTACTTTATTCTTTTCTTCCTTTAATAACTTGATTTTCTTAAAGAGTGTCGTAAGGTGACAAAGAAGAATGCACAAAGGAGAAGAAAAATTGTTCTGAAAGTGACGTGCCATCAGATGTTTCTATCTGGAGCGAATGATTATTTGTTTTGATATGGTTTTCCACAAGTCATTTTTAAAATAAGACTATACTTTGGGGCTGAAGGCTCAGTAGTTTTCTTAGTTGATTGGCACATCATATAACATGAAAATTTTACCTGTGAAAATTAACCCTTTCACTCCCAAGAGTGCCAAACATCAAAATTCAAGAAAAATTCCAAATTTCATTTTGTAAAATATTGAAAAATAAATGGTACCATGCAAAAGTTTAAATGGTCACAATATAGGATTTTGTTAACAGACTTAAAAGTTAGAACTTCACTACATGTCTCCATTATTGACTCTGGGAGTGAAAGGGTTAAACCAGCCAATTTTGGGGTGATTTTAATAAAGAAATAAAAAACGCGCCAAGTGCATTATTGAGTTATATAAGCACACGGAAATTTTTAAGAACACGAGAGAAGTGCAGAGAAGCACGAGCCAAAGGCGAGTGCTTCTCGCACTTCTCGAGTTATATAATGACCTATAAAACATGCGAAAATAAATTAAGCATGAGAGAAAGTATTTGAATAACACATAAAACTAAGCGAGAATTAAACACCCCATTAACCATTTTGACTTAATTACATAAAGGCGGCATTTAACCTACCCTCTTTGTCTTGAATCTTTGTCTTGACATTTTCAATTGAGTCACTGGGTTCAACCTGAAATTAAATTAAATGCATGTATACTTAACAGTGAAGTTCCAAAATAATTGGAAATCCTTTTTCTACACATTGCAGGTAACAAAGGTTACAGTTGTCTACAGTTTAAGTTGCAATTCCAAAGTACAGTACAAACATAGTGTCCCATGGGGCCAAGAGCATCAGACTCCATTAACTGCACTTTACATTTGTGCTGTAAAACTTTCTTAACCCTTTAACCAGCAATTGTACATATATGTATGAAGGGACCGTCCTGTGGTAAGGACCCTCTGAAATACTGTGATTATGTTCCTGGACTGTTGTAGCGAGTTTTACATGAAGTGTAAGGTGTGTTTCGGCTTTAAAATTAATTTAAGCTGTTTACATCAAATTTCTTTCCATTTCTTCAGAGAAATTCCCATGTTTTTTATCTCCTAAGTCTTAAAATAATGATCTGCATAAGAAGGATAGCACTGAACGGCAATGCACAATGGAATGTCAACTTTTTTCATTGTTACAACTAGTGATCTCATTGGCCTACACTCAAAAACCGCTAAAAAGTTAAGGTTCAAGGTGCATTTTGTCTAATTTTTTTTAAGGTTTCAAGTAATTTGAGACCCAATCGCACAACATGCAATTTTTAAAAGATATTGTATTTGGGGAACTTCATCAAAGAAGCAAAATTATTAGCTATTGTCTTCTGCTATTCTGATTGGTTAAGCACGAACATTTCCTAAAATTTATTTGACGCAAATGGATTTTCTTTATTTTTATACTAAAATATAATTATGAACCATCAGCTCCTCCTCTATTCTTGAAATCAAAGATATTCTATGTGGGAAAGAGCCAATGCTGCAGAACAATGAAGTTTGCTATCGTTCTTATGTGGGGCATTACTTAATGTTTCATGGAATTGTTTGCTTTTATGAATGTTTATACAAGGAACAACAGCTTGTGATATTAAAGAAAAATGTTCGAAGGAAAGCAATCACGCTTTGTTGGGTTGTATTACAACTGGGAAGAACATGTTACAACTTTGGTGGAAGTAGGCACTATAAGAGTGCAAATTCAAAACAATTTGGTAAAATATTGAAATTACCACTTGTTTCAAATAATAGTGCTCCATGTGAAAGATTTGTCCTGAATATTTTGATATATACATGTAGTTTGTGGGTGTTAAGAGGTAAAAATGAAGAACTTTTGCCATATTTGCAACAAATACTCCCAGCAATAAAATTTCCCTGAAAAATCTGCTGGTTAAAAGGTTACAAATGTAAATTGATATATAATGGGTACTTTGTCATAAAATTGAGCACTTAAGGGTCATTAAGCGTGACAAGGTCCAACTCCGTGATTGTAACAAATGAAAGAAGCCTCCATTATTATGAAATCATTCAGTTTGCATAAACAACAGGACTGTTGTTCACAGGGTGGTTGAGATGAAATCTCTGCTCAAATTTACAAATTTGTCATCTTTGAAAATTTAAGAGCTATGATCACATTTGTGCTTTTAAAACTGTTGTTAATGATTTTTTTCCTAAGTATGCCTGATGTTTTAGAGCTTACAGTGCAACATGCCTTCCTGCTAGCACCCAACAAACCTTTTTACAAGTTTGCCAATCAAAGAGCGCAAATTCAATTGACAGACACGCCTCCTTGCAAAGTTGAGCAGGATAATGTAATCTTGTCGCTTCATGTTTATCACAGGAGTGTAAAGGTTAGTATAAAACACAAAGATTTTATTCACTTCATTGGTTCACACACATCGATCCGCAGTCGTAAAATAATAATACAGTGGAATCCCGATTTTTTGAGTACCCGATTTTTTCAAAACTCCCGATTATTCAAACCAAAACTCATTTCCTTGGATTTGATTTCAGTCAATACCACCTTTGATTTTTTGAACTCCTGATTTTTCAAACCAATTTCCATTTCCCTTGGAGGTTTTAAAAATCGGGATTCCACTGTATATATTTGCTGGTGATATCGTGGAAACTTGAAAAAAGGTTGTTGGGTGCTCACGGTAATGTGGAATGCACTGTAAAAGCTTAAAAATCTTCCATGTAATCTTCCATCACCTTGCACAAAGAGATTATTAGAATTTGTCCTTTCAGTGTATGCACATCGTAAAACCATACCAAGCCTCCTCAATTAAATCACACAAAAAAAGAATACAGTAGAACCTGGCTAACAAACTTCCAAGGGAAACAAATGAAAGGCTCCTAAGAGCCAACCTGTGAATAAGAAATGCTAATGTGTAATGCAAGATTGCGGTAAGCGCATGTTTTTATAGTGACAGGGTTCAATAGTTTTTTAAAATTACACATAACGACTTTTGACAAATTACGCAAAAAACAACAACAAAAAACAGTACATAACTTTCATAATGTCCAGTTCGGAAGGAAAAAAGGGCCCAGGTAAGATTTAAACCCTGGATCCCTCGTTGTCCGTTCGAACGGAAAAGGAAATGTTAAACCACTTGACCATCCTGGAATACACACTTAATTAAGATTAAATTTTAGTACTTCGAAGTAGATATGCATCAAAACACATGTCTCTGTTGAAAAATATGTTTGGAACGATTTTAATGTTGCATTAAAGACTCCAAATGAGAAACATTTTTAAGCTTATTGTTGTTATTGTTATCGCTGGATTCACATTGTTCTTGTTATGCAATGCATACGTAACAAAGCATTACATCACTAAGTTTACAGGACAAAATATAAATTTGCAAAATATATTCTTGAAATCAAATTGTTTGAATTCAATGTTAACTGCAAAGCTCAAACATATAAAAGGTAAGGTAAAGGTAATTGAACATGAATCTTACACAATATTTGAACTGAACGTTTTTGTAATCCTGTCAAACCCATAAAATACAACTCAAGCACTACATGTGCTCACAACAGTGTCACATGAATTTCTTCTGTAGGTCTCTTAAAATGAACACTTATTCAAAATCCAACGACAATGGTGATAAAAAAAAACCAAACAAAGCTTGTCACTACAGCAATTTAATTTTCTAAGGCCCTGTCAGTTCAGAACATGAACTGTCCCTAACACTGTATGTGTGTGTACCCTTGCACTCTCTCTGTTCATCTACACTCCTATGTCACAAATCAAAATTGCTGTGAAGTAAGCACAGGCACAAAACCAGGGACAACTAGACATCTCTGATGTTTCCCTGGACAGAAAAACATAAGACAATTCTCACTACAGTACAAAATTACATACGGTAATCATAAATCCTAACCATAAAGTTCCTGGAAAGGCGTAATAAAATAAAAAGGAATACAAATCAATCTCCCCAGTTTGTATATAGTTTGCAGGCAGTTGTACAAGCCATCCTTTGAACGCACGTGTAACAAAAATCGTAATTTACTAACCTCAAGAGTAATTGTTTTACCAGTCAGGGTTTTTACGAAGATCTGCATGGTGGCTCCGCTTCAAATTTCCTGACGAAAACAAGAGCATTCAAAGATCAGTCATGCCAAGTATTTTTGGAAAATGACCGCGAGAAGTAAAGTAAAAAACGTAAAATTATTGCCCTTATTTCGAACCTTTTTCAAGATGGCGGCGGACCACGAGAAAGAGGGAGATTAAGGGTGGACTCCACGTTTCATGCAGGGTTTCCTGCCGCTGGCCAAACATGCCGCTGCGATAAAACTCATCCCCAATGTCTTCTCGGCCGGTCGAATCCAAGATGGCGCCAGGTTTCAGTTTGTTACTCATGGTCACGCGCCCCTGTGACCTTTTTGCAGCTACGCCGTGCTGATGAGACCCAACCACGGTTGGATTTTGGCTTTCAGTTCGGGCTCTACCATGTCATTGTCGCGTTAAATGTTCTATTAGTATCAGCCTTGCTTTATGCTATATACAAGCCGCCACTATTGTCTCAGTACTCGCCCCGCGTCCCACCCACCCCCCCCCCCCCCCAAAAAAAATAATAATAATAATAAAGAAAAAAAAAACAGGGAAGCCGAGGGGATTATTCGAGGGAGCGCTTTTTCGAGGATTTACGGTAAGCAGCTTAGGTAGTCTAGGTACGGACCATTATTTTTCTGGATTGGGGGGGGGGGGGGGGGGAGATGATAAATATTGAAAACAAATGTTTGCAGGGCTTGAAAAGACAAAATGAATTGTTTGCAAACACGATATGCATAAAAAAAAATGTTTCAGGACTTCGGAACTGTGGAATCGCGAAAAAGCTTGCATATTTCTTGTTGTATGCCTTTATTTGCTCCAGTGGCTAATCCAACGCTACTTCAATAACATCTATAAATTCTTTGGAATTTTCCGCTTTCTTTCAGTTTCTACGAATCTGGGAAAAACCCCTGACAAGAGGTGTCTAATTGTTATGTATTTTGCCTCGGGGCGTCACGCAGCCCTTAGTTGCACTGTTTGTCTTGAAATGTAAATCGTAAGATCAAGAGTTTCACAAACATTTCGTTTGATCCAGAGTTATCTTGCACACTGTTGTCATTTCATCGTGTCGCCGACAACTTCTACAAGTTTGGCGCCGTTTGCTGAGGTATTGTATGTTTTTCACCAGCGACATAATGATATGCTTAAGGATTAGCGGAAGCATCATAGGCACAACGAGATTCTTGTGATTATACACCGATCTCAGTGTGTGGCATTAGCTTTTTTTATTCTTGGAGACTGGAGCTAGTTTTCAATTGTTGTTGCTTAGTTTAAGTTCCTATCTGGTTTAACTTCAGTCAGGATCAACCGACAACCATGCGCATAAGTTCAAACTCGTTAACATGACGAGTTTTGCAATTCAAAGATCGTTACATGTAGGCAAACGAAAGAAACGTCAGAAAATACACATCGGAATTAAGAAACACTTATTAAAATCACAAAGACACATTCAACGCAAATTCCAAAATATCTTTCCCTTCTGACCAGTAAACATCCAGAATTCTATTTGCACAGATTTGATTTGAACCGAGCTTTCCTTCTGCTTAGTACAAAATTTAAACGTCTGTATCGATCAAGAGTTTGTTGACAGTGAGCTAGAGTCATCGCAGAATGCTGAAACATGAACATGTATTTCCGGGGGGGGGGGGGGAGGGGGCTCGCTCGGTTAGGATACATTGTTGTAATTATTAAAAGGGGTTAACTCCCAAGTATGCCAAAGTTGGAGGGTTCAGGATCACATAAGAGATCAAAGAAAAAGAGACATGTTAGTGAAGTTTAACAATATCAGAGAATTTCAAAATGCCTAGATTGACATAGTGGGGGGGGGGGGGGGGGTAATATTATCCACGGAAACATCATTAATTACCCTTAATTGCCTTATTCTGAAGTTTAACGACGTCATAAATGTGGCACCTTCCAGATTGTGTTTACGTCAAGAGTTGTGTCGTTATTGTTATAAAACTTTCCACAAGGAGACCTTATTGGATGACAAGGAATCGATTTATTGCCCCCTCCCCGATCGCCACTTATTTGAAGATTTATATGATTATGACATCTGTTGTACTGTTGACTAATTTCTAAAGTGTTGTATGTTCACCTGATTGAATTCCGATCATAACTTGTAAATAATGATTGCACTCGATCTGTTGCAAAGGACCCAAACGTCTGTGTCATCTATTGCTTTTCATTTGAATTGTATCTGCACGATAAGTTAGCAAAGGTATTTAGCCCGTGATTTTTAAATGAAAAAAATAATAATGCAGATCAACTATTTCAATTTCGAAACATTGGGTCGTTATGCATCAGCTCCATTGAAAAGTATTCGGATTTGAACTTGTACTTCATGACGTGCTGCCAAAGTTGAAACTGGTTTGATATAGCGCGTTGGTTTTCATGATTATGGCTAGGAGCTTGCTTTAAGCTTCAGGGGCGGATCCAGGAATTTCTGAAAGGGGGGGTCCTGGTGCATGTCCCCCGGAAAGGTTTTCCGATTTTACCCTCTAAAACGCCATTTACGGCATTCCTGTTAAGTCAAAAACTTGACAATCAGGCAATTGGTGGAAGTAAAACAACTACGTATAAAACAATTTTATTCTATTATTTTTATTAACCACATGGGAGACACAGGTCTGATGGGGGGGGGGACCCTCCCCCCCCCCCCCGACCCTCCCCCTGGATCCGCCACTGAGCTTGCTTTAGGGGTGGACCATTAGAAATCCTGGGAGGGGGGTCAAAAAATTTTCAGTGTATGAATTTTTTTTTCGGCCTGAATTTCCTGCAGGATTTTTTTTTTGGAGGTGCAAGCCTCCTGAGGAGAACAGTCCGCGGTTCTCCTCAGTGTTTATTGATAAAGATTTATCCACAGAATCGGCAAAAGAACGTAGCAAATTGCGTGCGGCGTGCAAGAAAGCCAAAGAGTTAAACATCGAAAGGGCATTTATCAGAGGTAAAAAACTAATAATTAATGGGAACAGCTTCTCAGCTAACAACTTACCAGAGTACCTTTTACCAAATAAAAACGAAGATGCTCAGCGATCAGCCAATTTTTTTAAAGAAAACTCTAGTTATGAAGTAAGTTTATCTGTTTAAGTTTATACGAAGCTGCTATGCTAACGAAATGACTCAAATATCAAACTAGATTATGCCTCAAATGTGATTATTATCTGTTTTCTATTTCCGTGGTATCGTTACGACAGGTAGATTAAAAAAAATTAGCATACCAGTATCCACAACTATGTTTAAGCAAATTAGATATTATGCAGAAATTTACCTACGCTGACAAATGCCGTAACTCGCTATTGTCAATGGCAATCATTTCCAGCAAGCGTTATAAGTCCGAAGTCCCAAGGGTCTTTTAATAAGGTTCAAACCTTAAGACCTTTTATAGAATGTAATTATTTATTGTTTATGTTAGTATTTATATTATTATATTATTATACGACAATGTGTGTTTTTCGTAGGTCATTTATTGTTCGACTGTCTACCAAAGCTAAATGTTGCGATCATTTCTGTTGCTTTGCAAATATTACGGTCTGTATCTCGCATGAGGAATTGATTTCATATTATTCATTCTTGGCACCTGTGCTGACTGCTCGCCGTATATATACAAACACCTAGAATAAATACAACTAATGCTCTGAATTTAAAATGCCTGTCGTTAAACGTCAGAGGTCTGAACAAATCTCTCAAACGCCGTTTGGTTTTTCGATGGTTGTACAAACAGAAACAAGACTTTGTTTTTCTGCAAGAATGTTATAGCACTAATTCGTGTACATCCACATGGGAAAGTGAATGGGGTGGGAAGGTTTTCTTTAGTCACAGTACAAATCACAGTAAAGGTGTCATGATACTAATTAACCCTTCTTTGGATTTCAAAGTAGAAAAGTTTACTGCTGATACAAAGGGAAGGTTCATTATTTTAGAAATGTCAATTCACGGAATCTCTTTTGTTCTTGTTAATATTTACGCGCCAAATGACGCTAATCAACAAGTAAACTTTTTTTCGAAACTTAACAATCTTTTACAAGATGTTACACAAGAAAATTTGATAATTGGTGGCGATTTCAATTGTGCACTCTCGCCTAAAGATAAAGCAGGTGGAAATCCTGTCACAAAAAAAGCGTCGGTCATTAACGAAATTAAAAAATTTTGTAATTCCTACAATCTTTGTGACATTTGGCGAACTTCAAACCCAGACTTATCTCGTTTCACTTGGAGAAACAAATCCTTAAAAATACAAAGCCGTTTAGATTACTTTTTAATTTCAAAAGAATTTCGCACCCTTGCAAATATAAAATGTGAAATTATTCTAGCACCCGAAAGTGATCATTCAGCCGTTTCAATTCATTTACAATCCGATGTCTCAGCTCAGAAGAAAGGTCCAGGCTTTTGGAAGTTTAACATCTCACTTCTTGAAGATGAAAAATATATTGCAGCTTTACGAGAAAATCTTCCTGATTTTAAATTAAAATACAATAATATCACAAACTTAGGGTTGAGGTGGGATCTTATAAAAATGGAGATTAGAGGTTTTACAGTTAAATACTCTAAAAGAAAGGCAAAAATATTTAGGGACAAGGAAAAAGACATACAAGTAAAAATAAACAAGTTACAAGCAGAAGCAGAGAAGCATCCACACAATAAAAACTTTATACTTGAACTCGAAATTGAAAAATCACGTCTTAAAAAATTAATGACATATAGAACGAAAGGTGCGATTTTAAGAAGTAAAGTAAGATGGCACGAACAAGGTGAACGCAATACGAAATACTTTTACGGCCTAGAAAAACGAAATCACGCCAAGAAGACAGTGACAAGATTAAAATTAGCTGAAAACGTTTACACTGATGATCAATTCAAAATTCTAGAAGAAGAAAAACGTTTTTATGAAGCTCTTTACAAATCAAAGGTCACAATCACCGAATCTGAACTCAAAGAATCAACTTTCTTCAACTCTGAAAACATAACCACTTTAAATGAGGAAGAAATGAATTCTTGTGAAGGTCAAATAACCGTAGAAGAATGCTTTAACGCACAAAAAGACTTTAAAAAACATAAAACACCTGGTACCGATGGTTTTCCTGTTGAATTCTATCGCTTTTTTTGGCCTGAAATCAGTAAAGAAATGACAGATAGTTTCAACTTTGCCTTTCAATCAGGGACTTTATCTATTAGCCAGAGGAGAGGTATCATCTCGCTTATTCCAAAAAAGTCTAAAGACACAACAATTTTAGAAAATCTAAGGCCTATATCACTCCTTAATGTCGATTACAAAATCCTTACTAAAGCCATAGCAAAAAGACTTGAAAAAGTGCTCCCTAGCATTATAAATCCTGACCAAACTGGTTATGTGAAAGGCCGTTACATTGGTGAAAACATTCGGCTTATTCAAGACATAATACAACACACCAACCAGACAAACAAAAAAGGCATTGCAATATTTCTTGATTTTAAAAAAGCTTTTGATTCAATTGAATGGACATACCTTAACGCCGCTCTCAAATCTTTTAATTTTGGACCTGATATCATAAACTGGTTTAACATATTTTACAATAACGTTTCTAGTTGTGTTTTAAACAATGGGCATGCTTCAAATTTCTTCTCTTTGCAACGAGGTGTTCGACAAGGTTGCCCTTTATCGGGTCTCTTATTTGTCCTGGGGGTTGAACTTCTAGCGAGAGCCTTAAAAAGCAATAGATCTATAAAAGGCATCCAAGTAGATAATCAAGAAATAAAAGTATCACAATACGCTGATGACACTACTGTCTTTGTCCGCGACCAAGAATCCGTCTCCGAACTACTTAAATTTCTAAATGATTTCAACTCTCTCTCTGGGTTGGAAATAAATACTGCTAAAACTGAAGCAATGTGGCTAGGACAATGGAAAAACAATCAAGACACCCCTTTTGGTTTCAAATGGCCAAAAGAACCGATACTATCTCTTGGAATATTTTTCTCACAAAATCAAACAGATGCGGAAGAACTCAACTTTGGAAACAAAATTCGAGATTTAGAGAAAATTTTAAATACCTGGAAAAAAAGAAAACTTACGTTGTACGGAAAAATCAATATCGTAAAAACATTAGGGCTCTCTAAACTGACTTTTAACGCTTCCGTTTTAAATGTGCCCAAACATTATATAAAACAAATAAATAAAATTATTTTCAGTTTCATTTGGGACGACAAACCCGCAAAAATTAAAAAAAGTACTGTTATCGCAGAAAAAAAAGAAGGTGGTCTCAAAATGTGCGATTTTGAAATTATGGAAAAAGCGTTGAAAATTGCTTGGATTAGTAGAATTCAAAGTCAATCGTCTGCTTCTTGGAAAATTATTCCTAACCATTGTGTAAATCATCTTGGTAATTTCTCTTTCCTGACAAAATGTAACTATAAAACCGAATTACTTAAGCTAGAGAGCCTCCCTATTTTTTATCGCATGATTCTCGATTATTGGCGCGACTTCAAAAACTTACCTGATTGTATTACTACCAATATCAAAAATGAAATTATATGGAACAACTGTAATATTCTAATTGATAAGAAGCAAGTTTTTTATAGAAAATGGTTCTCAAAAAATGTTATTCATGTGCAAGATTTACTAAATGAACAAGGCAACTTCTGTAACTTTTTAGAATTTAAAACAAAGTTTAATTTAGATGTACCCTTTACGAAGTTTTATGGTCTTATCAATGCCATTCCTCGCGCGTGGAAAAATGCTTTAAAACTGCATGGTCAAAACAACCTCAACGATACTTCTACCACACCCCTAATCACAAGTTTCATTTATTCAGCAATCTTAAAAAACACTTTCGTACCACCAACTTCTCAAACTAAAATTTTACGATACGGCTTTTTAGAAAAAAATGTTCATAAAGTTTACCAAATGCCTTTTACAGTTACAAAAGAAATTAAACTTATAATGTTTCAATACAAAATTATACATAACATACTCCCTACTCAAATGAGCCTTTACCGTGACGGTATTTCTGAAAGTGATTTGTGTCCGTTATGTGGGTGTGAGAAGCAAACTTTAAACCATATGTTAATCCAATGCAGTAAATCACTCTCCTTCTGGAATACGTTTCAGGAGTGGTGGTTTGAAAAAGCACGTGAAAGACTTTCTTTAAAACATGGTAGCATATTATACGGCTACTTTGACAATACAAAATACTGGCAGGCTTTAAATTACTCAATTCTAATAGCAAAATACTATATATTCTGCACGTCAAACAGGTGCCAAGGTGAACTATACTTCCGTAACTTCCTGCTGCGAATACAAGAAAAAATGGAAATAATTAAAGAAACTGCAATTGCAAAGAAATGCTTGCCTGCTTTTCGCCAAAAGTGAACAGTTCTTCTGTAATTAATATTAGTAAATTTGTAAATGTAATCGTATGTCTGTGTAGTTTTGTGTAGTATCATATTGTAATGTAGTGATGTAAATAATGTATTGTTTCAAATAAAGTTGTTTCCGGAAAAAAAAAAAAAAGGTTTTTTTTTCTGAGATCTTCTTTATAAATGCGTGCAAGCTCCAAATTTTTTTATACTAATGGCCCAATCCATTTTTGGTATTAAACGCTGGAGAGTAGATTTAAGTCAGACTGTCGAACCTTTGCATAAAAAATGGGGAGAAATAAGAATTGAGATGGAGTGGTCGAGCGCCGAAGGCGCGAGCCGCTAGGGGGGTCTTGGGGCATGCCCCCCCCAGAAAATTTTGAAATCTTGATGCTCTGAAACTCCATTTCCAGTGTTCTGAGACAACAATTTCTGTCAAAAATGTTTGGCAAATTGATGTGGCTTCTCATCGCTTTGTGTCTCTTTGTGTCTCTTTGTGTAGCTCTTTGTGTAGCTCCACATTTCATTTTATATTTCTTGCTGTTTCTTTAGTTTATCTGGATATCAGAGTTAAGTATACGCAATTTCGTCTTTTTGTATAGTAAGTATTATGAGAATTTGACGAAAATGACAGAATTTCATTTTCAAACAAAATCGGGGTAATCTCGACGAAATCGGGACGGTTGGACAATCTGTAATGTATTTAAAAAATACTTGCGTGTAGTAGAGCAGGTTACATATTTCATGATGTTTACAGTGTTTTCAAATATGTATATAAACAAGGTTTTGGTTATATTAAGATATTGGTACATGTACCAGATAGACATTTGAGGCAGGTAATTTTTGACAGCATTTGAGTCAACCTGAAGTTGCTTTTTGATGAATTTTACTACCAGAGAGCATGTCATACTCTCATATGTTCCAGTTTATAAATAAATATATGTATATATAGCCAGTTAGCTTGCAGGATTTTATTTTTTTATGGTCAACTGCTTGCAGGAATTTTTTTTTAGACAATTTTCCTTTGCAGGATTTTTTTTTGGTAATTGTCACCCCCCCTCCCAAGATTTCTAATGGTCCGCCCCTTACTATCTTGAAATAGGAAAAAAATATATTAACTAAGGCTAAGACGGTCAAAATTCCACAAGAATGGCAATTTTGATTTCTTGACCGTCTGTCACAAAATCAAATTTTGATGAACTGTAATCCGCTGCCATCCTTGCAATCCTGCACTTTATCGCCACAACACTGCTTCTGTTTTGCTCTATAACATACTTTTACCGAACAAAGTTATATATTTCGTGGCATTTAACATAGAATTAAGGCAAGAGAAATTTTGTAGTTTCGGCGGGACAGTGTCCCGGCCATTAAGTCCCATTAAATGTTTTCAAAAAGTCGCCCTTTTATCAGTCGGGCTGCTTGGCTTAGCCAAGCCGCGCGACTTCATGATAAGTGCACTTTTCAAGTGGTTTGTAACCTGCGGTTAAGTGTTAGTGACGTCATATCAGTTGACATAGCAACTTCTAGCTCATGGATGAATAGGCCTTATCACGGTTTTTTCAAAATTTTATATAGGCCTGATAGCAAAAATCCATCGACACTGCTGGGAAAAGCATCTCAAAATTAGTAAAGTGGCCGAGTTTAAAAGCGAGATCTTTTAAAATAGTGGAGATATCCGGCCGACTTTGCGGAGCTATATCTCCACTATTTTAAAAGATATCGCTTTTAAACTCGGCCACTTAACTAATTTTGAGATGCTTTTCCTAGCAGTGTCGATGGATTTTTGCTATCAGGCCCATATAAAATTTTGGAAAAGCCGTGATAAGGCCTATTGGATTTATTCACAACATAATAAGAAAAAGGAAAATGACGAAACGAAACATACCAAGTAAAAGGAACTTACATTATTACCGGATTTGGCGAGAGTCAGTTCCATTCGTTAACGATTATGTTTTCTTTCTTTTCGATCAACAGATAAATGGAATAGGGTTATTTTATTAGCTTTCTGTTCTTATCAGCTGCTTGTGTAATTTGTTGTTCTAGTCCACATTATATTCAGTTCAATGTAAATTGTATTTGCTTAGCTAGCCGTTGACCAGCCATTGCCAGATTAGTGTACTTATGGCAATTATCTTAATTAAAACAAGAGGCTATACTTAGCCTATACTCATGCGCATGAGACTCTAAGACGCGTTGATTGAAGTTACCAAATTTTTGTGCTCGCTTTTAATATATAATTTATTGATCCCGATCAAATCCACACTCGTCTATTACTTTCCAAGTCGTGAATTATTTCTGTTACATTTGAAAAGAATACTTGAAAAAATAGGCAGTCGAGGACATGCTGTAAAAAGAAAATTGATAATCAATATAAAGACTTAGTTTTCCTGTGTTACTAAATCGCATGCAACCGGTGTAAAATGGGTTATTCCAGATAAAATCCCCCCCCCCCCCGACGGATCAATATTTTTTTTACCCCTCCCCTGCCCGTATTTCCCGGCCAGGCCGACCAACCCTTTTAACCCAGATGCCCCCTCCTGCCCGGATTGCCATTAGCTTTTTGTAAGCCCTAAATAAACAGGAAATCACATTCAGGAGACCCGGGATTTTTTTTTAAAGTTTTCAAATCTTTGGCGAGAATTGCTATGAATTGGTCAAACATTTTGTAAATAAACGTTGCGTGACGCATTCCCTAAAATCTCTCCGTGATTTAAGACCAAATCGAAATGCCGAAATGTTTCCATAACTTAAAGCTGGTTCTTTAAAAAATGCTTTGATTTTGCCATCTACAATAAGTTTTTGCCAGGCTTCACAGTTTCTTCAAAGTGTTCAAAGTGTTCAAAGTGTCCCAAATACACAATTTTGTTTTATGCAAATTTTTATGTCAAATGTAATTTGATAGCAAGCAGTTTTTATATGACCACTGAATAAAAAAATATATTTTCTATAAAAGGTCGAAACTTTTGAATGAAACTCATATTTCCTTGAATGAAAATGTCTTTCCTTTGATTAAAAGAGTCAAACACCTTTCAGAATTCAGTGATTTTCTGCTTTTGGAAGTCTTGGTGATTTATTGTGTCCTAATTATTGCGCGGAACCGACTAGCGTCTGCGAAAATATAATAAACATCACAAAATAATTCAATTCAGCAACCTATTTTTATTATGCTTTCTAAAATTTCCGACTTTTTTTGTGTAATGGAATGCCAATCTTATCCGGAAAAATGATTCGCGTAATGCTTTCGCTAATAAAAAAAAAACAGTTCTGAATGGTCAAAGGTACAGAAATGAAATGCTGGCGGCGTTTGAATCATGAGTTCGGATAGCTCATGGTCTTCAAACAAACACTTCGATTCACAGCTCGATTTTTCACTAAAACCTTTTTCCAAACCACGAAAACATCTAAAATAATCTTTGAAAACAATGCTTGGCCACATTTGGTGAAAGCTGTGCTTGGTAAAGCAGTAAAAAGAACGAGAAAGCTCCGTTTACCTTTCCCACGGATCCAAAGCGGGCACGTACAAACAGAACTGTGTTGGGGTCTGTGTTGACAATCGAGTCGTCTAATCCGAAGCTATCACAACTGTCTCATCGTACAGCAATCGGGTAAACTCGCACAACTTCGCGCTTCGAAAGGTCGGACTTACTTACACAGGTGACAACATAGTGGTTACTAGTAACCTAGTAACCACAAAAAGCAATAAAGTCAGTAAAAATATGACACGCATTCCACAGTCCATAATCCACAGAAGTCCAGTCCCGAAGTCCAAATTTTAATTAAATCTGATGGGCTGAAGTAATTTTGCCGTGTGTTTCTATTGTTCTTTCTTGAAAAAAGTCTTGAAATTACTCACCACAGGCGGCGAGGACTGCTCCGATCCAGACATTGTAAAGAATCGGCAGTAAAAAAGGGAATAAATTGACAATGTGCTTATCAGTGCGAGAGATCGATGTTTGGCATTTTTGCCTCGGAAGAACTCTGATTAAAAATAGCACTTAGTTTTTTCAGAATCGCGACAAATTCGGCCTCAAGTTGTATGCTGTGTATAAAAGCAACGTTTACCTCGATGGGAGAAATACAGGACTGACTTATACACCAATAAGACCAAATGACGGAAAATGTTTGTCATGCGCATGCGTATCAAGCATTTGTCTTATATTTCAATGTACCATAAGAAAAGAAGCAATTTATATTTTAATAGTTTAAACAAGATAAGAAGACGTCCGACATAAAGAAGAGTTACTCCTTTCATTCAGTCCACGTTACTATTGAATGTTTTACAAATGAAGGCTGTACCACAATGAAGCCAGTCACTCTTGTGAAACTAATATATACCTGATGTGAACATTACTAATGTGAGTAGGGTTGTAGGAGACGCTGTCGTGACACTTCAGTAACGATGTTTTGCCGGAAGTGAGAGTAGCCGGAAGTCACAAAAAGGAAGTGTAAAGCTGTGAACCGGAAATGCACAATTTAAAATATGCGTGAATAAATTTGCATGCAAAATCGTGACACAAAAAAGAAAAACGGAGGGCATTTTATAACTCATGCCGCTACGCGCATGAGTAATTAAAGTTAAAGTTGATCTTGCAAGCACGAGTGATTGCGAAAGACTGATCTCCTTGTGTGACCGGAAAGCGACTGTACATGTAAAACAAATCATAACAATTGAATTAATTCTGGTACCTTAGGGGCACTTACAAGACCCTTAAAGCCCGACTTCACTACTCGAAGAGTTCTTGTTCGTAGACTCAAACATTACCAGTTACAATCGGCCAATTTCGATATATTTTAAAAAATTCTCACTTGACCTCCGAGGCTAAGGGGAATAAAACAAACTGCTTCGAAACTTCTCAATTCGGTTTCAAGGACCTAAGTTTTCCAACTCGTTAAGTCATGAAATTCAAAACAGTTCAAAAGCATCCGTTTGTTTGGCAAAAGACTTAAAAAATTCCTTCTTTCATAGTCAAAAATACTCTTTGTTGAGCTACATACTTCTTCTATCCTTTTCTTTTCTTTTTAAAATAATACATTTTATATTTCATTCTGTCCCCATAATTCGTATGATGTATCCTATATTGTCAGGAAGCCTATAGTTCATAAGCCCCCGGCTTTTATATAGGCTTCCTTGTCACTATCACCTGAAACATTTTGTAGTCTATCGTCTATTATAAATTTCTAGTGTATTGTATTATTATTATTATTATTATTATTATTATTATTATATTTCTTTTAATGTGGTTAATGGCAAAATAAAATGAATGAATGAAATTAATTAATTATTCATCCCTGAATGTGAATTCTTTTGTTTTATTCCCCGAAGTCTCCGAGTCAGTAAGAATTTTAATATATCGACATACGCCAAGTATCTGTTTATCAGATAACACGCATATACAGGACATTTGACAGTATTTTGTTGCCACAATTGTTCCAAAATTTCAGTCTTAAAAAGCGTCGGGAAGATTAACCATATAAGAAACATTATTTACAATGTTCCCGTTCCCAAAATAGTTGTGAAAAGCAAGACTCTTGCATTAGGTATATGAAGCATGTTACAAGACAAGTTGTGCAAAATGTATATAGGAACGGTGGGTGGGCATGGAAAAATGTAGGCTAAAATGCCGACGGCATGTTTGGTTTGAATTAATAAACGAAATGCATGGCGACAAAGTCGTCGACAAATAGATCAGAACTGCATGATATAGTTTTAATGGCTACCAGAAAAGTAAACTTTATTTCCGTGATTGCCAAAGGCGTTTATGTACTGTTACACACAAACAATTTATATTTACAATTCACACAGAATTGTTTGTAAATCACTCAAATAAAAAAAAAACATTGTTTGTGAATCTGCGTCAACTTTTAACACCAGTATAATTAAATCTTTCTTGTCTGTTGGGATCTTGGAAATTTGCATCGGAGACTTGAATCTCGGGTGCTAACCATCAGTAACCAAAAATCCCAGTAATTTCGGTTTGATAGCAAATAATAAAGTTGATTTTCCGGAAATTACGACAGACAGAAAGAAACAGGCGGAAAAATTTTTTTTTATGAAATAAACATAGAATTATGCTACAATAAACACTTATTCAGTTAATGACTGATCCCTCGGGAAACATTGAATTTCTCGATGTTTTCCGAGATGAAATCGAGGGAAACATTGAGATTCGAGGGAAACAAAATGAAATGTTTCCCGAGGGATCAGTCATTAAGTGATTTGTTTTATAGCAACACAAGGCAGTTTGAAAACCGCGCCGAGCACTCGAGGTAAACATCAATCGCATGCCACCTTTTGTCACGGTCTGATCACGTGTGCTAGCGGGCAACAGTGCAGTGTTACCCTCTGACGTCAAAATTGTTGCCCGTCACAAATATTGCCCGCTCACGGACGTTTTGGTGGGAAACAGTTTGTTTGTTAGATGTCATGTGTCCATGAATCAACCAATGAACGCACGCGTTGTATTGAGAAAAACTCCAGCTATATAACAAATGGACTTACTGACGTGGTCTTGTGTTCCATCCAAATCAGGCTTATAATGTTGCTTTTGTGTTGTTGAATGACTCAGTGGCCTTGGATAACTGCAACCTCGCACCAGGGGGCGGGAAGAGGAGGACCTGGGAACGAGGTTGGGATAACAGCTCTATACATGAAAGTGAATATACATACTATCGTGCTTCTATACGTTTAACTTCTCTTTGCTGGCATTTATAGACTGAGATGAAACTGTTCGATCAAAGCCGTTCAGTGCCATGATAATTCGAGACGTTGAACTAAATGCATGGTCTCACATTCAGCCGACCGTTAAAGGCCCTCCTTCACCCAAAATGCTGTGCGCGCCGTGATCTCTTTCTGTGCTTGCATGAATGCGTGCAACCAATCAGATCATGAATATGAACAATGGAGCATTTTAAAAAAAAGCAAACCACCGCAACGTCTTTTTGGGTGAAGGTGGGCCTTTAAACACGAAGTTCCGGTATAAAAGGCTTAGCTCCTCCCCCATTTCACACCTTTTGGGTATGAAATGCAAATTAAGGCGTCTTTCAGTCACAAACCGTGGTTAACTTGCGCGTCCTTTAAATATAATTGGCTTCAAAAATCTAATTAAACCAAGATTTTACATAAGCAAAAAAAGAAATAGAAGTTCATAAAGACTTCTGACATAACTTTCATAATGTTTTTCCAAATTTTGTTAGCAGTGGTCTTAGTAATGACGCATGTTGTTTGTCAGTTGTTAATGCTTCAGTGGTTGAGGTGAGAATGGCCAGGCCAGGCTCCTTTTATACCGGAACTTCGTGTTTAACTGCTTTGATCGAGAGGTATCATCTGCCATAAATCCCAGAGAAAATTATATAATTTGCAGATTTGAATTCATGTCATATGTTGTGATGATTTGGAAGCTTTTTTGGCGTGATTAGAATTTTCCAGATTAATTCTGCCAGTTATAGGATTTTAAGGGAAAATTAGCCTCCCTAATATATAGGGAGACTCTAACTATTACAAGAGTTATCGATGCAACCGGCCTTTAATTAGTTTCAATGTTTGGCTTTACCTGTACTTGTAGACCTTCAGAGTTTTAGAAACATCATCGTTTTAACCAAAGTTATATTGTAGACTGTTAGTCCTGTCCCGAACAGCTTTGACCAATGAGAAAGGTAGTCTTAGAAATTGTCAATAGGTTGTGTAGATTAAACCTAAAATATAAATATTTATTTATTTATTACTCTTGGGGAGTTCAATCAAGCCTGCAAGTCGTTCTCTGTTTATTTTCCAGAACATTTCTTACCTTTCCTGGCTGCGAATCGTTTCCAAAGATGGCCTTGCAGCCGTTTAGTGACGAGCAGCTGAACTATTTCAAGTTCGCATCCATAGTGTTAGATGAATTCCCAAAAGCCTTACGACAGACCTTCAAAACCATGTGGGACAACACCCTTGGACATCGCCCTGGTTTCCAGCTCTGGGATGATTCTACTGCCGCGAGGAATTTGTTTGCCTCTACAGAGGGTGGCAGAACCAGAGTCCCTACAAACCTGTCTTACAGTGAATGGGATTGCACCGCTCTGTTCCAGGCTACTATCTATGCCCAGTCCTTCGCACTACCAGCTAGCACAGGACACCACACTACACTCAGTGACTTGTACGTGAAGCACCGTGGGGTACCTCATGGAAGCTTCCACACATCAGTAGTGAGCCCGGGTGGAAACAATGCGGAAACGTTTGCACTTGCGATTGATCAGCTTCGCCTTCTAAGAAATTTACTTTGTCACTCGTTTGGTTCTAAGATGGATAAAGTAACCTTTGACGAGTGCGTGAAACGCGCTAAAGATGCGTTCCAGGCTTTGGGTATCACGACAGTCCCGATTGATGCTGTTGGTAGTTTAACAGAGTCGGACTTCCCTACCAATCAAGTTTGTAAATTGGAAAAAGGTATAAGAAAGGAGACCCGAGCGTACATCAAATTTCTTGAAGGAATGAGCTCAGATATCAACGAGTTAAAAGCGCTGTCAACCGCCATAAAGCAGGCGACGAGCGAAACTGCTAGCAAAGAGGACATTGAAATGTTAAAGCAAGAAATAGGTGAGATGAAAAAAGCACAAGAAAAACGCGATGAAGAGGACAATCAGGCGTACAACAAGATTCGCGAGAGTGTTAGTTTAGATATCAAATATGGCATCGCTATTTTAGAGCAGATCACCGAGCTGAAAGTAGCGCAAGATGAACGTGATGACCAACCTAAACATTCAGGTAACATCTTAAATAAATTTTTCGAGCAAAATGTTGCATCGAAGGTATTGGGGACAAACACGGCGGTAATTCGAAGTTTTATAAAATAATTTTAAGTTGAAGTTTGGTTCACTGCTTTCATTTCCGAAACTTCTCTTGCTGGGAAATTTGAGAAATTTGAGAGCAAATCGCTCTGACGAAAGGCTAGCGGTCGACACGTCATCTTTTGGATCTCGTAACGGTACGTCGCCAATTGTGTTTCGCTGCCCCACCCACAAAGCAACACACTTTCTTTACAAACTTAGCCCTTTATTCATTTGGAAAATTCAAGATTTTGTTTTCAAAGTTGTCCTGGAAGAAATAAAAAGATGCGGGACATTCCAGGTGGTTTTGATGTTGACTCCCAGGGTCTTTCTTTGATTCGTTCCCTAAAGCGAGGTAGGGGCAGGAAGTAGGACTAGACAGATTCTTCTCAAAAATTGTGAAAAAGTTGCTCAAAATTATCCCCAAAAGTTGCTCAAAATCGAGAAAGTTGCTTTGAAAATTCAAAAAGTTAGTTGTTGATACACTGTAACTTCTTCCTTGTTTATTAATTTCTAAATCATAAAGTGATCTCATTAAATTGCAAACACGGCATAATAAACAAGAGACATGCTGCTAACATAGGAAATAATACATGTTGCGATGAAATTTGAGTATTTGACCCTCCTTCAAATTCATCCGTTTTATTACTTCAATGTATGCAAATTTATGGCAATATGAAGTTTTAATAATAGAATGGAAAAAGTTTGCTAATCTAATCACAGGATACCCAGGAATATTAACACAGGATACCATTCTGGAAATAGAGTCACATCCGGCACATCAATATTTGGAATCTTTCAACACATGATACCCAACCGATCAAAAAAGAAATTCTTGTGAAATTCCGAAGAAAACGTGTTAAAATATTAATAAATTATGAATTTGATTAAGGCGGGGGTAAACATGAATTCGAATGAAATGTGAAGAGGTTTAAGGTGGCTCCAAGTAGTTTTTTTGGGTCACACTTCCCTTTTTGAATGCGCTTATACATAATCTTACTTGGGTTAATGAATCTGAATTTGATACCAGATGCTAGGCTTGGATGAAAGTTTTAAGCGATGCGCTTTTTATGCTAATCAGCGTTTCCATAGCAACGGTAAACAAACATGGCGAAAAACAGTTTTTCCTAAATATCTTTCGATTTTGGGGCTACCCGCGACAAGCGAATAAATGCGCTACAATCTACACAGTCTAGCACACTAAATGGAAAAATTTCAAAAAAATTATACTGTTCATTTTTGAATAAATCGCTAAAACATTTTTAACACGTGTTTTTTCATGTTTGAAATATAAGCGGTCAAAACATTCCATAGGTCTCACAAATTATCATTAAATTACCACAGAAAGTTTCCTCAGACTTAAATTATTACTTCCTGCAAATAGCTCTGACTAACCCCTCGGCAATAAAGAGATCGAGCTTTTCATTCAAATGCAGTTTTGCCTGACGTTTTCACTCGTTTTAAACTGCATTTGAATGAAAAGCTCGATCTCTTTATTGCTGAGGAATTAGTCAGAGCTATTTGCAGGGAGTAATAATTGAAGTCCCTCTCCTCTCACCCCACTAGTGCGAGACTCCAGGAGACGGGAAGAAGAGATTCCATGGGGACGAGGTTGACGGGAAGGCGGGAGTCCCCAAGAGCACCCGTAGGATCGCTGTAATTTTTCTGACCTACGAAGAGTGGGAGTTCACAATCATGGAAGAAAGCTAAATTAAGATTAATAAGAAAAGGCTAAATAGAGCTTTTAAGACATTCTCAAGTTCTGTTTATGTTGTGACCTCACTCTATACAAAATGCGTAAGCATAATGTTTATAAATATTCTGTGTTTTTCTTAAAAGGCGCGAAACCATCCATACCAAGAACTTGTCTTCCTTCAATGGTTCCTTACTTCACCGGGCGTCAGAGCGAGTGTGAGGAGATCATCGGTCACGTGACTTCCGAAACTACCCGACTCGTGACGATCTGGGGTTCACCTGGATTCGGTAAAACATCAGTTGCAATTGCAGTGGGACATGCTCTCCAATCACAAGGTCTGCCTGTCTGTTGGATTTCATTACGAGGACTTCAGTCCAAAGCAGATCTGATTTCAAAGCTTCTTAGCTTTGTTAGCCAGCCGGCTCCAAATGCGCAACCATCCTTTCCGCACCTTACCCTTGATGATGAGCTTTGCCAACTTATCAGTGAAATATCAGAACGATCTGTATTCATTCTTGATAATGCCGACGACTTATTGGAAAGCGGTTTGCCAAAAGTAAAGGAAGAGGTCATACAACTTCTTGAAGAAATTCTCAGGCGAAATCAAAGGGTAACATTCGCTATAACCACAAGGGAGTCTTTTGAATTTATGAACTTGCATTTTGAAGGCCATCAGGGTGTAAGAATAAGACCATTGGATGAAGTGTCCGCTCAAACCTTAGTTCATGGGTTGGTTCCAAATGCGAGCGCTTCCGAATGCGCGCAAATCAGACAAATATGCGGACATGTACCTTTAGCGATGAAGTTACTTTGTTGCTTAATTTCTGAAGATAGTGTTCCACTGAGCCAATTTCTAGATGATTACACTAAGAACTCTAAAGAAAGAATCGTCGAGATGTTGGATAATCCAGATTATCCACCCAGTCAAAGATTGCAGTTCCTTTTTGACTCTTCTTTCCAAAGACTTAGTGCACAACAACAAGAAGCACTAGTGTCCTTGAGCATTCTTCCTGAAAAGTTCAGTATAGAGGTCGCATCAGCTGTTTTGCCGGGTAAAACAAGGGTTTCAGAAGCCAGGAAGATATTACAAAGCCTTCGGGAGAAATCACTTCTTGATTCAAAACCTGGCTCATTCACAATGCACAAACTCGTTCAATCATTTGCAAGAGAAAAGGGAGAAAGTGAAATGAAAGAGACGATTCTTCACTCAAAGAGCCGTTTGAACGCGTTCTACGTTTCACTTTTCGAGAAGCTAAATGAACAGTTCCTTACCGGTCATTCAATGGCGGCATTTATTGCATTCTATGAAGATGAACAGAGTATTGTTCACAGCCTAATAGAGGCTTGTTCAGATTCCAGGACAGCGAACGATGTTTGTGGTGTGTTAGAAAAGGCAGAGCTGTTTCTTGATAGTCTTTTTTACTTAGAAGGAACAAACTTTTACAAGATTTACGATTCGGCAATTGAGGCTGCGAAGAAACTTGAGACGAAAGTGTCGTACTGCCGATTACTTGTTTCCAAAGCGTTTGGAAGAGTGTATTGGGACTGCAGTGGCCGTACGAAGCTGCTACTTTCCGAAGTAAAGAAAATTCAAACTTCGTCGTCATTAGTTTCCATGCCAGAACTGGAAGGAAAACGTTTGTGTTATTTGGGCATCAATCATCTTGTTACCGGCAAAACGGAAGATGGAATTAAATCGTTACAGGAGGCGCTTTCGTTAATGCAAGGTAGCCCAGAACAAACATTTCTTAGACTTGTTGCTCTCCAAACACTTGCAATTGTTTTCCAATTTCAAAATAATACCTCTGGCTTAAAAGAGTTTTTCTGCAAGGCAGAGAGAGAATGCAAGGCGGCCGGAGACACACAACTACTAATTATTCCCTCCCAGGAAGCGGGCAACGGAAAGAAACCTAGCAGTGAAAACACTCCTATTGGAGACGGCAACAATGTTTTTAACCATCCACAAAAAGTGGAAACTATTCTTCTTGTTAGCCAAGCAGCAAAGAATTTCACTAATGAAAACACAAAGCAATATTTTGGCAACAATTTGCAGCAAATGTTAAAGGAAATTGAAAGAGTGGAAACAATTTCAGTTGGTTTGTTCAATTTTCATCGCTCTGTTGTGAAGCTACTAAACCGCACTTTTGACAAAATCGGCGATTCTGTAAAACTGTACGAGACAAGAATCAGTTATCATCAAACGGCACTCAATCAATACAAGGAAAAATCCATTTTATATCAAATACACCACGAAGCACTTGCCAACTGCTACTTGGACCTTGGTGTTAAACTCGACAGTAAAGATAACTACTTCGAAGCTCTTCAGGCAAAACAGCGAGCGCTTGACATAAAACTAAAGCAGTTTGGAGAAGAACACCAAAGCACTGCTGACAGTTACAGGCAATTAGCTGTAACACAACACAAGATGGGCGACTTCACCTCAGCTCTACAGTCTCACCAGCGTGCGCTAGCCATCCGTATTAAATTGTTTGGAGAAGAACACGAAAGCACTGCTGACAGTTACAGGCAACTTGGTGTAACACAACACAAGATGGGTGACTTCACCTCAGCTCTACAGTCTCACCAGCGTGCACTAGCAATCCGTATTAAATTGTTTGGAGAAGAACACGAAAGCACTGCTGACAGTTACAGGCAACTAGCTGTAACACAACACAAGATGGGTGACTTCACCTAAGCTCTACAGTCTCACCACCGTGCACTAGCCATCCGTATTAAATTGTTTGGAGAAGAACACGAAAGCACTGCTGACAGTTACAGGGATCTTGGTGTAACACAACACAAGATAAGTGACTTCACCTCAGCTCCACAGTCCAGTCTCCGGGAGTCAGAAGAGACGAAAAAGAAGCCAATGCTAACCACGATAAGAACTTGGAGACATTGCAACAGAGATGCAGAGATAGGGGAATCGCCCTTAATGGTGAAAAGCCAAAGGTGAGACGGAAGTAAGTACCATTTATCGGTCGCATCTTCACCAGCAAAGGTATTGTAATTGATCCAGAAAAGGTACGAGCTATTCAAGAGATGGAACCTCCTACTGATGTTGAAGGACTACAAAGACTAAACGGGTTCGTCAACTATCTAACGAATTTCCTTCCGCACCTCGCTGATGTCATGGAGCCAATCAGACAACTAACAAGAAAAGATGTAAAATGGTTCTGGGGTGAAAAGCAAAAAACTGCACTTAACAAACGAAGTCAAGAAATTGATGACACAAGCTCCAGTGCTGAGTTATTACAATCCCGGACGTACCCTAAGCATCAAGTGTGATGCAAGCCAGTAAGGTCTTGGTGCCTCCCTCCTCCAAGAAGGCAAGCCAATCGCATACGCAAGTAGAGCACTGATCGACACTGAACAGAGGTATGCTCAAATCGAAAAGGAAATGCTTGCCATCGTCTTCTCCTTAGAAAAGTTGAAAAGTTCGATCAGCATACGTTTGGTCGCCACGTTGAAGTCCACAGTGACCATAAGCCGCTGGAGTCGATTCTTAAAAAACATCTCGCAGTAGCGCCAAGATGACTCTAGGGAATGATGATGCGCTTGCAGAAATACGTCTTTCACTTGAAGTATGAACGTGGAAAGAACCTGCACATCGCTGACATGCTATCCAGAGCATACCTCCCCGTTAAAGGTGACCGCGAGTTTGAGCAAATCAATATGGCCAGTTATCTCCCCATCGCTGAAGCGAGGCTGGCAGAAATCAAGAGAAGAACAAGCACCGATCTGACTCTACAGAAACTCAAATCTGTCATCACTCAAGGCTGGCCTGACGATAAGAAAGACTTTGAACAACAAGTACTCCCATAGACAAATTTGGCTAACGCACTGTTAAACCCAATTCAAACCTTCTGGGAATAACATCCTTTGTTCACAATATTTCCATATAATTTTCATGTCAATGCCTCATTGATATGGAAACATGACGAACAAAGAGTTCAGTCTAATCCCAAAAGGTTTGAATTGGGTACAACAATGCGTTAGCCGAATTTGTCTATTCTTCAGATGCATGACGAACTAACAGTTCAAGACGGCCTCATTTTCCGAGATCAGCGGGTCGCCATACCGCAGAGTCTACGCCCTATGATCAAGCAAAAGCTACATTCTTCACACATGGAGATCGACGCCTGTTTGCGCAGAAAAGGAGAGTCAGTGTTTTGGCCTGGATTTTCCGCAGAGATCAAGCAAATAATCGAATCTTGCGAGTCATGCCGCAAATTTGAAACTAGCCCACAGAAGGAACCACTAGCTCCCCAGAAAGGAGCGCGACCTTGGGAGAAGGTCGGAGTTGACCTTTTCGAGCTAAATGGGAAGGAGTTCCTTATAGCTATCGATTATTATAGCAATTTCTGGGACTGAGTTGACAAGCTCCCTGTTAACACAAGGTCGGCAACAGTCATCACAAAGCTCAAGTCCCACATTTCGCGGTACGGCATCCCTGATCAAGTCGTCACAGACAATGGTGCTCAATTTGCGTCCAAAGAGTTTGCTGACTTTGCAACAGCCTATGAATTCGACCACACCCCAACAAGTCCATACAACAGCAAAGGGAACGGGAAAGCAGAATCAGTTTTAAAGACGGCAAAAAGGTTACTTTGCAAGGCCACTGACGCGGGGACAGACCTATACCTAGCGATCCTGGAGCATAAAAACACCCCAACTCAACGGATGGAATCAAGCAGCGCGCAACGATTGGTGAATAGAAGGACGAAAAACTCCTTCCAATCACGCGAGAGCTTCTAAAGCCGCGAACGGTAACTCTCGATGCAGAGATTACCGTGCTTAAGCGAAGGCAGGAAAGTCAAGCTCACTACTGCAACAAATCTTCAAAGCCCTTGGAGCCATTAAATGAAAGCGATGTAGCGAGGATGAAACCCTTTACAACTGCTGAGAACTGGAAGAATGCAATAGTAAAGTAACGCCTAGACGAACCTCAAAAAGACAAAAGATCTAGAACACCCGAAGCAGCCACATATGGAAACGGAACCTGATCTAACACCTCACACGCACACCCAAGACGGAACCAACACCGTGCTAGGCCCACAAAACAACAGCTACGCAACCGCGTCCGCAACGGGAAACGAAACCTCCGGTATGAATGAGAGATTACCGTGCGTTGAACGGACTTCAAGCGAACTTAAGCAGCCTTAAGACGTCCATTTAATTGGATTTGACTTTGATTGGCCAAAACTGAAATCCGGAAACAATTGACTCATAGACATTCGATACTACATGTAGTTAATGTAATTAATATGTAACAGGACTCTTCATTGCTATTTTGTTTCGACCGCGTGGTATTCCAGATTATATACACTCTGTCTTCTCGCTCCAACGAGTAAGTCATATTTAATAACTAATATGAAAATTAAGATTCATCGATTAACTTGCAATCCTTCCAAAAAAACTTTGAATACAATATTAATGCAACCAATCGGGTAGGTCTACGTTGATTTGTCACCATTTTAATGCCAGATTGCTCCTTATTTACGTGATTGGTTAAAAATTTTCTCCGTGATGCGTGATTTCACTTAAAAATTCGACGTGATGCGTGATCGGTACCCCCCTTTGCCACCCTCATAAAAGGTCAAGAAATGACAGAAAAGACAGGACAGATGTTGAATTGGACAATTCACATTGTGTTCTTTGAGTGATACATGTAGCTTTCTTTTTCTTCAAATCATGTCGAAGGCATTCGCGTATCACGAAAATCTAATAGGTAAATCACGTGTCACGCGCTTCTAAAATAGCAAATCACGTAATACGCTACACTATCTGGTCACGCATCACGCCATTAATTTGGACACAATCAAGCATCACGCCGCTAATTTTTGGGCAATCACGTGTCACGTAAAACCCCTTTGCCACCCTCGGGTAACACAATACAAGATGGGTGACAACACCTCAGCTTTACAGTCCGAACAACTTGCGCTAGCCATCCGTATTAAATTGTTTGGAGAGGAACATGAAAGCACTGCTGACAGTTACAGGCAACTTGGTGTAATACAACACATGATGGGTGACTTCACCTCAGCTCTACAAACTCACCAGCGTGCACTAGCCAAAGGGGCACTGCTGGGCACTGCTGACAGTTACAAGCTACTTGGTGTAACACAACACATGATGAGTGACTTCACCTCAGTCTAGAACACGCAAGCACGGTGTAACACAACACAATATATTCTTGGTTTGCACTTACGTCATATCAAAATTCAGAAGCATCAAAAAAGAGATCGGATCTCACATCGGGGCCAAATTTTGAAGCGTAGCAGTCATCTTGGTGTCAAACTTAAGGACACCAACATGGCGGCAAAAATTACAAAGTCTTACATATAATTACACCAAAAATCTCATCACAAAAGATTGAATTCACTATAACTTCCATTAAGTCGGCTTAAAAGCATCTATAAGGTCTATAAGCATCTATTCTTTTAGTACGGTTATACCCTGAAGAAGAACGGCCGTGCCGTTCGAAATTAATCGGTTAAAAATATATTCCTTACTGTACGATCAGCCTTTCATTTTATTTTGTTCAATTTTGTTTATTTTCATGGCTTATCTGAGATAGCGTGACGAGAATCGGAAGCAAAACATCATTAAAACCTTAAGGGCCGGTTATTACTCATGCGCGAAGCTGCATGATGTAAGGTTTCGGCTCCGTGTTTCTTGTTATTATTTTTCTTATTATTATTTTTATTTTTTGTGTTACGATTTTGCATGCAAATTTATGCACGCATATTTTAAATTGTGCACTTCCGGTTCACGTCTTCGCCATTTACACTTCCTGTTTAGTGACTTCCGGCTACTGTCACTTCCGGTAAAAGAGCGTTACTTACGTGTCACGACAGCATCTCCTTATCTCCAGGTCGGACATCTTCTTATCATGTTTAAAATATATCACAAAATTTTCTTACGCATGCGCATGAGTAAAGGCTGCTTGGAGCCTCTTGTTTAAACGAAGTTTAGACGGTGTTTAACAAAACCGCGGTCTAACTCAATTTCAATCTGTCCAACCCTAATATTTTAAACGCTATGTACTGTAAACAGTGTCAAGAAGGCATATATTACAGACTAGAAAAACATTAATCTCCTTAAAATAACCAACTTATAAACAGGTATGGAGGTCCATTAATTTTTGTAGCTACTTCTCGAAGAGAAATAGCTACTATGTCATCGAGTGTGTAAGTCCGTAAGTGGTCCAATCTTCGGATTGTGTTCGGAACATATATCGGTTTTATTTCGGATTATCGGTTTTATACGATTCCAAACTCGATGAAACTCGATCACGTCGACGATAGCCGAGACTATTCTCGATGTTACCCGATTCATTTTCGTCGGCTCTCGTCAACGATCGACTTATCGATTGAGACGTTCCAGCGCCGTGCTTTCTTTCCATGTGGTCGATGCACGATTACGGGTAAGAGAATTATATTTCACAGACTCCGTTCGAAATATATGAGAAAACAAATGTTAGATTTTCCTGTTAAGTGCTTCAAACCACCTTTTAACGCCAATTAGGGGTACCCCGAATTGAATTGAAAAACAAGGGGGCCTGGGGTGTACCCACAAGGCCCCGGGACCAATAACTCGTGGTCCCATGATGCTTGAGTAGCTTTTTTTCCTTGTGCTTCAAACACCGTTGCAGGTAAGTGTATTTTACCGTATTTTTTTGATAAATTTATCCCCTTTTCAGGTTTTTCTCTGTGTTTTATCGCAGAGGTTATCTTTGCTTTTATATTCTACTCCTTTTCAGGAGATTTGCTGGCTTTATGTCAACTAGGCGACACAAATCGCATAAGAGGACGCGGTCACGTTCGCCTATTTCCCGCCGAAACTCGGCTCCTCCTTCATCCGAGGATCGAAGTGATCATTCTCCGCCGAAACGCCACAGGAATGAGGAAAGTGAATCTCTTCAAAAGATTCTACAATCAATTGACTCGCTTGCAAAGCGGATGGACACTTTAGAATCTCACCAACTTCAGTACGAAGGACACGAAGATGATTCGTTGTCAATCATGGCGGACATAACCGACTTGGAACACAGCCCTTCTCATGAGGCATCAATAGAGCTTATTAAAGCATCCACAGAGCCTATTAAGGCATCCACAGAGCCTATTAAGGCACCCGTAGGCCCAAATGGGGCACCTCAAACGTTGAATGTATCGTCCTCGGAGCCTCGTATTAAGGCCCAAGAGGATTCCGCAAATGCTGAGATTATTAGTGAGGATCACAACCTTTTCGATCCACTAGCCGGCACAACATCTTGGACTACTTCTGCATCATTTTCAAAATTTTTGGAGACTAATTTTCGAAGAAAATTGTCTTATCAGCAATCACTTGTTATTCTTGAGGAGTGGGCTATCCCTGAGGTGGATGCCCTTCAGTCTCCAAAGCTTGATCAGCAATTGCTGAACCAGGTCCCTACAAACGTGAAAACGTTTATCCAAGAGAGGGACAAGGAAATGTTTGCTGTCCAGCGTGCCTATTTAAATGCCACAGGTCCACTTTTTGGACTACATGATTGTATAGATACTGGTTCTTCACCATCATATGAGGAAATTAATCTTGCCTTAGAGCAATCTCTCTGCCTGTTAGGCTCAGCTAACACTCAATTGTCAATTTTTAGACGTCAGAGAGTCCTTGCAGCCATTAATAGATCAACTTGGCAGAGTTGCCATTACCTAATGCCAAGACTTGGTTATTTGGAGATGAATTTCCATCCTTGGCCTCTAAGCAAGCAGAGTTATCCAGAGGTCTTACTAAGAATTTATCCCAATCTGCCAATAGGCTATTGGCCAAACGTGGTACTGGTTCCTTTTCACAAGGAAAGTATCGGGGTCAGAATTTTAACAAATATCAATCCAATAACAGGTATTCAAACACCTCCAGACCTCAATCAAACTACCAAAGTCCTCGGTCAAAAAATGGAAATTTTCGTCCCTCAAAAGGACGACAGCCAAACTCCCAGGATGCATAAACACATGGAGAACTCTAACTTCGGACCCAGAGATCCTATCTCTTGTTTTGGGATACAAGATACAGTTTTTCAGAACCCCTGTTCAAAAATTTCCACAAGTCACCCAATCATTGGGTCAAGGTTCAATCCTTGTTTCTCAGGAAGTCAACGAATTACTTCAAAAAGGGGCTATCAAAATTACACCCTTTACAAGAGAAGGGTTTTACAGCCGTCTGTTTCTTGTCCCCAAAAAGGATGGACCTATGCGTCCGGTGATAGACCTGAGTGCTCTAAACAAGTTTGTTGTAAACGATCATTTCCAGATGGAAAACCTAAGTTACTTAAAGACTTTGCTTTTGCCAGGGGATTTTATGACAAATATAGATTTCAAAGACGCATACCTGTCATTTGCTGTTCACGAACATTCACAAAAGTTCCTCAGTTTTATTTGGGAGGAGAAATGTTACCAATTCAAAGCTCTCCCATTCGGCCTGTGTTCTGCGCCGAGGATATTTACCAAACTGTTAAAACCGGTTGCTGCTTTCCAACGAAAGAAGGGCATTCGAGTACTCATCTATCTGGACGATTTCCTCCTTTTGGCTCAAACGAAGGAAGAGGCTACCAGAAATACTCAACTGTTAGTAACACTCCTCCAGTCCCTAGGTTTTACAGTAAACCTCAAAAAATCCTCTCTTGCTCCAACACAAATGATTACCTTCCTGGGTTTCAGCATAGATTCAAGGTCAATGATGATTACACTCCCATTAACAAAGGTCCAGAAGATCCTGGAATGTTGCCAGAAGCTGACAGCTTCCCAAACTGTCACACTGCGAGGTGTAGCAAGTCTGATCGGTTTTTGGAATCTTGTCGACCAGCCATTTGGCGTGCCCCTCTTCATTTTCGGCACTTGCAGATGGATCTGATAAGGGGTCTGCAAATGAACCATGGATGTTACGACTCTCAGATAACCCTTTCACAGGGTGCCCAGAAGGAACTCGACTGGTGGCTGGAAAACACTCCCGGTGTAAACGGCAGCCCTGTACACCTGCCCCCTCCGGATCTGCTAATTACGACCGACGCATCGATGAAGGGCTGGGGAGCAGTGCACCAGTTATTCAAGACCAACGGCAAATGGTCAGAACAAGAATCACTCCAACACATAAACTACCTGCAGTTGAAGGCAGCCCTCCTAGCACTGAAGTCCTTTCTCAAAGGCAGATCTCACTTGACAGTGTCTCTGAGGTTGGACAAAACGACAGCTATTGCCTATATAAACAACAAAGGGGGAACACGTTCCCCACAACTTCTAACCTTAGCTCTAGAACTGTGGGACTGGTGTCAAGCAAAAGACATCTTTGTGATAGCCACTCATGTCCCAGGAAGAGACGACGTCTCTGCGGACATGGAATCAAGAGTATTCAAGGACATGAGCGAGTGGAAATTGAATCCAACCATCATCCAACCATTCCTTCAGAACTGCCAGACAAGTCGCCTGTCCACCCAGCTGAAGAATTACATCAGCTGGAGGCCCGATCCAGAGGCCGTCCACACAGATGCCTTAACAATACACTGAGCTCCTCTGAAGGGCTATGCCTTTCCACCCTTCAACTTGATATCCAAAACTCTCGAGAAGGTCATGATCGACAAGGCGGAGATAATTCTGGTAGCTCCAATTTGGCAGGCCCAGCACTGGTGGCCAGTCCTGTTGAAACTCCTGATATCACAACCAGTGATTCTTCCGAACAATCCAACTCTGTTACTGGACCCGTCAGACCACAAGAGGGTTCACCCAATGTTCCCTCGCTTGCACCTGGCCGTGTTCCACATCTCTACCAACGCTTCCAAGCTGAGGGCATTCCGTCAGACGTTGCCAAACTACTCATCGCAGCGACTCGTTCCTCCACACACAAAACCTATGACTCAAGTTGGAACCGTTGGTGCCGCTGGTGTTCTGGACGACAAATTGATCCTCTTCAGGCATCTTTAAGTGATATCCTTACATTTCTGACTGAAGCATTCAACAAGGGTCTCGTTTACAGGTCACTCAACGTTCTTCGTTCTGCTATTTCGTCTACTCATCCTACTATAGATGGATACCATGTTGGTCAACATCCATATGTTACTAGACTCCTCAGAGGTGCTCTCAATACACGCCCCCCTAAACCCAGGTACACACACACCTGGAATGTTGATGTTATGGTTAACTACATTGTTTCTCTTGGCAAGAACCGTTCTCTTGCACTTTAAGTTATTTCTATGAAATTGGTCACTCTCTTTGCATTAACCTGCCCAGAAAGGATTTCTGCTCTTGCTACTCTGGATCTCAGGCACTGCACCGTTCATCCAGAAGGAGTGTCATTTAAGCTCTCCACCCCTAGGAAGTCTGGTAGTGCAGACAAACCAGCAGAAGCCTTCTTCGCTCGTTTCGACCAGGACAAAAGACTCTGTCCTGTGGAATGTTTTCAACATTATCTCAAGTCAACAAGGAACATTCGTCCTGTCATTCCGTCTTCTCAACCTGACAAATTGTTCATCTCGTTCATACGTCCCCATAAACCAGTCACTTGTACAACTCTGGGGCGCTGGTTAAGAAACTTTATGAAAGCAGCAGGAATAGACAGCCAAATCTTCAAAGCTCACTCGGTGCGTGGTGCATCAACGACAGCAGCCGCCAATGCCTGTGTCCCATTGCCAACCATCATGGCTATGGCCGATTGGTCTTCCCCTTCAATGTTCAGAACTTTCTATTATAAACCCTTGTTTAACTCAGACTTTGCTACTGGCGTATTGTTGTCAAAGTAGATGTAATCTCAAATCAGATGTAATATCAGGTTGCTGCTTCTTCCCTTTGAGTACCCACGTACTATATTCAATAAAAGTGTTTTCGTTGGACCTTTGTGTAGTTTGCCTCAGTCATAATGGCGTTAAAAACTACCATTTGTTTTCTCATATATTTCGAACGGAGTCTGTGAAATATAATACGAATTATACTAGGGCCGCGAAGCGGCCTGAAGTAATAATTCAGATTATATTAACAGACGAAGTGAGAAATATATGAGTACCCACCCTTTGCCCTTCCCTTATGTTTATTTTTTGCATGTTGCTGTCTATCGCGCTTGCGTCAAAAAGCTACTCAAGCATCATGGGACCACGAGTTATTGGTCCCGAGGCCTTGTGGGTACGCCCCAGACCCCCCCTTTTTTTTCAATCCAATTCGGGGTACCCCTTATTGGCGTTAAAAGGTGGTTTGAAGCACTTAACAGGAAAATCTACCATTTGTTTTCTCATATATTTCTCACCTCGTCTGTTAATATAATCTGAATTATTACTTAAGGCCGCTTCGCGGCCCTAGTATAATTCGTATTTGTTCACAATGTTTTGCTATTTTGCACTTGTAGCCAGGCACAGCTTTCAAGCAGTGTGCACGATGTTTTCTAGAAAAGACTTCTTTAGGTTGTTTGACGGTCTGCTCAGAATTTCCACAAGAAAAACCAACGCTGAACCGAGATGTTTGACTTCGTTGGGTGGCCACGATGGAGCGATTTGTGCAGCGAAACACCTCGAATTGGTCCATCTGGCAAACCCTTACACGGATTTGAGTAACTCCCTTCGGGGAACCAAATATTTCCTTCTGTAAGTCCTCTGGTACGCATTGTGTTTTGTTTTTTGATCAAAACCTCAAAACAGTTGTATGTCGAAGGTATTGAATCCACATGGACACCAGTCAAACCAATTAGGGCAGGAATAGAACTGTACAAGTGGTAAGAAAACAGTTCCCATTAAGACCTGCTGCTGCTAAAACTATGGGTTTACCTCGGTGTAAGAGCCTGTGACTTTTTCCTTTGTTTTTCACCTTTGTAGTATTGCATTCCCAGTTGACTCTATTGTTTTATGGCTTTTGTTTTCTTTGTTTTACGTCACTCATGAGTTTCACAGGTTCTTACACCGAGGATGAGCCAAAACTATACATAGATCCATAGAGGATCAAGTTGTTTTGTTAAGTTAGTTTTCATAAAGGATTAGAGTGATTTTACTTCATCTGTGAAACACTATCTAACAATTAGTGTGTGATAGTCCAAATTAAACAAAAGAAAACAATGGAATTATAGTCTAATAGTGCGTACTATTCTACTAACTATTTCACAGATGAAGTAAAATCACTCTAAGTTGTTTTGGTTAAGTAATATTGTGGCTAATGTTAAATTATATTTCAAGTTAAACGAATGTATAGTTCCACATGTTGAAACTGAAAAGAGCTCTATCTAAGAAAAATACACTTCCATTTGCTGTTAGCAGATTGATCTACACCCCATAGATGATTTTAAACTGTTATTACCAAAGGCAAGAACTATTGTACCTTGTGTTAAAAATAAAATGTTCGCTTTTCATCTTGTGGTATTGAATCATTGACGTCATTCTCACTCACTCACTAGCTATGGTGTAAATTTCCGTGTTAACATTTCACTTCCAGTGTTAACATTTCCAGTGTTCACTTATATTTGATCAAGGAAATGTTATACCAAGAGACTGAGAGACGAGAGAATCTGCGAGAAAAGGGTTCTGCACGAGGACTGAACTCACCGACTGTGAATACTTATTTAGATTTAACATATAACTTACATTGTACAACACATTAATTACTTACAATAGAGAGCTACATCACTTGCATAACATAATTACTTACAATTTGTTTCTTATAATTATACTTGCATACATTATATTTTTTTATAATTCAATACAATTTCAATAAAGATAACAAACATAAGCATTACAGTACAGTGCAAACAATTTTACAATAAAAAGACCAGGAATTAATTACAACTGAGTATTATGTTAAACCAATTTGCACTAAAACATAAATTGTACAACAACATTGCCTTGTGACTAATAAGTTCTATGATTCATTTAAACAAAAGAAAAAAAATGATGAGAAGTCAATCTTTGTAGACGCTTTAAAGTGAGGTGAAATTGATATGCAGCAGTTCCACAGGCTCGATAGTCATTTCGATCGATTATTTCCTACTTTCATTAGTTTTGCACTTCTGTATTTCCCACCGGTAACCTCGTGTCCTCTCAGAGGCCTATTTTTAATTGGTCGAGAGACCAAAATAAGTTGCTTTCCATTAAAGTAGCCACATGCATTCCTCTGTCTATTTCTTTTTTTCATTTCCATCCTACAGAAGTAGCTACATGTAGTCCTTGACTACCTATTTTTCGTTTAAGTAACCGGCCCTAAACGTCTTGTGAAAGATTGTAGTAACACTACTATCCACATACCGTATTTAGTTGTGAATTTTTATGACGTCATGTGCAAACCAAGAATATGCACGACTTCTCCTCAGCTCAACTGTCTTACCAGCATGCACTAGCCATCCGTATTAAATTGTTTGGAGAACTGAGAACACGCAAGCACTGCTGATAGTTACAGCAACGTAGGTGTAATACACTGACAATATGGATTATTTCACTTCAGCTCTCTAGTATAGACTCTAACAGCATGCACTAGCAAGTCATCGAGGAAGAGTGTAACGCAACATCCAATAGGCAATATGGGTGACTTCACCTCACGTCACATCTTCAAAACACGCAAGGTCAGCTAGCCGATTACAATGCCTTTTTAACAATGCTGGAATATTCTCTTGAGAATAAGGGCGTCCACACTTGTACGTTTTCACGCTGTCTAACTGCGTGTTCTTACAATAGAAAATGCTCTTTTTCTACAAATAAAACTAAAGAAGATCGATATATCAATGACTGCATCTCTTGATTGAATGTTAACAAATATGTTCCCCGGCCCACAGTACATTGGAGAGACTAAACGACAATTGAACTAACGCTTTGGTGAACACTGCAGGTCTATCACGCACTACGTCAGCTGACTTACCGAGGTTAGAGAAAGAGGGAGATTAGAGCACAAAACGCGCGTATTTTGGACAATCTAGATGGTTGTAAGGATATCGATCTTTTGAAATTCTGTAGGATGGTATTGTGCTTAAACGTCTTCTTTCCCTCCTCTTTTAGTGACTAAATGGGATGTCAGTTGATCGCTGGCCTGTATAACAGGCGCTTTTGCAGTGCGAGAGCTCGAGTGATGACCAAAGAGCGAGCGTGGCGCGTGGCACGCGTCACGCGTCACGCGCGTAACTCGTGCTTCGCTAGTTACCACACCCTTGCAAGTTCCTGGTCGACAGACTGTTTGTTAAGGAGCACCTAAGAATCGGTTCTGTGGAAAAGCTGTTCGGAGGCATCTGTCATATTAAAAATTTACAAACTCCAGTTTTCTTTGGGAAAAATGTCACCTCAAACTTTCGAAACATTGGAAAATCTAACCTCGTTTGTTTTCGGAGGATACAAATTGTCGTGTTGGGTACGAAATCCCGGGGGGGGGGATCCGGGGGGGAACTCCCACATAAAAATGACAGGGGTGCTCGTCGTACCTTTCAGGGTACAAAATTTGCAGATTGGTACCACCTAGGGTACTAAAATGTAAAATGACCAGTTAGAATTATCGCAGTACCTTTTAGGGTATAAAGCCGAAAATATGATATGTGTTGTTTGAGAATTGGTACCTCTTAGAGGTAAAAATTCATTTGAGCCACACCCATCAAACGAGATTCTGGTACCTTTTAGGGTGTTTTTCGAAAATTTCCGACGAGCACCCCAGTCATTTTTATATGGCAGATCCTGGTAATGAGGTTGGCATATGACGAGAGCAGAGCAAATGAGTTGATTGCCAAACTATTTCAGGATTCCAACGGGGCTACCCCAGGACATCTATTGACGTGTTATTGTCGTGAATAAGTAAACAAAACTTTAAAAAGCAAGGGAAACAATAAAGAACAGTTTTCAACGAATTTTATTAATTTCTCCTATAATCACTTTACTACGACTACGAGCTAAAAGAGCCACCATTGCAACATACAATCAAATAGCTCCAATGGGAAATGTTTGTAGGTTTCTAGGTTATCTCAATAATTGACGGTTTACATGCCGAAAGTGAACATTCTGATTATTGTTGATTATTTGTTGTTTGTTGTTGTTGTTGTGTTTTGTTATTTGTTGTGTAAAAGTACAATATGCATTGGTGTCTTAAATTAACAGCGTTGCCTTATTTAGTAAATTGGAACGGTGAACGGCTGTGAAACGTTAGGGCGGAATTTCGGAAGGAACCCCCAAAACGTGAAAAATCTTCTGTCCAAACCTTTCAATCAATGGGGGTCGCGTCAAATTGACATCGCTCTACTGGCGGTCGGACACCTTATCGAGAATTATATAAGTAAAGTCGACACTAATGTTTTTTCTTATGATTAAAAAACTCTATCTTCAATCGAACCTTTCAGCGTCTCGGCTGTTAGACAACCTACACTAACAGAACACCTCCGAGCCGCTTAGGTAAATTCGGTTAAAAACAACACTGATGACCTGCTAACCCTAACCCGAAAGCCAACAAGTTTTTTCGTTTTTTACGTTATATAATTTCCAATAAGGTGTCCCGCCACCTGCAGGGAGATGTTTATTTGACATATAGCTGAAATCTTCATAGACTACATTGCTGTGTATGGCTGCTTTAGAAACACTATTTCAATTTTCAGGAATATAACGTGTGTAAAGTGAAGATATAATGCATATAAAAGCATATAATGCATATATAATGCATATATAAGATATAAGATATAATGCATATAAAAGCCGCTTTTTTTAACGACCTCTTGGGTTGTTGTCGATAAAATCGTTTCAAAGAATTCTAAACTTTTTTCCACTATAGAACTAATTATTAAAAAAACACTATTGATTCGTAAGACAAGTTCACTGTCACTAATGTTTTGTGATGAAACCCCCTCTTCCGCAATGCTATAACCTTTTAATAGCATATGTTTTCTAAATAACGTCTATTTTTAAAACAGTTAACTTTTACAACCCCACAGTCTGTAAATTTAACACAATTTAAAACTGTCGAATGTAATGTGAAGAGATTTCACCTCTCGTTATTGTAATTTCTGAATGTTGTAAGCAACTTATGTATGTCCCAGTGTACAATCAATACAATTTTAAACACTGTAAGCATTAAGAAGATTTTTTCCTCTTTTCTCCCAGAGTGCTATTTATTATGCTGTACAATTACTATTGAGTCTGAATTATATCCTACAATGACCATTTAAATGAAAGCTATTGAGCAGTACTTTCCTGTGCTGCTGTTTATTATGTCATACAAGGTGGTTCTAACTATTGAGTCTGTGGATGAAATCCTAAAGTGACCATTCAAATAAAAGCTATTGAGCAGTACTTTCCTGTGGTGCTCTTTATTATGCTGTACAAGGTGGTTCTAACTTTTGCGTCTGTAGATAAAATCCTACAGTGTGACCATTCAAATGAAAGCTATTGAGCAGTACTTTCCTGTGGTACTGTTTATTATGCTGTACAAGGTGGTTCTAACTTTTGAGTCTGTGGATGGAATCCTAAAGTGTGACCATTCAAATAAAAGCTATTTCCTGTGGTACTGTTTATTATGCTGTACAAGGTGGTTCTAACTTTTGAGTCTGTGGATGAAATCCTAAAGTGTGACCATTCGAAAGAAAGCTGCTGAGCAGTACTTTCCTGTGGTACTGTTTATTACGCTGTACAAGATGGTTCTAACTTTGAGTCTGTAGATAAAATCCTAAAGTGTGACCATTTAAATGAAAGCTATTGAGCAGTATTTTCCCGTGGTGCTGTTTATTATGCTGTACAAGGTGGTTCTAACTTTTGAGTCTGTGGATGAAATCCTAAAGTGTGACCATTCAAATGAAAGCTATTGAGCAGTACTTTCCTGTGGTACTGTTTATTATGCTGTACAAGGTGGTTCTAACTTTTGAGTCTGTGGATGAAATCGATATCCTAAAGTGTGACCATTCAAATGAAAGCTATTGAGCAGTACTTTTCTGTGGTGCAGCTTATTATGTTATGCGAGGTGGATCTACCTTTAAATTAATATCTGGTCGACGACATTCAAGTCCGGTGGTGTCGTTTGTTTCTCATTATTTTCTGTTAAATGAACAACAGTACTTCCCTGTACATGTGTTGCTGTTTGTTATGTTTTGTTTGTTGCAAATGATTATTTTTCCAGTCATAAACGTGGTGGGGGGGGGGGGGGGGGGGGGGGTTGTGGGGGTAGGAATAGGAATAGGTGCCCCCCTCTCCCCAGTCTCTTCTCGTTTTTTTCGCTCGTTCGCGCACAGGTTTTTAACTGCTCCTCAGACCCATAATCCTAATACCTGGAACAGGCTAGTGATAAAGTTAATCATCAAGGATGTTGAGAGTAACATGAAGATAAAGCGGCTTTTGCGTCAATAGATTTAACCTCTTGCGATGAAAGTCTGTTGGCTTCTGATACCTAAAAAACAAGTTTGACAGACACGTTAATTCTGTTATCTCTTTTATTTAGAATTATTTGAAAGCTGGCACACTGTCATTTTCTGGGAGGTCATTTTAACTCCAAATTTAACTCCGAATCCGGAGTTAAAATAACTTCAACCGCTAATAGAGTTAATTTAATTCTACTATACAGCAAAATAACTACTTTGGGACTTAATATAACTCTACTTTAAATATGAAATAACTACGAAAAAATTAACTCCAGTGTAAGGAGTTAATTTAACTCTTTGGAAAACACCGACAGGGTCATTAGCACTCATGACAGCTCCCAACAACTGAGCTTGCGCATGTTCAAGATGGGCATTACAACTGAAGTTGTGAGTCAAAAGTACAGTCAAACCCCTCTGAGCAGACACTCTCGAAAGAGATGAGCTCTACTTACAGCCACCTTGACAAAATCCCGCGGCCAGTTCCAGTTCCAGCTCCCAATAATTGAGCTTGCGCATGTTCAAGATGGGGATTACAACTGAAGTTGTGAGTCAAAAGTACAGTCAAACCCCTCTGAGTAGACACTCTCGAAAGAGGAGAGCTCTACTGACGGCCGCCTTGACAAAATCCCGCGGCCAGTTCCAGTTACAGCTCCCAATAACTGAGCTTGCGCATGTTCAAGATTAGGGTTACAACTGAAGTAGTGAGTCAAAAGTACAGTCAAACCCCTCTGAGTGGGCTCTCTCGTAAGAGGGGAGCTCTACTTATGGCTACCTTGACAAAATCCCGCGGCCAGCTTCAGTTACAGCTCCCAATAACTGAGCTTGCGCATGTTCAAGATGAGGATTACAACTGAAATTGTGAGTCAAAATTTCAGTCAAACCCCTCTGAGCGGACACTCGTATTTTAAAGAGGACAGCTCTACTTACAGCCGCCTTGACAGAATCCCGCGGCCAGCTGCAGTTACGGGCACTTTTTCAGCTTTCCAAAGGTGTCCACTTACGAGAGTATCGACTGTACAGAATTTCGTGTGAAATTCCATACACAAACGTTTTGGTTTTATTAGAGCAGTTTTCATTTGAGTGTCGTAAAACCAAAACCAAAGTAATTACTCTGACCAATCACAGCAGTCGTAAACAATCCAATGAACCAATCAGAGCTCGAAGCAAATACATGTCGCCGGCGCCAAGCGCGGGAAAACGCGTGCGAGCAAGTCACGATTGGTTTTGGTTTTTCTTCTGATTGGTCGAGAAAGTGGCGCGAGATTTTTTAGCCAATCACAAAGCGTAGCAATGCAAAACCAAAGCAATTGTGAAATTACTTTCGATACTCAATTGAAAACTGCTCTATTAAACTGAGTTGATCAGGTTGATTGGCCACCATAAATGGCTTCAAAAGCAGTTGTTGCCAAACAGATTAGCACATGTGTAGTCGCGCGGCTAGCACTGGAAACGAAGTTGACATGCGCAGTAAACGTTAGATACAAAGCGTTCGACAACTGCCTCTCTGGTCTGTCGAGCCCCTTACTTACAGTTCTATGCAAGCTGGTCCTTGTTTCAATTCATCTTGCTCCATGAATGCAAAACACCTTGTACTCAGGATGTCTTTTTTGGGCTTGTAGTGCTTGAATTCGAAAAATATCGCTGTACCTTCAAACCAAGAAACACAAGAGAAAGAGTGAATAATGACTTCTTTACACGTTTTTTCGCGCGCTTGGCGCCGGCTACATGTATTATTTTGGAGTTCTGATTGGTCGATTGCACTGTCTGAGACTGTTGTGATTGGTCGATTGGACTGTCTGAGACTGTTGTGATTGGTTGATTGGACTGCCTGAGACTGTTGTAATTGGACTGTCTGAGACTGTTGTCATTGGTTGATTGGATTGTCTGAGACTGTTGTGATTGGACTGTCTGAGACTGTTGTGATTGGTTAATTGGACTGTCTGAGACTGTTGTGATTGGTTAATTGGACTGTCCGAGACTGTTGTGATTTGTTAATTGGACAGTCAAAGACTGTTGTGATTTGTTAATTGGACTGTCTGAGACTGTTGTGATTGGTTAATTGGACTGTCTGAGACTGTTGTGATTGGTTAATTGGACTGTCTGAGACTGTTGTGATTGGTTAATTGGACTGTCTGAGACTGTTGTGATTGGTTAATTGGACTGTCTGAGACTGTTGTGATTGGCCAGAGTGATCATTATGGTTTTGTTTTTACGACACTCAATTGAAACACTCTCAGGACAACCTTTTATTTCTCACTTACAAGAGGTATCCACCCCTCCTGTCCACCTGTCATGGGTTAAAAACTAGGTGATTGCTATTTTTAGACCGTGTGTGCGATCACCGCCACATGAAGGAGGTTGAATTTCAAAAATCTCTTTCGGGCTGAAAAGTCTTTGAGAGTTTTGAGAAACGCATGTCAAGCCTTCGTTGTCTATTCGTTCGTCTTCAGGTTTGCCAGATGTCTGGTATCTATCATATAAACTTAATTTTACTATAATCAACTATAATCAAATTAACAATGATTAACTTTTTACCTCTTGGTAGTTTTTCCATGGGTTTCTGAATCTCAACATCAATGCCAAAGTTGATGTACTTTCCATCTCTTCTGTTTGACATGGGCGTATCTTGAGGTGGAGTCACGTTAACACTGTTAGCATCTGTGAGAGTTACAGAAGCCATGTCTCAGTGACAACAAGGCAGAGAATATGTTTGTTGTTATGCTGTACAAGGTAGTTCCAGCCATGGAGCGTATTGAGCAATACTTTCCTGTGGTACTGTTTGTTATACTGTACAAGGTGGTTCTAGCTTTTGAGTCTGTGGATGAAATCCTAAAGTGTGACCATTCAAATGAAAGCTACTGAGCAGTACTTTCCTGCGGTACTGTTTATTATGCTGTACAAGGTGGTTCTAACTTTTAAGTCTGTGGATGAAATCCTTAAGTGTGACCATTCAAATGAAAGCTACTGAGCAGTACTTTCCTGTGGTACTGTTTATTATGCTGTACAAGGTGGTTCTAACTTTTGAGTCTGTAGATGAAATCCTTAGTGGGACTACTCAAATGAAACCTATTGAGCAGTTCTTTCCTGTGGTACTGTTTATTATGCTGTACAAGGTCGTTCTAACTTTTGAGCCTGTAGATTAACTCCTAAAGTGTGACAACTCAATTGAAAGCTATTGAGCAGTACTTTCCTGTGGTGCTGTTTATTATGCTGTACAAGGTGGTTCTAACTTTTGAGTCTGTGGATGAAATCCTAAAGTGTGACCATTCAAATGAAAGCTACTGAGCAGTACTTTCCTGTGGTACTGTTTATTATGCTGTACAAGGTGGTTCTAACTTTTGAGTCTGTGGATGAAATCCTAAAGTGTGACCATTCAAATGAAGTCTCTGTATTGAGCAGTACTTTCCTGTGGTACTGTTTATTATGCTGTACAAGGTGGTTCTAACTTTCGAGTCCGCGGATAAAATCCTACAGTGTGACCATTGAAATGAAAACTATTGAACAGTACTTTCCTTGGGTATTTTTTTACATTCATTTAAAGAAGGAAACTCATGATTTTTGTTTAAATTTATTTCCCTCTTAGGAAGGGTTTAAACGTACCTTTAACAGACACAGTAAAGAAAGGATTTAGGTAAACATGTGCATCCTTTAGACCAATCTGGTCAATGCGCACAACAAGTCGATGAAATCCCTCTTCATATGGTATCCTTGGTAACAAGGTCCCTCCTTCAGCTGTGAAGAAAAGAACAACACAAGCTGATATTCACTTGTGATGACAACAACAAGATTGCAAGCTGTTATAGTCAGACTTTCCATATCGGACTGTCCACACTATAATTTTTTATTTTTTAGGTGAAACTATCAGCCCTTTCCCGCATACAACTGAACATTATGTCTGGTGTCCTGCCTCAAAGAAAAACCTCAGTCATGTGATCTGTAACTACAGTTGAACCTCCATGGCCATGGGTAACCACCTCTCGTAAGCAGCCACTTTTCCAACATACCATTTTTCCTAGCCTGCAGAACAGCTAAGCATAATTTTTTGCATTTCTGAGACGAGTGCAGAGCACAAGTCTCTCCTCGCGTTCAGCGTTAGCCTGAAACACATAAAAATAGTGCTTGTTCTGCAGGCTAATTTTCTCCCAGTCAAAATAATTAATCATAATAGTCTTAAACCTCTTGACTTAGCTCCCACCTCTCATTCCTCCACTGACGGAGCAGGACAGTTTCGTCAGAAACTAACCCCTTGGTTTCTTTCACAGAGGGGTCACGGGATGATGAACTTAACATATTATCTTTTTTTCTGATCTTTGTTCCAGCTAGCATGAATATCCAAACAATCTGGATTAACTGAATCTCATACTGGATTGTCTAAAAGGAACATTTCATAAATATAGCACTTACCTACTGACGCGACAAACTCACTCCCATTCTCCTCTCCATATACTGCTGCACCAGGCCCACTAACAACAGTTATGTAAAATAAATTAAAAATTGTGAAAATCTTTTCTGGATTTAAGTTTGAAACTCATGTTGAAAATACATGAAAAATACACCATTCTTCTGCAAAAGAACATTAGTTTATTGTCACTTATAAATATATATTTTTCATTTTATTATTCATTCAATAGTCTCACCTTCCTTTAATTTGTATATATTGTCAGTCATCACTTTTCCATTTTTATCCAGAGAGAGAATTAATTGAGGGGGGGCGATTATTTCAAATATTGCTAACTGGAAGTTGTGCCTTAAATAGAGAGCTCCACGGAATAAATGAAAGGGTAATATACATGGACATTACTGCAGAGAAACTGTAACAACACTTCTGATCACTTAGGATCTGAGTGACCCAGGTTTGTCAGTCACTGACACTTGCTAAACTTGTTTATTAATTTTTATTTATAATAATTATGTTAAACAAACCTTGTTTTAGGCTCTTCAACTCTGATTGGAAATGGAGCATTCCATCCAGCATTTAAGTTTCTTAGCACTATAAGATTTGAAGATAAAAGATCATTAGGGGTGGCTTACTAGAGGGGTGGGGGTGGGGAGGGGTGGCTTACTAGAGGTGGGGGTGGGGAGGGGTGGCTTACTAGAGGGGTGGGGGTGGGGAGGGGTGGCTTACTAGAGGGGTGGGGGGTGGGGGGGGGGTGGGGAGGGGGGCTTATTGATTTAGCAAAATGCAGCACGATGTACACTATCAGGATATAATATGATATGAACTTTATTCAAGCATCATAATCTCAGGATTAAATTTCAATGTTACAATATTACATTATTTTCCCCTGTATACCTAATAGTTTTAATACCAATAACAAAAGCCACTTTATCACAGTTCAAGAGTATTGAAGTAAGTAAGGGGGAGGGGTGGGGGTGGCTTATTAGATGAGGGGGGCTTATTTGAGAGGGGTGGCTTAATAGAGATTTTATAGTATATGTATTATGTGTAAGTACATGTAAGGGATGTGTCATGTCAACATTGCTTTCAAATGGTATATTTTCAAGAGTTAGCATTTACATTGTAATCATATCAGAGGGTGGCAAAGGGTTTATTCTTGACGCGTGATCAGGGCAAAAATCAGTGCGTGAAACGTGAAAGTTAGTAAAATGGAAACATGATTCGTGAATTTAGGAACTAATATCCTTGTAAGGTACCAGGCTAAGGAATTTAACGAATATGTGATGTGTGAATTGCATAAAAAAGGTGCGTGAAATGGGATCATGACCCCCTTCCCCCTTTGTTACCCTCATATCAATAACAAAATTCTTGATTGCGATTGGTCATCCGCGCACCTATTTCTTTAATGTAATTGGATCATGGTCACATGGGTGTTCAATTACATCTATCCAATTCAAGTCTTTGCAAATGGATAGCTGTAATTAGACACTTAGATTGTGCAAGCATTAATCACATGTACATGTACTTTTAATAAACGGGACGGTTCTTTTTTTTGCTGTTTGATCCCTCAGTCCTGGTTTTAAATTGATAGAAAAAATCCTCAGTTGACATTTTGAGTACAAAAAATAGTGCACCTAGACTTTTAATTTCAAATTTTGTAATTAATGCAATTAATAAATTAGTGATTGAACTCTGTGTCATACAGATTCAGAGTATCCATGCTTTTAATTTCAAATCATCCTCACCCTATGTGTTCAGCGGATTTGAAATTACTTGCCCAATTCCGTTCTGAATTGTACTCCACTCAGTTGTACAGTTACCCCTCAAAGATAAGTTACCAGTTACATCTATATGTACCTTTCATGAGGGAGGTATGGATATGTTGTAGGTTAAAATTATTTTGGGTTAAAAATTATTTCAAACTAGGTTAATTTTTATTTTCCTTTGTCCCAGATTCATTAACATAATCTCAGACAAAGGAAAATAAAAATTAACCTACCATAAAACCTCGAAAAGAAGCCCAGTGGGCTTAATCTCGAGAAGTCGATGCCCATCTTGAAAAGAAGCCCCCTTCTTTAGTTTGCAAAAGTAGTCTCGAAAAAAAAAACCCATCTCGAAAAGAAGCCCACAGGCTTCATTTCAAGATAGTATGGGCTTCTTTTCGAGATAGTACACTCTATTTACATTGAAAGGAATGTCAAAGAAACGAAAATAAACAATGAAAAAACACTTGGTTTATGGTTTAGGTGATTTAATGTCAGTTTATTATACTCTGTGATGCAGACTGATGTTCTCTCTGATAATTTTATATTAAACAGAGTTATTTCATGGTTGAAAAATGTCTTCAGTAGTCCTATTGTTTCATAGTAGCAATTCTCAATATTTGCAGCATTCATTTTGAAAAGAAGCCCCCATCTTGACTTTGCAAATTAAAGTAATCATGAGAAGAAGCCCATCTCGAAAAGAAGCCCATCTTGAAAAGAAACCCCTCCAAGGGTCCTAAAAAAAAGAAGCCCATGGGCTTCTTTTCGAGGTTTTACAAACAGTATTTTGAAATAATTTTAACCTAAAATAATTTTAACCTACAACAGATATTTTCGGGAATTTACAACAATTATGTAATAAAATTGAAATGCTGAGGCAAAAGTGATGTGTCTGTAAAGCGGGGTTTGACTGAACTTGCAAGTTAAGCAATTAAAAGGGCACATCTTTAATTTAAAAATAGTTTACATACCATCACCAACTTTTTTTATATCATCCAGGGAGATTTCATCTTCTCTAGCCTTCAAAGCAAACCACCATCAATTAACTTCAAATTTTAACTTTATATACATGTGTTGGTAAAGAAAATCTTTATATCAAGAAACATCATTGACAGTTTTTAGGGTGTTAACGCAGTTAATGAGTTTGTATATTACATTAGGATATATTTATGAGCAATTTGAGCCTAAATTGAAAATAAAATAAAAAATAGACGATGTAATCGTAATTTTTTCTGTTAATGATAAGATAAGATAAGATAGTTCATATTTCTATGTTTGAAAATCTCAGTTTAGAGCACTTTTTCAAAACATCAGTTCCATGTCTGGTATATATAACTCAGATTATTAATCTCGAACAAAAAACCTTTACCTACACTGTACATGTAGTGTGGTATATACCTCAACTTGGGCCAGAAAAACAGTAACATGCCTTAAGTTTTAATCGAACTTTGCTTTATTTTGAGGGCTACAGGTTTATCAGCTTTGTTGTTAGGTGTCATATTGCACCCTCACAAAATAAAGTTATTATTATCGCGTTCGAAGAATGCAATCCTAATTTCGTGTTGGTTACCCTGTGCCTTGTAACATGCTGAAAAATTTGAAAATTTTGGTGTCCGGACTGCCAAATGGCTACCCCTATTGCTTTTTTTCAGGGGCTCACTTCTGCCAGAAACCTTTGAGCGCATCTCCATAAATTTATTATCTTTGTTTACTGCTATATTATTATTATTATTATTATTATTATTATTATTATTATTATTATTATTGGGAATTTTTCACAGGGTTTTTTCCCTGGGGCAATATTTCCAGTCAGGTCTCATCAATCCATGGTTCGTACAACTTCAGACAAATAAAATTCAAGGACTTTTCAAGGACTTTTCAAGGACAAAAAATAGTTTTCAAAGACTATGTTTTATTTACGAAATTGAAACTCTTTGTCCCCTGGTGCATAAAATTGAGGCAAAGATTACAATTTTGCTTCATGTACGCATTCACGTATTATGCCGACATTTTTGCTAGTTATTGTCGGATTTTAAAAGTCGCTGGTGGCCAATTTTTTCGTAGCAAAATCATTTAATTTATCAGAAAAGTGATAGGGTGTACACAAAGTCCTAAATTTCAAGGACTTTTCAAGACCTAATAAAGAAATCAAGTACTTTTCAAGGACCTTACCAAATTAAAGGACTTTTCAAGACGACTGCTAAAATTCAAGACCTTTTCAAGATTGTACGAACCATAATCACTTTCCTTAGGATACATGTATGTGCCGATCCAAGGAGAGCCGATTTTTGCATTGTTCTTCTTCATCTTATTATTATTATTATTATTATTATTATTATTAAAGGTAATGCTTCTTTTGATTGATTTACTGTGTGTATAGCTCATTTTCCTATCAAATTGCCTCTTCAACTCCAAAGGTCATCAAGCATTAAAATCACCTAGGTCACAAACATCACTTCTCTTGCCACTTCATGCAGCCTCTGTTTTAGCTTTGACACTGCTCTTATTAATAACATACGATAAATATATTCCTATGAATGTCCCTGGTACTTTGATGGCCTTTTCTGTTAGAAATTAAAATCAAACCGTCACAATATGATGCAAAGATCACGAACAGATTCTGTTACTGTACGTATGTTATTGGTGTCACACAATCTTAATTATAGGTCATTGGGCTACTACCTACTGTACCTGTGTAGATAGCAGTGTTTTGCTTCTTTTCTCTAAGCACACTGAAATTTTCACCATAAGCTTCTGTAAAAAAATATATATATAATTAAGAACAATTTTTTAAATAACCTCTTTATTATGGACACTCTGGTGATCAGGTGATGATAGTTTGAGTAAGAAATACAATTTCCTATTTGTGGTTACAAACAAATATCAAAAGAAGTTTTCAGAATTGTACTTTATAAAATTTTTTATTACTCTTTTACATACAGCCGTGTTGTAGTTTGTTTCCTTTCAAAACAGTGATTCGTATAAAGTATGTAGGTGAGATGTACAGTGTACAATGTAGTACGCTACTGATAGACAGTGTCTCAATACTGTATATTAATCAATTTAGATGCAGTTAAAAGACAAGTGTGTAGGACCTGTTTTTAGTTACTGGTGAACACTTAAAACTGTCAGTGCATGGAGTCTTAAAAGTGACGTCATCGTGGAAACCTCTATAATACGGACACCGAAAGGACAGAGCAAAGTGTCTGTATTAGAGAGGTTTGACTGTAAGTTAGAGTTTTTATAAATAAATCTATATTTGAACTAATGCCAGGGAATTATGGTAATTATTGGTCAATTTTGCCTCCATGCTCTGCTGTAGAGAGGTGGCTGTTGGTAGAGGGGAGAAGTGTTGTATGAGGATAAAAAGAGGTGCATAATGAATAGGCCATTTCCGAGTTGCCTTTAGCCTCTCTATCAAAGCGAGGCTAGATGCAAAACCTTTCATATGAAAATGAGTTTTCATTCACATGCAAATAAAACGTATTTGCATGTGAATGGAAACTCATTTCCATATGAAAGGTTTCGCACCTAGCCTCGCTTTGATAGAGAGGCTAAAGGCAACTCGGAAATGGCCTATTGTGATGACACTTGTGAATATTGTTTCAGATCCTCAACCTTTTTCCTCCCAGAAGATATGGGGCCAGTTGTATAAACGTGTTACACTAGGACTAAGCCCTAATATCGGACATTAATTAATGTGTACATTTTTATGTCAGATGCCCCAGTTTGGACGTACCGGTAACTGCATGATTTTGTCTAGTACATGTATGTGCCAGACCTAAAGTCTATGCTTAATAGCTGGGAGATGGTACACATGAAGTAGTCCTAAGCTTTCAGAACTGTAACCATTTTACTCCAGTTACAATCATGTTATTTTTCCCTTCAGTATTGAGTTTATATTAATATTTAACAATTTAATTTATTTTGTTCATTGAACTGATTTTAATGTTTAGGAATTTGGCTTTCACTTTGAGTTTGAATCTGTATATTTTAAAAACATCTTTTGGCAAGTACAAAGTAATGCAAATTTGGATTTGATGTGTCTTAATGTTACTGCATGAATTTGCATGTGATAGTCAGATGTAATTAAGACTCAGTAATGTTCAGCTAGTGTAACACTCCAAAGTTGAGCATGTTCAAGTTATGTAATGAGACTTATTAATATTACGCCTGATGTAAGGATTCATGACCAGCATAAGATCAGGTTGTAGGACCTACTTTTATGCAACAGTCTCTGGATGACTTTGCAGATTCACTTGTCATGAATTTTTTTTAACCAGGGTTCAGTAACATTACCTTTTGATCAGCTTGAAACATGTTATTCCCTACAGTGCAGTATTTCCCCATGTCTCTGGCAAGCCTAAAAAACAAAAATTATGTCAAGTACCTTTATAATTATCACATTAAATTTTCAAAATTTAATTTACCTGAAAAAAAAAATTACCTGCAACATATTTATATGTTGAATATATGTTGTAGTTCAAAATGAGTCTTAGGTCAAAATGATCAAACTAGTAGTATAGTTTGGATTTTCTTTTGTTCTAGATTAATTGACATAATCCTAAGACAAAGAAAAGCACAAATCAAACTAGTTTGAAATCATTTTAACCTGAGATCATTTTAAACTATAACATATATATATATATATATATATATATATATATATATATATATATATATATATATATATATATATATACAAGTTCTTTGTAGTTTCATTCAGAGCAGAACAAAAATTCCAAATTATTTAACATGTCTATCAAAACCTGGTTGCCTTGGAAACATCAATGTTGAACATTTCACATCAAAATTAATTTGTCCAAAGAAAAAATTAACAGTGTTTGTAATATTGTCACCCTCCTTACCGCATATAACTCCGCATGTGTTGTTATAATTTAGCTCAGATTTTGAAGACAGTAACAGCGGCTAAAATGCAGACTTTGTAAGTCTTGTTAACCATAAAAGTGGAGTCTACTTCATGCGGTGGTGGTGTTTGTAATATTGCCACCCTCCTTACTGCATATAACTCCGGGTTGTTTTAATCTTGTGAAGGAATTTTAGCTCTGACAAGAAAGTCTTTGAGCGATTTTTCCTTTCGATAAGCAACAATAGGCGCGCTAGGAAATATTTGGGTGAGGTTCGCGTTGCCTTCTATGAGGTGCCAGTGTTTCATGAGAATCTTTTTAAGACTCGGTGAAGCCGGATTATAGGTTGTGACAAAAGGCAAAATGTTTTTGGATGTCTTCGGTTTAGGTTTTAAAGCCGCTTTTCTGGATGAGAACGTAATTTCAGCCAAAATGTTTTTAACGAGCTCCCGAGGGTAACCTCGGTGAATTAAACGGGTCTCGAAGTCCCGCTTGAGTGACTCGAATTTTGCTTTGACTGAGTTTGTTCTCAAAAGGCGCAATGTTTCTCCTTTAATAAAGCCCTTTTTAACACTGAAAGGGTGACATGAGGAGAAATGCGTGTATTGAAAAGTTTCTGTTGGCTTAAAATGTGTTTCGACATCTAGTATTTTGCCTTCAGCGAAACGGGGCCCTTTGAAAACTTCAGTGTCTAGGAAAACAATGCGTTCAGATGACATTTCACATGTAAATTTAATGGTAGGGTGGAAACTGTTAGCGAATAAGACGAAATCTTTGATTTCGCTTTCGTTTATGGTCCACACTGAAAAAATGTCATCAATGAATCTTTTCCAGAGTATAGGCTTATAGGGGCTGGATGCGAGTAGTTGTCTTTCGATGTGGGCCATAAAGATGACTGCGAAAGCTACCGCCATTTTGGTGCCCATTGCTATACCGTGTGTCTGCAAATAGTGTTTGCCATTAAATTGGAATGAATTTTCTTTAAGGATCAGTCTCATGAGGTCCCCTAAAATCTGTGTAGGGATAGGTGGTTTTGACTGATAATGATCATCGTAGTAGTGGCAAATGACATTAATCCCTTCTTCTTGAGGGATGTTGGTATAGAGTGAGCAGACATCCAGTGTAGCCAGTGCGGCTTTGTCTGGAAGTGTTGTGTTTTCGATGAAGTTGACAAAATGCGTAGTGTCTTTAATGTAGGACTCTTGTTTTTGAGCGATCGGTTGTAAAAGTGAATCGACAAAACTAGAAATATGTTCAGTAGGTCCACCGGAACCAGAGACAATAGGCCGACCAACGGGAGAAGGTTTATGAATTTTGGTCAGCGTATAAAACTCTGGTATTCTGGGTGGATATTGGCCTTGGTTTAACCACTTGTAAGTCATAGGGTCAATATGTCCGTTAATGGACAAAGTGTTGACTATAGCTTTGACTTTAGTGGCCGTTGAGGATACAATTGGTTCAGTGAGAGGGGTATAGAACTTTTGGTCACAAAGTTGTTGATTTCCCTCCTTTATTTTGTTAGAAGTATCCATAACCACCGTTGTTGTCCCTTTGTCGGCTTTCTTGATATTTACTCGTTTGTTGGCGCGAAGCGCACTAAGCGTCTGTCTTTGCTTTGCTGAGAGGTTATCTCGTATTTCAGAAAAGGCTGTTGTGGCAATCTCAAACTTAGTGCGTTCCAAATAGTTTTCTAGAGCCACTGAGGATTGTGGTGGCGGTTGCCATTTAGACTTTACGTGGAACGGGTGAGTTTTGCTTTCTGAGTTTGCAAAGACATATTTTAAACGCATTGTGCGAGTAAATATATTAAAGTCTTGGATGAGACTTTTATGTGAGGCCGGTTTAGGAGGGGTCGGTATATATTTAAGGCCCTTATTAAGCAAAGTTTTATCATGGTCAGTAAGTGTAATATTCGATAGATTTTTAATAAAACTATCGTTATTTACTTTGTACTGAATCTTATGTGCTTTGCGTTTAATTTGTCGCTTTCGGCTTTTACTAGTGCGTAGCACGGGAGTGGCGCTAAAGGAGTCAGTAAAAGACACATTTGTATACTGTGCAACTCTTGTTTTATTTTCGTTTTTTGAAAATACATTAATGAGAGTTGTTAGTTCATTGAGTTTCGCCTTTAGTGTACAAAGTTCATTGCTAGGCTTGTTAACCTTGGCAGGTTTCTGCTGTTCGGCAGGTTTCTGCTGTTTGGCTGGTTTCTGCTGTCTGTTATGGCGGAACTTGGATCTGCTTGTCGCGTTCCGGACTCTCCTTTCTGCCTGCTCACGTTTCTCTTTTTCAGGATACATGTTTGCGAGCTGTTTCTTGAGACTGGTGATGGCCTCAGTATCTGCGCTCTCGTTTTTTTCCTGCTGGTGGATCATGAGTCGGAGGAGGTCCTGTTCTGCTTTGTGGCAAATCTGCTTAACGGCAGCGGAGAACTCTGGGTCTGGTCTGACATGTGGCGTAGGCCGGTATTGGAGACCAACAGGACACGAGTTTTCGCTGGCAAATTTTCTCAGGACAGACAGGGACTTTTTGGTCTTAACGCGTCTCGTTTCCAGGGAAGCGATTTTGTTCCTCAGCACTGGGAAGCTCTCTGTGGTCTTTGGACGCTTGGGAGCTGGCTGTGAGGATGGGATGTCTTCCTCGGATTCTGACAATGTCCGCTTCAGTGGGGACCGTACTGGAGAGATTGGAGCTGGAGCTTGGCTGTCTCTCATTTCTGCTAGTATGGCTGCGACAGAATCGTCGTCTTGAGTGGCCATAGAGTTCTGAGAAGAACTATTCATTTTGCAAGACCGGTTTCGGAAATCTACGTGGTTTCCTTCGTCAGTTGCTTTTAGTGTGCTCGTTAAGTGAGAGCAAATCAGGTGTTCTTACTATAGCAGAGCGGCTGTTTATATAGCCCAGTAGTGGCGTCATATATAGAAAGCAACCAATTAGAAGCAAGTAAATTTCGATCCGTTACGCCATATGCACATTGTGGTTGTATTGTTTGTGCGAACAATGCATGGCGTGCATTATGCAAATATGGATCGGATTGTAGCTGCTTCGTTGGAACCTCTTAGTAATTATTTCCATGACATGTGAGTAAAAGCAATTTACAACAGTAATTCTGGCCAGGATGTAGACTTTCTAAATCCTGTTAGCCGGAAAAGTGGAGTCTACTTCGTGCGGTGGCGGTTGTAGTTTTGTAAAGTCAATGTTTGTAATATTGTCACCCTCCTTACCGCATATAACTCCGCATGTGTTGTTATAATTTAGCTCAGATTTTGAAGACAGTAACAGCGGCTAAAATGCAGACTTTGTAAGTCTTGTTAACCATAAAAGTGGAGTCTACTTCATGCGGTGGTGGTGTTTGTAATATTGCCACCCTCCTTACTGCATATAACTCCGGGTTGTTTTAATCTTGTGAAGGAATTTTAGCTCTGACAAGAAAGTCTTTGAGCGATTTTTCCTTTCGATAAGCAACAATAGGCGCGCTAGGAAATATTTGGGTGAGGTTCGCGTTGCCTTCTATGAGGTGCCAGTGTTTCATGAGAATCTTTTTAAGACTCGGTGAAGCCGGATTATAGGTTGTGACAAAAGGCAAAATGTTTTTGGATGTCTTCGGTTTAGGTTTTAAAGCCGCTTTTCTGGATGAGAACGTAATTTCAGCCAAAATGTTTTTAACGAGCTCCCGAGGGTAACCTCGGTGAATTAAACGGGTCTCGAAGTCCCGCTTGAGTGACTCGAATTTTGCTTTGACTGAGTTTGTTCTCAAAAGGCGCAATGTTTCTCCTTTAATAAAGCCCTTTTTAACACTGAAAGGGTGACATGAGGAGAAATGCGTGTATTGAAAAGTTTCTGTTGGCTTAAAATGTGTTTCGACATCTAGTATTTTGCCTTCAGCGAAACGGGGCCCTTTGAAAACTTCAGTGTCTAGGAAAACAATGCGTTCAGATGACATTTCACATGTAAATTTAATGGTAGGGTGGAAACTGTTAGCGAATAAGACGAAATCTTTGATTTCGCTTTCGTTTATGGTCCACACTGAAAAAATGTCATCAATGAATCTTTTCCAGAGTATAGGCTTATAGGGGCTGGATGCGAGTAGTTGTCTTTCGATGTGGGCCATAAAGATGACTGCGAAAGCTACCGCCATTTTGGTGCCCATTGCTATACCGTGTGTCTGCAAATAGTGTTTGCCATTAAATTGGAATGAATTTTCTTTAAGGATCAGTCTCATGAGGTCCCCTAAAATCTGTGTAGGGATAGGTGGTTTTGACTGATAATGATCATCGTAGTAGTGGCAAATGACATTAATCCCTTCTTCTTGAGGGATGTTGGTATAGAGTGAGCAGACATCCAGTGTAGCCAGTGCGGCTTTGTCTGGAAGTGTTGTGTTTTCGATGAAGTTGACAAAATGCGTAGTGTCTTTAATGTAGGACTCTTGTTTTTGAGCGATCGGTTGTAAAAGTGAATCGACAAAACTAGAAATATGTTCAGTAGGTCCACCGGAACCAGAGACAATAGGCCGACCAACGGGAGAAGGTTTATGAATTTTGGTCAGCGTATAAAACTCTGGTATTCTGGGTGGATATTGGCCTTGGTTTAACCACTTGTAAGTCATAGGGTCAATATGTCCGTTAATGGACAAAGTGTTGACTATAGCTTTGACTTTAGTGGCCGTTGAGGATACAATTGGTTCAGTGAGAGGGGTATAGAACTTTTGGTCACAAAGTTGTTGATTTCCCTCCTTTATTTTGTTAGAAGTATCCATAACCACCGTTGTTGTCCCTTTGTCGGCTTTCTTGATATTTACTCGTTTGTTGGCGCGAAGCGCACTAAGCGTCTGTCTTTGCTTTGCTGAGAGGTTATCTCGTATTTCAGAAAAGGCTGTTGTGGCAATCTCAAACTTAGTGCGTTCCAAATAGTTTTCTAGAGCCACTGAGGATTGTGGTGGCGGTTGCCATTTAGACTTTACGTGGAACGGGTGAGTTTTGCTTTCTGAGTTTGCAAAGACATATTTTAAACGCATTGTGCGAGTAAATATATTAAAGTCTTGGATGAGACTTTTATGTGAGGCCGGTTTAGGAGGGGTCGGTATATATTTAAGGCCCTTATTAAGCAAAGTTTTATCATGGTCAGTAAGTGTAATATTCGATAGATTTTTAATAAAACTATCGTTATTTACTTTGTACTGAATCTTATGTGCTTTGCGTTTAATTTGTCGCTTTCGGCTTTTACTAGTGCGTAGCACGGGAGTGGCGCTAAAGGAGTCAGTAAAAGACACATTTGTATACTGTGCAACTCTTGTTTTATTTTCGTTTTTTGAAAATACATTAATGAGAGTTGTTAGTTCATTGAGTTTCGCCTTTAGTGTACAAAGTTCATTGCTAGGCTTGTTAACCTTGGCAGGTTTCTGCTGTTCGGCAGGTTTCTGCTGTTTGGCTGGTTTCTGCTGTCTGTTATGGCGGAACTTGGATCTGCTTGTCGCGTTCCGGACTCTCCTTTCTGCCTGCTCACGTTTCTCTTTTTCAGGATACATGTTTGCGAGCTGTTTCTTGAGACTGGTGATGGCCTCAGTATCTGCGCTCTCGTTTTTTTCCTGCTGGTGGATCATGAGTCGGAGGAGGTCCTGTTCTGCTTTGTGGCAAATCTGCTTAACGGCAGCGGAGAACTCTGGGTCTGGTCTGACATGTGGCGTAGGCCGGTATTGGAGACCAACAGGACACGAGTTTTCGCTGGCAAATTTTCTCAGGACAGACAGGGACTTTTTGGTCTTAACGCGTCTCGTTTCCAGGGAAGCGATTTTGTTCCTCAGCACTGGGAAGCTCTCTGTGGTCTTTGGACGCTTGGGAGCTGGCTGTGAGGATGGGATGTCTTCCTCGGATTCTGACAATGTCCGCTTCAGTGGGGACCGTACTGGAGAGATTGGAGCTGGAGCTTGGCTGTCTCTCATTTCTGCTAGTATGGCTGCGACAGAATCGTCGTCTTGAGTGGCCATAGAGTTCTGAGAAGAACTATTCATTTTGCAAGACCGGTTTCGGAAATCTACGTGGTTTCCTTCGTCAGTTGCTTTTAGTGTGCTCGTTAAGTGAGAGCAAATCAGGTGTTCTTACTATAGCAGAGCGGCTGTTTATATAGCCCAGTAGTGGCGTCATATATAGAAAGCAACCAATTAGAAGCAAGTAAATTTCGATCCGTTACGCCATATGCACATTGTGGTTGTATTGTTTGTGCGAACAATGCATGGCGTGCATTATGCAAATATGGATCGGATTGTAGCTGCTTCGTTGGAACCTCTTAGTAATTATTTCCATGACATGTGAGTAAAAGCAATTTACAACAGTAATTCTGGCCAGGATGTAGACTTTCTAAATCCTGTTAGCCGGAAAAGTGGAGTCTACTTCGTGCGGTGGCGGTGTAGTTTTGTAAAGTCAATGTTTGTAATATTGTCACCCTCCTTACCGCATATAACTCCGCATGTGTTGTTATAATTTAGCTCAGATTTTGAAGACAGTAACAGCGGCTAAAATGCAGACTTTGTAAGTCTTGTTAACCATAAAAGTGGAGTCTACTTCATGCGGTGGTGGTGTTTGTAATATTGCCACCCTCCTTACTGCATATAACTCCGGGTTGTTTTAATCTTGTGAAGGAATTTTAGCTCTGACAAGAAAGTCTTTGAGCGATTTTTCCTTTCGATAAGCAACAATAGGCGCGCTAGGAAATATTTGGGTGAGGTTCGCGTTGCCTTCTATGAGGTGCCAGTGTTTCATGAGAATCTTTTTAAGACTCGGTGAAGCCGGATTATAGGTTGTGACAAAAGGCAAAATGTTTTTGGATGTCTTCGGTTTAGGTTTTAAAGCCGCTTTTCTGGATGAGAACGTAATTTCAGCCAAAATGTTTTTAACGAGCTCCCGAGGGTAACCTCGGTGAATTAAACGGGTCTCGAAGTCCCGCTTGAGTGACTCGAATTTTGCTTTGACTGAGTTTGTTCTCAAAAGGCGCAATGTTTCTCCTTTAATAAAGCCCTTTTTAACACTGAAAGGGTGACATGAGGAGAAATGCGTGTATTGAAAAGTTTCTGTTGGCTTAAAATGTGTTTCGACATCTAGTATTTTGCCTTCAGCGAAACGGGGCCCTTTGAAAACTTCAGTGTCTAGGAAAACAATGCGTTCAGATGACATTTCACATGTAAATTTAATGGTAGGGTGGAAACTGTTAGCGAATAAGACGAAATCTTTGATTTCGCTTTCGTTTATGGTCCACACTGAAAAAATGTCATCAATGAATCTTTTCCAGAGTATAGGCTTATAGGGGCTGGATGCGAGTAGTTGTCTTTCGATGTGGGCCATAAAGATGACTGCGAAAGCTACCGCCATTTTGGTGCCCATTGCTATACCGTGTGTCTGCAAATAGTGTTTGCCATTAAATTGGAATGAATTTTCTTTAAGGATCAGTCTCATGAGGTCCCCTAAAATCTGTGTAGGGATAGGTGGTTTTGACTGATAATGATCATCGTAGTAGTGGCAAATGACATTAATCCCTTCTTCTTGAGGGATGTTGGTATAGAGTGAGCAGACATCCAGTGTAGCCAGTGCGGCTTTGTCTGGAAGTGTTGTGTTTTCGATGAAGTTGACAAAATGCGTAGTGTCTTTAATGTAGGACTCTTGTTTTTGAGCGATCGGTTGTAAAAGTGAATCGACAAAACTAGAAATATGTTCAGTAGGTCCACCGGAACCAGAGACAATAGGCCGACCAACGGGAGAAGGTTTATGAATTTTGGTCAGCGTATAAAACTCTGGTATTCTGGGTGGATATTGGCCTTGGTTTAACCACTTGTAAGTCATAGGGTCAATATGTCCGTTAATGGACAAAGTGTTGACTATAGCTTTGACTTTAGTGGCCGTTGAGGATACAATTGGTTCAGTGAGAGGGGTATAGAACTTTTGGTCACAAAGTTGTTGATTTCCCTCCTTTATTTTGTTAGAAGTATCCATAACCACCGTTGTTGTCCCTTTGTCGGCTTTCTTGATATTTACTCGTTTGTTGGCGCGAAGCGCACTAAGCGTCTGTCTTTGCTTTGCTGAGAGGTTATCTCGTATTTCAGAAAAGGCTGTTGTGGCAATCTCAAACTTAGTGCGTTCCAAATAGTTTTCTAGAGCCACTGAGGATTGTGGTGGCGGTTGCCATTTAGACTTTACGTGGAACGGGTGAGTTTTGCTTTCTGAGTTTGCAAAGACATATTTTAAACGCATTGTGCGAGTAAATATATTAAAGTCTTGGATGAGACTTTTATGTGAGGCCGGTTTAGGAGGGGTCGGTATATATTTAAGGCCCTTATTAAGCAAAGTTTTATCATGGTCAGTAAGTGTAATATTCGATAGATTTTTAATAAAACTATCGTTATTTACTTTGTACTGAATCTTATGTGCTTTGCGTTTAATTTGTCGCTTTCGGCTTTTACTAGTGCGTAGCACGGGAGTGGCGCTAAAGGAGTCAGTAAAAGACACATTTGTATACTGTGCAACTCTTGTTTTATTTTCGTTTTTTGAAAATACATTAATGAGAGTTGTTAGTTCATTGAGTTTCGCCTTTAGTGTACAAAGTTCATTGCTAGGCTTGTTAACCTTGGCAGGTTTCTGCTGTTCGGCAGGTTTCTGCTGTTTGGCTGGTTTCTGCTGTCTGTTATGGCGGAACTTGGATCTGCTTGTCGCGTTCCGGACTCTCCTTTCTGCCTGCTCACGTTTCTCTTTTTCAGGATACATGTTTGCGAGCTGTTTCTTGAGACTGGTGATGGCCTCAGTATCTGCGCTCTCGTTTTTTTCCTGCTGGTGGATCATGAGTCGGAGGAGGTCCTGTTCTGCTTTGTGGCAAATCTGCTTAACGGCAGCGGAGAACTCTGGGTCTGGTCTGACATGTGGCGTAGGCCGGTATTGGAGACCAACAGGACACGAGTTTTCGCTGGCAAATTTTCTCAGGACAGACAGGGACTTTTTGGTCTTAACGCGTCTCGTTTCCAGGGAAGCGATTTTGTTCCTCAGCACTGGGAAGCTCTCTGTGGTCTTTGGACGCTTGGGAGCTGGCTGTGAGGATGGGATGTCTTCCTCGGATTCTGACAATGTCCGCTTCAGTGGGGACCGTACTGGAGAGATTGGAGCTGGAGCTTGGCTGTCTCTCATTTCTGCTAGTATGGCTGCGACAGAATCGTCGTCTTGAGTGGCCATAGAGTTCTGAGAAGAACTATTCATTTTGCAAGACCGGTTTCGGAAATCTACGTGGTTTCCTTCGTCAGTTGCTTTTAGTGTGCTCGTTAAGTGAGAGCAAATCAGGTGTTCTTACTATAGCAGAGCGGCTGTTTATATAGCCCAGTAGTGGCGTCATATATAGAAAGCAACCAATTAGAAGCAAGTAAATTTCGATCCGTTACGCCATATGCACATTGTGGTTGTATTGTTTGTGCGAACAATGCATGGCGTGCATTATGCAAATATGGATCGGATTGTAGCTGCTTCGTTGGAACCTCTTAGTAATTATTTCCATGACATGTGAGTAAAAGCAATTTACAACAGTAATTCTGGCCAGGATGTAGACTTTCTAAATCCTGTTAGCCGGAAAAGTGGAGTCTACTTCGTGCGGTGGCGGTGTAGTTTTGTAAAGTCAATGTTTGTAATATTGTCACCCTCCTTACCGCATATAACTCCGCATGTGTTGTTATAATTTAGCTCAGATTTTGAAGACAGTAACAGCGGCTAAAATGCAGACTTTGTAAGTCTTGTTAACCATAAAAGTGGAGTCTACTTCATGCGGTGGTGGTGTTTGTAATATTGCCACCCTCCTTACTGCATATAACTCCGGGTTGTTTTAATCTTGTGAAGGAATTTTAGCTCTGACAAGAAAGTCTTTGAGCGATTTTTCCTTTCGATAAGCAACAATAGGCGCGCTAGGAAATATTTGGGTGAGGTTCGCGTTGCCTTCTATGAGGTGCCAGTGTTTCATGAGAATCTTTTTAAGACTCGGTGAAGCCGGATTATAGGTTGTGACAAAAGGCAAAATGTTTTTGGATGTCTTCGGTTTAGGTTTTAAAGCCGCTTTTCTGGATGAGAACGTAATTTCAGCCAAAATGTTTTTAACGAGCTCCCGAGGGTAACCTCGGTGAATTAAACGGGTCTCGAAGTCCCGCTTGAGTGACTCGAATTTTGCTTTGACTGAGTTTGTTCTCAAAAGGCGCAATGTTTCTCCTTTAATAAAGCCCTTTTTAACACTGAAAGGGTGACATGAGGAGAAATGCGTGTATTGAAAAGTTTCTGTTGGCTTAAAATGTGTTTCGACATCTAGTATTTTGCCTTCAGCGAAACGGGGCCCTTTGAAAACTTCAGTGTCTAGGAAAACAATGCGTTCAGATGACATTTCACATGTAAATTTAATGGTAGGGTGGAAACTGTTAGCGAATAAGACGAAATCTTTGATTTCGCTTTCGTTTATGGTCCACACTGAAAAAATGTCATCAATGAATCTTTTCCAGAGTATAGGCTTATAGGGGCTGGATGCGAGTAGTTGTCTTTCGATGTGGGCCATAAAGATGACTGCGAAAGCTACCGCCATTTTGGTGCCCATTGCTATACCGTGTGTCTGCAAATAGTGTTTGCCATTAAATTGGAATGAATTTTCTTTAAGGATCAGTCTCATGAGGTCCCCTAAAATCTGTGTAGGGATAGGTGGTTTTGACTGATAATGATCATCGTAGTAGTGGCAAATGACATTAATCCCTTCTTCTTGAGGGATGTTGGTATAGAGTGAGCAGACATCCAGTGTAGCCAGTGCGGCTTTGTCTGGAAGTGTTGTGTTTTCGATGAAGTTGACAAAATGCGTAGTGTCTTTAATGTAGGACTCTTGTTTTTGAGCGATCGGTTGTAAAAGTGAATCGACAAAACTAGAAATATGTTCAGTAGGTCCACCGGAACCAGAGACAATAGGCCGACCAACGGGAGAAGGTTTATGAATTTTGGTCAGCGTATAAAACTCTGGTATTCTGGGTGGATATTGGCCTTGGTTTAACCACTTGTAAGTCATAGGGTCAATATGTCCGTTAATGGACAAAGTGTTGACTATAGCTTTGACTTTAGTGGCCGTTGAGGATACAATTGGTTCAGTGAGAGGGGTATAGAACTTTTGGTCACAAAGTTGTTGATTTCCCTCCTTTATTTTGTTAGAAGTATCCATAACCACCGTTGTTGTCCCTTTGTCGGCTTTCTTGATATTTACTCGTTTGTTGGCGCGAAGCGCACTAAGCGTCTGTCTTTGCTTTGCTGAGAGGTTATCTCGTATTTCAGAAAAGGCTGTTGTGGCAATCTCAAACTTAGTGCGTTCCAAATAGTTTTCTAGAGCCACTGAGGATTGTGGTGGCGGTTGCCATTTAGACTTTACGTGGAACGGGTGAGTTTTGCTTTCTGAGTTTGCAAAGACATATTTTAAACGCATTGTGCGAGTAAATATATTAAAGTCTTGGATGAGACTTTTATGTGAGGCCGGTTTAGGAGGGGTCGGTATATATTTAAGGCCCTTATTAAGCAAAGTTTTATCATGGTCAGTAAGTGTAATATTCGATAGATTTTTAATAAAACTATCGTTATTTACTTTGTACTGAATCTTATGTGCTTTGCGTTTAATTTGTCGCTTTCGGCTTTTACTAGTGCGTAGCACGGGAGTGGCGCTAAAGGAGTCAGTAAAAGACACATTTGTATACTGTGCAACTCTTGTTTTATTTTCGTTTTTTGAAAATACATTAATGAGAGTTGTTAGTTCATTGAGTTTCGCCTTTAGTGTACAAAGTTCATTGCTAGGCTTGTTAACCTTGGCAGGTTTCTGCTGTTCGGCAGGTTTCTGCTGTTTGGCTGGTTTCTGCTGTCTGTTATGGCGGAACTTGGATCTGCTTGTCGCGTTCCGGACTCTCCTTTCTGCCTGCTCACGTTTCTCTTTTTCAGGATACATGTTTGCGAGCTGTTTCTTGAGACTGGTGATGGCCTCAGTATCTGCGCTCTCGTTTTTTTCCTGCTGGTGGATCATGAGTCGGAGGAGGTCCTGTTCTGCTTTGTGGCAAATCTGCTTAACGGCAGCGGAGAACTCTGGGTCTGGTCTGACATGTGGCGTAGGCCGGTATTGGAGACCAACAGGACACGAGTTTTCGCTGGCAAATTTTCTCAGGACAGACAGGGACTTTTTGGTCTTAACGCGTCTCGTTTCCAGGGAAGCGATTTTGTTCCTCAGCACTGGGAAGCTCTCTGTGGTCTTTGGACGCTTGGGAGCTGGCTGTGAGGATGGGATGTCTTCCTCGGATTCTGACAATGTCCGCTTCAGTGGGGACCGTACTGGAGAGATTGGAGCTGGAGCTTGGCTGTCTCTCATTTCTGCTAGTATGGCTGCGACAGAATCGTCGTCTTGAGTGGCCATAGAGTTCTGAGAAGAACTATTCATTTTGCAAGACCGGTTTCGGAAATCTACGTGGTTTCCTTCGTCAGTTGCTTTTAGTGTGCTCGTTAAGTGAGAGCAAATCAGGTGTTCTTACTATAGCAGAGCGGCTGTTTATATAGCCCAGTAGTGGCGTCATATATAGAAAGCAACCAATTAGAAGCAAGTAAATTTCGATCCGTTACGCCATATGCACATTGTGGTTGTATTGTTTGTGCGAACAATGCATGGCGTGCATTATGCAAATATGGATCGGATTGTAGCTGCTTCGTTGGAACCTCTTAGTAATTATTTCCATGACATGTGAGTAAAAGCAATTTACAACAGTAATTCTGGCCAGGATGTAGACTTTCTAAATCCTGTTAGCCGGAAAAGTGGAGTCTACTTCGTGCGGTGGCGGTGTAGTTTTGTAAAGTCAATGTTTGTAATATTGTCACCCTCCTTACCGCATATAACTCCGCATGTGTTGTTATAATTTAGCTCAGATTTTGAAGACAGTAACAGCGGCTAAAATGCAGACTTTGTAAGTCTTGTTAACCATAAAAGTGGAGTCTACTTCATGCGGTGGTGGTGTTTGTAATATTGCCACCCTCCTTACTGCATATAACTCCGGGTTGTTTTAATCTTGTGAAGGAATTTTAGCTCTGACAAGAAAGTCTTTGAGCGATTTTTCCTTTCGATAAGCAACAATAGGCGCGCTAGGAAATATTTGGGTGAGGTTCGCGTTGCCTTCTATGAGGTGCCAGTGTTTCATGAGAATCTTTTTAAGACTCGGTGAAGCCGGATTATAGGTTGTGACAAAAGGCAAAATGTTTTTGGATGTCTTCGGTTTAGGTTTTAAAGCCGCTTTTCTGGATGAGAACGTAATTTCAGCCAAAATGTTTTTAACGAGCTCCCGAGGGTAACCTCGGTGAATTAAACGGGTCTCGAAGTCCCGCTTGAGTGACTCGAATTTTGCTTTGACTGAGTTTGTTCTCAAAAGGCGCAATGTTTCTCCTTTAATAAAGCCCTTTTTAACACTGAAAGGGTGACATGAGGAGAAATGCGTGTATTGAAAAGTTTCTGTTGGCTTAAAATGTGTTTCGACATCTAGTATTTTGCCTTCAGCGAAACGGGGCCCTTTGAAAACTTCAGTGTCTAGGAAAACAATGCGTTCAGATGACATTTCACATGTAAATTTAATGGTAGGGTGGAAACTGTTAGCGAATAAGACGAAATCTTTGATTTCGCTTTCGTTTATGGTCCACACTGAAAAAATGTCATCAATGAATCTTTTCCAGAGTATAGGCTTATAGGGGCTGGATGCGAGTAGTTGTCTTTCGATGTGGGCCATAAAGATGACTGCGAAAGCTACCGCCATTTTGGTGCCCATTGCTATACCGTGTGTCTGCAAATAGTGTTTGCCATTAAATTGGAATGAATTTTCTTTAAGGATCAGTCTCATGAGGTCCCCTAAAATCTGTGTAGGGATAGGTGGTTTTGACTGATAATGATCATCGTAGTAGTGGCAAATGACATTAATCCCTTCTTCTTGAGGGATGTTGGTATAGAGTGAGCAGACATCCAGTGTAGCCAGTGCGGCTTTGTCTGGAAGTGTTGTGTTTTCGATGAAGTTGACAAAATGCGTAGTGTCTTTAATGTAGGACTCTTGTTTTTGAGCGATCGGTTGTAAAAGTGAATCGACAAAACTAGAAATATGTTCAGTAGGTCCACCGGAACCAGAGACAATAGGCCGACCAACGGGAGAAGGTTTATGAATTTTGGTCAGCGTATAAAACTCTGGTATTCTGGGTGGATATTGGCCTTGGTTTAACCACTTGTAAGTCATAGGGTCAATATGTCCGTTAATGGACAAAGTGTTGACTATAGCTTTGACTTTAGTGGCCGTTGAGGATACAATTGGTTCAGTGAGAGGGGTATAGAACTTTTGGTCACAAAGTTGTTGATTTCCCTCCTTTATTTTGTTAGAAGTATCCATAACCACCGTTGTTGTCCCTTTGTCGGCTTTCTTGATATTTACTCGTTTGTTGGCGCGAAGCGCACTAAGCGTCTGTCTTTGCTTTGCTGAGAGGTTATCTCGTATTTCAGAAAAGGCTGTTGTGGCAATCTCAAACTTAGTGCGTTCCAAATAGTTTTCTAGAGCCACTGAGGATTGTGGTGGCGGTTGCCATTTAGACTTTACGTGGAACGGGTGAGTTTTGCTTTCTGAGTTTGCAAAGACATATTTTAAACGCATTGTGCGAGTAAATATATTAAAGTCTTGGATGAGACTTTTATGTGAGGCCGGTTTAGGAGGGGTCGGTATATATTTAAGGCCCTTATTAAGCAAAGTTTTATCATGGTCAGTAAGTGTAATATTCGATAGATTTTTAATAAAACTATCGTTATTTACTTTGTACTGAATCTTATGTGCTTTGCGTTTAATTTGTCGCTTTCGGCTTTTACTAGTGCGTAGCACGGGAGTGGCGCTAAAGGAGTCAGTAAAAGACACATTTGTATACTGTGCAACTCTTGTTTTATTTTCGTTTTTTGAAAATACATTAATGAGAGTTGTTAGTTCATTGAGTTTCGCCTTTAGTGTACAAAGTTCATTGCTAGGCTTGTTAACCTTGGCAGGTTTCTGCTGTTCGGCAGGTTTCTGCTGTTTGGCTGGTTTCTGCTGTCTGTTATGGCGGAACTTGGATCTGCTTGTCGCGTTCCGGACTCTCCTTTCTGCCTGCTCACGTTTCTCTTTTTCAGGATACATGTTTGCGAGCTGTTTCTTGAGACTGGTGATGGCCTCAGTATCTGCGCTCTCGTTTTTTTCCTGCTGGTGGATCATGAGTCGGAGGAGGTCCTGTTCTGCTTTGTGGCAAATCTGCTTAACGGCAGCGGAGAACTCTGGGTCTGGTCTGACATGTGGCGTAGGCCGGTATTGGAGACCAACAGGACACGAGTTTTCGCTGGCAAATTTTCTCAGGACAGACAGGGACTTTTTGGTCTTAACGCGTCTCGTTTCCAGGGAAGCGATTTTGTTCCTCAGCACTGGGAAGCTCTCTGTGGTCTTTGGACGCTTGGGAGCTGGCTGTGAGGATGGGATGTCTTCCTCGGATTCTGACAATGTCCGCTTCAGTGGGGACCGTACTGGAGAGATTGGAGCTGGAGCTTGGCTGTCTCTCATTTCTGCTAGTATGGCTGCGACAGAATCGTCGTCTTGAGTGGCCATAGAGTTCTGAGAAGAACTATTCATTTTGCAAGACCGGTTTCGGAAATCTACGTGGTTTCCTTCGTCAGTTGCTTTTAGTGTGCTCGTTAAGTGAGAGCAAATCAGGTGTTCTTACTATAGCAGAGCGGCTGTTTATATAGCCCAGTAGTGGCGTCATATATAGAAAGCAACCAATTAGAAGCAAGTAAATTTCGATCCGTTACGCCATATGCACATTGTGGTTGTATTGTTTGTGCGAACAATGCATGGCGTGCATTATGCAAATATGGATCGGATTGTAGCTGCTTCGTTGGAACCTCTTAGTAATTATTTCCATGACATGTGAGTAAAAGCAATTTACAACAGTAATTCTGGCCAGGATGTAGACTTTCTAAATCCTGTTAGCCGGAAAAGTGGAGTCTACTTCGTGCGGTGGCGGTGTAGTTTTGTAAAGTCAATGTTTGTAATATTGTCACCCTCCTTACCGCATATAACTCCGCATGTGTTGTTATAATTTAGCTCAGATTTTGAAGACAGTAACAGCGGCTAAAATGCAGACTTTGTAAGTCTTGTTAACCATAAAAGTGGAGTCTACTTCATGCGGTGGTGGTGTTTGTAATATTGCCACCCTCCTTACTGCATATAACTCCGGGTTGTTTTAATCTTGTGAAGGAATTTTAGCTCTGACAAGAAAGTCTTTGAGCGATTTTTCCTTTCGATAAGCAACAATAGGCGCGCTAGGAAATATTTGGGTGAGGTTCGCGTTGCCTTCTATGAGGTGCCAGTGTTTCATGAGAATCTTTTTAAGACTCGGTGAAGCCGGATTATAGGTTGTGACAAAAGGCAAAATGTTTTTGGATGTCTTCGGTTTAGGTTTTAAAGCCGCTTTTCTGGATGAGAACGTAATTTCAGCCAAAATGTTTTTAACGAGCTCCCGAGGGTAACCTCGGTGAATTAAACGGGTCTCGAAGTCCCGCTTGAGTGACTCGAATTTTGCTTTGACTGAGTTTGTTCTCAAAAGGCGCAATGTTTCTCCTTTAATAAAGCCCTTTTTAACACTGAAAGGGTGACATGAGGAGAAATGCGTGTATTGAAAAGTTTCTGTTGGCTTAAAATGTGTTTCGACATCTAGTATTTTGCCTTCAGCGAAACGGGGCCCTTTGAAAACTTCAGTGTCTAGGAAAACAATGCGTTCAGATGACATTTCACATGTAAATTTAATGGTAGGGTGGAAACTGTTAGCGAATAAGACGAAATCTTTGATTTCGCTTTCGTTTATGGTCCACACTGAAAAAATGTCATCAATGAATCTTTTCCAGAGTATAGGCTTATAGGGGCTGGATGCGAGTAGTTGTCTTTCGATGTGGGCCATAAAGATGACTGCGAAAGCTACCGCCATTTTGGTGCCCATTGCTATACCGTGTGTCTGCAAATAGTGTTTGCCATTAAATTGGAATGAATTTTCTTTAAGGATCAGTCTCATGAGGTCCCCTAAAATCTGTGTAGGGATAGGTGGTTTTGACTGATAATGATCATCGTAGTAGTGGCAAATGACATTAATCCCTTCTTCTTGAGGGATGTTGGTATAGAGTGAGCAGACATCCAGTGTAGCCAGTGCGGCTTTGTCTGGAAGTGTTGTGTTTTCGATGAAGTTGACAAAATGCGTAGTGTCTTTAATGTAGGACTCTTGTTTTTGAGCGATCGGTTGTAAAAGTGAATCGACAAAACTAGAAATATGTTCAGTAGGTCCACCGGAACCAGAGACAATAGGCCGACCAACGGGAGAAGGTTTATGAATTTTGGTCAGCGTATAAAACTCTGGTATTCTGGGTGGATATTGGCCTTGGTTTAACCACTTGTAAGTCATAGGGTCAATATGTCCGTTAATGGACAAAGTGTTGACTATAGCTTTGACTTTAGTGGCCGTTGAGGATACAATTGGTTCAGTGAGAGGGGTATAGAACTTTTGGTCACAAAGTTGTTGATTTCCCTCCTTTATTTTGTTAGAAGTATCCATAACCACCGTTGTTGTCCCTTTGTCGGCTTTCTTGATATTTACTCGTTTGTTGGCGCGAAGCGCACTAAGCGTCTGTCTTTGCTTTGCTGAGAGGTTATCTCGTATTTCAGAAAAGGCTGTTGTGGCAATCTCAAACTTAGTGCGTTCCAAATAGTTTTCTAGAGCCACTGAGGATTGTGGTGGCGGTTGCCATTTAGACTTTACGTGGAACGGGTGAGTTTTGCTTTCTGAGTTTGCAAAGACATATTTTAAACGCATTGTGCGAGTAAATATATTAAAGTCTTGGATGAGACTTTTATGTGAGGCCGGTTTAGGAGGGGTCGGTATATATTTAAGGCCCTTATTAAGCAAAGTTTTATCATGGTCAGTAAGTGTAATATTCGATAGATTTTTAATAAAACTATCGTTATTTACTTTGTACTGAATCTTATGTGCTTTGCGTTTAATTTGTCGCTTTCGGCTTTTACTAGTGCGTAGCACGGGAGTGGCGCTAAAGGAGTCAGTAAAAGACACATTTGTATACTGTGCAACTCTTGTTTTATTTTCGTTTTTTGAAAATACATTAATGAGAGTTGTTAGTTCATTGAGTTTCGCCTTTAGTGTACAAAGTTCATTGCTAGGCTTGTTAACCTTGGCAGGTTTCTGCTGTTCGGCAGGTTTCTGCTGTTTGGCTGGTTTCTGCTGTCTGTTATGGCGGAACTTGGATCTGCTTGTCGCGTTCCGGACTCTCCTTTCTGCCTGCTCACGTTTCTCTTTTTCAGGATACATGTTTGCGAGCTGTTTCTTGAGACTGGTGATGGCCTCAGTATCTGCGCTCTCGTTTTTTTCCTGCTGGTGGATCATGAGTCGGAGGAGGTCCTGTTCTGCTTTGTGGCAAATCTGCTTAACGGCAGCGGAGAACTCTGGGTCTGGTCTGACATGTGGCGTAGGCCGGTATTGGAGACCAACAGGACACGAGTTTTCGCTGGCAAATTTTCTCAGGACAGACAGGGACTTTTTGGTCTTAACGCGTCTCGTTTCCAGGGAAGCGATTTTGTTCCTCAGCACTGGGAAGCTCTCTGTGGTCTTTGGACGCTTGGGAGCTGGCTGTGAGGATGGGATGTCTTCCTCGGATTCTGACAATGTCCGCTTCAGTGGGGACCGTACTGGAGAGATTGGAGCTGGAGCTTGGCTGTCTCTCATTTCTGCTAGTATGGCTGCGACAGAATCGTCGTCTTGAGTGGCCATAGAGTTCTGAGAAGAACTATTCATTTTGCAAGACCGGTTTCGGAAATCTACGTGGTTTCCTTCGTCAGTTGCTTTTAGTGTGCTCGTTAAGTGAGAGCAAATCAGGTGTTCTTACTATAGCAGAGCGGCTGTTTATATAGCCCAGTAGTGGCGTCATATATAGAAAGCAACCAATTAGAAGCAAGTAAATTTCGATCCGTTACGCCATATGCACATTGTGGTTGTATTGTTTGTGCGAACAATGCATGGCGTGCATTATGCAAATATGGATCGGATTGTAGCTGCTTCGTTGGAACCTCTTAGTAATTATTTCCATGACATGTGAGTAAAAGCAATTTACAACAGTAATTCTGGCCAGGATGTAGACTTTCTAAATCCTGTTAGCCGGAAAAGTGGAGTCTACTTCGTGCGGTGGCGGTGTAGTTTTGTAAAGTCAATGTTTGTAATATTGTCACCCTCCTTACCGCATATAACTCCGCATGTGTTGTTATAATTTAGCTCAGATTTTGAAGACAGTAACAGCGGCTAAAATGCAGACTTTGTAAGTCTTGTTAACCATAAAAGTGGAGTCTACTTCATGCGGTGGTGGTGTTTGTAATATTGCCACCCTCCTTACTGCATATAACTCCGGGTTGTTTTAATCTTGTGAAGGAATTTTAGCTCTGACAAGAAAGTCTTTGAGCGATTTTTCCTTTCGATAAGCAACAATAGGCGCGCTAGGAAATATTTGGGTGAGGTTCGCGTTGCCTTCTATGAGGTGCCAGTGTTTCATGAGAATCTTTTTAAGACTCGGTGAAGCCGGATTATAGGTTGTGACAAAAGGCAAAATGTTTTTGGATGTCTTCGGTTTAGGTTTTAAAGCCGCTTTTCTGGATGAGAACGTAATTTCAGCCAAAATGTTTTTAACGAGCTCCCGAGGGTAACCTCGGTGAATTAAACGGGTCTCGAAGTCCCGCTTGAGTGACTCGAATTTTGCTTTGACTGAGTTTGTTCTCAAAAGGCGCAATGTTTCTCCTTTAATAAAGCCCTTTTTAACACTGAAAGGGTGACATGAGGAGAAATGCGTGTATTGAAAAGTTTCTGTTGGCTTAAAATGTGTTTCGACATCTAGTATTTTGCCTTCAGCGAAACGGGGCCCTTTGAAAACTTCAGTGTCTAGGAAAACAATGCGTTCAGATGACATTTCACATGTAAATTTAATGGTAGGGTGGAAACTGTTAGCGAATAAGACGAAATCTTTGATTTCGCTTTCGTTTATGGTCCACACTGAAAAAATGTCATCAATGAATCTTTTCCAGAGTATAGGCTTATAGGGGCTGGATGCGAGTAGTTGTCTTTCGATGTGGGCCATAAAGATGACTGCGAAAGCTACCGCCATTTTGGTGCCCATTGCTATACCGTGTGTCTGCAAATAGTGTTTGCCATTAAATTGGAATGAATTTTCTTTAAGGATCAGTCTCATGAGGTCCCCTAAAATCTGTGTAGGGATAGGTGGTTTTGACTGATAATGATCATCGTAGTAGTGGCAAATGACATTAATCCCTTCTTCTTGAGGGATGTTGGTATAGAGTGAGCAGACATCCAGTGTAGCCAGTGCGGCTTTGTCTGGAAGTGTTGTGTTTTCGATGAAGTTGACAAAATGCGTAGTGTCTTTAATGTAGGACTCTTGTTTTTGAGCGATCGGTTGTAAAAGTGAATCGACAAAACTAGAAATATGTTCAGTAGGTCCACCGGAACCAGAGACAATAGGCCGACCAACGGGAGAAGGTTTATGAATTTTGGTCAGCGTATAAAACTCTGGTATTCTGGGTGGATATTGGCCTTGGTTTAACCACTTGTAAGTCATAGGGTCAATATGTCCGTTAATGGACAAAGTGTTGACTATAGCTTTGACTTTAGTGGCCGTTGAGGATACAATTGGTTCAGTGAGAGGGGTATAGAACTTTTGGTCACAAAGTTGTTGATTTCCCTCCTTTATTTTGTTGGAAGCTGCAGTCGGATCAAAATCTTTTTTTTACAAAACACAATTCTTGATCTATTGTATTAAATTTCAGTTTTATGGTTATGGAAAATTAGCCTGGCAATTTAATAGCACCTGCTCAATATTCTATTAATAGACCTTATTCGCTTGGGCGTAATATTTACCCAATACAAACCTCTTGGGAGTTAAATTCTTTGTCTGAACGACATCCATATTAATGTGTCTTCTCAAGCGTTAACGGAGAAGAAAGAAATAATACCCAGGGGCATGTCACGTGGTCTCTAATGGGTAAACAAATATGCCCAAGCGAATAAGGTCTATTATAAAGTATGTTGAAAGGGAAAAAATTACAGACTCTAATAAAAATGAACTTGAAGGTACAACAAAATAATACATGTACAGTGTATGATAAAGTTTTAGAGCTGCTTTTGCTGTTAGCATAAATATCAGTTGACATAAAAACTCCTTGTGAAAGTTATCTAAAGCTCTATTTAAAGAAATCAATTCATGTTATTTTATAATTACATGTGATATTAAAAGTAAAGTTTATAAGCATGCATGATGATCTTATAAACAAGACTTTCAGCTAAAATGAATGGCTTCATTTATCACCTACATCTACATGATTTACTTGCAAAATCCTAATGGACATACAGCAAGTTTCAGTGCAAAGTGCGAAATGTAAATAATAGTGCAAATAAAAATGATGATAATCGATCATGGCTTCATTATGATATGAAAAAATAAAAGATTATAATGAGCATTACTTTACTCCTAAATCTACAATTTTGCTGTCTTTCGGATAGTTCTAAAATAAATTTCGAAAAATCTCAACGAAGGTGACAGTTTCGTATCTAGTAAAAGACACAATATTGTGTCTTTACATGTAATATTATTACAATTGTTATTTCTACAAATACATGTAAGCTTAAAATAATGCTTCCCTAACAAATCATATATTCGCACAGTTCACTAAAAAATATATCGACTTAGTAAAAAATGCCAATATCAAAATGATTGATAAAAGTAGTTTATATGGTAAATTAACTTGGGAAATAAGAGAGCACAACAAACAAAGACTCAAAACAAATGAGCTTATAAAAATTCAAACACACCTCGAATATTCTTCGGCGGCTTCAACTAACTGGCCCCATGAATCGAAATCTCTTCCTTTCTCGAAGTAAACACACCACTGATTTATTATTCTTGACTTTTCAGTCATGTTTTCGGCTATGGTGTAAGCAGGTTCATCGAAGACTTACAAATTCTCAAAATGGGAATGTTGCAGCTAAGGCACAGAAATGAGCGGACATGTGTAAAAATCGTGTAGGTGTACATGAAGTCCTACAGAATGACAGCCTTCTTTGTATCGCGGGCGCGCACTTGTTTGCTTTTCGATTGTACGGGTCACGAGTCGGTAACGAGCGATTGTCACGGCAAGTTCACGCCAAACGACACGCAGACGGTCCCGGCCACAACATGGTTTCACAGGAGGTTTTTGGCAAAACAGAAACTGGGGAAGATGTCATCAAATATACCATCCAAAACAGCAATGGGCTTGAGCTGGTGGTAATTTCTTGGGGGGCTACTTTTGTCTCACTGAAATGCCCTGACAGGTAATTCGTGACTACATGTGGCGCTTGCATTTTTTCGGGCGGTTCCTTTCAGCTAGCAATTCTCCCGAAAATGTCCAAAAGGTGAACAAGAAAAAATTAACACCACAAGAAAATTCTGCTCACTAATTTCATTCTAATGTTCCTTAGGCAAGATTCACTGTAGCGTCATCTTGATAATAGATCCTTGCACGGTTTTTTGGTGTCGTGCATGTATGCGCCTTTTTACAGATACGGCAGCCATATTGATTTTGCCCTCTGGCCATTGCCAATTTAAATGGGCATTTATGGTATGCCCAGGGCCAGGGGCAAAATCAATATAGCTGCAGCATCTGTAAAAAGTTATTGACTATAGATGGGTTCACACTCATAGTTGCATCATGGGTAATCAGGGCAAGATGGCGGGAAATTCAAAGATTTGTTTTGGAATTCAAAGCAATCTAAGACATCTGATTCTTCCTGAATTCATATTTTTGACACTATCTCTTTGAAAAAGTGTAACTTATGAATTCAAAAACACAATAAGCTGAATCTGGAGTGCATAATAGTCCGAGATCAGTTTTTAAAAAACCTCAATTTTCCCATACATTTTCTGTAATTTTGATACTGTCGACCGAATTACAGAAAATGTATGGAGAAATTAAGGTTTTCTAAAAACTGATCACGGACTTCTTTGCACTCCAGATTAGAATATTGTTTCTTTGAAATCGTAAGTTACACTTTTCAATTGGAAGAGAAAGTGTCAAATATATGAATTCAGGAAGAATTAGTTGGCTTTGAATTCCAATACAAATCTTTGAATTTCCCGCCATCTTGCTCTGATTACCCATGATGCAACTATGAGCGTGAATCCGTCTATTGTCTGGGGGGAGGGAGGGGCAAGCAGAATTTGTTGCTTAGCAACACACCATACAATTATGCACAAAAGACTGCTCTTCACTAGGTTCACTTAATTTTTTGTTTTTTTCAAGGTTGATCATTTTGGTCATGTGTGCTGAAATCTTGTGTAAACAAAGATGGGATGTTTTTAAAGGTTTTGAGTGATGAATTATCTGGGTAAAATACTGTGCCTTTTGACTTTTTATGTTTTACACGATTCACGGCAGCAGTTGATGCGAGATGTTTTGTTTGCCACCCAGTCAATGTGGCACCGAAAACCGTAGAAGGATATACATGTATTTATAAAAATTATAATTGGCATGATTGCAAAAATAAAATCTGTATGTAGGGCCTCTCTGGTACAACTGATGAACAGGTGTCAAAACTTTTTATAACAGAAACATATCTCCATATACATGTACTATGATACTATTGTTATCCAATGAGATATGTTAATATTTCAGCTCAAATCCATTGTCTTAGCCTTTTAAAATAATAAGCTTAGTTAAGCTATGCCTTTAGTTCTAAGATATTTCATAATAGTGTTGTTTCCTTATACAAGAATCGTTACTATACATTGTCCACCCAAGTGTATAAATGGGTACATTGCCAGTGTGTTGTTTCCTTAGACAAGAAACTTTACTCCACATTGTCTCTCTCCACCCAGGTGTATAAATGGGTACCGGTGACATAATGTTAGGGGGTAACCTTGGGATGGACTAGCATCCTATCCAGGGGGAGTAGTAATACTCTCAGTCGTTTTGTCCAGGTTAAGGAGGCTGGATCCGTTTTTTTTTTTGCCGTGGGGGTGTGTGTTTTGAAATCAAGAAGACATGCTTCGATTGTTTTCGTACTTCTCCAAGTTTATGAAATGTTATTAATAAAAGTTTTATGTGTGACTGGTTTCCAAGGGACAGTGGTTACTATGGCAATGCCAGCATATTGCCCTTTGTTTTAAACAATGCTGTTTTCTCAAAATCTAGTCACTTTATATATATATATATATATATATATATATATATATATATAAAATTGTAGGACTCATTGTATCACTATAGCTGCAGACAAAGTTTCAAGAAAATTTATCAGACTGTTTTCGAGTAAATCAAAAATCAAAATGGCAATGCCCTTACATATTATTCATAAATCAGCCAGCTGTTAAGGGCAATCATTATTTTAATAGATGGCTGTTTTAAAATAATATGTTAAGTGCATTTTGGAAATATTTTGCTTTACGCAAATTATTTGCTTTATTACTGTTTTATACCAATATTACCATTTGATCACAAGCTAGCAACTACAGTGCCATGATGTGAAAATGGGCATTTATTACCCTTTTTTTATTATATAATTTTATTGATGTACTACATTGTAGATTTAATAAATAGCTGTGCAAAGTTTTAGAAAAAATATTTTCATTATAACTAATTTCTTTTTTGATTGGATTACATATGTACCTTACCTGTAAATCATCCTGCATGATGTATTATGTGTTATTTTTTAAAATTTTACTTTCAGGAGTGGAAAGATGGATGATGTGATTCTGGGATATGATAAGCTTGAGGGTAAGTTGGAAATATTATTAAAGAAATAAAAAATGCACTTATTGACTTATATAAGCATGTGGGAATTTTTAAGAATACGAGAGAAGTGCAGAGAAGCATGAGCCAAAGGCGAGTGCTTCTCGCACTTCTTGAGAGTTCTTAAAAACTCCCAAGTGCATAATATATAACTCAAAAATGCAAGAGGAACACGTTTTTTTATTTCTTTTATAAAATAAAAACAGTTATAATGAACCTTACATCACGTGCGTGCTTTATTGAGTTATAATGAACTTGATTTAACCAATCATAGTGCACGCATTTCCTTGAGCATTTAACAATTTATTATAATCACGTCATAAAATGAAACGCTCTTATGAGCCATCTTGTGACTACAAAATGCTCTAAATGAAAGATCACATCACCGACAATTTAAAGACTGATCGAGGTACCCAAAGTCAAAGAGCAGTGTACTGAACAACAGCAATTGTCATTCATGTCATAAACAACTACAATAATTATGTATTTAGTATTATGTTGTAAGTTAAAATTATTTTACATGTAGGTTGAGATTATTCCAAACTAGGTTAATTTTTATTTTCCTTAATCTCAGACAAAGGAAAATAAAAAAATTATAAATAAACCTAGTTTAAAATAATTTCAACCTAAAATAATTTTAACCTACAACAACTACATAGTGTAAATAATATTTATATTCTGAGAAGTATAATTTTTGTTGTATTTTTTTTTTACCCTAATTTAGACTATCTGCAAAACCCTCCATCGTTTGGTTCAACGGTTGGAAGATGTGCCAACCGGGTTGCTAATGGAAGATTCAAACTTGATGGCAAAGAATACCAGTTGGGTATCAACAATCCGCCCAATCACCTCCATGGGGGTTTCATAGGTTATAGTAAGGTACAGTTATTAGCTGTTCATGCTTTGTTCTACAGGTACTCAATTATTGAATGGAAGCCTTTGTACATGCCCATTTGTCTTTAGTTTGTAATGTTTTTTATTGTTGCTTCATACAGTTTTGGCATACGGACTTGTGTTAACTTTATAATTTATAACCACTGCTCGGTTTATGTTGTATAGCTTAGTTGGCTATACAACATGACTGAGTCTGTATAGAGTGTGGTCACAGGTTCTACAGTTTAAAACACACGTTCTTGAAAACAAAAATGTTCGAAATTCCAAATCACTCATGGCCACTCTGAAGCTCTTTAGAACCTCTAATTTCATTGGACCTGGGTATCACGCAGCTCTGTTGTTTTCAGGGCTAGGGCCCATGGTTATGTTGTTTGTTCTATTCTTTGCCAAGCCAATCAGAGAAGACCTTGTAGTCGCTGCAAACCACCCCTTCAAAATGAATAATTTATAATTATTTGATCTGGATTTCCAAAGAGCCACATGTTTGTCAGTTAAATTAGGAAGTCCTCTCTTCATTTTAGAAAAGTCCTGTAATGTAATCAACCCTTTCACTCTCCAAGTCAATTTTTGAGATACTGTACATGTCTAATGTACAGTGTATGTAAAATATTAATAAATAAATGTAACTGTGATAATTATTATTACCATAATAAAGACTTTATTAATGTGTCCCGAACATAATCATACAATGCACATGTAGTGGAGGGGTCAGAGATCCTCTACTAATTGGAGACATTTGTCTCTGTGATCAAATTTTTGATTTTCATATTTTTACATTTTTGTGTACGATTAGACTTTCTTACCCATCTTGCCAAATTTCAATTCATTATGAACATCAGAAGTCATTTTATGTTAACATGTATTTCCGAGAATTTACAGCCGCCATTAATCAACCTTGTTCCAAGGCTTGGTTGCGAATGGGAGAAAGTGACGTCAAAGACTGAAACATACCTCACGGGTTGAAATTATCAATAAGTATTGAAAATCACGCAAAAAGCAACAAAAACTTTGGACTTGTTCTTCGTGCAATTTTCTATGCTGATTGTTATTATAATTTTAACTACATGTTGTTCTAACTTTTGAATCTGTTGACAAAATCCTATGGTGTGACCATTCAACCGAGACCTCTTCAGCAGTACTTTTTCATGTTACCATTTGTTTTTCAATATTTTATAATAAATTAAATTTGGTATTTATCTTGAATTTTGATTTTTTGGCACTCTTGCCGATATATGGCTTATTACTCAGTTCTGTTTGTTCATATTTTAGCATAATTGGAAAGGTAAGGTAAAGCGTGATGACAAAGTCAAGTTTACCTACATAAGCCCTGATGGGGATGAAGAATATCCTGGAGAATTGACTGCACGTGTCACTTATTCACTTAACAATAACAATGAGGTGAAGATCTGTTACAAGGCTACGACCAAAGCCCCAACCATTATCAACTTCACCAATCATGCCTACTTCAATTTGGCTGGTCAGGTAATACTGAAAAGCAATTTTTTGTAGTTTTTATAAGGACTGATCTATTTTGTTTTTATTAGTGTCTTTGAAAGGTTATAGGCATTTACTGGTGGGATTGCGACCCATGATTTTATTTTTCATTTATTATTTTATTTCTTTATTTTTATAACTACATGTAGAATGCGGCTTTTTGAAGACCTGTTCCTACATGACAAGTCCATCAAAAGGGTTCATACACTATTTCCGAATTGATCAGTCTGGCCAACCAGTTCTGACAAATAATGGCATAATATTTGAAGGGTTGCCTGGAAAAAAGCCCTAAGTGACTTCTGATCAACTGCTAGATTCTCCTTCCAAATTGCCTTGTGTTCCCTTGTAAAACATAGGGAGAATTTGATGTTACATCAAAAGTCACTTAGGGTTTTGTTCCATGCACCCCTTCATTTATGAATCGAGTGGTGTGACCCCAGGGGGGGGGGGGGGGGTGTACTCTCTATGATGGGCTATACAGGGATGCCCTGCCCAAAAGGGGTACCTTTTTTAGGCTGGAAGTATATAAAAGGGTAGGGATTTCATGAGTTGAAGTATAGAAAAGTGTAGGGAAAACTGCCATTTAGGTATATTATAAAAGGGTAGTTTAGTTTCAAGGGTATAGTAAACAGATGCAGTGTTTCTTCTGTGGGTATATGAAAGTGGTACCATTTTCAATGGAAGGTACATAAAAGGGTTACCTTTTCTGTCAAAAACAGTTAAAGGGTCAGGGTTTGGACCTTGGGGTGGAGCATCTCTGAACAAAACTTTGTTGAGTTCTGACAAATGGTAAGCATCCTTAGTTATTAATTATCTAAAATGATATCACACTAATATTAACATGTTTAATTTTGAATGCAGGTGGAACATGATGTTTTGGATCATGTAGCTCAAATAAATGCACCTACTTATTTACCCACAAATGAAGTGCAGATTCCAACAGGTATTTAATTAAAAGAGTCAGTAAAGGTTGTTTTATTTTATAATAATATTGATAGCCAGGGTTTAAAGCAAACTATCATGTGACTGTGCTGACTTGATTAGCTTTGAAATCCAAATTTCACCAAATCAACTCTGTTTTAAAGGGGAAATATTCTGCAATTATGAAATTTTGGCTTCTTAATTTCCATGTTGTATCGCCAAATGCCACCAAATATACACTACATTGGATAAAAAGATTCTGTAGAGCAAAACAAAAGCAGTACATGTAGTTTGAAGATAAAGTTCTGGTGGAATTTTGAGTTTTTTTTAGTGATTATAATTATTTTTATCGTTTAGTTCATATTCTTTGCATTGATCACTTTTGGCAATATTTTCTTCCTGTTTTAAGAGAATAAAGCAAGCTTAAAGCAAGCTCCGGGACAATGTACCTTTAATTTTGGCATTTTAAAGAGTGATTACATGTAATTATCTTGTTAGGACTTACAACAACAAAACTTTATCGAACAAGAGGCTACCCGTAGCCTATACTTGTACCGGTAATGTATGTTACTCACGGGGAACACTTACGTAACATAACAACAGGCAAATAAAACCAAAATTAGTTTCGCTTCTGATCTGCTTGTATGCGCTGCATATTGTCATACCCAGAACTAGTGTGATGCACAAATAAGAGACGAAAACAAAAAGAATAAAAAGAAAAACGGAGGGCAAACTTTACCTTGTTACCATATTTGTCACAAGTAAACAGCAACAAACAATAAAACCCAAATTTGTTTCGCTTCAGGCTTGCAAAATGACGCCGATTACACCAAATCCCAAGTACCGCAGGCCGCACCAATACTTGACTTGTTGCCATACCGGCACGAGTAAAAAGATATCATTACAGTGTACTATATACCCGTCACCCACAATAACAAAAAAAAAAAATGAAAGGCAAACAACTGAAAGAAGTGAAATTAATTTGAGAACACAATTAAAAGTTTTCACTTGAAAAGAGCAAGTGCTGTGCCGAGAGTGAGCTAGATGAATGCTCATCAATGCTAGTATAGCTCTGACCTGAAGGTTGCAGTGTACAACGTACAGTCACAGGTGTGGTCTATTTGTTCAATTTTTTTCTTGAGAGGTCAGTCAAGCGACAAGCTCATGAAGTCTCTCAACTTCAAACTCGAAGGACTTGTCTCAAAATTAAGTTAATAAGTAAACACGTCATATTTGCTCTCGTGTTGGTGCTATTCACACTCTGAAAATGCACAGTTGAATAATATTAAAGCACTTACACTGTACCACTCAGCACAGTACAGGAGAGTCCTGCTCAATTATTATAAATATTTTTAGCTTTCAATTAAATTCCAAACCCAAAATTATTAAACAAAAGGTAATTAACTATTCAACATACCGCTACATTATTACATGTAGCTTAATTGTTAACCAAGCAAGTAAAATAATAGTAAAGTATAGCTTTTTTTTCTAATGTGTGGTATCTTTAGGTGAAAAGTGTTCAGTTTCAAGCCCAAATAGTGCATTTGATTTCTTGAAGCCAAAGCCAATAGGACAAGATATAGACAAGATCGGCGGCTATGATCACAATTACTGTTTGCCACAGAGCAAGGAACCATGTGCAGAGTAAGCATACTGTTAATATACTGTGAACATCCTCTGAGGTAAACACCCTTGCCCGGGGCCATGCCCAGCAGATTATAGACTGAGCCTTATAGGCAACTGCTGTAACCAGACACTAAAAGCTACAATGTCAATCATAAGTGACTGATTTTTAAAGATTGTAAATTCTTATTATCTAATTAGTTAGATCCTGGAATACTGTACTAATTAGCTATAGTTAGATTCTCAGATGATCTGATGTAGCTTTTTATACACTCATTCCCTTCTCCTGACCACTTAATGGAGGTGACTGGTTAATATATTGAGGTCAGTTTTACCATTGATAATAAAGGAGAGAATTTTCTGGGACTTAATTTCAATTGACCATCCTTGTTATAATGGAGGGTGACTGCTTAATATGGGTTAGACTGTATACATTGCTGCTTTTTTTACATTCCAGAGTGTACCATCCCACTAATGGGCGTGTCGTTACGATGTTTACTGATCAGCCTGGGGTGCAGTTTTACACTGGCAATGGCCTGGATGGCACACCAGGGAAGGGAGGGGTGTGTTACCCAAAGTATGGGGCTTTCTGCTTGGAGGGTCAGAATTACCCTGATGCTATTAACCAGGTAAGTACAATGTCACTTAACCCTTTTAATCCCAGAGTCAATTATGGAGACATGTAATGTAATTCTAATAATCCTATAGCTTGTTCATTCAAAATTTAATGAAACCTCTTTGGCAGCACTTTCACATGATGCTGTTTTGATTTTTGGCACTCTTGGAAGTTAAGGCAATTAAATTTTAACTACGGGGCTTTCTACTTGGAGCGGCAGATTGATCTTGTTGCTATTAATCAGGTTAGTTCAATGTCAATTAAATTTTATTTATATTTTATTATCTTTGCCAGATAATAAACTAATATAATTAGAAATACATGTAAACTACATGTAACAAATGGGTTACTGCTCTTGTCAATAACATGCAAACTCTAAAGTTTAAACAAGTACTCAGCCAACAAATTCCATTTTTCCTTTGATTCAGATGCGGAACTTCACAAGTGAGCTGAATCAAGTGCATAAATTATCAAAATGTATTCTGCTGCGACCTCTGCTATCAAATCTGCAATTTTGTCCCTATTGAGTTAATTTCGGCTGAATTAAGTTTGGCATCTGTATCAATTCAGCTGGGATTTTTTAATTTGGTTCAGCTCATGTGAAATACAGTATCTGAATTGGGCCTATTTTTTAGTTCTCCTGTTTATTTTATTTTTACCAACAGCCCAATTTCCCAAGTCCAATTCTCCGCCCTGGGGAAGTCTACAAACAGAAAATAGTCTACAAATTTGGAGTTAAGCAGTAAAGCACAAGTTGTGTGAAAACCATGCAGATCGAGGGATGGAATAGAGATGGTGAATTTAAGGGGAGGGTAAATTTGGTGAATGGTTCAGAGTTAAAAAATAATATATAAAAAATTAATGTGTTTATTGTAATGTAGGTTAGCATTTATTTATACATTGTAACTTAGTTTAGGTAGTCACTTATTAAATTTTGAGAAAAAAAACCAGCAATGTGTACTAGTAGGAGGACACTTGAAGGGAGGGATAGATAAGAGGGCCCAACAGGAAAATGGGACACCTTATTGAGACTTATATAACGGAGTAACTTGTTAGCTTTCAGTTACAGTTAGGGGTAGCAGTTTATATAGTTAAATTTAGGAATCCGAGAAGCTAGGTGGTACAGTGGTGCGGTAGGCTATGTAAGCCTAAGCCTAGCTGAGGTCACAGGTTCAATCCTGAGTGGGGATTTTAGATTTTCTTTTTTACACTTAAAAATTTATTAAAACAAGTGTCGACATTACGTTATATAAGTCTCAATAAGGAGTCTTGGGCCCTCTCATCTATCCCTTCAAGTGCTTTCCGTACTAGTAGTCTTGAAGTTTCGATTTGGGGAATTGTTTAATGCAATTCACTTAACATAATTATATAATTATTTTTGGAGGGGAGTAATTTATTATTGCAGAAATAGACTTTGATGAGCATCATAGCTTTTTCATGTCAAATTATTTGTTGTGACAGAGCACTTTATACTAGCACAGTGCCCATGTCCATACTGATTGGCATTGGAAGTATTTTAATAATTGGTGGGATAATGAATCAAGGTACCAAGTACTTATAAAGTATGAAAAACACATAATTTTATGAAATTTCATGGAGGTGTCTAAAGCTATAACTGCTGTAGTGTGAAACCACAATAAACAGTTTGCTAACATAGCGTGATTGTGATGTCATGTGTTTATCCGAGCTGGGGAGGGGAACAAATAAACAAATAAATTTACTTTGTTTAAAAAGGGTGACACTTACATGTAACAGTCTTGCAACTGACAAACCTACGGCCCTTGGATTCCAAGTTTGGAAATAATAATTATTGGTTGTTGAGGAGTGAGGAAAAACCAGAGAATCCGAAGAAAAAACCCTCGAAGCAAGGATGAGAACCAACAACAAACTCAACCCACATACACTGTATTACACCAACCTGGGCTGCATTGGTGGGACTGGGAGGTAAGTGTTCTGCTGCTACAAGATCTCTGCCTCCCAAGAGAAGAGCGGGAAAGGGATAATATTTGGCTTTGTATTATGACAGGCCAGGGTTCTCTAAAAGCACTAGCATGACTAATTATTACTGTCTCATGAATATTTCTTTTCTTTATCTGAAAAGGATCAAAACAGGAGACGTGTATAATGCATGTAACCTATGGAAGCCCCGATACACAGCAAAATTAATTTAAGTCCAGTCATCACGCTGGCTACTTATTATTTGGGATAATAAAAGACAAAATTACAAAACTGGGGAATTAAAAATTCTATTGCCATGAAAAAATCCTCTCCAGGGTAACTGGGCTCACCACAATTTGAATTTGCAAAATGTCTTAAGGAATGAAGAGGGGTGTCAGTTGTTTGAAATGCCATGCAAAATGGTGGTGTAACTGTTGCAGGTTAGATCAGTATTCAATATAGGTTAAATGTGTGTCCAGAACTCAATCTACCATATGTATGCTAACCCTTACTCCTAGCACAAAGGTACATGTAGCCACTGTTAGCTTTGTGCTTGGGTTAGCTTTGTATTATAGTTGTGTTATACATGTAGTTGTGTTGTGTTAGCTTTGTATTAGCTTTGTATTATAGTGAGCTTTGTGCTGGGGGGTGTAGCTATAAGCAAGATGGAGTTGGCTACTGCATGGATTTGCACTTGTCTCTTTATATTCTTCTCTCCCAATGATTTGCATGCCAGCAAGATGCCTTGGGAGTGACCAGCTTGCTCACAGGATACCCAAGAATGCCAACCCTTTCAATCCTACATGTAGGGTCAAACCTTGATAGTCATTAGGGTAACCACTCATGAAAGCTTCGATGTGGTGCTGTTTAGTATGCAATACAAGGTTTTCTAACTTTTAATTCAGTGGATGCAGTTCTAATGTGTGAACACACAAATGAAAGTGTTTGCTTTAATATGATGATGTACATGTACAAGGTGGTCCTAACTTCTGAATCTGTGGATGTTTGCATGGAATCATTCAATTGAAAGCTATATTGAGCAGTACTTTCTTGCTGCATTGTTTATTATGCTTTACAAGATGGTTGTAACTTTTGATTGTGTGGATAAAATCCTACAGTGTGACCATTGAAGTGAAAGCAACAGTTTTTTTGTACCAAGCACTATTTTCCTAAATATGCTACTGTTTCTTAAACAGTTATAGAAAAATTGGATGCTTTTATTTGTAAAACGGTATACTATTCCTGGGAAAAATGAGGATGCTTATTTTTTTATTTTCCTCTGTTCTTTTACTGGCTATGCTACTCACTATCTATTCTGTTGTAGCAAGTGAGTAGCCTATAACGGCGACCACTTCTTCATGTTTCGCAGTGTCTGTGAAGAGTATTGTTACGTTTAAACGTCTAGTAGATTCATACTAAAGCATTTACAATAGATTGTTCCCTCATCAACTATCACACGATAGAAATCTCGAGCTCATAATCTTATTGTTAAATAGATGGTGGGTGACGTAGCCAATCGGATTGCAGCTTTGTGATAAAATTACGAGCAATAAGAAACACGAGTGTTTGTGGTGATTGACAAGATAATTATTAAGCTTTCATGAATTGTTTGTAATGTACAATGGATACGGATATTTTGACTCGAATCAAATTTGGTAACAACGATGTTTGACTAAAATGTTGCTGTGCCTTTAATATTACTAGAGTGGTTCACTTTTCCTTCTTCTCCACCTTGCTGCCTCCTTCCTTTTTGTGTTTAACAAAAGGCACTTCTCTTCCAACTTTAGCAAAAGATGAATTTATAATTTTGATTTCATGATCTTTGTAAAAGGACCTGCCTTGAGCTTTTAGCATCTTCTCTATTTCATCAAATAATAATGGAGCCTGGTAGCTGCACTTCGAGAACACCCATACCAATTCTGGTATAAAATCAGGTTTGTTTTCAGGTATGTTCCTTTGCAAAACCTCTTCTTCGAATTTCTTGAACAGCTTTTGAGTGCCAACTGAAGCCTGTGCAAATCCGCGTGCAATCATGCAGAGCTCGCTGTCAGAGAACTTGCTCATGTTGCTCAAAACTACTTTCTCCACACTGCTATAGAAATCAGCACTAGGCACTGATGACTTTCCAAATGCCCAGGCTAACTGGCTCAATTGTTCAGCTTTGAACAAACTTAGATCTCTGGTCAGGATTTCCTCTTGGCAAGCTTTGAAGAGATCGGCACTGAAATTCCCAGACTTTGCAAATGACCACAGAAGAAGTGACAGCTCATGATTCCTGAATTGTGAGATGTCTCGGAGATTGATCTCTTCCTCCACAAAATCAAAGATGGCATCCATCTTTGGGCACTTTTTGGCAAATGACCACACTAACATCGCAAGCTCTCCAGAATCAAAATCATGAATGCCTCGAGCTAGCACTTCTTCACCTAACCTGTTAAACAAATCAAAGTTATCTTTCTGAGCTGTCCCTGCTTTTGCTAGAGACCACAAAATCATTTTAATACCATGATCAGTTTGGTCCTCCATTGCTCGTTCCTGAATCTCACATTCGATAATTTCAAACAGATTATCACACTGCATATCTTTCTCAGTGAATGACCACAAAAACTGTGCCAGTTGCCGGCTGCTGAATTTTTTTACATCCCTTTGTAATATTTCTTCTTGGAATTTCTCAAAGAACTCTTTGCTCCCATTTCCAGTTTTGATGAAGGACCACAAAGTTCCAGAAAGTCCTCGATTTTCAAAATCCTTCAAGCTGAGCTTCCCTTCCAGAATTCTTTGCTCGACTCGAGTGAAGAACTGGGATTTTTTCAAATCAAGTGACGCAAAGCCATTTAGCAGTTGACAAACTGCTGGGGCCATGAAGGAGTTCACATCTCGTTTCAAGATTTCATTTTCGCATTCAGTAATAAACCAGACAACATTCTCCCTTAACTTGCCCAAGGCCCACACAATGCTGGCCAGGTCACGAGGTTTGCACTTTTCAAAATCAGCTGCTATGCTGTTGAGCAAATCAAGGAAAACATGCTGTTGCTCTTTCAACACCTTCTTTGTAGAAGTGAAATTCTTCTTTGGTGCACTTATAGCAAGTCTGGCTAAGCGATGCAAAATTGTTATTCTATTCACCTGAGTCATACCTGGTGAATTCTTGAAATGCTCATACAGGTAAAAATGGCCATCAGCATTCTTTACAGCTGCAATATCCTTTGCCAGGTCCATGGGTGTCACAGAGTTGAAAGCACAAGGGATTATTGGTGTTGCCAATCTTGTGTTCTTGTTCCCAATTCCTTTCAGCTGTACTGTTTTATACCATGGAATGATGTTCCTGGTGAAACACCTTCTTTGCATAAATGGGGAATACCTGGCTGATTGCTTAAATAGGCTTGAATGAACGCCATGTGATCTTGGGAGAACATATTGTGCAACTGCACCAAAGGCTCTCACCTTGAACATAGTTGGTTTATTCAGGGTAACCCAGTGTTAATTGCTTGGAGCCTGTCAAATTAAAATATAAGAAAAAAGTGCAACATTTTAAAAAATACAAATTCTCAATGGCTTGAAGACAATTTATTTTCACTTAAGGAACAGATCCACTGACATACATATGCATGAAAGTTGACCTTTAGTGCATAACCGAGGACAAAACTGAAATGTCTCCCAAAGCTATTTAGGTGCTAGTATTATAATTACCTACAAGACCCAAGACTCGAGAAATAAATCGAGAGTTCAAAGGATTGAGAGTTAAAGGGACACTGTCACGGAGTCGCATGTGCAGCCCAGGCTCACTTCTGGTGTACTTGGAAACATTTGGCTGACATTATGGATCTTGGAATCGGTGGCAGAAAATGCTCATTTTCAACGTCATATGTGATTGTTTAAAAAAAAAAAAAAAACAGACATCTTTTATGGTAGGAGGGAAAGAATTCTTTAACTGTGACTGAAAAAATTGCCGATTGGATGGATTTTTGGGATGCAAATCGCCTCCGAGTGGAAGTCAATCTCAAACTGAGTGTTTTGCCTTGACTCCCGTGACCTCTTATGGAGGGAAAACATTGGTGACAAATAAAACCCCAAAGGACAAAGGAATATGCCAGAAGCGAGTTTTATAGTGTTGCTTCATTGATTTAATGTCTAAATTTCGTTTTATTTTCCGTTCGAAATCTTTTATTTTTTCCCCATACAACATCTTATAAAGCGCTCAAATTTCCAACGGCCGCCGTGTAATACCGCTTTCATCAAAGGGTCATGTTCCGACTCACACACTGCTAATAACTGTAATTTAAAATCCTTTGCTTTCTCGTGACGTGAACAATATTCCAGCGACAACAAGTGCACCGTGAAGACAGAATCAGAGCAAGTTTTGTAGCCTGCGATGAATTTCGCTTCATGCCATGACTTAGAAATTGTATCCTCAAAATGAACACGTTTATGGGATTTCAACCACTCTTTCATTGCTCTTTTCGGCGTACCAAATATCCGTTTCCATCCCGAGTTTCTTCATTTTCCACCGTGACCGCCGCCACTAGTTGACGCCACTTTAAAATTGACGGTTCAACTTGAAAAATTTAGGCTAAACTTTTCAAGTTTCGATTAAAAAAACTGGCGCATGCGCCCTCATGACAGTGTCCCTTTAATTTTGTAATGCAAAAAATATTTTCGATGACTAGCTAGGTTAGTTGACTGTAGAAGTAGGCTAGGGTTCCATAGGTCACAGCAAACAGTACAATTTCCAGCTGGACAGAGGCATGCATTCGCTGCTTTTAAGGATGCGAGCCTACGGGCTACTGGTTTTGAGAAGGCTGCTGTATGATAAAAAATATGTTCGTGTTTTGATATCGACATTGACCGAAATTCTACTGTTTAATGTCGTATCTTAGTCACAATATGTCCCCTATACAACTGCTACCAAAGTTAGTACTTACTCTGACCAGCGTGATGTTCATCTGCTAAATAGCTTGACAATCGAAGTGATCTTGAGAATCATCGAAGAAGTCACGTTGTGTCGTCCGCCATCTTCTTCTCACCTCTCTCCCAGTCCTTCTCTGCATATCATTCCCACTATGCATTCCGGTGAAGCCGGTGACTGTTGTCTCCCGCGAAGGCGCGGAGTAATGGCGCGAACGTTCGAACTTGGCAATCGACGTGAGCAATGTATAATGAAATTAAATGTTCAGGTAAGATTAAAAAAGTAAGTATCTACTTCTACATAAATGTGACGATAAGCAGACTTTTGTAAGCCAAATGATAGGCTTACGTGTGGACATTCAAAATTTTTTTAGTCTCTGATGATGTGCGACAGTATGAGGTGGTTGTACACATTAAATACAAGGACAAAAACAAAAGGCTAAACAACAGACTACGCTGATACAATACCTTAAAAACAAAGGGAATACAATGTGGAATCCCTTGTGAACTCGTACATCAGGACAGAACTAGAACCTGCAGATGGTTACAGACTGTATTTAGTCTGTGGACGAAACGATTTTGAGGCTTCTGAGAATCATGGGTAATCAGGGCAAACATGCCTCCAAATACAGTGTTTGTATGGGAATCCAGTGTCAAATATTAAATTTATGAATTAAAACTTATGATATTACTCATCAAGGAAAAATGTACAAACGATGTATGGAAAACGAAAACAATAATCAATGTAAATAAATAGTTTTGTTTTATTGCATGCTTTCTAACATAGCTACATCCCTCAAATTTGGCGAGAAAAATCTTCTTACTAATATCTTGAGTTTTCAATTCATAAATAGTATAAAATTTAAATTTACTGAAATTATTTGACACTGGATTCCCACACAAACACTGTATTTGGCAGATTGCTTGCCGTGATTACCCATGATCCCCCAACAGGTGCCTATAGTCTTCTATTGATCAACGGTAGCTTACAAATTATGTATTAACCAACTGTAGCTTGTATGTATATCAACTGTAGCTTACAAACCATCTGAAAGCAATAGGTCACATGACACATCTCTGCGGTATGGCCAATACCTTACCAATACGCATGCGCACAGCCATACCACCCTGGCAGTGGCAGCCATGGACAGCTGTTTCCTCCTTGTTAGGGACTCATCAGCATGGCATAGCCGTCAGACCACTGTAGGACCGAAAAGCCATAGCTTAATATGTATATCTCTCAATAAGTTTAAGTGAATGATGTCATCCGTGTGTTGCATGGTTGAACAGAAAATCCCCCCCCAAAAAAATCATGTATTATTAAAAACTGTTCCATTTAGATTTCAGTCAACTTGTCAAGATGGAATGACATGCAGATGTCTATATACCTGACTTACATGGGCAATGGATGCAGCATTATTTGGTGCTCTCCCTGCTGAGAATGATTTAACAATGGATTGACTTTACAAAAAAGTACTGGTAAGTACATGTTAGTTAAGATAAAAAAAAAATCACTTCACCATGCATTCAGTAGCTATTTAACAATGCAATTTAGAAGCACCCTTACGTGTCTTTGTTAACTAAATGTATATGTATTAAGATATTGTAAAGATATTTAGATGTTGTAAAGAAAGATATGGTCAAGCGCTTTTGATCAATGGAAAAAGCGCTATATAAATTTGTTATTATTATTATTATTATTATTATTATTATGTTTTTTTTATTACCAGTCAGATGCACCATAAAAACTAAAATGTTAATTTGAGACGATTCATGTTACCTGAGTAGAATCGAGTAATAACATCAGTAATAATTGGTCTGGTGCTCAGATAAGATGCAATTGCAGAGTGGGATCCGATATTAAATCATACCACAGGGACTAATAATAATAATAATAAATTATAATCAGTCACACACGAGCCATAAGTCTAGGAGACCAACATGGATGGAGCTTAAACTGGTCTCTATGGCATGAAGCAAATTGGAGTATTGGTACTCTCCCTGAATGAAATGTGAGTCCATCAGAGCCTGTTATCCTCAGCATTGTCACTGGTATCCATATTTATATACCAGGGCAGGGAGAGTCAATTATGTGAGGCAAAGTCTCTTTTCTAAGGTAACAATATGACGTCAAAGACCACGCCTTGAGCCACCTATCTTTGGGTTGAAAGTCCAATGTGCTAACCTGACCACAATACTGTGTTGGGACTTATAGTTTATTCATCTCACATCTGATTGATGACAGAGTAAAGTTTCTGATTCAAGTATCATGTTACTGCACAGAAACCTAGTGTGGCAAACAAAATTAAACATGATGTATCACAGTTGTATGTGGCTGTATGCAGTCCATCAGTACTGCAAAAGCAATATATATTCGGAACCTAACTCCCACACCCCTCCCTCCTCCACATTGTCATTTATTTTTCAATAATTTAAAAATATATTAAACCAAAGGAATAATTACTCCAAAGTGTGTGAGAATTTTATTCTCAGTCTAGTATTTTTTTATCTACATTTTGTAAAGGCTTGACTTAAAAATAGGGCTTATTCAACCGAAAGTTGTTTAATGCAATATTTTTGTCTTTTAAAAAACAGTATCAATGAAGGGCAGGGTGCATAACTGCCTTATGTAGAGTTTTAGGCCGTTTATTTTTCACTCAGATTTGCCTCATTTTCTGCATGTGACCCACAAATTAATTGCAACACATGGTCACACATCGCTCAGAGATTTTTCACTGGTTTTCGCTTCATTTTCAAGAAATACCGTATGGGTGGTTTTCACGTTATGTCACGACGGCCATGTTGGTGCAGTCCTACAAAAGAATTTTAATGAACCTGAATGTCATTTGAGTCCCACAGGACTGAAGGTCACGTGATTGAAAACCATCTATACACAAACTCTGTGTTTTCTTGCGGCTTGAAACCTTAAGAGTTCAATAATTATTATCATCCAGCCATTATGTACTTGTAACTTTCCATTGCATCAATTTGTTTATACAACTCCCCCCCCACCCCCGCCCTCAATAATATTACATTTTTTTCGTGCACTAAATGGGTATTTGTTATGCGTTTTTGTTGTTGGAAATTACAGTAATCAACTTGCAAAAAAAGAACCGTTGCATGATTTTTCCAAAGATGAGCCCAGCAAGCTATGAAGTCCAATAAAGGTTTTTGTTGTGGCCAACGCTTTCAATATTTATCTTACTTAAGTCATTCTTTGTCACACTTCTTCTGCATCAGGTTTCTATCAAGCAACAGCGGCCAAATGTTTCATACAAATCTTTATCCTCAGCAACTTGGAACGCTGTTGCTCCTCGTGACGTTCCTTTTTCGACGCGGCACTAAGTCCATTCCATTCCTGACTTTCTCCAGAGGGAAAAGCGCGCGTCAGGAACTGACCAATGGCGCTCTTTATAACCAACTCTGGTGTTTGACTCATCATGCGAACGGGTTTTTGTATGTCTTCGGTTTTCGGTTTTGTTGTCACTTTTGCATACATTAGAAGAAACTCACGAATCATCTTCATCTCGGCAAAATTCTTGGCTTGATCTTTTTGCAATGAAATGCCCGTGCAAGACACGGAAGACATTGCGGATTGCTTGCGGGTGACTTTTCTGTTGGTTAAGTTTGGTACGTAACCCTTTACAGTTGCAGGGCGAATAACTCTTGTTTCGCCTGTTTGTATCCCGGGTTTTCTCCTTCTTAGGATTGGAGAGCTTAAGCTTCTTTGAGACGCAGAACTAAGACAAGACCTTGCAGACGAAACCCTTCTCGTTGGAGAAGATGATGTATTTTGTTCTTGGTGTCCCGCTAAATGAATTTTTCGCGAGCGCGGAGAAGAGGCTGCGCTGTGGACACTCATCGAAATTGCTGTCGCTTCGCTCGGCAAGCGCTGACGCTGATTTGCCAAAATCTGCCGAATGGTCGCCGATTTTATACTTAGGTTCGTATCGCTGTTTGCGGCTTCTTCAGCTACACTTTCGATGTCAGCTTCTTTTTGTTGTTCATCAGAAGTGTTTTCCACCTGTTCATTTATTGTTTCATCTCGATTAACCACATCGTATCCGGAATCGGACTTGACAAAGCGCACGCTGCTTCGACGCTTAATTATATTTTGCAACGATTCTTTCAACTGGGAATTGGTAAGACTGTTCAAAACTTCTTTTTCCTTCGATGATATGTATTCGCCTGTTGGTTTGGCGTCGCTTTTAAGGTTATTTTCCCTCGGGTTAACGTTCAAAAACACGTCATCGTCTTCGCTACAATCATAATAATGTAACAAATTATCATGATGTAACAAATCAAATTTTCTTTCTTTGCGTTGTGTTGCTGGAGAGTGAATCCCAAGACTGATACAAGACTGTTTATTCTTTCCCAAATCCGACAAATGTTCCTTGGAGTAAATTTCCGAGTCTTCCCTGATGTCGCCATCAACATGGCTCATGTGTCGACTATAAAAACTTTGTGCACTCTCAGTTTGATTATGTTTGTCTCCTTTCATGGTCGTTGAAGCTTCTTTTGTGCAATACTTTTTCTCCTCGTTTCTTTTCACGACTACCCCAGAGTATAAAGGTACGTTTGATAATCTTCCCGAAGACACCGCCGAATAACACCGCTCAGTCCCGCCATGTTTTCTTGCTGAAAGTTGCCTTTGTACGCGTCCATCGTGGTATAAGGTCTTATGTCCGTCGTTTTTCAGTTGCGTTTGCAGACTTTTTCTCATTGACCTCATATCAAAGAGTGAATCTCTCGCTTCCCCGCAAGCAACAACATCGTGTCTCCTAGCGTGATACAACGATTTCAAAATTGGCGTTTTTTTCACGTTGCTTGCTGCCATCTTTTCACTGGTTGAATTTAACCGACTTACAACATTTCCCAAAGTAACGGTTTCGTCGCTTTGTTTGTACTTTCGCGAATTCAGCAAAGCCTCCATCGGCCTGGTTATCCTTCCTTGCGAAATGATCATTTTCCAGGAAATGTGTTTGTCAAACGGTGATTTGGATAAACAAGTTATTTCTTGATAAATAAAGAAAGATGTAAAGTTATTTCTTCCAAACTAGATTTCTTGTAAACTTTTTCTGTTTAAAAGAGCGTGAGACAACTCATTAACTCGTCGATATTACGTGTTGTGATTCACTGTTTATGCTGTGTTCGGTTGCTAACTTCAGAAGGAAAACATAGCGACTGACAATTCTCGAAACTTCATTCACCAAAAATAGGTAATTCACCAGGATAAAGTGCTTCGAGGAAATTTCTCCTTTCTGAATTTGACTCACCGCAATCTATGGTACAATTTTCACGCCTTGGTAAAAATGACAAACATCAAGCGGCTTGATATGAAAATTAGCTTCGGTCTTTCTTAGAGTGTACTGCCTAATTGAAACTCATTTGCACTTTTTATTCCGACTCGGAGATTAGGCGTTAATTATTGACGAGAGACCATTGGTTGTTTTGCGAATATAATGCCTTTGTTTGGCGACAGAACAATTGGACAAAGTGTATATGCTTTGCTTCTCTTGTTTTCATCTCTCTTACTCGAAGTTTTTAATTGGGGCTCAATTCCTACCCGTTAGAAATGGAAACTAGCTCTCGAAATAAGTCAATCACACGCATAGTTATCTTTTGCAGTCAGTAAATACGAAATGGCTTGCGACAATGGAATTTTAGCACGTGGATTAACCTTTCAGCCCGTTAAACAAACATACTTCTTAAATGCTAACAAAAAACCCTTCGCTAATTAGCTGGCTTTGTTTAAAGAGTTTTTTTAAGTGCAATTGAGATGTTGTCGCGAATACATATGAATTTAAAAACCGGCATCGGAGGAACACGAGAAAGTAACTTACATGTACCATTAATCATTTCTCTCTCAAGAGCGGTATCGCATGAAAGAATTGCTCAATGAAGCTTTCATTTGAATGGTAACACCGTAGGCTTTTATCCACAGAGTCGGTAGCCTGCACAACAGGCGTTATTGGGGGCGCTCAAGCGAGTTGTGGGGCGCGAGCGCGAAGCGCGAGAAATCTCACGCTTCGCGCTCGTGTCTCGCGCTCAAAATTTAGAACTACACAACGTCATTATGTGGTTCCAAATAATATCCATACCTCCCCCACAGAATGTTGTTTCAAATTTCGATGGAGGGGGGGTGGTGGTCTTTTTTTAAAGGACAGTATGAAGCTTAATTGGAATTTCCAGAGGGGCGGGTGTGTGGGGGGTGGGGGGAGCTTCCGTGTGAGGGGTATGGATATTTTCTGGAACAACGAATAATAAGCGCCCCCCCCCCCCCGCCCCCCTCTCGCGGGCCTCATGTTTCTCTATTAATTAAAACAGCAGAACCCCGCTTACAGCTTTATACGAATACCACTGGCATCAGAGAAAGTATCCAAACGTGCTCCTTGAAGACACCTTTACACTATATAAAAACTGGGTCCGGACCCGTTAAAATAGCGGTATGCACCAAACTTTCTTGACTGCTCACTTGAGCAACAGCAATCAAGTTTACACTAAATTGTACGGGGTCTGGCCAATTTTTAAAGTGAGCGAAGCACGTGTCCAGAGAAACGTTTACACAGTGCTCTTAGCTTGAACCATAAAGATGGTCCGGGCACGTGTTTTTTTTTTCCGGTTTTGGTGCCAAAGGCGCCAATGGAAACAAAAAGCGACAAGACACAGGTCCGAACATACATGTCACGCGTCGTTTACATGTATGTATACAGGCAAACACATGTTGTCCGTAGCGCTATTTTACGGGTTCACGAGTCCGGAGCTCGTTTTCCTGCATTGCCTGTCAAGCAAGGGAAATTGTTTTCAGTGTTGCAATACAGTGTTGGGGGCTGTGGTGAAATAAGCGTGTTCTGAAGGTCAGTGGTTCGAGTCCTGGTTTGTCTGTGCTTCGAGACCTGGTCAATCTGTGGTTCAAGTCCTGATCTCTGCAACCGTGTTGTTAAGTTTCCTCAGACAAGAAACTTTGCTCTAAATTTCATCTCTTCATGAAGTGCACCGTAATGGTTTAAATCCAATAGTAAAGTTAAAAATTTTGGGTTCAAAAGAATAACTTTTGGGTGGTTGATTTAGCTCCCAATTTAACTCCATATCCTGGGTTAAAATAACTGATCGAAAATAGAGTTATTTACATGGTACTTCTTGTGAACTGAGTTACATTTTACGCCACTACATAGGAAGATAACTGCTTCTTTTTGTAGTTGAATTTCTACAAAAAATGACTGAAGAGAAACAGTTAATGTAACTCTAATCGAGTTATTTGTACTCTTCGCACTTTGTATATAATTGTGGATATCGATAAAAATAATACTTTTTGCTCTTTTACTTTCGATGGACTAGCATTTTTCCTGCAAATGTGCCATAACACCATTATCATTCAGGTTATTTTTTCCGATGTTTTGATTGGTCTAGAGACCATTACGTCACCTGCAAATATAATGTTCTACTCATGCGCACAACCGTGCAGAGTGGTTTTGCTGCGAATGTTCTGCTCATGCGCAGTTTTGTCCCACCACAGTCCTGCAATGGCAGCTTGATTGTTTCAAAATTGTCTAATCGAAAGAAAAACGAGTGATAACACAAGGAAAGCAGCCAACGTTTCTGTGAGTGTATTTCGCCAACATTTGGAAGAACAGAGAAAAGTCGACGAAAAAGAGCTTGTAACATCGCAAGTTAAACTTGCAGCCGTTCTTAGAAATTTTTACGCCGCCGAAGCTCGGACAAAGAATGGCAAAATGAATAAATAATTAAAAACCAAGCTTACTGCTTGAATGATAATACTTACAATTATTTAATTCGGTTTTCGCAAAATTATCGTGATTTGTCAGGGTCTCGCAGATGAATTACCAGATCACGATATTTTGCTCAAAGTAAGTTTCGCTAAAATACATGTAGTGTTATAGTGAAATGGTTAAAATTATCTAATGAGTGGTCCAAAATTTGCGGTCCGTTTTTCGAAATTTGCATATCAGAATGCACGTTAAGTGTGATTAAAAACTGTTCTGCTCTTCATTAGTTTCCTGCTTTGTCCAAGAACGACATTATATACGTTTGACGGCCTTCAAAAGAAAGCTTTATGCTGGCAAGTTTTGTTATACTTTCTTGTGGTGCTTTTGAAAAGTGTGACCATTCCAGTGAAACCTATTTAGCAGTACATTCCTGTGGTAATGTTTATTATACTGTACAAGGTGGTTCTAACTTTTGAGTCTGTGGATCATGAAATCCTAAAGTGTGACCATTCCAGTGAAACCTATTGAGCAGTACTTTCCTGTGGTGCTGTTTATTATGCTGCACAAGGTGGTTCTAACTTTGAGTCTGTGGATGAAATCCTACAGTGTGACCATTCAAATGAAAGCTACTCAGCAGCTAGTACTTTCCTGTGGTGCTGTTTTTTATACTGTACAAGGTGGTTCTAACTTTTGAGTCTGTGGATAAAATCCTAAAGTGTGAGCATTCCAATGGAAGCTATCGAGCAGCACTTTCCTGTGGTGCTGTTTATTATGCGGCACAAAATGGTTCTAACATTAAGCGGCCTGTATATGAATCCATTGTGTGACTATTGATATAAAACTATTGAGCAACACTTTCCTACGGCTGGCTCTTATTTTTGAGTCTGTGGTGGAAATCCTAAAGCGTGATCATGTATTGATTTATTGCTACTTAGAAGTACTTGCATGTTGTGCTGTTTGTTTTTCGATATCTAGAAAAAGAAAATTTGAAATGTTTTGTTAACTTTGAGCTTGAGCGAACTTATAAAAGCGAAAGATAAACAGCTGCCGCAAAAGATGCGTCGTTTTTGTTGATAAAGCTCGGCATGCTCTATTGACCCCACTTGAACCTTAATTAATTGTTTCCGCTTCTATCATACTTTGTTTAATTGTCGGAGCACTTTTGTTTGGTGGGATTTGTACAAACAATGGCTTAGAAATCTCGAGAGTGGTACATGCGTGTCTGACTATGCAAACACGGAGCCATGTGTTTGTTATGTTGCTCCGTGGTAACCGCAAGTAAACACGCTGTTAAGTTTAATAACGTTATGTATCACCAACGGAGTGCAGTTTGGAAGAAAGTGTCACTACTAAAGGTTGTTTTCATATTGTTTCTTTTGAGCGCTGCTCTTTTCGAGCGATAATCGTTTCACGCGTGTTTTAATCAGCTCTCGTGTTAGTTCACATTTAAAAATGGCTTCAGACATTTTGGAGTTGGTGCTCAGCTCGGGAGAATCGCGGGAGAAACGCGATCCCACTGAGTGGCTGGATTTAAAAAGCCGCGTTGAAGAGGAGAAGTTTCGTAAACTTAGTGCTGACTTAGAAAGAAGAAGAACTCGAAGATTTCATCAACATGAAGAAGAAGAGCGAAAGGTAGTCCAGGAATTAAACAACTTGCAGCGCGATAGACTTCGGTTTGAGCGCGAGAAACAACTACGCCAGCGAAATTCGTTTTCGTCCTCGCGTGAGAGACGCCAATCGATGCTTTCGGAGAAGAAATCGCTGGGTGAAGTAAGCACAAAGCTACCGATGAATGAAAAATCGTTCGGTGCTTCGGCCTCGTTGGCTTTCGATCCCACCGTCGCGAGAAGCTCCCGTCCGCAAAGAAGAGCAAGTAGGGAACAACTTAAAAACTATGGTTCCGTGAGAAAGGCTTCGAAGGATTTGAGCGACTCTAATGGTTTTCCTTACATTGAGAAGGACGATGTACAACGTTTTCACAAGTTATGTAAATCTGCTTCGAAGAGCGAGTGCCGGCGATGGGGAGCTGCTTGGTTTTACGCCAAAAAAGAGCAGGAGGTTGCTAATGATGCTAAGAAGAGATGGACCTCCCTGTTGCTGAAATCCGAAAAAGAGAAAATGCGTGTTTTAAGTGCAAAAGGAGTTGCTCTTTTGGACCTTCAGTCGGATTTGACCTCAAGAGACAATGAGATAATCAGTAGAAAAGTGTCCAGTGGGAAGGAGAATAAAAGCAGTTTTGATGGACCGAAGAATCTTTCGTCCTGTCGTGACCAAGAAAAAGGGAGCAATGGTAATTCCAGAGAAAGCGTGGAACTTTCAAAGGAAAAAAAGTTAACTTTCCACAAGGCTTTTAATAGCGGTCCTAGAGAATGTGCAGAACTTGCAAAGGATGAAAAGTTAACTTTACACCAGGCTTTTAGCCTTCCACAAAAGAAAAAAGAGAGCAGAGTTTCCAGAGAAAGTGAAGAACTTATAGAGGATGAAAAGTTGATTTTTCACATATCGTTTAGCCAAAGACATCCATCAGCGGAAGATCTTACCAAAGAGGGCGAGAAAACTGGCGAGTTGACTCCCGTGTATTGCAAAAATATCACAGCTTTGTTCAAAGAAAGAGGACAAGATAGAAAGTCGAAGCGATCCAAGATAAGCCGCATCTGCACAGGAGAAATGGAAGATTTCAAAGAAAATGCTTTACCGCGCATGCCTGTAATTCATGAACTGGATGCTGAAGAAAGCAGTTCAGCTTCGAGTGAAATATCGAAAAACTTTTCAAGGCGAAAAAGAGCTGTTTGCTTTTTACCTAACTTGACAAATAACTAAATATATTTAATTAACCATAATGCTTTTTACATCAAAGGGGTTATGTAACCAGATTGTAGCCAACAGACATTTGTAATAAAGGAAATTGAAAAATTACGGTCCAGTTTTGATAACTTGTTGCTATATTAGTACCAAAATCTGCAAAGGACCGCAAACGATAATGCTGTAAACGATACGTAGGATCTACGAAAGACCTTATCAGCCAAAAAATGAACAAACATAAACGACAAACTGCAAGGATGATCTGACTACGTAAAAAGGTAGATTTTGCGAGACACCAATGCGACAGAAACCGATAAAGCAGGGTAGCAACCGCGGAGAGCTGTTTCGCCCTCCTTGGGGCTCGTCAGCGCGGTGTAGCTTGTAACAAACTAAGAACGACTAAAATAAATAAATAAATAAAATAAATAAATAACTATATTTAGAGAGGAAAGCCACATCAGCCGTAGCTGGTTTTCATGCAGGTCCTCTTTCCAGATCGAATTGGAATTTAGAATGTTGGTTTTTGAGGAGAAGGGGAAACCGGAGTACCTGGAGAAAAACCTCTCGGAGCAAGGAGAGAACCAACAACAAACTCAACCCACATATGACGCCGGGGCCGGGAATCGAACCCAGGCCACATTGGTGGGAGGCGAGTGCTCTCACCACTGCGCCATCCCTGCTCAAGAAAGCAGTCGTAAATAGATTGCACAATGACCCGCACACAATATCAAGTTCCGTACCTTGGAACCAACTTGTCACCCGCATCACGCGTGCTATATAAAAAGAATATAACTTTACTTAACTTAAACTTTACTTTGCGTCCTTTTGTAATGGTCGATGCTATTTCTCTCTAGTTTATGCCTGGATTGGGACGAAAATAGGCTATCATTATTAGATCAAATTGGGCCCAGGTAAAGCGATTATTAGATCTAAGCTAGATTCACGGTTAGGTAAGATTTAGGGTTAGGGTGACCCGTTATTGATATATATTAAGAAAAGCACCTTTTATAATTAAATTTTTCTTGAGTTTGCCGGATCAACCCAGTGGTCTAGTGGTAAAAGAGAGATGTTAGCATGCAGAGGTTCCGGGTTCGATTCCAGGTAATTATATCCCATTTTTCTTTTTCTGATAGAAAAAATAATTCTAAAATTGGTGAAAATTTTTTAAGTGTCGCTAATATGGCCGTCGACTGTTTACGAAAGGGAAATGCGCAACGGCGACGGCATCGAGAGTTCATAAAGTTTATTGTAAAAAAAAAAATTGGGCGACGAGGTGTCAGACCGCCTATAGTCCACAGCAGGTCAAGGAATCAGAGAATTGACTCTGTGTAAATTATAGTGCTAAGGTAAACCCATAAATTTCCCTGTACTGAGCGTTAGCCCTAGTAAGGAAATGAGGGACCACACGAGGGAAAGAAAAAAATCTTTGACTTCGGTGGGATTCGAACCCACGACCTTCGGATTAGATCTTCCGTCGCTCTACAGCTTGAGCCACGGGGCCTTACGGGAGCAGATCGTGGGTAATAAGGTGGTAATTCGTGGCAATGAGAATGTGAAGGGTACAAATAAATGTTGAGCCACGTAGCACTGGTGATACAAACAAGGAATCAGAGAATTAACTCTGTGTGTAAATTATAGTGCTCGGGTAAACCCATAAATTTCCCTGTACTGAGCGTTAGCCCCTGAGTAAGGAAATGAGGGACCACACGAGGGAAAGAAAAAAATCTTTGACCTCGGTCAGGTGGGATTTGAACCCACGACCTCCGGGTTAGATCTTCCGTCGCTCTACAGCTTGAGCCACGAGGCCGTACGGGAGCAGATCGTGGGTAATAAGGTGGTAATTCGTGGCAATGAGAATGTGAAGGGTACAAATAGATGTTGATCCACGTAGCACTGGTGACACAAACAAGGAATCAGAGAATTAACACTGTGTGTAAATTAGGGACCGTTCATTTTTTATGAGGTAGGGGGGCTGGTGGGATTTGAAGGAGTATTATTTGGAAATTGAAAGACCCCCCCCCCTCAGCTTTCCAGTTTTTTCGAATGACTCCCCCCCCCCCTCATAAGGGTAACTTTTTTGGATAAAGAGTAAAATTCGAATTTCTCCTCGCTTATTAACATGTTGGGAAGTTAACCAAAACCAACAATAAATACAATCATTTACAAATAATTCTCTGAACAGAAGTGGGAGAAGTAAGGAGCATTGATGTTTCGATCAGAGATTTTTTCACTAAAAGTGTGCGCGTACGAGGACCTTTCAAATACATTATTTTGTTGGATAAGAACATTTTGTATTTAAGAACGTCGAGGTTGAGGCTGATTTGCTAAGGGCTTTTTTTCGCGCTTTAGAAAGAATCGCTTAATATTTTGTACGCTCGTGGTGGCGATAAAGTACGAAACATTGTTGCGGAAACATTGTTGCGGAGGCAAATGTTTCCCAGTTTAGCCTCGCGGAAAACATATTTTGCGGAAACAAAGTTTGCTGCTCGAAAACAAGAAAATGTTTTTGCCTCAGGACAAAAACATTTTTGCTTCCCGGACATAAATTTTGCTTCCGAAACATATGTTTCCCAGTTTAGCCACCATGAAAGCAATGTTATCTAGTTTCCAGTGCTGCTCATTAAAAATGTTTCCTAGCAACGGCGAGCGGACAGGCGAGCGTACAGATCTTTCAGTGTGGCTTCGCCCACTCTATGGAACGCTCTTCCTGCTAGCCTCCGCAACATCAAATGCATTTCGACTTTTAATTCACATCTTAAAACTTATTTTTTTTAAATTAGCTTTTAATATTTCTTAGATATATATGATGTATTGTAATTATTATTTTTGAATTTTATTATATATATTTAATACTTAAATAGATTAGTTTACTTATTGTTGTAAGGCGCTTTTGATCATTATATGTTAAAAAGCGTACTATAAATTAATAAATTATTATTATTAGCAGAGCCAGAAGCAGGTCATAGAAAAGGGAAAGGTCTCGTCTCCATTGTACCGTGGTTCTGTATTTTTGCAATCATATGATTAACGGTTCTGGCCCCGGTTGTTCAAAGGGTGGATAGCGCTATCCACCGGATAAATCACTATCCAGTGGATAGGTATTAGCAAAACCAATTGTGTTATCCACTGGATATATTGATTTATCCGATGGATAGCGCTATCCACCTTTTGAACAATCGGGGCCTGTTGGGCTGTGGTTATGTGTTGTCCTGTTTCCGTGGGGCTTTGGCTGGAGTCTCGGGGTCCTATAATTTGCATTCAGTCCCAAACACTGCAAACAAACGTGTATTGTGTGTAGCCCTGGGGACGAACTTCTCCAGACTTCTTCGGAAGTCAGTTTATTATTATGCGCATGCGTGACCCTTTCCGAAAACATGTTTCCTCGTTTAGCCACCGGGACGGCAAAACATTTGTTTGCTTCCCGCTAATTTAACCACCCCAGAAACATTACAGGAAACAATGTTTCCTAGTTTAGCCAGGCCTTAATATGTTGCTGGCTTTAGAAACCTCCCCGTGAATCCGTGGCGCTGGCCAAATGATCGGGGACGAGATTGAGGGTGCTTCATGCGACTCCTCGGTAAATGGGCATGTTTTACTCCAAGCGGTATTTTGTGCTAGAGCGGCGTTTGCTAGAGAAAAAAATTGTTCATACAGAATCAACAACAGCAAAAAAGTTTCCGTGATAAAAAATACTCCAATTCTATAGAGTATATTTATGCTAAATATACTGTGTATTGAACAATAGTATATTTGAATAATTTAGCTTGAACCATTATAAATAAAGGTAGGTTATATGTTACAACTTTTGTTAAGGACACCCACTATTTTGTTTATGAAGAATTAATTTATGCCACTCATTAAATCATATTTCCTTTTGTTATTAATTTGCAATCACGCAAAATGTTTCTATTTTCAGAAAGATTTGAAGTGCTTGACTCAAATTTATTTTATTCAGGCGTGGGCTTGTTGTTATATAGTTAAAAGAAAAAGTTAAAAGCTTTACTTCTAAAGAAAAACAAACATTCAAAATCTTCTCGAATTACTGCGCGCATTTATTATCATTGAATTCTTACTATTTGAACTCTGGACGTTATAGTTTTTAAAATGAACTTCGTATTCAAGTTTCTTTGCTAGAATAAGATTGCAATCTTATTGTTTAAACAGCTTTGCTGTGCTTCGTTATCGGTGATGTGCCAAATTGGTCATTTGCTGTGGATGTTTGTCACAAGAAGCAAAGAACAATAGTAAGGCAATATTGACATCGGGGCAGCTGTTTTGAAGCTTGCTTTATAAATTGGTTTAATGCAAACTTTTTGTGTTCTCGTTTTTGTGTTCCATACCAAATATTTATGTCCGCGACGACAGAAAAAAAATGGCATTGAATTGCCGTGAGCAAGCGTGAAATGTGTTTGGTTTAAAAGCGTGCCGTTAAAAAGCGTGCCGTTAAAAAGCGTGCGATAATGGTAAAAAAGCGTGCAGTAGGTACTCATTATAAAATGAGCATAGACTAAACATAACATTGCCTTAGGCTTGTTTATCTCGCGTTTTAAAAAAGGACCAATAAGATTCGGAGTTTTTTTTAAAAATTAACATTCACAGATGGAGTCAAATTGCAACTTCGTCGAGTTCAAATTTAAGAAAACCACAAACTACGAACGACGTACATCAAATTATGCATGGAAAATGTTCGCTTTGTCAGTTTTTCACGGAAGATGCGACTCCAAATAAACTCGCGGCAGTTAATTATTTCGCGCATCTGTTCAAGTTATTTTCAATATTGAGCCTTAGAAAGGAGGTGTCTTTCATGGCCATACTAAAAACTTTGAACCACCTTGTACAGCATAATAAACAGTACCACAGGAAAGTACTGCTCAGTAGCTTTTATTTGAATGGTCACACTGTAGGATTTCATCCACAGACTCAAAAGTTAGAACCACCTTGTACAGCATAATAAACAGTACCACAGGAAAGTACTGCTCAATAGCTTTCATTTGAATGGTCACACTTCAGGATTTCCCCGATTTTCAGACTCAAAAATTTGAACCACCTTGTAAAACGTAATAAACTAACAGTAGCAGGGAAAAGTACCGTTCAATAGCTTTCATTTGAAGATGTTTTCTAAATAAAATAGAAATCTACTGATACTCGCCACTAAGGTTCGCATCAAGGTAATTTCCTGTAAACCCTAGGGATATTTTTCTCGACATATTTCCAATCACCGCAGATCAAAAATGGAACCGAGGCGATATTGTGAACTTTGCTTGGGATGCAAATAAGTTTCTTAGGAACAAAAGACACACTGACGCTGTTTTCCATTTTTCCGGCCAGTTGTAATATTTTACTTTATCATAATATTTAAATTTATACATATTTTTACCCTCTCAGGCATAAACATTTTTCGTCTCAATATCATTGCTCTATGTATCTAATAGAAATTTCTTTTTAAGTCTATTCGCGTTATAAACTGATTGAACTTTACCTCCAACCTTACAATAAAACTGACAGTCACATACCCATCATATGAAATTAAACTATTTGTATTTCCTTCGTAGTCGCTGCTAAAACTGCCCTTGACAATTACTCGGTGGGGGATGCTCTGTCCCACAGTTTTCTGCCCTTTGTAATGGTAAGTGAATTGAACGATCGGATCGATAGTAAAGTCAACCTAGAACTTAAATAGTTTAAAAGATGTTTGCTAAGATATCCCATTGGCAGTGAAATGCCGTGAAAGCTGTTTTTTTTTTTAAACTGATATTTGCTTTGGCGAAAGATAATCAATCATGGAATAAGTATTTAAAGCATTAATAAGGGCACCTGGAAACTTATTTTAAATATATCTCAACATCTCCTGAACTCGTCTAAGCTAGCCAAGACGAGTTCAGGAGATATATTTAAAATGGTATATGCAATATCGAGGGCCGAATGACTTATTTTTGTATTTCTTGGTGGCGAAGATTTATCTGTGTTAATCTTTCTGTCGATTCTTCTTTTTTTTTTTTGCCTAATTGCGCATAAAAAATATATTTGTGTATCCATAAGCTTCACTTTGTCTTTCGTCTGTTTTCTTATCTTTGCCCTGAATTAATTTATTTAGCTTTTACGCCACAGAAAATCTGACCTGTGATTGGGCTTAATTTTCGCTTCGCTTCGCTTGGTCAACCGTTGCCGTGTACAGTACTTTTTAAAGAAATATATGCTTGTGTCCTACTTCCAGCATCAAATGTTATCAATCTATAACGACAGTCGTGACAAAGAGTCCAAACTCGTGCTCACATTTTACTGTCAACCCTCTTGAGCTCAATTGACTCTCCTTTTCTCTAATCGTGTCTTGAATCTGCTGGAATTTTCATGAACAATAAGTTGAAGTCGGTCTTGTTCTTGTTTTACCGCCAAATTTTTGTACACTGTCATTTACTGTGATTTGGGATCCTCAAGTTTGGATTTTTGTCATCTCTCGTCGACTCTGGAACCCTCCGGCCAAGTTTAAATTTACATAATAAATATCCTAGCAAAACTGCATTTCAGCCTGTTGCTTTCGTTTCATCACCAACTCTGATTACTGTCATTGACTTTCGTGCCTTATCGTCCGTTTGAAATCTCGTCAACATGTCGTTGACTCTTCTTTTTTTTATGATCTCTATTGGCGTCAATTAATGTACGAAGGATATGCCTCTTCGACGTTCATTTCATCTTCGTCGCTTTCATATCCAAAACTGTGATTGTTCATATATCTCGATGTATTTCCTTGATTCATCAACTTCTCAGCATGTTCTAACGGCGTAGGATTCGACGGTCTGTCCAAAACAAACTCGTCCGCTGAATAGCTGTGATATTCCTCGACGCTTTTTGGTCGAGCGAGCGATTCACTGCTTTTACTTCGAACCTGAGTGTTTCTCCCGTATGACGCGCGAGGTCTCTCGCGTTCTCGAGGCCGCGCGATTTTCGGCGTGCTATAAATTTCGGGAATTTTGGGTTTTCCTAGTAACGCAGTCTCTTCAATTCCTCTCAGTTCCTTTGCTTTTAAAAGTGTTGGCCTGCTGAGGACGATGTCCTCGTCCGTCTTTGACCTTCGTTGAGTCCGGTGCGATTCGAAAGTGGAAACGTGGAGTGAAGCATGATCAAGCATTTTTCCGCTCAAAGGAGGAAGTTTCTTGAGCTTGTCGCTGCTGATGTTAAGCACTGGGTTTTCAGGATTTTTAAGGAGGCGTTCTTGCTCTACAATCAGCCGCAAAACTGCGGTCGATTCTTCGTCGTTGAATTTACTTCTCGGTGGAAATCTTCGGCAATTTTCATTGGTATTTTCCATTTTTTCTCCTGCCTACTCCACCAGGCATTACCTCTCTTCGATTTCACTTCGTTCGTTGCCCTTTAAGAGAAAAATAAAAGCATTTTATCAGATTGAATACATTGGTAACATAACGCAGATGATGCGAGCGGTGTTTTGCTTCAAGTTGAATCTCAAGATGAACCTAATTTTATCTGAATCTAAGTTGTGGTTAAGAACTCACTGTGCACGCAAGACCTTTTCTTCGGTGATGCTAAACTTTGTTTTAAGCTCAACACCTTCTTTACCTGTTAACGTCATCAACTAAGCTTGATCGTTAAATAAAGGCAATTAAAACCGCCGCTTTTAATCTACCAACAATGAAGGGTTTGCAATAAAATTTGCGTAATTTTAAACCGAGGCCAGTGACGTATAATTTAGAGTGAATGTTCGCTCGAAGAAATGGCCGCTTTGTGACTTCTTTTCGAGTTGTTTTGTTCAAGTTGCCATGAAAATCGAAATTTCTTCAACCCTGTGCATCCTAGATTACGAAACGACTTTTTGTGTCGCAAGAGCAATTATTTTTCCATTTACAAAGCTTTGTTAGTCACGTTAATTGTGCGTAAAAAAAACTCACCATTTACGACAATGTGTTCACGCATTGCAATCGACACGACTTGCGTCGAATTTTCCGAATATTAGCGCCTTTCCTTTTAAAGACGCGTAGTCGCTGAACGCCAAATATTACTCATAATGGAAAAGCTTCAATGGGGAGCATTAATTGTTATGATTTATGGCTAACTCTATCGGCTTTGTGACGCGGTCCGTAGATGGTAGGTACCCCACAATGTTGTCAAAAACATTTGCCCAACAGGTGCACGTGTTGGGCTTCATTGTTTTTCTTGCTTGTTGCCAAGGAAACAAAACAGTAGCATCTTTTCTTCTTGAGTGTCGTGACTATAAACATTCACCCGCGATGCGCTTCTGTGAATTCAAAAGCGATGGAAGGCTTCTTAATAACGTGGTTGTTTCTAAAATCGTCGTGAGTTTGATAAAACTGTGAATTGATACATTATGTCATTTGTGTATGCATGATGGTCGTATGTCAACAACTTATTCAGCTACGCAAATTTGGGGCTTCTAAGTCGATTGTTTGGCGAGCAAGCATAGCCGACCATTAACTGACTTAGGCGAGAAAACATTGGAAACAGTATACCCCAAATTACCAAACAATCATGCTCGTCGTATAGGTTATCTTAAAACGCACTTGCAAATTTCGAACGCATTTTTATTTCTAAGGGAAGCTCGCTTCCTCGGGGCATTAATGTTATTTCATAGTTGGCAGTTGCTTTTAATCTTGAAAAAAAAAAAAATTAAAACTGCGCTTTTCTTATGCTTTTCTTGTGAAGTTGATTCCCTCAGCGTATTTTTTTTATTTAATGAAGTCGTCTTTTAGATACATTTCGTGAATCTGTATGATGATAAAATGTTGCCCGCAATTACAGCAAAACGAGTTTCCAAGCGATTTGTCAAAATGTAGGGAAAAAAACCCGACGCTCGATTCCGTTTAGCATTGCTATAAAACTAAAACCTTGCTTTCTTCCTCCACTGATTTTCGGATAATTTATTAAAAACCAACATTTTGTCTGTATCCTAATAAGAAGTTCTCCAAAATGTAAACTTGAAAGCTTTTGTTGATCCTCTCAACACAAAAAATTCATTCATTACACTCGTTCTTGTGCAGCTCTTTAAACGTTTGCCAGAATGTTCAGGACTGTATGTCTAAAAGTTATTTAAATCGCCGAACCTACTCAATATAGCTTAGTTTATTTCAAAGACAAAGCCTTGACGAAGGTCTTAAAACAAAACAAAACAAAACAAAACAAACTTCTTACCTTCAATAGAGCTTTGTCTAGCCTCACAATTATCTAAAGCACCAAGCTGAAAAACTCGAAACCCCCACAGTGTCTTGGTTATGCAACTACAATATACTTTTGATTACCATGTAAGAACTCGATGCTTCTCATGTTTTTGCTGTGGTTTTCGTGCAGAGCACTGAGTAGGTTTTGTTTGATCAATCGATCGTTTTCAAGTGTGTTTCCATATAACCGGAAGAAAGAAATGACGAGGTTTACAAAATTATTTCAGAAGATTAATCCGGCTGCCTTCTGGACAAATGAAATTGCGACAAAAACCGAAACTTTGTTTCGCGACACTTCCGTCAATTAATTCTGCCAGCTTTTCATTTTAAAGTTTGCCGATTAATTTAGCGCGGTGCCTTGGGAAAATTCAGGTAATGAATCTGTGTGAATACCTTGATAAAACCCACGAACTAGGTGTTTCAATAAATCGACCTAAACCACTCATACATAAAGTCTATTAAGCTCACTTTGAGGCTCGATGCATTATCGATCCCAGAGGCATTTTTTTGTTTTCCTCAATTTGCTCCAAACTCAAACATTAATTAAGAACTTACAACTGAAAGCAAATGGAAAGCAATTGAGTTCATGGCATCGCAGTTCGCAGATACGCCCCGAGGGTTTTATAACCACTGTATTAAAGAGATAAAACGAACCGTGTTCGCCGCAGGCGAAGAGATTCTTTGATAGAGTATTTCACGAGTGCCTTTTGTAATTGAACTGCAGCCAAAAGGGGCACGTTTTATTACGAGGGCATTGAAAGCCCGTGCGCAGAATAGACCAATATCACGCTAGCATGGCACAAAAATATATTTGGTTTATTGGGGAAAAGAGCCCGGCATCAAATTCAGCATATCGATATTAGTAAAACTACAAAGTTTTGTAAAGATTGCTAGAAAACTGACGATGATATGAAATTTTGAAACTGAGCATTTTTCAGTACTAAGAAATGTATGGTGGACGGGCATAGATTGCCCGTCCAGCCTCGTTTTCGTGTTTTTCCCATACATTTCTTTGTAAAAATTAGGCCAGAGTACTAAGGGTGCTTACCATTTGTCAGAACTGGCCGGCCAGACCGGTCCATTTGTCACTATAATGCATCTTTTGGAAGACTTGTTCCTACAAGCCCATCAAAAGGGTGCGTACTATTTCCAAATTGACCAGACTGGCCGACCAGTTCTGGCAAATAATGGAATAATACTTACGAATTGATCGGTCTGGCTGGCCAGTTCTGACAAATGGTAAGCGCCCTAAGTTTCAAAAGCTCATATCTTCGTCAGTATACGAGCAATCTTTACGAAACTTTACAGTTTTACTAATATTGATGTGCTGATTTTGATACTGGACTCTTTTCCCCATTAAATTAAATATATTTTCATGCCATGCTAGCGTGATATTGGTGTACATTTTGTTTATGTAAAGGAAATTCTGGATGAGGAAAACTGAGAATAGGCAGCGAAAGTGAGAGCTTGCCAGGCTCTCACTTTAATTCGTTTGAAAAGTTCGATTAGCGCGCAATCTCGAGTTCAGGCGATGATACATATGAATTGGCCGTCATATGAGAGTGACATTAACTCTCGTCGATTCGTATGAAAATTTGATCACATACAAACTTTGAACGACGCTCGCAAGTCGCAAGAACAGCAGTTTGAGCACTTGTTTCAAGAGTACTGATAAATCACTTTCTAATGCACCGGTTTCAGTTTCAATTTACGTCTACTACATGCAATTGAATTGGTCCACGTTATTTGCTTACGAAAAAAAAAATTCACAAAAACACACACGCACAAATTATAAAAAATATTCTATCAGATTTAAAGGATGTGAAATTTGGAACAACATTCCCACGTTTATCAAAAATTTTAAATCATTTGGTATTTTTAAGAAAAAAATAAAAAAAATATTATCTCGACCAACTGCACTAGTAGTTGTAATATTGGTGTAGATTTTTGTATACCCTTTAGCCGTTCACATGTTGATTATACATGAAGAAGTTAAATACTTATAAGTTAAAGGGACCCTCCATGTTAAGCCCAAAAGGGTTTGTCGAGAGTCCCTACTCTATTTTTATATCACAATGTATGTATTGATGTACCATGGCTAACAATAGAGTGAAATAAAGATTGATTGATTGATTGATTGATTGATTGATTATTTCACGTCGTCTTCGATTAACCCTCCCTTCCCAGCTCAAAATTTATATCCACCGTGCAGAATGTCTTATATTTCTTGAAATGCTGGTTCATATCAGCGAGACCACCTAAAAATAAAGGATTGTTTTTATTCTAACACCCGACTTACTCTCACTCAGTCTGCGTGATAATAAGGAAGTGGAATAACTTGTTGTTTGTCCGTCCACATTCGCTTCTGTTCATTTATCCTCGCCTTCCTTTCGTTTTCAAATAGATTCCTATCTTTTATCGAATACTTTTAATGCTGTTGTGTGAAATAAATGATTTCTTGGTTATCCTTAACATGCATATAGTTTCTAACACAGCATTAATAGAGTCAATTTTGAGCACTTTTCTATCAAATCAAGCAGGACAAAAAAGCGAGTAGTCTTCCCTTTCCCTTTTGCTTGTCTCTCAGTCGCTCCAGGCCGCTATGGTTAATCCTTGAATAGATTCCACCAGAGAATTAATAACTTTATATTTTGAGCAATTTTCCGTAAAATCAAACCGTTATTCTGGCTTTCCTATATATTCAAGGTTTGTTTTTGCTATTTTACGGATATTTCTTTAAAAAAGAAAACCTGACAGCGCAATGGGTATGAAATAGAGAAAAAAGGAAACACATTCCTGTTTACGCTAATTTCGTCGCTTTCCAACTAACCTGATTCGCTAGTAAGATTTATTCATATTTCGACTGCTACCTTATTATCACTTTTCGCGCGACTTTAATTTCGCGAATTTGGAATAGAAATATTTCGCGGGACTTAAATTTCGCGATTTTGACGAATCACCGTTTTTCAAGGTAATTAAATTTCGCGAATCAAGTAACTGGTGCTCGTTTTATAAACTTCCATTTCTGTATTTTATTTAACCATAACAGAATAGAAACGCAACAAGCAACTGGCTGAATTGTTCAACAATGTCAGCAATATACACTGAACATAGTAACATCTTTTAAAAGTACACTGATATAAGCAACCGAGGCACTATTTAACTCGATGGCGCTGCCAATAAGCTTTTAGATAAGGATTGCCTTAATGTTTTCAAATCGATCTTCAGGCAACTCCCAGGATGGCTCGCCGACTGCACCATTGGTCATTTTCCAAGGGCGATTTCTCTAATTCGCTTTTGTCTCTTGAGAGGAGGTGTTGTCAGCGTCGAAATAGTCCAGTTTCGAATTCGCTATGACCGCTGAATTCAAACACCAACGACACATTGATACAGGGTTAGACTCGACCTGATGTAAAATATTCACAAATTCAGGCGAGATGACCTGTTCAGAGCTCTGTCTATTGTTTAACTTTCAGATTTCACGCACCTTCTGCCGGTATTTGCGAATATTTTACATCAGGTTGAGTCTAACCCCGTATCAATGTGTCATTGGCCCATTTCACACTAGAAGACGGACAAATCGTCTGGACGGACAAGTCGTCCGACGATTTGTTCGTGTAATGTGAATTCTAGACGGACAACTCACCTAGTGTTGGTCATCGTAAATTCATATCTGAACAAACAAACAGACGATTTTGAAAGCAAGGGGCCTGGCACTAACTGGCTTGGTTACCATGGTTTCCCATAAACCATCACTCCCTTTACTAGTTCCATTCCCCTTAGCGAATACTGGGACCGAGATACAACCATTTGTTGGTCATTTGTTCGTCTGGTGTGAATTTAAGTCGGACTTTGGACGACTTATCCGTCTAGACGAACAAATCGTCCTCGAAAAATCGTCTTAATAGACGGCCAAATCGACGAACAAAATCAGACGACTTTTACGTCCAAAATTTTGTTCGTCCCGTTTTCTCACTAAGACGACTTGTCCGTCTGAGACGACTTGTCCGTCCAGACGATTTGTCCGTCTCTAGTGTGAAAACGGCCATTGGTGTTTGAATTCAGCGGCCATAGCGAATTCGAAACTAGACTATTGTGGATTAAAACCACCGAAGATTGCCACTTATGCAAGGGGGGCTGGAAATTCCAGTGAAATTGATTGTGGAGATCGACGGTTCTGAAAAGAATGAAGCCATGATGAAGAGGGTATAAAGCAGCTGATCACAGAGACCTATAGGGAGCCAGATTCCGATGGCAAATTTGAAGACTGAGAAAAGTGTTACAGGAACTAATTCAGCAAGATGAGCCAGATGATGAGGAATAAGGACATGCGTTGAACTGAAATTTGAGCCCTCCTACTCGTATGGGCATTGTAACACTGAACCGTAATTGCTCATACAACAGTTAACATTAAAATTTCGGTCTTTATAATACTTAACAGTATAAAAATATCTCACACATAACACTTAACAGTTAATCCCATCTAGGCTCCAAGTTCAAACAAGATATACCTTATTATCGCTTATTTTCGCGAGACTTAATTTTCGATTTAAAAAATTTCGCGAAATTAAAGTCCCGCGAAAAAAAGGTGCCGCGAAAATTAAAGACGCGAAATTTAGTGACCTTTAATAAAATCCTTTATTTAGTTTTCCGTCTGCTAGGGGTTTATCCTAGATACTAAATAAAACGTGAAAAATAAGACTAAAACTTCAGAAGTGTAATTTTTGATGAAATGTTAGAAACTTCAATTCTTGACTTGTAGAATTTGTCATTATTGCTAATTAGCATGCTTAACACGTTTGCACTGACAGCTTGCGAGACGTTTTTGCAAAGTGAAATGTCTGAGTTATATTTGTATTCAGTATGGAATAATGCCACGACATGACACTGCCGTTGCAACAGAAATATAAACCATTTAGGTTATAGAATTTTTTAAATCGAGGATGCAAATCGGAGGTCTTTTGTATCTTTGAACTGCACAGACACAATTCTGAAGAAAATTTAGCTGTATTTCGAGAATTTTTTTAAAAATGCAAATTCCTTCGCCATTTTGGTGAACCATTTTTGTACTGACCAAAATGGCGGACGCATACAAAAGTTCCGACTCTAGTATTCGAAATATTCTTTTCCCCATAACATGGTTATTAAAGATTGGTGGGCCAAGTCGTTTCACTTGGTATTCTCTAAAAGATGGTGTTGCTCTCAAAGTCAAAACAGAAAACTGTTCAGTTACGTGAATGAAAGCGATCTGTAATGAAGAAAGTTTATATTACGTTCTTCGTCTCGTCGAAAGTGAAATAAATGAGTTGCTCTTTTTGTCAAGCAGGTTGAAACGAGTTAAACCAGGAGCTTACTACCCCTGGTTAAACTTGCATTTCCCTTCTTTAATTGTTTATCTCATCACACAGGTTTATTAAAGAATTCCCCGTTGATTTTCCATACCATCTTTCCTCTTATTCATTTAACTTGGATATGTTTCAATAACATGCCTGAGAGCTTGTTTCTGGCAATTTTATAGCCTGCGAATACAGCCGCCTCTCATCGCTCCCGGCCGCTAGGGGCGTTCGCGCGAGAGAGCTCATCAGTGTGGAATTTTCCAGAGTAAATCGCAGACGCTCTCTCGCGCGAACGCCCCTAGCGGCCGGAAGCGATGCGAGGCGGCAGTATTGGCAGTCTATCTATTTTGTGGCAATTTAATTTTATGGCAATTTCGCAGGAGTCAAACCTGAACGTAATCAATGTTGAAATCTTTTTTTTTCGTTTATATGGCCAATATATTTTTGCTAAACTATAGATATACATTGCTTTAAACTTCCTGTGTGGAAACCGGTAGTTTATTTTGGCGACAAAACAAGCTCATTTTCTGCTTGGACAAGCTGAATTTCATGTGTTGGGATTGAGAAAATGAACGTTTTGTAAGCTAATATAAGCATAATAAAGCTCTTTAGCAATTGAAACAATCATACAGAAAATGTTAACATGATGCAATTCTGGCTCTTACCTTCGAGCTCTTTCTCCCGGGCAAAATTGTTTAAGTGCAAAGAAAGTGATACATTGCAAAGTTTATGTACCAAATTGTGTTCGTACGTAAATAATTCACGTCTTGTGTTTGCCAGGTCTAATAACAGGAAATGTGCATATTATAGTGTGTCAGGAAAGCCACATTTTAAATTTGAAAGAGAAACCGATAATCTGGGATAATGGATCATTTATCATGTCACGAGACATGCACTGTCGATAATAATAAGAAATATTGTTTGTTACTTGACCGACTTAGGATTGTTTAGGTTTATTAGAAAATTATAGAATTAATGTTCTTAAATTTCCACCTGTGATGAATTGTAAAACGAGCATCGGAAAGTTCCCATCATCAGCTGAAGATTTCGTACACAGATAAAAGTTAGAACCACTCGCTGAAAAAGCTGCAAACAACAATTTCAAGTTTGCACTTGGGTGATTAATTCATTTAATCCACAGATCGACAACTCAGAAGTTCGAACCACAAACATCATGAATAATCTTCGATTCGACTTTCGAAGGGAACGGGTGACACTGAATACTAATCTCTGTTGTTGATGAGACGTTTTACCAGAAAGCGAAACAGATCATATAAAGTGTCCGTTTATTCGTTTGTGGGCCTCAGAATATTCATTTTCAATTTCATACACACTTAAATCAAATTTGTTTGAAAATTAACCTGCGCGCAGACGCGCGTCATCTTTTTCCTTTGCTTCCAAACAGGAGCCGTTTGCGCGCAGGCCATTTGGAAATGTAAACTATCTAAAATTCTGCACATGTTTCTTATTTCTTTTTTTCTCCTTTTACTTTTATTAAAATTAGGGGAACTTGTCCAACGATATAACCGTCCTCCATTAGTGCCTTCAACACTTAAGATGCAATTAGGATGTTTTCTTTAAAACATACTAATTTCATATCACATACACCTTATTCCAAAATGGCGGCCAATTTATTATTCTTTTATACGCATTTTAATTAGCCCTCTTGGCCTCGTCAGCATGTTCAAAATACAAAGGAATTTTCAAGAGAAAATGAGGCCAAGAGGGCTAATCTAATTAAAATGCATATAAAAGAATAATAAATTGGCCACCATTTTGGAATAAGGTGTATAGTATCAGTGTTTTCTTGAAAAACTTCGGCAATCCTCGGAAATTTTCGGAACATTATCGGAAATGTTAGTATAACCTTTGACAGTATTCGGAGAATTTTCGAAAATCTTCGGAAAATTGCTTAAAACTTCGTAATTAGTACGGTACTCGAAGAGAATTTTCATATCACTCGTGTATTATTTTCTATGTACAGCTATTTCAATTAACGTTGTCGGATGAAAGCTTAAAGTCAAGACCGCAAGGTAGTATGGTAGTAAGGTAGTATAGTTATTCACAACTACCCATACTACCGTGCGGTCTTGGCTTTGAGCTTTATGATCCAACAACGTTAATTGAAATAGCTGTATACGGTGCCGTGAGTGCAGTGCACGCATCGACAACCTGAAATGTTTTTTTTACCCTGTATTAAAACGTTTTTCAACCAATTGCTGTTGAAGAACGATCGTTGGTCGCTTATAAGAGGTAAAAACAGAAAAGGCCCAGTTATATAGTTAACGCTTAAAACTGGAGACGTTATAACTGGCTAGACTCGTGTTTTCCGACGACCATGAAACGATTACTTTTTAAAACCGCACGGCGAAACCGTCTTCGCTCTGATGCAAATCCCTTCCAAAACGACTAAAGAAATACTCGGACAAACAGGTAGAGTCTATAAATCGTTTTGTTTTTTATTACGTATTTTATGTCTATAAAGTACTCGTGTTCGCTGTGGCAGTTTACCGGGAGCGTTGACACGTGTTCGAAGTCGAATAATGATTTTCATTTTTTTTTCTTTCTTTTATTTTTTAACGGAAATTTGATGAAGTTGGCAACCTTTATTGAAAATTTTAGTTTAAGTACTTTATTTCTAGCATTGTGACCCAAAACATTCGACTCTAAAATTTTGTGGGGATTTTTGTTATGAAAGTTATTTACCGCGGTGACGCCGCTAAAAGTCGAGTTTAATATGCATGGCTCTGTTCCTCAAGTGTATTCTAATATCTTATTAGAATGGAGTAAATAAAATACAAAAATGCAAATACAAGTGTATACCTCTACATACCATGAATTTTTGGGTAAAGAATCTTTTATTAAGAGCGTTCCGTATTCACGAGTTGGCTCATAGGAGCCTTTGGTTTACACTTACCGTTTTGCGTTTCTTGGTCTTTAGTTTTTAAGCGATTTTTTGTACTTTGATCGCAAACGTACTAGCAACACACATGCTTCATCGGAATATATTTCGTTTCTTTTGTTCGCCAAACGAACGACTCGTATAAACGTGCGAAATGGCTGAAAAATTAACCCAGACGAGCGAAAACAAGTTTTTCTGGCCAGGCTCCAGCTATTTGTTTGTATTTCCTTTGTTATTGATTCCTAATAATTGCAGGTAATGGAGGCGCATGCCACCTACTGAGGAATTTTTCTGCTTGTTAAATCATTGTTAGCTTTCTTTTCAAAAAAGTCGCCCGCTGTTTTCTATTTCAGACAAATTACTACTCTTGTTAAAAATAATTTTCTTATGCCTGGTTTCCAGCTGTCGGCTTTCAGTCCGAAGCCTTGATGACTGAAAAAACTGATGACATTAAAGATTTCAGACTGGAAGCCGAAAGCTCACAGTTTGGTTTGTTTTTAAATCCTGGTTACTCGTCTATTTTTGGTAATAACTTCAAAGTTAAAGGCCCATGTTCACCCAATCTGCTTTGCGCGCCCGGGCTGATTTTCGCACAGACAGAAAATCGAAAAATCGACGTACCAGCCAATCATAATGCTACATTGAACAATTGAACCGTTTCAAAACAAAAACACAAGCGCGCAAAGCAGATTGGGTGAACATGGGCCTTTTAACGTATACATAACAGCACTGCAGTGTACACGTGACAATGACGTCACATCATGACCGCTTAAATTTTACAACGGTCCGGTTTATTTTTTGGAGTCACAGTCACAGGATTTGGACACTGAAAGGTCCGGTTGAATATTGTTTGTTTTCTTAGTATTTACTTTTAGTTATTTCTTTCTCAAGTTGGAATTATTTTCGAAGTACAAACTTATTTTAGATGCAGAAGCTAAATAATGAATCCTACATTCAAGCAGTTTGCAGAAATATCCTAAATGATATGTTTTTTATAAGATCACGATCCGAACTGGAATCTCGTTTAAAACAAACAAGTTCTCTTACCAGTTCACAGTTCACAGTAAGAGGCTAAAATATAGCAAAACTGAATCCACCGTAGGAAAAAAGATGGCGGCTGTTCATTTTACCACAATACCTTGCGGACCTAACACAGCACATAAGGCACAAAGAAAGCCAAATTTTTACAATATTTGTTCCACTACTAAGGACAATGTGTAGACTAGGTTTGAAGATTTTATAACTTTTCTTTACATTTTTATGAACGTTGTTAAGGTTTTCGGCGCTAAGAATTATGGGTAAATGTACCAGTCGCCATCTTTTTTCCTACCGAGGATTGTCGAAAGCACCCGACGAATAACGTTTAGGAAAACGCTTAAAGGGTCACTGTCTCGGCTGAAATATCGTGTTTTCATGATTATGGCCAGGAGCTTGCATGCTCTGAGCTTACTTTATTATCTTGAAATTGGAAGAAACCATCGCCAAAAGTGATAGAAGCAAAGAAATATGAACAAAACAGACAGAATAACGGCTAGAAAAGTCAAAATTTCTTTCAAGAATGGCAAATTTGGTTTCTTGACCGCCCGACAATAAATCAAATTTCATGAACTGTCATCCACTTCAATTCTTGTAATCCTGTACTTTATCTCCAAACTACTGCTTTTGTTTTGCTCTATAGAATCTTTTTATCCAACAAAGTTGTATATTTGGCGGCATTTGGCGATATAACGTGGAATATGATTGATATATTTTTAGTATTTTTTATTACTATTTTTATTTTTTCTTTTAGTTGTGTCCTTACTAAGTGGATGACTGCTAGAATTCCTGACACAGAAATAAAGTTTTTATTATTTCTTTATTATTAACTAATCTAAGCGAAGTTTTGCTGTTTCGGCGGGACCCCTTTAATTACAATGGCGTTGTACTGTTTTTCTGTACGAAAGCTTATACAATTTGACCTTTTTGGTTCCCTCAGCTGCATATTTCAGAGGCAGAAAATTTATGGGAAATGAATCCTGTCCCTACGAGTTTGCAAGCTGCTTGCATCTTTCCGAAAATCCTCGCTGGAATTATTTCGTACCAAAAACGACATTTTGTATCCACCCGAAAACAAAACCCGTTAAATTTTCCGATGTTACGAAAGTTTGAGGTGACATTTACTAAAGAAAACCGAACAGCTTCCGAACAGCTTCCGAACATCTTCTGAACATTTTCCGAACACTTTTATCCCACCGAATAAAAAGGCGTTAAATTTTCCGATGTTACGAAAGTTTGAGGCGACCTTTTGCTAAAGAAAACCGAACATCTTCCGAACATTTTCCGAACACTTATCTCACCGAATCAAAAGTCGTTAAATTTTCCGATGTTACGAAAGTTTGAGGCGACATTTTACTAAAGAAAACCGAACAGCTTCCGAACATTTTCCGAACACTTTTATCCCACCGAATCAAAAGGCGTTAAATTTTCCCATGTTACGAAAGTTTGAGGCGACATTTTACTAAAGAAAACCGAACAGCTTCCGAACATCTTCCGAACATTTTCCGAACTCTTTTATCCCACGCGAAAACAAAACGCGTTAAATTTTCCGATGTTAAGAAAGTTCGAGGTGACATTTACTAAAGAAAACTCCATTTCGCGCGATCGTGGTCTAATTAATTACGAATTTTTAAGATGACTGAGGCTTTCCGAACCAGATACCACGCCGCTCTTTACAACCTCTAATTTGATTGGACCTGGGTGTCACGCAGCTCTGTTGTTTTCAGGGTAGGGTCCATTGTTGTGTCGTTTGTTTTATTGTTTTGCATGGACAACCTGAAATGTTTTTTTTTACCCTGTATTAAAACGTTTTTCAACAAATTGCTGTCGAAGAACGATCGTTGGTCGCTTATAAGAGGTAAAAACAGAAAAGGCCCAGTTATATAGTTAACACTTAAAACTGGAGACGTTATAACTGGCTAGACTCGTGTTTTCCGACGATCATGAAACGATTACTTTTTAAAACCGCACGGCGAAACCTTCTCCGCTCTGATGCAAATCCCTTCCAAAACGACTAAAGAAATACTCGGACAAACAGGTCAAACAGGTACAGTCTGTAAATCGTTTTGTTTTTTATTACGTATTTTATGGCTATAAAGTACTCGTGTTCGCTGTGGCAGTTTACCGGGAGCATTGACACGTGTTCGAAGTCGAGTAATTAATTTTTATTTTTTTCTTTCTTTTATTTTTTAACGGAAATTTGATGAAGTTGGCAACCTTTATCAAAACTTTTAATTTAAGTACTTTATTTCTAGCATTGTGACCCAAAACATTCGACGCTAAAAATTTGTGGGATTTTTGTCATGAAAGTTATTTACCGCAGTGACGCCGCTAAAAGTCGAGTTTAATATGCATGGCTCTGTTCCTCAAGTGTATTCTAATATCTTATTAGAATGGAGTAAATAAAATACAAAAATGCAAATACAAGTGTATACCTCCATATGCCATGAATTTTTGGGTGAAGAATCTTTTATTAAGAGCGTTCCGTATTCACGAGTTAGCTCATAGGAGCCTTTGGTTTACACTTACCGTTTTGCGTTTCTTGGTCTTTAGTTTTTTTAAGCGATTTTTTGTACTTTGATCGCAAACGTACTAGCAACACACTTGCCGTTTCATCGGAATATATTTCGTTTCTTTTGTTCGCCAAACGAACGACTCGTATAAACGTGCGAAACGGCTGAAAAATTAACCCAGACGAGCGAAAACAAGTTTTTCTGGCCAGGCTCCAGCTATTTGCTTGTATTTCCTTTGTTATTGATTCCTGATAATTGCAGGTAATGGAGGCGCATGCCACCTACTGAGGTGTTTTTCTGCTTGTTAAATCATTGTTAGCTTTCTTTTCAAAAAAGTCGCCCGCTGTTTTCTATTTCAGACAAATTACTACTCTTGTTAAAAATAATTTTATGCCTGGTTTCCAGCTGTTGGCTTTCAGTCCGAAGCCTTAAAAAACTGATGAAAATCATTTTTTTAAAGTTTTCAGACTGGAGGCAGAAAGCTCACAGTTTGGTATGTTTTTAAATCCTGGTTACTCGTCTATTTTTGGCAATAACTACAAAGTTAAAGGCCCATGTTCAACCAATCTGCTTTGCGCGTCCGGGCTGATTTTCGCACAGACAGAAAATCGAAAAATCGACGTACCAGCCAATCATAACGCTACATTGAACAATTGAACCGTTTCAAAACAAAAACACAAGCGCGCAAAGCAGATTGGGTGAACATGGGCCTTTAACGTATACATAACAGCACTGCAGTGTACACGTGACAATGACGTCACATCATGACCGCTTAAATTTTACAACGGTCCGGCTTATTTTTTGGAGTCACAGTCACAGGATTTGGACACTGAAAGGTCCGGTTGAATATCGTTTGTTTTCTTAGTATTTACTTTTAGTTATTTCTTTCTCAAGTTGGAATTATTTTCGAAGTACAAACTTATTTTAGATGCAGAAGCTAAATAATGAATCCTACATTCAAGCAGTTTGCAGAAATATCCTAAATGATATGTTATATATAACATCACGATCCGAACTGGAATCTCGTTTAAAACAAACAAACAAACAAACAAACAAACATGCAAACAATAGAAGAAAGTGAAAGAGCAGTCTTATATATAGGTCTCTTACTAGTTCACAGTAAAACGCTAAAATATAGCAAAACTGAATTGTCGAAAGCACCCGACGAATAACGTTTAGGAAAACGCTTCAGGGTCACTGTCCCGGCTGAAATATCGTGTTTTCATGATTATGGCCAGGAGCTTGCATGCTCTGAGCTTACTTTATTATCTTGAAATTGGAAGAAACCATCGCCAAAAGTGATAGAAGCAAAGAAATATGAACTAAACAGACAAAATAACGGCTAGAAAAGTCAAAATTTCACAAGAATGGCAAGTTTGGTTTCTTGACCGCCCGACAATAAATCAAATTTCATGAACTGCAATCCACGTCAATCTTTGCAATCCTGCACTTTATCTCGAAACTACTGCTTTTGTTTTTCTCTATAGAATCTTTTTATCCAACAAAGTTGTATATTTGGCGGCATTTGGCGATATAACGTGGAATATGATTGATATATTTTTAGTATTTTTTATTACTATTTTTATTTTTTCTTTTAGTTGTGTCCTTACTTAGTGGGTGACTGCTAGAATTCCTGACACAGAAATAAAGTTTTTATTATTTATTTACTATTAAATAATCTAAGCGAAGTTTTGCTGTTTCGGCGGGACCCCTTTAATTAGAATGGCGTTGTACTGTTTTTCTGTACGAAAGCTTATACAATTTGACCTTTTTGGTTCCCTCAGCTGCATATTTCAGGCGCAGAAAATTTATGGGAAATGAATCCTGTCCCTACGAGTTTACAATCTGCTTGCACCTTTCCGAAAATCCTCGCTGACATTATTTCGTACCCAAAACGACATTTTGTATCCACGCGAAAACAAAACGCGTAAATTTTCTGATGTTACGAAAGTTTGAGGTGACATTTACTAAAGAAAACCGAACAGCTTCCGAACAGCTTCCGAACATCTTCTGAACATTTTCCGAACACTTTTATCCCACCGAATAAAAAGGCGTTAAATTTTCCGATGTTACGAAAGTTTGAGGCGACCTTTTGCTAAAGAAAACCGAACATCTTCCGAACATTTTCCGAACACTTTTATCTCACCGAATCAAAAGTCGTTAAATTTTCCGATGTTACGAAAGTTTGAGGCGACATTTTACTAAAGAAAACCGAACAGCTTCCGAACATTTTCCGAACACTTTTATCCCACCGAATCAAAAGGCGTTAAATTTTCCCATGTTACGAAAGTTTGAGGCGACATTTTACTAAAGAAAACCGAACAGCTTCCGAACATCTTTCGAACATTTTCCGAACTCTTTTATCCCACGCGAAAACAAAACGCGTTAAATTTTCCGATGTTAAGAAAGTTCGAGGTGACATTTACTAAAGAAAACTCCATTTCGCGCGATCGTGGTCTAATTAATTACGAATTTTTAAGATGACTGAGGCTTTCCGAACCAGATACCACGCCGCTCTTTACAACCTCTAATTTGATTGGACCTGGGTGTCACGCAGCTCTGTTGTTTTCAGGGTAGGGTCCATTGTTGTGTCGTTTGTTTTATTGTTTTGCATGGACAACCTGAAATGTTTTTTTTTTACCCTGTATTAAAACGTTTTTCAACAAATTGCTGTCGAAGAACGATCGTTGGTCGCTTATAAGAGGTAAAAACAGAAAAGGCCCAGTTATATAGTTAACACTTAAAACTGGAGACGTTATAACTGGCTAGACTCGTGTTTTCCGACGATCATGAAACGATTACTTTTTAAAACCGCACGGCGAAACCTTCTCCGCTCTGATGCAAATCCCTTCCAAAACGACTAAAGAAATACTCGGACAAACAGGTCAAACAGGTACAGTCTGTAAATCGTTTTGTTTTTTATTACGTATTTTATGGCTATAAAGTACTCGTGTTCGCTGTGGCAGTTTACCGGGAGCATTGACACGTGTTCGAAGTCGAGAAATTAATTTTTATTTTTTTCTTTCTTTTATTTTTTAACGGAAATTTGATGAAGTTGGCAACCTTTATCAAAACTTTTAATTTAAGTACTTTATTTCTAGCATTGTGACCCAAAACATTCGACGCTAAAAATTTGTGGGATTTTTGTCATGAAAGTTATTTACCGCAGTGACGCCGCTAAAAGTCGAGTTTAATATGCATGGCTCTGTTCCTCAAGTGTATTCTAATATCTTATTAGAATGGAGTAAATAAAATACAAAAATGCAAATACAAGTGTATACCTCCATATGCCATGAATTTTTGGGTGAAGAATCTTTTATTAAGAGCGTTCCGTATTCACGAGTTAGCTCATAGGAGCCTTTGGTTTACACTTACCGTTTTGCGTTTCTTGGTCTTTAGTTTTTTTAAGCGATTTTTTGTACTTTGATCGCAAACGTACTAGCAACACACTTGCCGTTTCATCGGAATATATTTCGTTTCTTTTGTTCGCCAAACGAACGACTCGTATAAACGTGCGAAACGGCTGAAAAATTAACCCAGACGAGCGAAAACAAGTTTTTCTGGCCAGGCTCCAGCTATTTGCTTGTATTTCCTTTGTTATTGATTCCTGATAATTGCAGGTAATGGAGGCGCATGCCACCTACTGAGGTGTTTTTCTGCTTGTTAAATCATTGTTAGCTTTCTTTTCAAAAAAGTCGCCCGCTGTTTTCTATTTCAGACAAATTACTACTCTTGTCAAAAATAATTTTCTTATGCCTGGTTTCCAGCTGTCGGCTTTCAGTCCGAAGCCTTGATGACTGAAAAAACTGATGACATTAAAGATTTCAGACTGGAAGCCGAAAGCTCACAGTTTGGTATGTTTTTAAATCCTGGTTACTCGTCTATTTTTGGTAATAACAACAAAGTTAAAGGCCCATGTTCACCCAATCTGCTTTGCGCGCCCGGGCTGATTTTCGCACAGACAAAATCGAAAAATCGACGTGCCAGCCAATCATAACGCTACATTGAACAATTGAACCGTTTCAAAACAAAAACACAAGCGCACAAAGCAGATTGGGTGAACATGGGCCTTTAACTTATACATAACAGCACTGCAGTGTACACGTGACAATGACGTCACATCATGACCGCTTAAATTTTACAACGGTCCGGTTTATTTTTTGGAGTCACAGTCACAGGATTTGGACACTGAAAGGTCCGGTTGAATATCGTTTGTTTTCTTAGTATTTACTTTTAGTTATTTCTTTCTCAAGTTGGAATTATTTTCGAAGTACAAACTTATTTTAGATGCAGAAGCTAAATAATGAATCCTACATTCAAGCAGTTTGCAGACGGAAATATCCTAAATGATATGTTATATATAAGATCACGATCCGAACTGGGATCTCGTTTAAAACAAACAAACAAACAAACAAACAAACAAACAAACAAACAAACATGCAAACAATAGCAGAAAGTGAAAGAGCAGTCTTATATATAGGTCTCTTACTAGTTCACAGTAAGAGGCTAAAATATAGCAAAACTGAATTGTCGAAAGCACCCGACGAATAACGTTTTGGAAAACGGCTAAAGGGACACTGTCCCGGCTGAAATATCGTGTTTACATGATTATGGCCAGGAGCTTGCATGCTCTGAGCTTACTTTATTATCTTGAAATTGGAAGAAACCATCGCCAAAAGTGATAGAAGCAAAGAAATATGAACTAAACAGACAAAATAACGGCTAGAAAAGTCAAAATTTCACAAGAATGGCAAGTTTGGTTTCTTGACCGCCCGACAATAAATCAAATTTCATGAACTGCAATCCACGTCAATCTTTGCAATCCTGCACTTTATCTCGAAACTACTGCTTTTGTTTTTCTCTATAGAATCTTTTTATCCAACAAAGTTGTATATTTGGCGGCATTTGGCGATATAACGTGGAATATGATTGATATATTTTTAGTATTTTTTATTACTATTTTTATTTTTTCTTTTAGTTGTGTCCTTACTAAGTGGGTGACTGCTAGAATTCCTGACACAGAAATAAAGTTTTTATTATTTATTTACTATTAAATAATCTAAGCGAAGTTTTGCTGTTTCGGCGGGACCCCTTTAATTAGAATGGCGTTGTACTGTTTTTCTGTACGAAAGCTTATACAATTTGACCTTTTTGGTTCCCTCAGCTGCATATTTCAGACGCAGAAAATTTATGGGAAATGAATCCTGTCCCTACGAGTTTACAATCTGCTTGCACCTTTCCGAAAATCCTCGCTGACATTATTTCGTACCCAAAACGACATTTTGTATCCACGCGAAAACAAAACGCGTTAAATTTTCCGATGTTACGAAAGTTTGAGGTGACATTTACTAGAGAAAACCGAACAGCTTCCGAACATCTTCCGAACATTTTCCGAACACTTTTATCCCACCGAATCAAAAGGCGTTAAATTTTCCGATGTTACGAAAGTTTGAAGTGACATTTACTAAAGAAAACCAAACAGCTTCCGAACATTTTCCGAACACTTTTATCCCACGCGAAAACAAAACGCGTTAAATTTTCCGATGTTACGAAAGTTCGAGGTGACATTTACTAAAGAAAACTCTATTTCGCGCGATCGTAGTCTAATTAATTACGAATTTTTAAGATGACTGAGGCCTTCCGAACTTGTTGTGTTGTTTGTTCTATTGTTTTCTCAGCCAATCAGAGAAGACCTTGTAAGAGCTGTGTACTGCCCCCAGATACCACGCAGCTCTTTACAACCTCTAATTTGATTGGACCTGGGTGTCACGCAGCTCTGTTGTTTCCAGGGTAGGGTCCATTGTTGTGTTGTTTGTTCTATTGTTTTCTCAGCCAATCAGAGAAGACCTTGTAAGAGCTGTGTACTGCTCCTTCGGAACAACTTTCCACCGAAACGATTCGTTGTGTGCTCCTAGCAGTTTGCTGCAATACCCTACTGAATAATATGTAGATCACACTCCGAACTGGAGTGCTCAATGGCTTTCATTTGAATGGTCGCACTTTAGGATTTTATCCACAGATTAAAAAGTCAGAAGCACCTTTGCAGCATAATATGACGTACCACAGGAAAGTACTACTCAATAGTTTTCATTTTAATGGTTGCAGTTTAGGATTTCATCCACAGACTCAAAAGTTAGGACCACCTTGTACAGCATTATAAACAGTACCACAGGAAAGTACTGCTCAATTGCTCAATGGTTTTCATTTGAATGGTCACACTTTAGGATTTCATCCACAGACTCAAAAGTTAGAATTACCTTGTACAACATAATAGCGGAGCCCGCGGGCCGAAGGCCCGGTGGAGCACCATACTCATAGAACCTATGCCCGTCATTTTTCATGGTCTTGGCTAGCGGAATGTTTCACGGGCGCGTTGCGTGCCCGCCGCCCTCCCTCCGCCCTCCGTACGCTTTTGGCTAGCTCGCTGGCGCGTATGACGTCGCAAAACATGCGCGTGTGACGCCACACAACATCCGGGATCTTTGAGGTTTTGTTTTTCGAACGGCTACACAGCCGTCAGCTCAAACACTTTAGTTTCAGGATTTTTTGGTGTTTTTAGCGGAAAACTTAAAGTCGTTATTAGCCAACATTTTTTTGTGGCTTGCTACTCAAGACAGGATACTACTTAAGGGATACTCAGAAGCCTCTTTAGTGGAAAAAGAAGAGCTTTCAGGGATAAAATCTTGCTTCGAGGAACTATATACGTTATTAGCAATGCGGAGAATGGGTTCGTTTTACGGATTTCAGCACCTAAGAAAGAATTTCCAAGTACAGTAGTCGCCGGAGGGACTTAAAGGTAAAACAAATTACAGTTTTCGATGGGAATTTATCTTGATTTCAATCTGTGATTGACTTTTTGTTTGTGTTCTCGTTAGCTTTGGAGAATTGTTTATAAACGTGTAGCTTAAATTCAGTTGTAGAGTGATTTTACTTCAACTGTGAAACAGAAACTATTAGTTAGTGTGTAACACTATCTATCACTATCTATTACACTAGCGCTAGACCTTGATAGAGTGATTCACAATCTAACAATAGAGCGTATGCACTCACGTGGCAAGCAGCTATGCAAATTTATTGGAACAAAAGAAAGTGTTAACATAAGAAAAGCGTTCAAATCCCACAGGATTGTTTTGGTACACCAACATGGCCGCCGTTCTATTGTTTTGGTACACCAATATGGCCGCCGTGACGTCATGTGCATACGCTCTATTAGTGTGTGATAGTCCAAATTAAACAAAAGAAAACAATGGAATTATTGTCCAATAGTGCGTACTATTCCACTAACTATTTCACGGGTTAACTGTAATCGCTCTAATATTCGAGGATAATAGAAACTGATACGAAGTACTACGGCGTAAAATCCTACTATCTATTTCACAGATGAAGTAAAACCACTCTATTAATTTCTTGAATTTCATAGAAGACACGGCTCGGCCTCGATGCGATATAAGCCCAATGGTACGCGTTTTACTTTTAAACATAAACTAATGGAGATTTGAATAAATTTTTTCGAAAGAAGATTGTGTTGTCCAATTTTATGTGTTTGTTCATTCATTACATAGATTGAAAAGCGATTTTATGTAAACAAAACAAGACTTAGATTTTATACTCGCGTCGCCTTATGCAAATATGTTTGTGTATTTTTGCAATTTTGATTTCCAAATCAGGTTCTCGGGCATTTTTTGACAAGCAACAACTGTATTTTATTCGGAAAATAGTCGTAATAGTTATTCTAGACGGAGAAAAAGTTGTTTTTGTGAACGTTTGTACGGATTAAATGTACTGTGCAGACGGTCGGGTAATATTGTTTTGAGAATTGCTAAAATTGAAAAATAGCCCGGTCGCCAATCATTCTTGTGTTTCCGACCTTTCACCTAAGTTAAGTTTCATCTTACTTTAGCTTGTTCAGAGGGCCTTCAGAGGGCTTCGCTGTTAGGCTAAGCCTAACTAAATATATTAAACGTTCCGCAGGAAAGTGCTGCTCAATAAATTTCATTTTAATGGTTGCAGTTTAGGATTTCATCCACAGTCTCAAAAGTTAGGACCACCTTGTGCAGCATATAATAAACAGTATCACAGGAAAGTGCTGCTCAATAAATTTCATTTTAATGGTTACAGTTTTGGATTTCATCCACAGACTCAAAAGTGAGAATCACCTTGTGCAGCATAATCAAGCTAACTGGTTTAGGATTTAATCCACAGACTCAAAAGGTAGAACCATCGCAGGAAATTACGTCCCTATAAATGGTGGATTTCCACTGTCTGGTAATTTTTACGTGCGTACGCGGACGTAAATTTAACTGGCTTTACGTGCGTAACGTAAAATTAAAGTTAAAACGCAAGCCGTCTATACGTCGTGTCTTATTTTATTTACCCGGGAGCACATGGTGGAAAAATGGTTCGTAAGGCCTTAGGCCCGGTTCAAACGTCGAACTTCACATGTGCCGAACCTAATGCAAATGAGAAAAATCTATTGTTCTTGCTAATTTGCATTAGGTTCGGCACATGTGAAGTTCGACGTTTGAACTGGGCCTTAGTCGCCTGAAAAATTCGTAATCAATTAATAGACCAAAAACTAGAGTTTTCTTCTGTAAAATGTCGCCTCAAACTTTAATTTCGTAACATCGAAAAATTTAACACCTTTTGTTTTGGAGGGTTAAAAGCGTCGTTTTGGGGTTCGAAATACGGTCGGGTATTATTTTCGGAAAATTAGGGTATGAAGCCGATTTCTTTTCCTAAAATTCTCTGCCGCTGAAGTATTATGCTAAAAGATCCGAAAAGCTCATTCTGTATTATAGCTTTCACATAGTTTCATTTAAAGATGCTAACATGATATGGAAAAACAGAACAACGCCATTACAAGCGTTTTGCTGAACATGCATCGTAAGGTGTTCTTGATTTGCGCGCGTAAAGCCAGTTAAATTTACGTCCGTACGCGTGTAAAGTCACCTTGATGGCATGCCGTTTGAATTCCCTCGTTTGTCTTTCAATTTATGCAAGGATTGACTAGCGAACTTATGAGGGTATGTATAAAATTTCGACATACCGAGTGTTTGATATGTACTCTGTAACTCTGTAAACGTTTACAAAGTATAGACTTATAAGTCGTAAAAACATAAATGGACGCTGATTTCAATTTATTAGTTTAAAACGAGTGGTAAATATATCTTTTGCAAATATTTATTTATCGCACGTTGTCACTGTGTTCCTTTCAGCCATTGTGAATGAAAAAGCTATATGCAATGAACTGTGGAATAATTCTCAAAATTACTGTCTAGAACGGAAACACTCGCTGTAATAAAGCCAATTCGTTAAATTTTTAGTTAGAAAAAATCATCATATTTGCATATTTGTTCTTGTTAAAAGAAGATTGAGCGTAGCTATGTTACAATTAGCCCTCGACAACAAGCCCGAATATTAAAAATGAAAAAGTTATTTTTGTCGTTGTGGGAGTTGTAAATGTTTAGCAATTATTACCCATTTTTAAACTTATAAAATCGACTATTTATAATTGCGTATTTGAGCAAACTTTAAAACTCGCAGTTGATAGAAATTAAAGAGTCAAATACTAGACTAATAGAACAGTTTGTAGTCATCTTTTCTTGTGTTGCGAGCAAAATTTTAAAAATGTTCGGACAATTGCCGAATTTAAAACACCTTTAACGCTTTAAACCCGCCGAGAATCGTATCATAACAACCTTTTCCCGCCTAAACATATTGTCATTTGTAGATCAAACGGATATTAAGGAATATTCTCGTCAACGAAAATGTACATAATTGTCGTTAACTTTGTCTATTGCTTTCGATAAGCTTCTTCATCGTAAACATTTCTATCACACACAGTTTATCCTAATGTATAGAGGTACACTCCCTCAAAACATGTACATAGACCGCAGATACAAACAAAATGTTGTACTTACGTTACTGTGTCTTCGTCGCCGTTTCAAAAAACTTCACAATCAAATATTGAATTCTCAGTATTTAAGGGATCGCGTTGAATAAGTTACGTATTTTTTCCAGCGAAAATGAAGACAGTCGTTTCAAGAATTTTCAAAGCAATAACAAACCCATCAGCTTTTAAATTTCTAACACCTGTTCCCTGTAATTAAACTTAATCCCTTGCAAAACCGCGTAAAAAGTGTTAACCGCGTTATTAAATTTTGCTGGGGTGCTTGGCCTATTCTGGAAATTTTTTTTTCTATTTATACCTGACCTTCAAAGGATGGTAAAAAAGAAGCGGTCACTTAGCTAATCGTACGAAAGAACTGTTGACTTAGCTAAATGCAAGAGGCTATTTAAAGCGTTTTATTTTCCAATTTTTGGTTTCATCTTTCGCTACGGATACACGATACTGTTTTACGTTTCCTGTGAGGCGAAAATGTAAAACGAGAATTTATTGTTTTTATTGGCGGTGTCACTTGCAACAGCGCTTTTAATTTGCATTTTTAATCTCGATATTCAGTTTTAACTGGGTACACGATAATATTAACAAATATAATTAACTTCATCTTCAAGTGCGAAGCGTCCAAATCATACAGTTGATTTTATTGTTTTGTTTCGCTTGTTTTAAAACGCTTAAAATTAACATTTATTGAAAATAATGGTCTTATAAGCCGCCGGCAATGTCTCCATGCAAAGACACCGACAAGCAATTCATTAAGGTAAAGAGGGAGGGGAGGGGTGGGGAGGGGGGGAATGTTTTAAGTTGAAGGCCTTGAAGTAATGAAAGCGAGAATAATTTGCCGGTGCGCGCTTTAATTTAAGGGACGGACCATTATTTTTTTGACGGGGGATGTTGGAAAATTTTCACATGCAAACATTTTTTTTATATGCGGCACCTGCTGCAAACAATTTATTTTGTGTCTCCGTCCAACTGCCATACTTCCAGCAAACAATTTTTTTCTTTAGTGTTCGCTTGCATACAATTTATTTCAGTGTTTATAGCCTCTGCAAACAATTTATTTCAAAATTTTCCAACACCCCCCGTCAAAAAAATAATGGTCCGTCCCTAACGCGCGTATTATCTGTCAAATAAAAAAATCAGAAAATGGCGCTCGTGTTAATACATACCGTACCTTATTTAATGGTTTGACAGATAATACGCGCGGATATTTTACGAGTTGAGTACTGAGTAAAACATAGCCCGTTATTATATCAACTTTAGTGAAATACAACTGAAATACACTGTGAAAAATCATATCTTAAGACGTGAAAATATCAATGATATCTTCACTCTGGAAAGTGAGGAAATCATTATCTCCGCGTTAGCCACCATTTTCGCCCGGCCTTGAGAAATTTCAAACGAAATAAAACATGTCTATTTATAATTTCTCTTGTCGAATAATATTGACAATATTGGGATCTCTCGGAAACCTTCGGCAATCTTCTGAAATTTTCGAAAATGTTCGGAAATAATCGTACAATCTTCAGACAGTATTCGTAGAATGTTTCGAAAATCTTCGGAAAATTGTTGTTTATATAGTAGATAAAGCTCCATGTGCGACCACCTCTCGTAAGCGACCACTTTTCCAAAATACCAAATTTCTTACAGTCAGATCACTATAGTCCAAACCTCTCGTAAGTGACCACCTCTCCCAAGCAACCACTTTTCCAAAATACCAAATTTCTTACAGTCAAATCACTATAGTCCAAACCTCTCGTAAGTGACCACCTCTCCCAAGCAACCACTTTTCCAAAATACCAAATTTCTTACAGTCAAATCACTATAGTCCAAACCTCTCGTAAGCGACCACCTCTCCTAAGCGACCACTTTACCAAAATACCAAATTTCTTCCAGTCAAACTCGTAAGCGATCTCCTCTCCTAAGCGACCACTTTTCCAAAATACCAAATTTCTTCCAGTCAAATCACTATAGTCCAAACCTCTCGTAAGCGACCACCTCTCCCAAGCAACCACTTTTCCAAAATACCAAATTTCTCCCAGTCAAATCACTATAGTCCAAACCTCTCGTAAGCGACCACCTATCCTAAGTGACCACTTTTCCAAAATACCAAATTTCTTCCAGTCACATCACTATAGTCCAAACCTCTCTTAAGGGCTCACTGACGTATATTTTCGGACCCGTTGCTAGGGACAGTAATGGCTATTTATTTTTATTAATTTTAATCGTTTACATACGGTCAAATCTTCAACTCAGTCCTAAACCCAAAAATGACGTCATCGAGCCACGCCCATGATCACGTGACCAATAACGAAAAAGTCTAAAAATTTTGATGTGTCGCATTTTATCGGAAAATCGTTGACGGTGTTATGGTATTTATTCATTTTCCCATCATCGTAAGTATGGATTCGTTTTAATTTGAAAAATAGATTTTTTAGGGAGATTTGAAATATTGATTTGCCCATAAAAATTGTATTGAAAATGGTTTCAATGGACGCATACTTAGTTATATTCCATATCTAGGTTAGATAAATGTAACATTGAAAAATAATGAATCAAGTTAGAGACCGCCAAGAATTTAGGATTTTTCTGCAAACCGGAAGCAATCTGAAACAAGGGTACTGGGAACGATGTTGAACCGGAAGTCATTTATTAACGCATGCGCTATTCGTCTGACCAGAGATCTGTGCTTTAGTGGGTTCTCGCGAGGTTTTTCTGATTGGCTGCCGAAATGCCTTCGTCATTCACCGGTAATGATTTTTCACTTCCTTAGCAACGCGCGAGAAATCCGTCCGTGAGCCCTTAAGCGACCACCTCTCGTAAGCGACCACTTTTCCAAAATACCAAATTTCTTCCAGTCAAATCACTGTAGTCCAAACCTCTCGTAAGCGACCACCTCTCCTAAGCAACCACTTTTCCAAAATACAAAATTTCTTCCAGTCACATCACTATAGTCCAAACCTCTCTTAAGCGACCACCGCTGGAGCGCGCGTAGTTAGCCAATCAGATTCAAAGATTTAGGATTCCGGACCGCTGAGATGCTTTAGAAAAAAATAAATATTACTTAGTTACGAAAATCTTCGAAGCCCTAATCTTCAGGGCACTGAACTTGCTTATCGTTGCTCTTCCTAACAATTTCCATAAATTTCGTATTTTGGCGCTATTGCACTACTTTAGACAATTATTTTGCATATACTAAAGCTCTATTCAATTTTGGTATCTCATATTGTCGGTAAAATCTTAGTGTTCCCGTCGCCAGCAGTTACTTTCACACTGAAATTCCTGCTGAAATTCCGAGTGATACTAGTCTATAACGCGCGTACTCTATTAACTAAGACTACTTCTAGTAAGGGAAATGGTCAAAACTATTGTACTCCGATAGGAACCACCATATAACAAAAAGACTGGTGGTCTCTTTATGTACCCTATCTCCCCCATCTAAAAAGATGGTGTCTTGTTGGTATAGCCCCCATTCTATCAGGTGTAGAAACTGAGAGAAAGATAAAAATATTCCTGTGCCATTTTACTAACAATGCAAGCTTCATGCACACAGAATATTAAACTCTCATCTCTAATTTTTAGGCCAAAAAATTGAGTCCATTACACTCATAAGATAGGTGGTATCTTGTGTAACACCCCTACCCCTACAGAGGGTGAGTCCTGGTCGAGTATACCCGTTATGACCACTTCCCTAATATCATTTTAATTTTCCAAAATGATATGCCAGATGCTATTTTGTAATTGAGTGGATTGGACATTCTTTTTCAGCGAGTGAAGTTGGGGAAATATGTTGCATATCAACCCCGGGTTCTCAGGCTTTCTACACTAGCAACCTCTGAGAACGAGGTTGATATGCAACATATTTCCCCCACCTCGCTCCCTGAAAAAATGTCCATTCCACTCAAATTTGTGTGTGGGTTGCAGTGTTCGAGGGGAGGTGGGTGGGTAGTGCCGTCGTGCATGTGTAGGTTACATATGGGAGAACCTCCCCCCCCCCCCCCCCCCCCCCTCGCGGGTTGCTGTGACAGGTAGAACAATCTGTCAAGAAGCAAACACTTAGCAACAAAAACGTCTTAATGTTGTTCCCCCGTTTTCCCGGTCAACTTTGCTTTTAAACTTGTCGGGTTGTTTTCATTGAAAATATCAATTCTCGTTAGGGGTTTTTACTTGTTATTATGAAGCGTGGGAAATTTCCAAATGTTACTTGCAATTGTTCTTTGTGCATGTACACAATATAGCTACATCACGTATCAAACTTCAATGAAAAAACCCGCGGTGTTATATCGTTAGGATCATTTATATGTGAATTAAACAGTTAATACAAGAAACTAATTGTTATTTAAAAAAGGTATTTGGAAGCTTGCCGCTACGATTGATGAAGTTTTTAATTTGCATTCTCTATCGTCTGCGCGACAATCAACCGTCTGTTGCTGTTTCTATGACAACGATTAAAGCCGTGAAATTTTAAGGGTTTAGTACTTTATTTTTACGTTCAAATAAACATGACGTCCTTTTTATATTCTACTTCTAGAGTTGGGTCTTGATTCTGTGGATAAAAGCGCTAAGGCCCAGCTAAGTGATAAATCCACCAAGTGGAAGTGGAATGAAAATGATTGGAAAATTTAAGTTCAGAGAGGCGACTTAACGATGAAACATACTCATGCGACACGGCGTTCTACAAGGTGCTTCTGAATTTTGAGTCTGGATAAAAGCTATTGATTCGTACTTTTCTGTGGTGCTGTTTATTATGCTGAACAAGGTGGTTCTAACTTTTGATTGTGTGAATAAAATCAAGTGAGATTCCAGATGAAAGCTGTCGAGTTGTACTTTCATGTGACACAGTATATTATGCTGTCACAAGATGGTTCTAATCCCGGGTTCTAATATGAGTCTTTGGATAAAACCCTAAAGAGTTTTTCTTATGCTGAACAACGTTAAGTCTTTTGATGAAATCATAAAATGTTAACTGATTGAGCAGTACTATTTTGAGTAGTAGCAGTACTCACGAGTGACTTTTACTGTGTGTTTATTATTCCATCCAGTCTGTGGATGAAATTCTACAGTTAAAAAAAGTGGTTCCGCAGTCAGTACTTTACCGTGGTTGTGTCAGTGTTTCTTTATCTTTTTCTCCCTTTTTTACCAAGTGCAAAGCTTGAAACATATTTCAATTTCAGTTTCTCACTCGTAGAAATTAAGTCCAAATCTTTTAATTAAACAGAAGTATTTGTCGCGTTTGAATACTCTCGTGTAGCTTCCTGCCTCCGTCTTGCTGTGTATTGACTCGCATTAGGAGAGTTTTTAATTACGTTTAATTGCTTTTACAGGCGGAATTAGTGAACACGGAGGTTAATTGAAAATGGGACTGTTTCGGCAATATTGAATGGTTAGACGCACTGAAAATTTAAGAAATGTCGTATTGTTTATGTGACCTTTTATTTTTTTACATGTAGCGTGTCAAACATGACCGATCATAAAATCATGCTCGCTCTAAAAATGCGCTTAGTGTGTTGACAATTTATCGTTTCATTAAATAACCGTTGCTTTTTAGATCGCTATCACGATTTTGCGGTTGTGAATTGAAACAATGGTTTACCTTTCCCAAAAATTAGCAGCCTTAAATAAATATAATTATCTGGTTTTGTTATAAAAACGAGAATTATTTTATCCAAGCGAGGGAATTAACCGCCTTTTATGGCTATAGTCGTTAATATAACCGATTTCTTATTAAATTTTTTCTCGATTTAATCAGTTGTTGAATCATTTACCATCGTATCGTTAAGAAGCTCCTTTTTTTCTTTGATGAGACTAATATGTTTCCCAACATGAAAAAGAAAATTAAATCGGTGAACAGCCAAAAGTGGAAAATTAGGTGGTAATTCTTTGTTTTTGCGGGCTTATTCTACATCATAATGTGATACTAAGTACAACAGTCGATTTTAATTCGCCAAATTAAAGGAGAGAATTTTTCGTACGATTCCGCAGTTTTTTGGAAGTGCAAGGTCTTTAGTTAGCGCCGGAACAAGGACCCATGCGGTAAAACAACACAAAATTCATGCAACGGAAGCTAAAATCAACTCCTCTTTATTATATAGTGCGTCAGAAGATGAATATTGTGGGAATACTGAATAGCATTGTTTCGCCGAGGATTTCAAGCTTAACAATCAAACTTTGAGTTGTTATATTAGGTATTGTATTGATTCTGCATGATTCTACCTTGTGTCCTTGTGGATGAAATATCGTGACCATTAGTTAACTTTTGTGTCAATACATGTAAACTGTGCAGAATCCTGTAGCCATTCAACTGAAAGCTTTTGGAAGTACTTGTAGATGAAATCGTCGAACTTCAGTATCTTTATCTAAAGACAGGTGCTTAGGCGTACTTCGGTTCTTCCCTGTGGGGCTGTTTTAACTGAACAAGGTGGTTCTAACGTTTGAGTTTTGCATATAAAAACTTAACGTGTGACCATTCAAATTAAAGCTACCCAACGGTTCTTTTCCACGATTCTATTCTGTATGCTCATTATTAATTTCAGATTTCGATAAAAAGACTGAAATTTATCATGCTTTCTTTACAAGCTTCTTGTAAAGAAACTACTCTCGCTCCCGGCCTTTTTTTAAAACGCTGATGTTTACTGAAGAGCGTGATTTAGACTCCCAACACCCGGGGGGGTACTCCCTATAATGGGCTATACGGGGATGCTCCGCCCGAAAGGGGTACCTTTTTGAGGCTGGAGGTGTATGAAAAGGTAAGGATTTCACGGGTTGAAGTATATGAAAGGGTAGGGATTTCACGAAGTATAGGAAAAGGTAGGGAAAACACAAGTGGAAGTATAAAAAAGGGTAGGGAAATCTGCCATTTAAGTATTATAAAAAGCGCCTATCAAAATACATCAAACAGACGCAAGTAAAGGCTATATGAAAGGGGTACCATTTTAAGTGAAAGGTATATGAAAGGGGTACCATCTTCATTGAAAGGTATATGAAAGGGGTACCTTTTCCTGTCAAAATCGGTATGTGAAAGGGTAAGGGCTTGGACCTTGGGGCGGAGCATCCCCGTACAAAACTTTGTTGGGTACCCCCCCCCCCCCCCCCGGGTCCCAACAGTCGCTATTCTGAGCAAACTTCGTCGAGACATTTTTCTGACAAGTAATAAAACACGCTTTTCTTACTGTCATCAGAACAATACATGCAGACTCCGAAATGTCAGGCAGTAAACTACCGAATATTGCGAGCACCTTAAACTTTGCCTTACAAGACTTAACTAAGATTAGCGCTGACAGTTTGGCAATAAGAGAACAGGGAGCGAGTTAATTGTTTGACCGCTAAGATAATTGAAAGCGACCCTCGGATAAAATGCTTTCGTTTCGTCGAATAAACCCCTCTCACTTCACTTTTATCTCTTTCAAGAATAATGACTAGTTTTCTTTGTTTTACTTAAAATGAAAAATCACAACCTTACCTGTGGTTAGTTTTACGTTGAAACAAAGCTGTTTCCGTTTCGGTTTTTTTGATTTCTTTTCTCAGATTCCGTTGCTACAACAGTTTGTTACCTCCGCTGCATGTAAAAATATTAATCCAACACGTGAAGTTTCTTATCAGCTTTAGGGAGAGAAAATAATACACTTTTAAGCTGTTGACTCAGCAGAGATCGGTTGTTGTCGCTCAATTATGACGGGCAACACAGTGCGAAACAAAGGCAGGAAGAGTGGCTTAAGCCCCAAACTTTCCCTGTGTTGACTCTTGCCGCGAGGTTTCATTAAAAACGCTATTTGTCATTGCTTTTGTGGAGGGCTTCGAAACAGGAATATTAATTGCGACTAAAACACACAATTGCCGTGCGCCAATGGCGAGGCACACCTGTCACCGATCAATAGACCGCTCTTAACAGCCAAATCCTGGTGTTTTCTTAAGGTTGTTGATTCAATTTACTGCAGGCACAGTCGTGGCGAAGTTGTGATTAACTTACACTAGCGACCTGTCCGCCAGAGATTGAAAACTTCACGTCAAAAGTTAGTGTCAGCGATGGGATTTTGACCTGGATGGCAGAAAGCGACAGTTGAAAAGCCCCGAAAATCCGCTTAGTTTTTAGTGTTCGTGTTGAAGCGTTGAGAAGTTGCTGGCGACAGTTACAATCACAGATGCCGACAAATAAACATGGAAAGCGCTAAGATTCCAATGCGAGGGAAAGTGAAGGATGCCGAAGCTGAAGCCTTGCTTAGATTGCTTCGGCAGGAGAAAGAATATAACGACCGCCTCTCAGCGCCGCAAATTCAACAAAGGATTCCTTTGCCAGCGATAGGAAGCAAAACTACTGCTGATAACAGAACACAACAAACACCATTATACGAGAGAACTGATCCAACGTTTATAACGCAAACACTCGAAGGTTCTAGCTTTCTTACGAACATCGATCAGGAGAAAGAGTTGCTAAGTGATTCAAACTTTCTATGGACACCAAAACTGGACGTGAACAATAACTCGCGTGCTTTGTCCAGAAAAGATATTCACGTTCCGCCATACTCATGGAAAGAGGAACAAAGTGTTTCTTGTTCAACGTTCGATCGACGTCGAAAAAAATCGAAAAGCCGGGCATTACCACCTATCGAAATTCCTGTATCTCCTTGCAGTGACCTTCCAGAGCGACCTACTTGTCCCAAACCAGGATCACCGAAGCTCTGGGACGATTAACCCCAATTTAATGAAAATGAACAGGAGCTCTCGGGGTAGCTAGTGAAATAGCGGTCGAGGAATTTTCCATATGGAATCAATTTCACATTTACCAACCTTTGTGCTATGTCACTAACAGTTGTGCGCTGAGTAGTAATCGCGGGGTTGTATTTCTCTCTTAAGTAGCAGAGCGCACCGGGAGTGAGTGACCACAAAGGTTCGGACAGAGCGAGTCCGCGGGGAAATTGAAACACGACACTTAAGGGAATTTGCAAAGAAAGGTCTAGTTTGGATTTCACGTATGATTTATCAAACGGCATTTCTCAAGAGCATCCACTTACAGCGATATCATCTCTTGAAAGATAAAATCGTTCCTTGAAGAGAGATTTATAATAATGTGACTGCTGTTACATATTTCGTGTCAGGCTTCATATATGTTTGCCATTTACGCACGTGCATGCTGTTGTGTCGATGAAAACAACCTGGCGAGTTTCAGCTCTAGGTAAAGAAAATAAACCTTGAAACACATCCAGTCATCCTGTCACTGGATCTTTCAAAACAACTTGGGTTACTGTTAAAAGTAACGTACTTGAATTACTGTTTCCATAATTCGGAACTATATTTTCGGCAGTCAATTGTAGTTTGATTGGATGATTGAAAACAAGCACGGAACCCGGAGGGAGATCGTTGTCACACGATTTCTTCCAGTCCAGCTTGACACTAATTCGTAAATACAACAAAACTGTGAAAGAAACTTTCAAATTCAAGAGGGGGAAAGAAAACAATCGAGCGATCGCAGGCAACGACAGCACAATCTGAATTCAAGTTATTTCCTTGGTATGTTTATCTCGCAGCAAAGACGAATCTTAGAAAAATAAGCGAGTTTGTAGGACATTGTTTACACTTGTATGCAGTTTCCATGAAGAAAAATGACTTAATCAGATAGACATTAAAAAAAAAAACGTTTATATAAAAGAATACAAGAGTACATATATAAGCCTTTGATTTGCATTTGTCCTTATAAAGAGTTAAACTTACAAACTTAATAAGAATTAATGTGGCTGTAACTCGTGAGTTTCAGTGCAGACTAAATTAAAAAAGTGTACCATTCCAATGAGACACCTCAAGTTTAAGCGTCATTTTATGTGTTATTTTGCTGTTTGTTTTACAGAATTTCGCAAGATGAAGTTTGAGATTTTCTTTAATGTTAACCTCTTGTGGGTGAAAGGTTTGAAGTTTGCGTTCACTCGAATCTTTAGTTGCAGTTTGGTTAGTGAAAATCCTGTTTCCTACCTCAAATTTGTCACTGTTTACTTAACAACGTTGGGAATTGTAACTCCAGCTTCTGAATTATTAGACAGCAGTGGTTAAAAAGTTTACTCTGAGACGGACGCTGCAACAACATTCTGAAAACGTGGTTTCCCAAATAATAACTAAAGAAATCATAGCATTACGTTGTGTTTATGAATTCTGTTGCGTGTTATCAACTAAATATTGTTTGACACTGGTTTTGAATTTGCATAATTGAACTTAAGTTTGCTAGGCATGCTTGTTCAAACAACTAAATGACTGAATTACTTTTAGGGGAAGCATTAAAGAGCTGCGAATTAGTTTGGTGAGAACAAGCGGCAACTTAGGAGACTCCTTAACAACATGGTTTATTTTAAAAGTAGCGAACTTTTAGCTTTTGTGGAAAATCAGTTCGGAAGCCGAAAGTGGCCTTAAATATTCGTGATAAATTAGACTAAAATACTGGAGTTTTCTTCTGTAAAATGTGGCCTCAAATTTTTGTACCATCGGAAAACTCAACGTCTTTTGTTTTCGGAGGGATAAAGAGTGTCGTTTTTGGTACGAAATAAGGTCAGTGACGATTTTCGGAAAAGAGTAAGCAGCTAGGAAATTCAAGGGACAAGATTCCTTTACTCTTTCTGTTGCTGAAATATCCAGCTAAAAGAACCGAGAAGCTCACACTGTATTAGCTTTCACAAAGGTGCTAAAATGATATGGAAAAACAGTGCAACGCCATCCCAAGCGTTTCGGCTAACGGTGATTCATCGTTGGCCCGTGCCCCTGCTTTGTCAAGGAAACTTGCAATCATTCTTTGTAGGTTAATTTATTGGACGCTAAGCGACAGTAGGCTGATCTCTTGTTCCCGTCGCCTCCTAAAATTGGCCAAAGTTGAACGAATTTACGTTTTGGAAAATAGTAAGCAAGCAAGCAATGCAAGCAAGCAAGCAAACTTTATTAAAGTGTCAGTGGTTCTAGCGTATACACACTAATTGGTGACACTATATTACGATAGGAAAGACATTAAAGTGTATATGACATATATTTTTTATTTGTTTGATGGAATGTACATGGCGTTCTGATAAGAAAGTCGAAAAAAGTTTTTCGATATCGATTTTTCTTGTCCGTGATTTTGCCGTCTAAAAACGTGAAATTTCACTTCCGGTGGGTTACAAAACCGCGCAAGAAGAAAGACTGGAAATAGTCCGCTGTGACGTCAATACAAGAATGTCAGTGTTGCGGTTTCTCAGTTCCTCCGTTTTTTGGTGCATGTTGCTACAAGCATAGACAACAAACCTCAATAGAACAATGTTTCTTCCTCAGGGCGCACCAAAAAATGTGAGGAACCGAGAAATTCTTGTATTGACGTCACAGCGGACTATTTCCAATCTTTCTTCTTGCGCGGTTTTGTAACCCACCGGAAGTGCAATTTCACGTGTTAGACCGCTATAACAGAGAAAAGAAAATCTTTATCGAAAAAAATCTTTTCGATTTTCTTATCAGAACGCCATGTAGATTCCATCAAGCAAATAAAAAAATATCTGTCATATACACTTTAAGAAAAGTTACAACTGATCTATTTTCTGAATAAAAACTCTAGTTACAAAATGCACCCTAATTATTACACCCAATTAAAAACTATGATAAATCTGATAAACAAAGCACTTATGTCCAGAAATGCACGTAACTCGGACCTTGGGCACTTCATGTTACACACAATTATTTGTAATTTCCATATGACTTCATGTTTGACAGAATTGCTTGTGTTTAGGTGAGAGTTAGGTCTAGAGGACACTTCATGATGTCTATCATAAAGAGCGTGAATCTCATTAGCGTGCATTTCTGGACATACCTCAAACAAAGAGCACCGAATAGAACTGATCAACTTAATTGGTGGCATTTAGAACCACCTTGTACAACACAATAAACAGTACCACAGGAAAGAACTATACTCAATAGTTTTCAATCGAATGGTGACACTTTACGATTTGATCCACAAACTCAAAAGTTAGAACCGTCTTGTGTAGCATAATAAAAGTTCCCACTGGAAAGTACTGCTCAGTTGCTTTCATTTAAATGGACACACTTTAGAATTTCGTCCACAGACTCAAAAGTTAGAACCACCTTGTACAGCATAATAAACAGCACCATAGGAAAGTACTGCTCAATAGCTTTCATTTGAATGGTCACACTTTAGGATTTCATCCACAGACTCAAAATTTAGAATCACCTTGTGCAGCATAATAAACAGTACCACAGGAAAGTACTGTTCAATAGCTTTCATTCGAATGGTCACACTTTAGGATTTTATCCACAGACTCAAAAGTTAAAACCACCTTGTAAAGCATAATAAACAGCACCACAGGAAAGTACTGCTCAATAGCTTTCATTTGAATGGTCACACAAACGTTAAAGCCAACTCGTCCAGCTTAATGCAGCGTCACACGTACAAGCTTTCATTTATTTAAATGGTCACATGCACTGTAGGTAGGATCTTGGGTTAATAGTTTTCTTCTCTTCCTGGACTCGAAGCACGTGCAGCATGACTATGGCCCAACAGCTTTTCGATTTGTCTTGTCTAGTTCTGATTTTCCAAGCTTCTCCCTCATTTCCAGGTAGCATCAGCTTGTTCAGTATCTAACGTTTGAAACCATGATTCCTCGAGAATTCATGATTTAAGACAAGTTTGAATTGGACAGATTCATCGTAAAATAACCTCAATTTTAAAAATTGGTAAATGCCATGGTTGGAAGGGACCTTTGGGATAAAATTTCACTTCCTGGCCTCCCGCCCTACACATCCTCCGTTCCTTCAGTGTACCTTTCTTCTCTTCCCAGATTGTGCTCACCAAGAGTTTTGAAATTCCTGGTGTGTGGATGATACTGTAATGTTCCGAAAGTAGCGACCCTCCGAAAATAGCGATAAATTTTGACGGTTGTTAATAATTCTCGAAATAAGCGACCCCAAAGGTAAATTGAAACAAAAGTGAACACACGTGGAAAAATCGCAGGATCAATCCTTAATTATTACTTAATGATTAACGTTTTACTGAAAATGATGTTTAACTTAATGTTTTCACATCTGTCGCGATTTGCAAAGGTGAATCAATTCATATATGGTTTCCATTTTTGTTTCCTGAAAGTATAACGACCCCCCAAAAGAAGTGATATTAAATAATAGGCTGCTAAATCTGAAAGTAACGAGATAATAGAAAAGAACAGCTGACATGGTCGTGTCGTATATATTCTTAATGCTACTTTACAAGCACATAAAGGTTTAGAACAGAACAAATTAAAATACGGAATGTACTGAATGACACCCCCGAAGGTATACTGCTTAAAAGAAGGCGCTCGGGGGGAGGGGGGGGGGGGGTACTCCCTATAATGGGCTACACGGGGATGCTCCGAGCGTAAGGGGTACTTTTTTGAGGCTAGAGGTATATAGAAGCGTAGGGGTTTCACGAGTTGAAGTATAGAAGAAGGTAGGAAAACTGCCAGTTAGGTCGCACGTAACGGCTTATTCGTCTATTAAAGTGTTTTAATGTTTATACTTAAGCGAAAAGTGAGTAAACCTTGCTCAAATGTTAGCCAAAAATGCTTCTTTTGTTTTTCCTTTGTTATTACAACATGTATCAGGGATGTAAGTCAGGGATTTAAGTCAATTAGACATGACTGTTTCTTCTGTAGGTATATGAAAAGAGTACCGTTTTCTATGGAAGTTATATGAAAGGGTTTTTCTGTAAAAAAAAAAAGATATATAAAAAGGTAAGGGTTTGGACCTCGGGGCGGTGCATCCTCGTCGAAAACTTTGTTGAGTACCGTCCCCGGGAAAATAGTACAGAATGACGCCGTTTTAATTACCATTTTTATTGTTCTTCATGCAGTATCAAAACATTAACACAGTTTTCATGTGTAAAAACATAACACGAAAATGTAATCCAGAAATGAAACAAAAATTCACTCATCTAGTTTGAACGTTTCTGACAAAGAACGACAGGAGCGTACGATATCTCCCCATTCTTTAAGGTACAGGGCAAGTCATTTCACTTTCCTCTTCTGGAATCTGCTTGACCAAAAATGTGGACGCATCTATCACTCTGACTGTTCGGTTCACTAGGGTACCATGCGGTATAGCCTGCAGTCAGCGGAATGCCATCTACCCAGTAGAACTTCTTGTCTGCCTTGCGCTTAATTCCCAGCCATGCACCATAACTCGTGGTTTTCTTTTGCCCGTTAATAAGGTCGTAGATAAACTGATTTTCTGTGGGAGAAGTGATTTAGGTAGGTCTCCTCCCAGCTTCTGGCAATTTCTTCGAGCAGCATCCCCGTCCAGCGTTGGAATGTCGATGACGAGGTAACAAGATTTGCCATGAAGAACCCAGCCATCAGAACATGCTGACCCTAAAAAAATACAAAGAGATGGCATTTGTAATAAAATGAACAAGTAGTTGTATATGTCTAGGTGATTTTGTGGATCGTTAGCCTGATTTTCATTATGTCGGAAACCGTCACAGATGTTCCCGATATTTGATAGAAGTGTCAGTAAAATCGGCGATGATTAAATAAAGATGTGGTACCGAACTAAATATATCAATGACGTCCCAGACAGGTCGGGAATGATCGCCGACCATCGCAGTAATCTGGGATGTGTCGGGAAAATAGAAACGCTCCCGATTTTATCTGATTCATCACTGACCATCCCTGATTGGGGATGTGTACGATTTCGTGTTTTCATACATACATTCAGGCAGTAAGGACAATGATTATATAATGGGAATGAGAATCAAATCAGAAATAATTATAACTGTTTTAAATCAAAGAGCTTAGTTGAATTTACCTTTGTCGAATTTCCCGGCGATGTAATCAACTTTAGCTTTGATATCGGCCATCATTTGACCATCGGCGCTCGCCGGACCGCAGTTGTTGTTTATCACAAAGCTTTGCCCTGTTTGAGAATTTGCTGTATCGACTGGCTTTGCGCTAGCATTGTAAGGCTTGCTGCTAGCTAGGGCAATAGTCACCTCAACGCTAAGAAGAAACTCGAAAATGGAACAAGAAAACATTTTTCACTGTCTCACAAGAGACACTGCTTACCTTTTACGTGCAGTTAGTCTCGCCGGCCTGAAAATGATACGTGTATGTGTGTCTTGGAGGTGGGCTGATGGAGGCGGGGCGGGGCGGGGGTTGGGGGGGGGGGGGGGGGAGGGGGAGAGGGAGGGGGAGGGGAGGGGAGGAGGACGGGACACTCCTTATGGGCCCTCCTTATTTGGCCTAAGTTGGGAAATGCCACTGGGTCACAAAAAGAGACATTTTCTCTTAAATAGGATTGCAATAAACATAATAAAATAGGTATACTACAAGTCACAAATGAAATTCCACAAACTTCCGGAACAAAAATGCCAAAATAGCAACACAGCACAACACAATCTCTTAGCAACACAGCACTACGCGTACGGTTAGCTACTAGCGCTTTATTTTAGTTATGGACCAGCCGAGCTTACTTAATTATTCATTTATTGTCGTCAAGTTATTGGCACCTGTGATTACGGCCCCGTCCACACGTATCCGGATATTTTTGAATCCGCAACTTTTTTGTTGCGGATTAGAAAATATTCGCGTCCACACGTAGCGTATTCAAATCGTATTTGCCCGTCCACACGTATCCGGATTCGCTCTAGCAGCCAGGGCTCCTCTTTAAATATTGCCAAAAAAGCATACGCAAAGGCCAAGTTCAAATCAAAGTTCAACTGTAAACACGTTAGTAGACTAGAAATAAGTCCATTTAGAAGTAAAGCGATAACATTTCGGTCGGCCAAGTTGAATATTCGCGCGGTTAAAGACTGGATCTGATACTGTTACGTCAGCGTATTAAAAAATATCCGGATTCGACCGTCCACACGATGCCGTACTCGTAGCGTATTCAAAAATTTCCACTCTGGAGAGCGAATTCAGAAAGTTGCGGATTCGTGAGCCGAATTCGCCGGATACGTGTGGACGGAAGGCCAATCCGCAACAAAAATGTCCGGATACGTGTGGACGGGGTCTACATGTGCTTGAAGTTTGAATAAATAAATAAATAAATAAATCGACTAGTAATTTAAGAGTAATGGTAAAAACGGCAAACTGATCCTTACGGCAAGAAGAAAAGATAGAGACAGAAGTGAAATAAAAAAACAATAAACAGTTGAATATATTTGCCCAAATATATTCAATAAAAAAAAAATGTATATATATATTTGGGCAAATATATTCAACTGTTTATTGTTTTTTTATTTCACTTCTGTCTCTATCTTTTCTTCTTGCCGTAAGGATCAGTTTGCCGTTTTTACCATTACTATTTCAAGATTTTTACTGATCCAGGTCTACGATAGATCCGGTACTCTGTCTTCATTGGTTTGTCGTTGTGGTTTTACCGTTATTACAGTTTTTGAATACTAATTTAAGAGTCCCTGGTTAGAAACTCATCAATTTCTACACCGAAATGACATATGCAACTGTCTACTTTGTTTTTTAGCGAGATTCCGTTTATGGAGAGATCGAGCCCTTGCAAGCGTCGCTATTCTTTGCCTTGACCTGACCAGCATATAGTCTGTTTTTAAAACATTAAAATTAAGTCTATTTGCTATCGGCTATTTTTTGGAGATATTGTAAATCCACATTTCATATCATGTTGCAGATCAGGGATGCTGCAAGCAGTGAAAATCATAATAGTATCATCTGCGTACATTCTTGCGGTAGCATAGTCCCGGGCATACTCAGTTATATTGGTAAGTTCATTTATGTACATTAGAAACAAAAGTGGCCCTAGTATCGAACCATGGGGAACTTCACATTTTAGAATGGCTTTCTCGGAGAGTACTCCGTTTATGTATACGATCTGAAATCTGTTTAAGTAATGCTGCACATAAGAACTGTGCGGCACGGTGGTGTAGTGGTTAGTGCGTCGGACTTTCAACCTGAAGGTCGGTGGTTCGAAGCCTGGTCTCTGCCCTCGTGTTGTTTCCTTAGACAAGAAACTTTACTCCACACTGTCTCTCTCACCCAGGTGTATAAATGGGTATCGGCGACAAAATGCTGGGGGTAACCCTGCGATGGACTAGCATCCCATCCAGGGGGGAGTAGCAATATTCCTAGTCGCTTCATGCTATAGAAACCGGGTTTAAGCTCCGGCCGTTATGAGCCTTCTGGCTCGCGGGTGCGCGACTTTACTTTTTACATAAGAACTACCGTAAACTTCATTGTTCTGCGGCATTGGCTCTTTCCCACATAGAATATCTTTGGTTTCAAGAATAGATGGTTTATACTCATATTTCAGTATAAAAATAAGGAAAATCCATTTGCGTCAAATAAAATGGTAGGAAATTTTCGTGATTAACCAATCAGAATAGCAGAAGACAATAGCTAATAATTTTGCTTTTTTGATGAAGTTCCCCAGATAAAATATCTTTTAAAAATTGCATGTTGTGCGATTGGGTCTCAAATGACTTGAAACATTAAAAAATTAGTCAAAATGCACCTTGAAACTTAACTTTTTAGCGGTTTTTTAGTCTAGGCCAATGAGATCACTAGTTCAGTTATAACGAAAAAAAGTTGACATTCCGTCGTGCATTGTCGTTCAGCACTTTCCTTCTTATGCGGATCATTACTTAATGGGATGTAATGATGGGATGTAATGAGATGGGATGGGATCACACGAGATGAGATGGGATGAGAAAAGATGTGCTGCATTGAAATGGGATCGGACAGAATGGGATGAGACAAAATGAGATGGGATCGGATGGGATGTAATCAGATGAGATAGGATAAGATAAGATGGGATAGGATGAGACGAGATGAGATGAGCTGAGATGGGATGGAATGATATGAGATGGGATAGGAAGGGATGAGATGAGACGAGATGAGATGAGATGGGATGTAATAAGATGAGATGGGATCAAGATGAGATGGGATAGGATAGGATGAGACGAAACGAGATGAGATGAGATGAGATGAGATGAGATGAGATGGGATGGGATAGGATGAGACGAGACGAGATGAGATGAGATGGGATCAGAATGAATGAGATGGGATGAAGTCAGCAGTCACGAGACTGAATTACGTACTTAATTATATTACTTTAAAAAATTAAAATAAAGATGTGTTGGGATATTTTTATAACAAGATGTCAACACGTCTTCAGCAGAGTTCTTGTTGACGGTACAAAATAATAACTTAGGGGAACACCTGATAGCTCCTCGTTAAAAATAAAGTATAATTTGCCATCGTCGTCAATTTACAACTGTAACGTCCGTAAACAGCGAGGAAAAAGAAGGGAGAGTAAAGTGTGAATCGCTAGGAGAGAGCGCGAAGAGTTCTTTTAAAATTCAGCCTGCCCCGCTTGTTTTAACGAGCAGTACAATGGCTGGGCTCATGCATTATCCATCTTGATACTTTTCTTTTTTTTTTCTTTAAAACAACAGCAAAATGGCCAAATTCTCAATTTTCTGAAGAGTGTGCACAAATTGGAAAAAAGACTGGTTACACTAAGATGGGCGTTTTTGGTGGTCGAGTGCTGAATGTGTTTTTATCATGTTTATTGAAACGTAGTTGCCACATTCCGAAGTCTAAAAATGACACCATTAAGAACCTCCTCGAACCCCTCGTTTACCTGCAAAACTTAGGCACGCAGTTGTTGCAATTTCCAGTTTTATTGTTCTTTGAACAGTTTACAGGAATTGTTTATAATAGGTGAGTTTATACGTGACACAGTATTTTATTAACACTGAATCAAAAGCTGAACACGTTTACATCAACTGAAAATACAGAAGTGAAAATCTAGCTAGATTTTCTTCTGGCAGAGAACCACTGCAGCAACATTTATATTTGACTTAGTCAGACTACAAGGCCAGTCATTCCACTTTCCTTTTCCGGATCCTGAAGCGATGATGTGGCCACACTTCTCACTTGATGGATTGTTCGGTTCACCAGCGTTCCATGCAGTGTAACCGGTTAGCGGAGTATCGTCTGCCCAATAGAACTTTGTGTCCGCTTTGCGGTGGAGTCCAAGCCATGCTCCACCGTGCATGACCTTTTTCTGCTTGAGCAGAAGGTTGAGGATAAACTGATTTTGGGTGGCCGAGGTGATTTTAGCAAGGTCTCCTCCAAGCTTCTGGCAATTTCTTCTAGCATCGTTCCACTCCAACGTTGGAACGTCGATGACTAAGTAACAAGATTTTCCATGGAGAACCCAGCCGGTAGGACATGGCGATCCTGAGAATTCAAAAGCAGTTTTTAATTTAGTGATCACGAAGGTATTTCAGAAAAAAATTTTTTTTTACTATGAATATATCAATACAGTATAAAGCAGACGGGTCTCGAGATTTAAAGAAAATTATTGTGTTCGAAAGATGAGAATACCTTTGCCGGATTGCGCGGCGATGTGATCAACTTTGGCTTTGATATAAGCTATCATTTCACGCTCAGCGTTCGCCAGACCGCAGTTGTTGTTTACCACAAAGCTCTGTCCTGTTTGAGGTTTCGGTTTTTCGACAGGTTTGACGCTGGAATTTTGAGGTTTTGCGATAGAAATGGCAATTGTCATCACAAGGCAAAGAGGCAACACGAGGCTCGGACGAGGAAACATTTTCGCTCAGTTTGAAGGACTCTACAAAGCGTAGTTATCGGCTACTTCTGACTCAGAATTATTCCTTTACTTTATATAATCTCAGTGAGATGTAAACACAAATCCATTTGCTAATTATGCAAGGGGACAAGAACATTTTCCAGTTTTGTTAACGCCACTCGAGCGGAAGTAAATTTTCACTTGTGCAGAGGAATCGACAATCTTGCAGTTAGGGGTCGTTAAAAAAACGACTTTGTAATAACGTGAAAGCAATTTAAATCGAAGTCTTCCTTTAGTGGTTGAGTGGTATTTTTTGTTGTTTTTAAACATTTGTGTAACATATGTTATAATTTAATACCTGAGGTAATGCGCCTCGTTTAACATATTCAAAAGGTCAGACAGTTTTTGAAGTTTATATTTGTTCTTTGTCACACTGTCTCAGAAGTCAATGTAAACATCTTTATTCTTTTATATGACTTAAACGTAGCTTCAATTAATTCACGATGATTTTGGTGATTCTTATACAGTAGAAGAACACCCTGGAAAAAATCGGCCCTCACTTTTCTCGATAGCTTAAGGATACATATATTACAAGTGAAACACTGGAGACAACATTTCTATCAGTTCTAAATTATATTTGACGCAAAAAAACGAATTTGCAAACCTATCCTTGCTCCAGAGGTCCGTTGTCTAAATATCTAGAGTGAAGTTAACCCCCCCGGGGGGGGGGGGGGGTACTCGGCAAATTTTTTGGGTGGGGGTGTGCCGCTGGGACTCTGAGACCCTTAACCTATACTAGACCATTTAAGCTGCATTTTGCAACCCTATACTAGACTAAACGCCGAAAAACCCTACCCTATCCTAGACCTATTCTGGACTCGCAATTTTCCAGAAAATCGTTCACTATCACAGTTATTAGTTAACAGGGGTCAGTAAAAATGCCGTACTGCCCGCCGTACCGATTTTAAAATGCCATTTGCCAGTAAACCTTGTCTAGACTAAATTCTTCACGCAACTGATCAGTTTTGCGGAAAATAATACCCTATTCTAGACCAAAAATCTCTGATAACTATACCCTATCCTAGACTAAACTGCCTGAAAACCATACCCTTCACAGCGGCACATACCTATATAGCTCATATATGGGAGTACCCCCCCCCCCCCACCGGGAGTTAACCGCATAAACCGGGCTAGAAGATTAGCTCAAACTCGCTGCTTCGCCGCTCGCTGGTTTTCACTGATAAAAAAATAAACCTGTGGCACCCTGGGCATTGCAAAACCTGCACATCACAAAATTTGATGGCGCCTGCGAAGAAAATTCTATATCTCAAACTTCTAACAATCAGGTTCAGTCAATTCTTTTTTCTTGAATTTATATACATACATATCTTTAATAGAAGTTCCCAAAGTTAAAATTCAAATGTTTCTACAGAATGTTGAAAAAAGGAACATCCAAGACAATTAAAACTGTGTCAAGCAGGTTTCACGAATAAAACTTCAGAAATTCAAGTTACCGTTGACGGTATTCTTAACAATAAAGTGATAACGCGGCGTTCCGCGGCATTAAATAAAGACGCGACAGCGCGCGGAATAGTCTGGGCACGAGTTGATTTTAACTTCGTTGTATTGCGCGTTAGTTCCAAGGACATGTTAAGTTCACAAGGCGACGCAAACTTAAAGGCATTCTTTTGCAGAAACTGTAACGTATTATGTCACGTTAGATGTCACATGGTGTCAAACGTGCCGCAGACTGCATCAACGCACTTTGTCTTACAGGCTGCGTTCACAGGGCAGGGTTTGTTTCACTCATAGGTTTCACTATTTCTCAATCCCTTATCATATATAAATACATTGATTTCTACACAGTAATGAAAGGACCTCAACAAGCACCGAAGAAGCGAAGTGAAAAAATACGCAACATAGTCAAGATGGATGACTTACTTTGAATACACCTGCTATTCCAGGTAAGCCCTACTTGACTACTTAGTCTGGGCACGATTTTAGCTTCCTGAGGGATTGTAGGATTGTTAGGAGGGACGTGAAACGGTATGTACTTGGTGTATCCCTTATTATTTTGTATTTAAACACTTAGTTTTTATTTCAGTAGAAAAAGAAGATAAAAGCAGCACAATAAGGAATCGAACCCGGGCCGTATGATCTACTCCATGCACACTATCCACTACACCACCGAGGACTAGCTGCCGGAAATTGCAATTTTTAAGGGATATAAGATAATATGCTGCTAGCCCAGACCATATATAAGAACTAACCCTTTCGATACACTAGAAATACTGGAATCAGTGCTTAACCCTAAATACTAAAATCAGTGCTTCAATCCGAGATACTGTAATCCGACCCTAAATTACACTGCTATATATTTAAATACATTACAATAAGGGATGCATGAGGTACCATACATTATGATCAGGGATACACCAAGTACCTAGGCGTGAAACATGGTGGGAAAGAAAATCAGCTGTGTAAAGAATGAAGAGTCGTTGTTTTAACTGAAACAGATATACTAGGAATGTATTGTTCCTCAGCTTCTGTGCTTCTGGCTTCTGTGCAAGTCAGCAAACAGCTAACTTGTGTATCAGAGGGTCTCTTGCGGCACCCTTTCGTGTGAAGTCGGGGCCGGGGGAAGGCCAACCGTTTCAGTAGCCTCGCAGCCCTTTAGAACCTCTAATTTCAACCTGGGTTTCACACAGCTCTATTGTTTTCAGCGCTAGGGTCCATTGTTCTGTTGTATCTTCTATTGTTTTCTTAGCCAATCAGAGAAGACCTCGTAAGAGCTGCGTACCGCCCCAACCGTTTGGTCGGTGAAAATATTAGAGAAATAAAGGGCGCGTTTCATTGAGACACTGATGTATTGGCATATTGACAACTTCTTTACTTCACCACCTTTAGATTGTTTCCGCCGATAAAACCTTTAAAACCTTTGTTACACAAATGGTTAAAAAACCTTTAACTCCCAAGAGTGCCATGCATCATCATCATCAACAACGACAACATTTTATTTAAACAAAAGTCAAGAAAAATTCCAAATTTCATTTTATGAAATATTGAAAAACAAATGGTACCATGCAAAAGTACAACCAAACAAGTTTCATTTGAACGGTCACATCAAGACCATAGGATTTCGTTGACAGACTCAAAAGTTAGAACTACAAAACATGTCTCCATAATTGACTCTAGGAGTGAATTTGAGATTTTCCCGTCATGCTACACTGCCCCCAGACGATCCTAGAAATCATAGCGCCTCAAGCTTTTGCCCAAACCCTTCAGACTGGACATTGGTAAAGTAAATAAACCTCACTTTGTTTCTATTTTTTTACTTTATTATTTAAATAATGTAAAGATAGAAAAGGATAGTACTTGTGGAAACTACTCTAAGAGTGTAGGGGTTTTTCTGAAGAAACTGTGGTGCTGCGTCGGTGGGGAAGTGAAACATGAAAATTTGGTTTTATTAACTGAATACACCACAGCCTTACCAACCTCCGTTTGTGTGGTGGACTGTGCTTTTAAATGTATACAGGGTTTAGTTTCTAAGGAAACTGTGGCGCTGCGTCGGTGGGGAAGTGAAACATTAAAATCTGGTTTTATTAACTGAGTACACCACAGGTTTACCAACCTCCGTTTGTGTGGTGGACTGTGCTTTTAAATGTATACGAAAAAAGCAAGTGACACACTCGAACACCTACCCCGCGGCCTGGCCAGTACCTTACGCATGCGCACAGCCATACAGGGGATAGTTTCTAAGGAAACTGTGGCGCTGCGTCGGTGGGGAAGTGAAGCATGAAAATCTGGTTTTATTAACTGAGTACACCACAGGCTTACCAACCTCCGTTTGTGTGGTGGACTGTGCTTAAAAAACGAATACAGGGGATAGTTTCTAAGGAAACTGTGGCGCTGCGTCAGTGGGGAAGTGAAACAGGAAAATCTGGTTTTACCAACTGAGTTGATGAGGTAAATTGTCCAAAGATCCAAAAAGCTGACGTTTCGAGCGCAAGCCCATCGTCAGAGCGAAATTCAAGGAATTGTGGATTGTGCGTGGTTCTATGAGTCTGTCGAGTGTGATCGTCCGGGTTTTCACTCACGTGACCTTCAGTCCTGTGGGACTTAAATGACAAAGGCCATGGCGGCCATGTTGGTGCACATAACAAAAGAAGTTCATTAAAATTCTTTTGTAGGTATGCACCAATATGGCTGCCTTGACGTAACGTGAAAACCACTTGTAGTAACATTGACTGACGTTTTAATAACATAAGCGAAAGTGATATTTAGAGGTCATGTGAATTGTTTATCGTCAGTTGACGCTCTCGGTCGGACTGTTGCTGTCATTGGTCAATAAATCCATTATGTTATTGGCTGTTGTGACCCAAGTCAGCGATTGGTCAGTTCTGATCTGTATATTGTTGGTGTAAGTTTCGTCAGTCTGTTAGTAGTCAAACAGATTCAACGAGCGGTTGAAATAATGAAACAGCATCCGGCCTATAATCTATACATATTGTCAATGTGCACAGATTGGCAGTTATAGTATCCTTCCCAAGAGCATATGATGCCCGATTTAGGGTGTCAGTTCCATTGTACAATGTACACCTCCATTGTATTAGGCAACATTATATATTCTAATATATTGTATGGTATTGTATTCTATTGAAATGTCGTTCTTGTGTTCTAATATTCTATTGTTTTAACAAAAGAATAATTGTTACCGCGCACGGTATACCCAAGAGGTATTTTTAACCAGAATTTCGCTTGAAAAATGTCCGCTATTATTATCTCCAATCGACTGCTTTTGATTTGCTCTAAAGAATCCTTTTATCCAACTAAGTTGTATATTTGGTGGCATTTGGCGATATAAAGTGGAAATAAGCTAAGCGAAATTTTGCTATTTTGGCGGGACAGTGTCCTTTGCCTTTGAAATAAACTGTATCCGACTGTGACACGGTGGAAACGTGCAACAGGGATACCAACCGCGTTACGTAACCGTTCTTTTCCCAAAGTTTTATCCAAAGCCTCTCCTCTCCTCGTGACTTTGTGCAAAATAAAGTGTAACACGCAACGCTGGAGGGTCTTAGTGGTGAGTCTTAGTGGATTTTTGGTATACGCCTATATCATAAACGGCTTAGTCGCGCACGCAAATTATTGCTTGAGTGGACATGGGCTTAGCTTAAAGGAGCGGCAATATCGCGAAGATTTTGTTGTGTTTTTATCAACTGCACTAAATGTCAAGTATGTACCGTTGTCTATAATAATAATAATAATAATAATAATAATAATAATAATAATAATATAAAGGTTCTTCTAATGTGCATTTCTAGCCGCCCAAAAATGCGCCTTACATGATTGACAGTCCAATGTGTTTACAAACATAATGAAGACTAATAGAAACATTTCTTAAATAAAAATGGTTTCAGCTTGGTTTTAAATACTGTAACAGTTTCTGCTCTTTCTAATATACTCTGGAATAGATTTCCATAATTTAGGTGTTATCGGCCGTATTGATTATTGTAACAGCTTACTATTCAAGATTCCGGCTGTCCATATCGCTAAATTACAGCGCATCCAGAATAGTGCAGCTCGGCTAGTCTATTACATTCCTAGATTTGATCATATAACACCTGTTCTTTATCGGCTACATTGGCTGCCTGTGTTTTTTAGGATTGAATACAAGGTGCTAATTTTAACTTATAAGGCAATACATGGCCATGCTCCACCATATATTTCAGATTTAATTAGAACTAGGGAACGAACAAATTATAATTTAAGATCATCGTCACAGCTACTACTACAACCTTATAATGCCACAAAAACAAAAAAGACATTGGGAGACAGAGCATTTCAAGTTGCGTCTCCGGGACTGTGGAACGGTCTCCCAAATGACATTAGAAATGCTAAGACAATGGACGTTTTTAAGTCCTTAGTGAAAACTCATCTTTTTAGGGAAGCGTATGCTTGTTATTTTTAGAATTTTATATTTTGACTCTGTGTAATTTTTAGCCTATATATTAGATATGGTTTGGATAGTTTTATTATATTAGATTTATTATTTTTACTATTATTTTAATGTAATTTGTAAGGCGCATTTGAATATATTCATATAGATATTTGCGCCGAATAAGTAATAAATTATTATTATTATTATTATTATGCTGAAGTGGAAAAAGCACGACCTCCATATGTCTTTGATTTGATGGCTGGGGTGCATAGCTGCGAGCGAAATTGATCCGTAGAGCACAGAGACGAGATATCAAGTGATTTAAAAAACAAAAAACAAAAAAACACGGCAACTCAATCTTTAGGCCTGGCCATCCACAACCAAAGACAATCAATATATTAGTCAGTTTCTCTGTACTCGTAGAGTAATTGTTAAAGTGCCACTACGACGAAAATTTTTTTATTTCTTTTCCGCTCTTTTTAACGCAAATGTATCTAATAGGTTTAGACAAATGCGAATTGCTATAAATTAGATTGATATATTCGTACACAGCCCATAAAAAGCTAGCCGAAAACCCCCGAAAATCAGGTAAAATCCGTCCGCCATTACTCCGTTCATAAATCGGAGCCCGCGTTCTACTGGTTTGCGATCTGGTACACGTGACGTCAATGACTCAACGCGGCTCCCTCGGGGTCACAGACAACAAAGCCAAAAGGCACGTGTTGAGTCATTGAGGTCACAAAATCTTTAGGCCAACTCGGTTCGGTCCCGGTCATTTTTGAATTGAGTAATGGCGACAATTCGAAATGTAAAGTTAAAATAATGGCACTTCCCGTACGAGTTTTGACTTGAAACTTCGCAACGTAAGTACCCTGGGTGCCAGAGGCTTGTCTCGCGCTCTCATCTCTCTCATTTAATCAACTTTCTCATGTTTGTAATCAATCCCATAATTAATTGCGGAGTTACAATAAAACAACAACTTTGTGTGGCTGAAAATGGGGAAGTGGGTGACAAAATGCTCCATTAAAAAGTCAGCCCCATGTACTCCTGGATTGTCATTAGCTAACAAAACCTACTGCCAGGGTGGTACACAGACCGGTATAGAGGAGGGAGTTGGGCCTCCTCTCAGGGCCGACTGTGACCATTCCTGGGTAGAGAGGAGGGAGTTGGGCCTCCTCTCTGATTGGAGGGAGTTGGGCCTCCACTAACCTAGATCTAAGGTACGCAGACCGGTATAGAGGAGGGAGTTGGGCCTCCTCTCAGGGCCGACTGTGACCATTCCTGGGCCTATACTAACCTAGATCCAAGGAGTACAGAATGGAGGGAGTTGGGCCTCCAAAATGTCGAGTCTATGGGGGCAAAAGTGTGACAGGAGGAGCACTTTATCCCCATACCCAACTTTATTGAATAATCAGAAATGCTTTCAAACTACAATATTATTCTAAAGTCTTCATAACATAGATTTTATATCAGCTATAACAGTTTTCCAACTCTATAAAAATGTAGTCGAGACAACATGTTGATATTGAGTTGGCTATGATTGTAATCATAATAATAGAACTGAGGTGATGACTTACAGTTAATTATTTGATAACATGTTATTAGATAGGTTTTTAAGAGTCCTCTGTCCAGTGAAAGTGAATAGAAGTACAGGAACGAAAACATGCTGTCTATTGGGCGGGAAGGGAGGGAAATAAAAACTTACTGTTTGGAAAGTTGTGCCTTGTTGCTCGAGTGAAAACAGAATGCAACAAGCACATGGAACGCGAACTAAACGAGATGGCACTGTCCTGGGCATAAACGCTCTCAATACACTCTTATTACACGCAACAAAACAAACTTTATAACAATAAACTTTTATTATATAACAAGATTTTTGGTTTACGCTGATGCCAGTTGCGTGACGAGACAAATTACGGCTGTGTGGGAGACTACAATATCATTCATTCAATAGGTATTTATCCGCTTATTGTAAAATTACTTAATAATTCATAAGGGTACAAACAAATAGAAATGAGCCATTCCAATCACATGGTTAACTCTGTAAATCAGATACAACTCACCAGTGAGTTGTATCTGGAATTTAAATTAGATACAACCACTAGTGAGTTGTATCTGGAATGTGAATTTCACAAGTTGTTTACTACATTCGCGTCCGTGTTGTATCTGCATTATACATTCACTCGCGGATGCGCCTCGTGATTGTGTAGGCCGATACAACACTCCCGCTCATGTAGTAAACATTACATAACGATATAATCCACTCCTTGTTATTTATAGTTAGTTAAGCTATTTATAGTTATTTTTTGTAAGTGTGCGCTCGGATGAACAGTTCAAATAGTAATATAACTTTTATCACATAAGAAGGCTTGGTCGCTGTATAGTATAGTTAGACTAGCTGTATTTGCTCCTTGTTTGTATTTTGTGTCGCTGGAGAACATTATAATAAGCAAAGGAGAAACCGTGTATGGTACAATGTGACCGTTTCCAGTTGGCAACCATTTCAAGCATTGAGGTCATTGAGCATAATAAACAGTACCACAGGGAATACTGCTTAATAGTTTTCTTTTAATGGGACGCTTTATCGAGCTTTAGGATTTTATCGACAAACTAAAAAGTTATATCGATTCTGTACAACACAGGGAATACTGCTCAGTAGCTTTCATTTCTGTTGTCACACTTTAGGATTTTTTTTTTTACAGACTGAAAAGCTACAACCACCTCTGTACAGCACAAAAAACAGTCCCACTTGAACGTAATGTTCCGCAGCTTTCATTTCAATGGAATTCACACTTATAAGATTTCATCCACAGCCTCAAAAGTTTGAACCTCGTCAAGCAAGGCAAGGTTCTACGCTCAGAGGAAAGAAGTGTAGATACAAAAATATAAGAGAAAGAAACTTCAAACTAACGCGAGTATATTCTGATCGTTTTAAAATTTCTAATACGTTCTTTGGTTACAAAATTACTCATTGTATTACTGATATAATTCTAAAGCACACTCGAAGAGGCTTGTACTTCGTGGCCTCGAAGAGCACTCCTAATTTGAAAAATTATTGAAATGGATATCTGCATGTTCAGGGCCCTTGTACATCTAAAAAAATATATAAAATGTGTGGCAACCGATCAGCTTTCAAAAAATGGTTATTTACATTATGCGTTCAGTACCATCAGTGTAATATTTACAATTGTTTCTTTAATAGTTCATCTGTGATAACACGTAAATGTCCACCGCACAAATATTTTCGACGTCAGAGGTTTTTAACACTTCGCTTGTGAAGTCCAATACGCCATGCTGAATTTTCTTCGGGCTTCGTCGCATTCAACAGTACCTCGATTTGTTCGCTTGAAATGTTTTGACGTTGTTGGTTTTGTTCGCTGTACCTTAATCTGTTTTCACTACTGCTTGTTATGGTTTCTTGAAGGAGCGTGTTGCAAATAATTCGGCCCATCTTTTTTGGTAGATGATCCGCCATCGCAGAACCCGTGCGCTTTCCAATGCTCGTCATTTGAATTACTGTTTTGTTGTTGCAGAAATGTATCAGGTACCAGGAAAAAATCCAAGTATAGTACAGAAGCTACGCTGGAATTCTTCAAGCGTGTGACGAGAGTTTGTGTGGTTCGTACTTAAATCGGTGTCGTTTGTAAAAAGAATATCTTTACACAAGCCCGAGCAGCAGCAACTGAAAATATTGTTTTCTTGTTTGCCTCTTTTGTCTGATTTCTCAAACAAAAGTCCAGATTTTGGGACAATCAAAAACGTTTCTGCTCAATGACTCGCCAGATTAAGTCTTTTCATATATCGCAGAATAATTCATATGGCGATATTTCTCGTTACGTCACCTATTGTTATTAATGTGCCAACCAGAGGACTATTGGCTGTTGAAACAAATAGTTCTTGTTTAATAGTTGGCAAATTTGAATAACAAAACAAATTTGACGTATGTTTGTAAACAGAGAAATATCGCTATAGTTAAGTGAAAATTTTTAGTTTTCTTGTTTAATGTCGTTAAGAAAGACCTACAATTATCGCAAGAGTTTGGTTTTGGATGTTAATATACAAATTTCAGTCCAGTCTGGTGTTAGTTCTTAGAACATACTGTAGTGTTCAAATAAGCTTGTTTATTAGTATCATAAATTTGAATAACAAAAGGCGTTGTTCAAAGCAATACAGAATGAGGTGCTAAACAATAACGATGTCGTGGTTTGTTCACAATTAACAAATCTATTACATAACAATAACCGTTTACACGTATTACTTAATGACGTTTTTTGGGTTTTACTGCGAGAGGAAAAAAGAGGAAAAACGTTCATGGTAGAGTGTGACCGTTTTCCAGCTGGCAACCATTTCTAGTAAACATTTCACTGCGCTCAGAGCTATCTCGTTCCCAGATATCTTTCTCGTGAGCTTTAGGCTGAACGAGGGAGATCTGGGAACGAGTTTGGCTCGGAACTGGAGGTTGTGACGTGCGCGCTGATTTGTGCGTTCATAGGGGATTTAGCCGGATCAGCTTCTCTGTTTACAAGCTTAGTGAAAACACGTAAGCAACGCGACTTTGTTTGTTAAATTTTTACTTCAATACTTAATAGGGGAAGAAGGTTCATGCACGCTGTAAAATTCAATCTTATAACTTTGTTGTTTGCAGCGTAAACGAAAAATAAACAGCATCGCTGGAAATAACTGCTTAACCACCATTCGAATGATTTCATCCACAGACTAAAACGTTAGAACCACTTTGTACGGTACCACAGAGAACACTGCTCAATAGTTTTCTTTGAATAGTCACACTTTAGGATTTCATCCACAGGTTAAAAACATAGAACCACTATGTGCAGCATAATAAGCAGTACCACAGAAAGTACTGCTCATTAGTTTTTATTTCAGTTGTCACACAAGGATTCTTTTACGAACTGAAAAGCTGCAACCGCCTTGTACAGCACAGGAAACAGACCCACTTGAATGTAATGTTCAGTAGCGCTCATTTGAATGGCATTCACACTTTTAAGATTTCATTTACCCCCAGAGAGAGAAATGGTTATTTTAACGAAGCTATATTACTCATTAAAGAGAAAGAAGCTTCAAACTAAAAAGCCTTGATTATGGTCATTTAGTTAAACTTTTCTATTGCCTTCCATGTTTACAATATTCATTTTATTATTGATATTATTCTAAAGTTAAACACTCGTAGAGCACTTCTAATTTGAAATTGAATTTTGCATGTTCAGTAACTGTGGCCTTTGTGCATCATTCAAAATTCAATTGTGATGTCAATGAAAAGTAAGCCCGCTGCTTGAATTCCAGGGATGAAAGCGTTACTGTGCGACTGTATAAGTTTTTAATTGTCCTATAACGTTTTTGAAAAAAAAAATGTTTTTATTTTTCAAGAAGTATTCTATACTATTCGGTAGCGTTCAGGATCATGCTACACAGGCTTTTAGTCAGGATTTGAAAAGTGGGCGTCCAAAATTTTCTATGGTGTTGGCTCAAGCCAAAAATAGGTAGTTTCTTGGTGTTGCGGATGGTGTGATCACCCAATGACGTAAAACAAAAGATTCAAAAGACACTGAACAATACCCACACCACAACACAAAAGCTAACCAACAATGGCTTCCGCAACACCAAGAAACACCCCAAAAATTCATAAAGCAACATGTCAAAATAAATAATTTTCTCTAAAAAGTGGGTGTCCAAAGGACACCTGGACACCCATCTGGCTAAAAGACTGATGATAGATCATTACAATATTAACAATAGTTTCGTAATCGATAGATTAACTGTAATAACACGTAAATGTCGTGACGTCAAAGGTTGTTAACATTAGGCTTGTGAAGTCCAATAAGCCATGTTAAATTTTCTTCGGGCTTCATCGCATTCAACAGTACCTTGAATTGTTCGCGTGAAATGTTTTGACGTTGTTGGTTTTGTTCGCTGTACCTTAATCTGTTTTCTCTTTTTCTTATGGTTTCTTGAAGGAGCGTGTTGTAAAGAATTCAGGCCACCTTTTTTTGGTAGTTGATCCGCTATCGCAGAGCCTTTGCGCTTTCCAATGCTAGTTATTTGACTTGCTGTTATGTTGTTGCTGAAATGTATTAGATTCCAGGAAAAAAATCCAATTAAGTCCAGAAGCAACGCTGGAATTCTTCAAGCGTGCGACGAGAGTTCTGTGCTCCCAACGTCAGTGGCTTCATAGCTCAGTTGGTAGAGCATCGCACCGGTATCGCGAGTTCACGGGTTCTAACCCCGTTGAAGTCCTGAATTTTTTTCAGGCTTCTTTTCGCAATTGCTTAAATTGCGTTCACAACTGCGAGGATCATTCTTCATTTGATTTCATTTCCGCAGTTCATATATGATTTATTTCATATATATCATTCACATTCACTCCTTTCACGGGAACATATGAACCTACAATTGACCTGCTCCCAACGTCAGTGGCTTCATAGCTCAGTTGGTAGAGCATCGCACCGGTATCGCGAGGTCACGGGTTCGAACCCCGTTGAAGTCCTGAATTATTATTTTTGTCAGGCTTCTTTTCGCAATTGCTTAAATTGCGTTCACAACTGCGAGGATCATTCTTCATTTGATAAATTGGTCTTGTTTGTGAAAAGAATATCGTTACGCAGGCCCGGGCAGCAGCAACTGAAAATATTGTTTTCTTATTTGCTTCTTTTGTCTCTTAAACAAAACCCCAGATTTTGGGACAATCAACGTTCCTGCTCAATGACCCGTCATTTTAAGTCGTTTTCTATTGCTGCGGGGATGAGCTAGGCTGAATCACGAAGCGGGCTGCTTTTATTTAGAGCGAAGAGGTTATAAAATCTTAGCTGTGTTTTGTTTACATCATGACCCTGGTCTGCCGGCCAGGCAGTTATGTAAGGTGGTGATCCCCGCCTTTTAATAAGGTGGTTTTGTACTGCAACACATAATTCAATTTGCGCCTGCAGTAATGTCGAAATATCGGAGATTGGTCGCTAACCAGAGGTTAAAAACAATAGAGAAATTCAAATCACCAGCGTTGAAAGTGTTTGTGTTTGCTTACGAGAGGTTTGGACTATAGTGATTTGACTGGAAGAAATAATCAATTTGGTATTTTGGAAAGTGGTCGCTTAGAAGAGGTGGTCTCTTACGAGAGGTTTTGATTATAGTGATTTGACTGGGACGCACGCACGCACACACAACATTTCTGCATCACACCAATCTCTCGGGCTCAGGGTTTGGGGAAGGGGGAGGGGGAGTTGGGAGGCGGAAGGGCGCGCTCCCAAGCCCGAGCCCGAGAGTTCGCTCGCAGGCTAGTGTGGGTATGCGAGCGTGCGCGTGCGTGCGTGCGTGTGCGAGGGTTTCACTATGTATATATGTAAATCGTATGTAATTTTATTATTCGACACTGCATTTTAAAGTGGGAATACGCATCAAAACGAGTGCAAATATTACGTTTCTATTGACCAAGTGGGAGGGCTGGATGGGAAAATAATTGCCATGAACGAGAGCCAAATATTTTCCCATCCGGCCCGACCTAACTTAGTCAATAAGTATTTTATTTCTTTTATCATATGACCAATTTGGAGACAAATTGCTTGAAATTTTAACAAGCGAGGCGGTACGTTTTTGTAGTTAAGGGCCGTATGGCTTTTTACGGCCCAGCTCGCGCAAATGCGTTCGGCCCTTATATGGTTTTGCAAACGATCATGATAAGACACTCTTCTTGGCGCGCGCTGTAAAACACTTTCAAAAAGATAGATTAGGGAGATGACTGTCTTTTAATACTTTATTCAGCGAAAAGTTGTGTAATGCTGCTGGTCATTTTTACACGGTCTAATGTTAGCCAGCCGTTTTATAACCTCTATTAATTGAGGGTTAATGCATAATTTATCAAATAAATTAAGAATAACGCATCATAAATTAAGAAACCGCGATGTTTTGTATCTCTAAACTTTCTTATGTTTTATGCAACTTGCCCCAGGTTTTTGTTAGTTTTATTTTGCTGTTGTTGTTGTTGTTGTTGTTGTTGAATAAACTATACTGGCACACTTAAACTGTCAACGCAATGGGAAGACAAAATCGCCATACATGTAAGCGATGAAAGTAAAGAAAAATAGGAGACAAAATAAGGGCCAAAAGGTTCACTAGAATGATAATTTTGATTTCTACACGGACTGTCACGAAATCAAATTTGATGAATTGTAATCCATTTCCATGAACAAACTACTTGTTTTAATTTGCTCGAGAGACTCTTTTTAGCAAAGCTTTTTTTAGGTGGCAGTTGGCAATATAACATCGACGAGACATTCTTTGTCACATTCATTTAACACATTGAAAATACAAGAAAAATCCCCGAAAATCAAAGAGTACCATTGCAAAGTACTGCTAAAGATCTTTCATTTGAACAGTCTTTCATCTGAATAGTCAAACATTAAGGGTTTTCAGTGTCCACATACTCAAAAGTTAGAACCACCTTGTACAGCATAACAAACAGAACCACAGGAAAGTACTGCTCAATACCTTTCATTTGAATGGTCACGCTTTAGGATTTCATCCACAGAATCAAAAGTTAGAACCACCTCAGTTGTACAGCATAATAAACAGTACCATACGAAAGTACTGCTCGGTGGCTTTAATTTGAATGGTGACACTGAGAATTCAACCACAGACTCAAAAGTTAGTATAATTATAATGCATTGTGCAGCATAATAAATAAGACAAATTTACCTGCCTGTCAACGCACTTAACTCTTCGCCTTCGACAACAGCCAACTATGCTTAAAATGAGGTCGTGAGTGGAGTCACACAGCTCAATATGCAAATTCACACTATTTGTGCACGATCGCACGTTAAGTTGACTCAATTAACTAGAGCTTTCGGCAGACCAATTCAAAGCCTTTTTTCATTTCAATTGTTTTGATGTTTTTGGCCTGCACATAATAATCGTGACGAAAGTAGCCCGTCAAAATACCGTAAATATAATTTCGAAACTTAAAGGTTATTTTAGTCGTGCGCAGGATCAAAAAAATAATCCAGTTAAGCTGTTTTTAATGCCTTCAGCCATTTCTGCCTTCGTTGCCACAATTAGAATATGCAAAAAAGCATGTCTACCAGCATGGAAAACAGAGATACGTAAACGTGACGACTTTCAGCGTTAAGCCTGAATTTCACTAGTGACATAAGTTTAAGGGTAAGCATACAGAGTTTGCGTCAAGTGAAAACGAATATTTTCTTTTATAATTCAACACATTGATACACTGCCCAAATATGGTCAAAAAGTTATCGATATACGCTATGTCTACATGACGTATATCCAACGATGGCGGTAAATTTCGCATTTTGACAAGAGAATGCAAAAATGACGGACCGGCCTCGATATTTTTTCTTTAAACTGTGCTTTTTTATCAATGTGTTGAATTATAAAACTATTATAAATGTTGGTAGCTTGGCGCACTTAAGGAGTTCCCCGTATGACTCAGTTTTTTATCTATACACTGCCCGCAACGCACGCTCTTGAACTTGCTCAAGTCACATGACTTACAGCTATTCCATACTAGATGACAATAAGTTAAGTGAGGCAAAATGGAGGTCTTGTATAGTGTTGCTGCACGTGTATTTTTCTGTCGGATGTTAAATCTCAGTGACTCTGGATGAAATCAAAAGATGTGCATGTAACCATTTAAGTAAGCTACTGGGCGACAACTTCTCGGTGCACTGTTGTACAATTTAGGTCTCCCTTTCAAGACTGTAAGTGATACCCTAAAATATGACCATTCAATTAAAGCAATTCAACTTTTTTTAACATCTGTGGCATGGAATTGCCGTTTGGACAAGAATAAAGAAAGCTTTTAAAGAAAATGTATGAAAATACACCTTTTTGACGTCATAGCTTTTCCTGATAAAGAATCTTAACAAATCCATGGTACAGATTTTTTTTTTATTAGGACGTTCTTAACCGTTCAGGTTAAAGGTTTTATTGGGTAAAAATGCAATTTATTTTCTGGTCACGTGACTTACAAAATATGGTTGTGACTCATAAAATCTGATGGAACCCAGTGGAATCATTAACAAAACGAATGTGACCAAACATAGCTAAGGAAGTTAAGAAACCCATTATATGACGTTTGGAACTCTTCCATAGCAACCAACAGTTGTGGTGCTTCTTGATGTGGTCATGAAAAATCCAATATGGCCGCTGGTTGCCACTGGTAACCTGGGGTGGCATTCAAAGGTTTCACAGGACAAGAATTGTGGAAAGTTTTATGTTCAAAGAGCATTTATAGAAACAGTTTCCTTTGCAAGGTCTGCCTGTAAAAGACTGGAATTGTATTTTTAAATTACTTAGATTAACAACACAGCCAGAAAAACATTTCTTAGATGAATAGAGTTCAACTTTCATTTATTTATTAGCGCTTCGCATTGCACAACGTACTGGTTAAATTTCTAGTCTGGTATTTTAAATCTTGCAGCTTGCATCATGGAGGGTCTTTTGAAAACTACTGTCGACATACACCTGACCAATCCCTTTGGACATGCAGATTGATATAAACGTAACAAGGGGGAGATAGATGTATGTATGAAACCAGATACTTCATATACGTTTTTTCATTAAGCACTTTAAAATCTTGTTTGGAACTTTTTCTTTTGGTTGACCGTCAATTCTTTAGTGTTTTACTCTTAGTTTGAGCTAGTCACGGTATACGTGTTGTTTGTCACACCGAATGGTAATTTTTACCTATTATTTTGTTTATATAATTAGGGGATGATAATCCGTTGGGTTTTTCCTTGTATTTTACTTTTTTCATAATTAAAAATAGAGAAACGAGAATTTCTTTAATAGCATTCTTTTTCCTACTTTACTGTAATTCCGAACGCTGTATATTTTTTCACTCACTTTCCCTCTAGACTACGAGTAGTCCCTCTTTTTTCCTCAGGGATAGTAGAGCGAGTTCACGCGCGCTCGCGTTTCGCTCGCTCTACTATCCCTGAGGAAAAAAGAGGGACTACTCGTAGTCTACTTTCCCTCCACCTTTTAAGTGCAGGATCAATTTTAGAGCCTTTCTTTGTCTAGATTGGCGTTTATCAGCTATCTAAAGCATATATTTTTATCCAGGTTCAGCGTTGGAATTTGTGAGTAATCCTTCTTGTCGTCTTCTTGAATATATAAACAGCGTCAATTTCAAACTGATTTGATCAGCAAGATTAATACTGTAGTTACTTTCTACAACTTTCTATGGATAGTTTTGTTCGATCCATTCCTTCCCGTGGAAAAAAATATCAACATAATAGTTTGAAGAGAGATTTCTCTTCTAGATTACTGTGGGTGATCTTTTGTGTATAGTTATTTTCCACTGTTGTTGAGTCCGCCGCGGTCCATCTGATAATTTTCTCCTGAATTCAGCGCGATTCGTAACAGGACGATTCCCTGCATCATTGCCCGTGTATGAAGACGTCTTTCGCAAGCGTTGGTCAGAGATATTACCCTCCTTTATACTTTGCAAACACTGCGCCAATTCCTGCCACTTCGAAGCTGCTCGAGTTTGCGAAACTGTTGTTTCGCCTTTCGTTGCTGTGGCCAATTGTTGTCTCTGTGTAGTAAGTCCAGAGTTATAAATACTCGGTAGCGACTTGCATCTCGCTGTTGAAAAGAACTTCCTTCTCCCAGCAAGCTCGTAGTTCAATCTTTGATACGTTCGTAGAGGACTAGGTTTATCTTCGTCGATTGGAAGGTCAAGCTCTCTTCGCAACTTCGCCTCTTGTAAGTAAATCAAATATAGTTCTTTCTTTGTTTGGAACGAGTCTTCGCCCGTACGTTGTTCATTTCTCGAGGAGATATGAGCATATTCGTCGCTTAAAGATGTCATGTGATGTGAAGCCATCTTTGCCCAGGTTTAAGACCTTTCAATTTCAGAGACGTTCGTCATTGTATGTTACCGACTGCATTTGCTGAAGGGCTCCACATTTGCAGTCAATAAACGTTTGCGCGATTTATTACTAAGGTAAACAACATAAACCAGGTGTCCAATTAGGCACTCATAAAGTCTGCACAACAATTGTTAAGGAAAGGGCCGCTAAGGATGTTCTATTGTTTAAATTACTTTGCCTTTCAGAAAGTACAATGTACTCGTTATCAATAGACGATGTACGGAAATGGCCACTATAAAGACCATTTCATTAGTGTTCAAATTAAGTTTAAAAAGAAATCCTGCTTTATATTTTACGAAGTACGAAAATGCAAGCAGCACTGTTGAAGATTACTGCGTAGTCGCTTTCATGTAGGATGGTAATAAACCCTAAGGATTTTATCCACAAACGGCTGAAAAGTTAGAACCACCTTGTATACAACGTAATAAACAACACTATAATAAAGTGCTGCTAAATGGCTTTCACATGAATGTAGGTTTTCTCTGCCGCGGTTTATTGTGTACGCGGTTAAACCGTCGTTCGGCAAACTGACATCAACAAGATCAACAAGAATGTTATTAAAATAACGCTTATAACATGTAAACCTTTCTCTAATCGTAGCTTGTTTGTATACTTTTTATTGTTTTTTATACTCCAACAATGCTGATCGAGAAAGTGGTTTTTTAATGAGTTACACAGCTTCGGGATTGCTTTTGTTTTCCAAAGAACTGAAACAACTCAATTAAAGACCCATTAGAATGCAATTGATTGTCGTAGCTTCTAAAAGACAATATTTGTGTGCTCTATTTCGTTCCTTTTAATTTTCCAAAGAGTCTAACAGTCTATGAAGGTGTGGTGTAGTGGCTAGCGAGATGGTCTTTCAACCCGTTACTCGTGTTAAAGCTTCGGTCTCTTGGTCTCCCGGGGGGGGGGGGACCCCCATATAAAAATGACAGAGGTGCTCGTCGTACCTTTTAGGGGTCAAAATGTGGAGATTGGTACCGCTTAGGGTACTAAAATCTAAAATGACCACCGTTAGAATTATCGCGGTACCTTTTAGGGTATGAGCCGAAAAAATATGACAGAATATGACATGTGTTGTTTTAAAATTGGCGGGTACATCCTCATCATCATCACTTTTATTTATACAAATTAAGGGTAAACATCAGGCTAAGACACAAATAAGGCTAAATACATATTCATATACTTCTAAGTCCTAAAATATTACACCCTAATGAAAACTACTATTGTACTTACAATAATGTTAAGTTAAAAAATAAAATTAAAACTAAAGCCTGTGTTCCATGAATGATGATGGTGATGATTTATTCAACCCAGCTCAGTTTACATGACATGACATATAGGTAAAATTTACATAGGCAACTAAACACAAGTACAGCTAAGGAATAAAAGAAAAATGTAACAAAAAATAGAGAGTGAGTTGGGATCATCCAAATAGCAAAGGCTAATCTAGTGGATGACCCCTACAATAGAATACAGTTACAGACAATTAAGAATAGATTTTTTTTTATAAAAAGTATTTCTTCATGCGCTAAGGTAGATAATTAAATGGAATAACAATTAAGCATGGAGTTCTTCAGGGTTTTACGAAATATTCTTAAATGCCGTGTTTAAATGAGAAGTAAGCAGTTGCCGCAAGCTAGTCAAGGATTTAGCTTGTCTTATATCAGAGGGCAAATTGTTCCATTTAGTACGTGGCAAGGGAACAGCCAGCTTATTTTCAGTCTCTAAGATTATAGAAACTAAATACATCGCTGCGGGGTATAAATTTTGAAGACAGGTAATCAGGCACAAGACAATTTAAAGATTTCTACACTATCACAGCCTTATTAATTGAACGCTGGGCTTCAAGATTTTCCCATCCTAAGTCATAGGGGTAAAAATTCTTTTGAGTCACGCCCATCGAACGAGATTCTGGTACCTTTTAGGGTGTTTTTCGAAAATTTCCGACGAGCACCCGCGACATTTTCATATGTGAGTCGCCCGCCCAGGCTTGGTCTCTGCCGTAGTGTTGATTCCTTGCATTACATTAAGAACTTTTAAATTTAAGGGATCATCGCAGCTACTGACAGCAACTGAAGGAATTGCAGTAAGAGCCTGGAAAAGGTTTTTCAGGCCTCGACGGCATTCCATCCGATGACCTTTTGGAGACGTCTTTGCATTCCGGTGCGAACGCTATACTACTGAGCTACAAGGCCAGATAGGAGCTTACACATTTGGGAGCTTAAGCAACCACGAGGTCAGCGGCAGCCAGAACGGCACAAAACAATAGGTTTAATGAGCGGCAGCAATTGGTGGTTTCACACTAGGGTTTCTAAGTACATTCAAAGTGCACCTGAAACCTAGTTTGAATGTGAACAGGAACAATGTACATACTTGAAACCCAAGTATGACCTACACCACACTTGAGAAGGCACGTGACCAAGGGAAAACACAAGCCAAGTAAACGACGTGTGCAGCGGCGCAAAAAATTGATAACCTCAAGTGCGCATGAGTCAAGCTCTTGCTTAAGATATATTTAGGCCCCGTCCACACGTATACGTTTACGTCTGTAAACGCATATGTTTTTATCTAAAACGCTCCCGTCCACACTTATACGTTTACGTTCGTAAAACCATAAGTTTTTATGCGTTTAGGCCTCCCGTCCACACGTAAACGCTAAAAATCTGCATTGAGCATGCGTAGATAAGTAATATCTACGTCAGCGTTTACGAAAATATTCGTTTACGCTGTCCACACGTAAACGGGTAAACGGCGTTTTCGAAAATATCCTCTTTGAAGAGCGTTTTCGAAAATATCTGTTTGGGGTGGCCGTTTTCATCGTTTACGTGTGGACGGGAGTCCTAAACGCATTAAAACGTATGCGTTTACGAACATAAACGTATACGTGTGGACGGGGCCTTAGCCTGTGATGTGAAACCAACACATGCCTCTGAACGTTCATTTTACATTTTGGTACATTTCTTTTCCATGCCTTGCAAAACAACAACGTCAAATGATCAAATTATAGGTTTGTGGAGAACGTGAACACATGACGGTTGATTTTCTTTTCTCTATTTTAACTACGAATTCAACCCCTGGACAATTCAGTCACATTAGACAAATTAAACGAATTCGAATATTTCAAAGTAGTTTAAAATAGCGTCAATTAGCTTTAGCTTTTTAAAACCAAAGACGCGCAAGCAAGAAATAACTTATCGACAAAGGGTGGTTCTAAACTTTTAAGTCTGTGGATAAAATCCTAAAGTGTGACCATTCAAATGAAAGCTAATGAGCTAATGTGGTGATGTTTATTATACTGTACAGGCTCTAAACTTTTGAGTCAGCAGAGGATTAAAAAATGTCCTAGGTACTTGGTGTATCCCTGATCATAATGTATGGTACTTCATGTATCCCTTATTGTTATGTATTTAGATATATTGCAGTGTAATTTAGGGTCGGATTACAGTATCTAGGGTTGAAGCACTGATTTTAGTATTTAGGGTTAAACACTGATTCCAGTATTTCCAGTGTATCGAAAGGGTTAGTTCTTATATATGGTCTGGGCTGGCAGCATATTATCTTATATCCCTTAAAAATTACAATTTCCGGCAGCTAGTCCTCGGTGGTACAGTGGATAGCAGTGCATGGAGTAGTTCATACGGCCCGGGTTCGATTCCCCATTCTGCTGTTTTTTATCTTCTTTTTCTACTGAAATAAAAACTAAGTGTTTAAATACAAAATAATAAGGGATACACCAAGTACATACCAAAAATGTGACCGTTAAAATAACGCTTTTGAATATCATTATAAAGTCAATTTTTTTCGATATTTGGATATGACCTGTTGGTTTTTTGTCGCTTACTTAACTGCGCTATGACGGTCATGCACGTTTTGTAATCAACTGCCCCCGATAAAACTAAGCACTCTTTTTAAAAACGAAATGCTTACAGAACACTAAGAGGAAGATATGAAGTGAAAATTAGAAGAGAGAAACAACCATTATAAGAATTTTATCACCTTCCCAAGACACAAGGCGATAAATTTGAACAACTTGGCGTTGTAATCCATTCCATCCAGGCCATCTGCAGCCTAAAACACTTATTGTTTCTCTTAGAGAACTAAAATTTAAACCGTCTCGTTAAAAACCCCTAAAATACCCACCCTGTGTATGACAACACCCTTTATTTTAGGACCCTGTTTAGGACACAGGAAAAGATATGTTTTTACATTGGCAAATGTAATTGTTAAATACTGTTACACCAAATTTTAAAACGACACATACCCATACCCTGTTTCGGGCAGATTCAGACCTTTAGGACAGACTGGCGTAATATTATATACCGTGTTAAGGGCAAAGAGGCCAAAACTATACCCTCTTTAGACCCTGTTTAGGTCAGATTCAGACACTGTTTAGGGCAGACTCGCGTAAAATTATGCACCGTGGGGAGGGCAAAGAGGCCAAAAATCATGCTCTGTCAATCGGTACGTCCCCGTACGGGACATATAAGGAAAAAAGTACCCCCACCCCCCTCCCCCCCCCACCCCCCGCTTTCTTTTGTTGTTATTGTGACTGGCCACCAACGTCAAAGTAATAATAAGCCCCTGTCGCGTCAGCACCCTTAGCTACCTCCCACATGGCCATAAGACGCACGCTAATCTCAGAGCTAGCAACATCAATTTTCTCCTTTCAACGCCATACACTGTCTTTGACTGTGAATCACTGTCGAGCAGGTGATGAGATTTAACACAACCATCATCTGATGAAATGGGCTTGAATGTATACCCATTCATACCCGGAAGAAATTATTTTTCGCAAATTAGTTATGAAGGTATATAGAGTATTTGTTGGTTTAGCAACCTAAACGTTACTACGTTCTAGACTTTGACTGCCCCAAACAAAATATTGATATATAACAGAAGTATTTCCTGTGGTTTGGCATTATATAAATTTTATTTTGCTTTTAATGACAAGCTTTTTTATTTTGCAATCTGCTCATAGCCGAGGTACGTTAATATAAGGCTATCACCGTTCAGGCCATGATCGGTAGATTTAGGTTTCGACTATTATTCTTTTTCTTTTTTTTCTTCAAAGCAGAATTTTCACTAGACATGCAGACTAGAGTTCTGAATAATAGATGTTTAAACTACACGCCTTTATTTATTCTGTTCTCCAGACAGTTTAAGTTAAAGGAGATTTGTCATCGGTAATTTGACATTTCTGGGCCAAAAACTGCCCCAAATTAAAACTATTAAGTCTCTTAGCGTACACGAAATGCTCATAGAACACTAAGAGGAAGATACCAAGTGAATTTTTCGAAGAAGGATCAACCATAATCAGAGTTTTAGCGCGGGCTCCGAATAAATGCCGGGTATCTGATAATAGGGGACGTTGTAAGTAAGACCCTCAAACGTTTATATGTGGTATAATTAACTTAAGATTTAAGGACAAGGTACACGGCCGCCAAGAAAAACTAAAAATAACCCTTTCTAAAAAAATGGCGGACGAGAAAAAACTGCTGATTCAAAGAAACGCCGGTTCCACTAGGCCAAGTTTGAAATAAACGCTGGGGGCGTTTAATTGAAAAAATACGGTATCCAAGACACCAGGCGATGAACTTGAAAAAAATGGCCAAATTGTTTTCAAGTTGCGATCCATTTCCATCCTGGCCATCTGCAGACAGACAATAATTTTTAATCCTAGCCGAGCACTTGTAGAATAATTTTAAACAAAACCTGACCGTTATTTTTGGGTTTCTACTGATATAAATATGTCTTTTTGGGATTTCAAAAGAAACACTAAAAAAACATAGGACAAAACAATTGAGGATTGGGTTCAATTATAATAACTTTTAAATGCTTTACCTAAAATCCATTAAAAACGGCAACGTAAGAGGCAAGAAAATTTCACAAATGGAAATTTTTTAAAATACACGAGTGTTAACGTTAACACCAGAAAAGGTGGGCAAACGCGCGCGATTGCATCGGTTTTGGTTTTGGGGCCCAACCTTCGTCATGGTAGCAAATATGTACAATGCACCGTTGACTTTGCTTCGCTGCAGAATTCAGTTCAACTTATTTGAAATCGTTCTTCGACTCTTTTATTTTATAGAGTTGGCAATCGACAGTCTTTGAACTAATTTCTTTATTTACATCCATTCTTTGAAGCAGTCGGTAATCAAAAAAGTCGGCGCTGGCACGAGTGTCGAGTCGTTCTAGTAATGTCGCTCCCAAAATGAGTTCTGCTGTTACCCGTCTTCATCTCCCGATACTTTTTTTCAAATGGTTCATGTATTGCCTCTCGTAAAAGGCCTTTTCGATCCTTTTGCAGTATTTTTATGTATTTAATACTAAACTCTAGTGTTAAATAACATAAAAATTGCACCGCTTATCAGTACATCGGCTTTGATACAGTTCAAGAACTTTTTTCGTCATGATTCTTTTCGCGGATAAATGTTTTCTCTCTGCTGTTTCCTCTGTTCAACATTTATGTTTGTTGAAAGGATCGTTTAATACATCTACCTTTTAAAAAGACTTTTTGTGATAATTGTAACCATTGATAAACCATGTATTATTTTCTAGGTAAAATGAATCAATTTACTGATAAATAAAAAAATATAGACATTGCATGCACAACCAGGGCGAATTTTTGGCGCGAAAACCTATTGGCCGCGCCTACCTTTCCGCCTTTTAAATGGTCTTAATGTAAACACTAAGGTTTTATAAAAATATTCCATGTCAGGTGAAGTTTTCTCGTCTTTTATGTTGCCGTTTTTAATGGAATTTAGATAAAGTATTTAAAAGTTATTATCTTTAAATCCAATTGTTTTGTCCAGTGTACTATTTATGTAGTATAGCAAAATATTTTTGAACCATAAAATTGAATTAATGCTGACTTTTAATGTTCACGTTGATAGGTTTGGTTTTCGAATTCTAGATACTGTATTTTCACGATAGGAAAGTGCTCTTTTAACGTGGTCTTGTAGCTACATGTAGTAGATCCAATATTGTCAAAAAATAAATAGTGGTTATTGTATCTCATATTACCTGATGATAGACTAACTGAAAATAAAATAGATGGCTTGTTGTTTACCCAGATCAAGAGATTCTCTAGAGAATTGTTCCTTTATCTTTCTATACACTATGCATTCACATACACCTGAATGTGAGAAAATGTGTAAGAACGAATAATTCTCAGGAGTAACATCACATGATCTGAAAAGGAAAAACAAACACGCCCAGGTAAAAAGGTCTATTGTTTCCATTAACATCTTACGTGACTTTTTACCTAGACCGTAACAAAAAAATACTAAGTAAACGTTATTAACGTAATTCGTTTTTGCTTTGTTTTTTTTTTTTTTACATTGCTTCGCTTTGTGATTGGTCTAAACGCTCGCTTCGATTTTTCAACCAATGAGAAGAAAGGTAAAGCAAAACTACTAGTGACATGCTCGCACGCGTTTTCCCGCGCTTGGCGCTCCCTTTGAATGCTAATTGTTGTATTTTTTGGGTTGTCTGCGGCTTCTGTGATTGGCCGAAGTGTTTTGCCAGTATACTGTCGTTTTGATTTTACAACATTCACCGCCGCTCTTTAAAGTAGATTCAGGTTCATAAATGCGACAGAAAAATTTGAAGAAATTACGTGAAAAGACCTTTGAGGTTATAAATTGTAGCGGAACTAAAGTTATTTTAATTCGCGATTATGGATTTAGGAATTTGACTTCTAGACATCTTGACGCAGTTTCGTTCTAATTTAGAAAAAAAAACATTGTTTTAACCGCATATATTTTCTTTTGTCGGTCAGTTGACGTCAGCAGAATTAACTACCTAGATTTATCAAAATAATATTTGATTAAATTCTTACATCTCTGCATTGAAAAATACGTCGCATGGAACAAACGTTAATGATCAAGCGGTTGACGTTTCGTGCGTTGTTGGTTTCTTTTTGGAGATGGCGACCGGAAGAAGTCATTACGTTTCAGCATGGTTTGAACCAGCGACATAAGCATGAATGTAACCATAAGGATAATCATAAAGAGGCGGAAGCATTTGAATCCCGGGGGGGGGGGTACTCCCTATAATGGGCTATACGGGGATGCTCCGCCCGAAGGGGTACCTTTTTGAGGCTAGAGGCATACGAAAGGGTCGGGATTTCACGAAGAATAGGAAAGGGAAGCGAAGCCACGCCGTTGAAGCATAAAAAAGATAGGGAAAACTGCCATTTAAGTACAGTCGGACCTCTATTAAGCGGCCACCTATTAAGCGGCCACCCTCCATTAAGCGGCCACTTTCCAAAGTCCCGAATTATTTGTCAGTAAAGTGCTGCATTCGATACCTCTATTCAACGGCCACCTCTATTAAGCGGCCGCGGCCACCTTTTTGCTGTTGCAAGTTTAGTATTTCTTGTATTTTTACCTCTATTAAGCGGCCAGCAAATCATCTTTTCAAGCGAAATGGTGACAGATAATATGAAGGTGATAACTGATAACAATAAAAACTGCAATTTAATCTCCACTTGCCCAGTTTCACGGTTACCAGGACCTTGCCCTATCTATCGGAAAGACAAATGACTTGATCTTCTCGTGACAACTCCGAGCTCCACAACGGCAAACAGCAGTGACGGATTATTTTAAATAAATCGTCCATGAAATATTTTGAGCTAAAATTTTTAGACTGTTTGTGCAAAAAAGGTCTAAGAAACTTGATGTTTTGTTACGTAGATTTGCATATTTTACTGTACCTACTCAACACCAAGAAATACTGTACTTATCGACTACATGCTCTCTGTGTTAGAGCTAGAACTTTGCACGGACTTGAAATGCGCAAATACAGAGCACTTAATTTTTTGTTTCAATGATTTTTGCATTTATCTTCACATATGTTCACTTTTCATCAAGCCTTTTGCTATATAGAGGCAATAAAATTACGTTGACTGCCATTTCTATCCAATTTATATTGTACCTCTATTAAACGGCCAACCTCTATTAAGCGGCCAGTTTTCAAAGTCCCGAGGGTGGCCGCTTAATAGAGGTCCGACTGTATTATAAAAATGGCTTTTCGAAATATATCAAACAGACGCAAGGTTCTGAAAGGGGTACCATTTTCATTGAAAGGTATATGAAAGGGGTACCACTTTCAATGAAAGGTATATGAAAGGGGTACCTTTTCTGTCAAAATCGGTATATGAAAGGGTAAGGGTTTGGACCTGGGGGGGAGGAGCATCCCCGTACAAAACTTTGTTGAGTACCCCCCACCCCCTCCCCCCACCCCCTCCCCCCTCGCCCCTCCCCCCTCCCCCCTCCCCCCCCCCCTCCTCCCCCCTCCCCCCCCTCCCCCCCTCCCCCCCTCCCCCCCCTCCCCCCCCACGGGAATTGAATTTGCATCAAGTGAAAACGAACATTGACACAAGCATAAGATTGATTATGCTTGCGCTAAGTATGCTTATGGTTATCTCGGCCCCGTTTTCACTGGACATATAAAGCGCTTTTATGCTTCCATTTATGCTTATTATGCTGCTTATGTTTATGTCGCGCGCTAGTAAAAACCAGGCTTTAGCCTATTTGTTATGTAGACGGACATTAGCGGCAAATTACGTGGATTGAAATAAGCTTTTGAACAAAACAATTCCACATTCATGGAACGAATCGGATGATCTAAATCTTTTGCTGACTTTGTCCTTCTTCAAGAACTATTGAACTGTCTGCAGCCGAGTCTGCGGTCTTTCATAAAAGAATAATCTTATTTTCCAGGGCCTGATTCACGAAGCCCTCCTAAGTTAAGACATATCCTAAGTATTGTTTCTTAACAATTATAGCTTATTGTTGGAATGACAATACGTAGGAAATGTCTTAACTTAGGATCGATTAAGAGGGCTTCGTGAATCCGGCCCCAGTATATTTTGAGTACTAACTGAATTTGGTACATTAAAGCCTCGTTTGAGCATAACAGTATGTGGATTCTGTAGATTCCAGTTAGGCTTAGTGGTTTTACAATCTTTTAACCTTCTTACTTCCAGGGTCAAACGTGAATCATGTAATGTTTCTAACTTTTAAATCTGTGGATACAAAGGACGCTATGCACCTCTTGAAACTTTGTTTTATCACGCAGCTCAATGGTTTTCAGGGCTAAGGCCCATTGTGCTGTTGTTTGTCTCCTGTCTCAGCCAATTCTGTGAGGTGTTCTAAGAGGTTCACGGAATCATGGCGTCTCGAATTGGCTCCATCTAAAAAGAAGTTAAATTTCTACTCTATTTTTTAAAAAGAAGCAAATCAGAATATTTAGAACAAATAGACACAGCTGTAGCCAGACTAGATTTGAATCTGGGTGACACTGTTCACCAAAATCACCCAACAAATCTTGTCAGAACTGCTCTTTTTAGAAAGAGCCCTTATGCACTTACGTCAGACTAGCTAATTTCATTCCAAGCCTCGTTTTGAAATTGTAAATTTGTGAAGTTTCACAACAATGATGAATTCCCAAAGCAGTAAATATGAAAAGAATACCTATGAAAAAAAAAAAAAAAAAAACAGTGTAAATGCGAAGAATTTTGTTTGAGGGGGTGGCGTAATATAGTTAGGGCCATTGAACGAGGCTCATTTCCTGTTACATCGTAATCGATAAAAGCTAGATATATCTGATATCTGGATATATCTGTTGTAGTTCAATTTTCATTTTACTTTGTTTTATATTCATTATCATATATTAACACAGAAAAGAACAATGGAAAAATTGAACTACAACATATCAATGATATAAATATATTAAACAACAAATTTCAGACGACATTATTCAGGACAAAATTGGTCAGGATAAAATTATTTTTCTATTCACCAAAGTGGATACTTATGCATGTAGAAAAGGATATTTTCTATGAAAGTTAACAAATAAGAGACATAAATATCTTTACACAGGACTTTATGATAGCCGATATTATTTAATTAGTGATTTTAAATGTCGTAATTGTATTATTTTTTGTTAGGCAATCCCTCCGTAAATGCAATGAAGTTGTAGTTGATAAAATCGCCATGGTATGGACCATTGAAATGAAGGCTAGCGCTCTTGTACAGTATTTTCGACTTCGATTGCATTGTGCGTGTGATTTTCAAAATTTTACAAAATGAAATTTGATATCATTCTTGAATTTTGATTTTGGCCGCTCGTAATCCCCAATATTAAAATGCAAATTCTCCTTCCTTTTCCCCATAAGTTTGCTATAGAGATAGTGGGGAGAAGCTGTTGAAATATCAAGATAACTCTTCTTTGGTGATCATGTCCTTAATGTTTATGACCTCTTTGATTGACTACGGCGTTGATAAAACAGGAGAAATGTGGTGATGATCACAATTGGGGCTTAAAGGGTTAGTTTGTAGTCGGATTAAACGAGTTGAATCCTTCTTTTAGTTGTTTTGTTATGCAGTTTTAACTAAAGTCGGGACATTTAAATGAAAGCTACTGAGCAGTTCTTTCACGCGGAACTGTTCATTACCATCCCCCTCCTTCCCTCTCTATTAAGTTCCCCCTCCAGAAGGCCAGAAAATAAAAAAGCGCCCCGGGGGGAGGGGGAAGGACGGGGGACTTAATGGAATGTTTACGTCACTCCTGTTTATACGGACACGAAGTTTTAGTTATACGTTTTACTCAGTGTTAGTAGTTAGTTGTAGTTAATTGTAGGACTATAAGGATACCAGTGAATGGAAGAATCCGTACATCAACCGTTGGGTTACTTAGCCCAGCCATACATACAAACTGGCCTATATTTGAGGTCGCACCTTCCCACACATAATGCATAAAGTTTAACGCACAATATATCTTTTATAAGGACGAATATAATTTCGTTTGTACGTGCATGGAAATGACATAGCAATCGATCAATTCCGCAAGAAAAGAAAATGTAATTTGGAATACGAGACTTAGCTTAGTCGTACCGTTCTCGCTCTGTATAATCGGCCAACGGAAGATATGGTTTTGACTTTTGGCCCTCTTAAAGGGTTAAAGCATTTTGTCAATATCGCTGTCTATTAAGTGTGGGCGAGTTAACTTTGTTGTGAGCGAGTTTGTTTTTGACAAGTCAGTGGCTCATTGGTGACTAGCTTTCCATGAGAATTACGTATATTTTAGTGCCCATGTAAAGCACGGTTTAAGGGAATTAGGAGTCACGTTTTTAATCAATAAAAACAACCGCTGTTGTTGTTAAAGAAAATTCGCCTTCCTCACTTGTGGTATTGTCTGAGTTAAAATACGGCGTTTGACAATTTGTTTTTCGACCTTTTCTGATAATTTAAGACGAGCCCTTTTCTACCTAACAAAGCCACAATGCAACAAAACAGCACTGCCGATCGGGAAAGTTCTACATGAGTGGTCTGGTAATTTAGAATTCTATCCACGGACTGACAATACGTAACATGAATCAAGTTTTGTCGCTAGGATCGGAGGAAATTCAAGTCGGCTGTTTGTTTATGCAAAACACGGCTTATTGGCTAATGTCCGTGCACAATACGCCACTTAAAAACTCGTTTATTGTCATAGACACCGAACGCCGTAAATATATTTTTTATAGATCGATCTCGGCTTTAACGCCAAGAATTCCGAACTGCAAATTTGAGATTATGTTCTAAAGCCGCCGAAAAAAAGTTAAGGCGTTGCATTAGTGAATTTCTTTTAAGTATATAGTTGGCTCTCGTCCAGTGTATTAGATACGTTGTATTTTTAAATTTTCAATGCGATTTTGCGGGCTGTATACTGAGAGCTTCGCGAAAACCGGAAAAATAAAGATGTTTGCTTTTGCCAATGCGTTTGGACGACATTGTAAGCTGAAGGTATCTAATAGGCCGCTAGCGAGAAGAAAGATCTTGTAGTTGTAGTATTCCTGCGAGCCGAGCAGTCTCTTACAAGCGTCAGTTGCAAGCGCGTGATTCGTAACGTGAGCGGCGAGGGATGAGCAGTGAGCGGAGGAACGAACTAAAAGAAAAATATAAACTGCTCGCAGTCTACTGTACCTTTTTTACAACCCCAAAAAATAAACGTTCATTATGAATCTGGTATGCCATATTCAATATCTAGATTAACCTGTTTACTGCCCGAATCCCAAGTCAAATTTCAAGTTTTGTGATGTGGTTCAAACCTTTAAGTCTGAATGAAATAGCCTATGTGACTATTTGAATAGCCTGTGTACAGTTGAGCCCTCCCTCCCCCACAGAACGGTGGCTGTATAAAGGTTACCATTCAAATAGCCTGTGTACAGCCGGCACCTCCCTCAGATGGGGCGGCTGGACACAGGCTACCATTCCAATGGAAATGGTACTTTTTGTATTGCATTATTTTGCAAATCACAATTTTAGGCGCAGCGAAAGAGGGGGGCGTTGGGGTCTATTAGAAACCGAAAAACCGGACGAAAAATCCTCCAAAACCGAAAAACCGCTATGAATTTTTATCAAAACCGAAACCGAAGCCAAAAACCATCAAAACCGAAAATTTACATATCACAGTTCCAGTTTGTGACATGTGGAGCATACAGTATTTGTGGATTCTATAGTCGTGAACCTGCATGTCTTCTACTCTTTGTTTAAATTAGGAGAATTCACAAAATCCTCCAGTGAAACGCAAAATAGGACTTGGGGGGAAAATTTGCGATCACACAAATCAGGCTATCCTATAGCACTGGAAGTCTCCATCGCCGGAAAATCCAGAATCATCCACATCGTAGTTTGAGAACTTACACCTGAATTTGGAGATGAAAATGTCGAATGAATCATTGGTCTTCGTTCTTCGTGTTATAGGTTGTATTTATGGTACGATGGTACAACGGCACAGTTCTAGTCGTTATACCTAACTATCATGTGTCAGAGTAGTAATGGTAAGATAAACGTAATTAACTATACCTTATTATAGGAAATTAACGCTCCTGTAAATTAAGGTCTTTGAAATTAAGGCGACTTTAGGTGGCTGAACACAGTTTGCACGCCCTCTTCAATTTCAGCTGCTTACGTGAGTCAGCACGTGCAGAGTTTTGAAAAAAACAAACGTGGCGCCTATTCAGCGATCATTTCTTTATTTTGTTCAACGTGGATCGCAAAAGTGTTATTTTCGTCTTAAAATCAAACAATTTGTTGTTCGTAAAAATGTTTGTTGAATCAATACATAATTTATAGAACCATTGAAGAAATGCACTTCCTTTTTGGTCGTTTTTGAATTTGGATCGAGAACCCAGTCAAATGCAACGCATGCGCAGTTGACCAAAAAATTGTGACTTGATATTTTAGCGACTTTCCTCGGAAATGTGCTGATTTCTACGGAACAATTGGTTAGAATTTCACGAAATTTGACACAATAATAGTTCCGAATATGCCGAACTCACCTGCCATCAGAAATTTGAAATTTAACAGAGGAGATTTTTACAAAACGCAAACATATTAAGCCACAAATTGCGGAAGATCCCTCTGTTAAAATTACATGAGACCAGTGTTCTGAGTGTTAACATGCGAATATTTTTACGAGTTTACTGGGGACAAATGATGGACAAAATCTAATGACAAGATTTTCTGAAAATAAACGAAACCAAATCTTGCTGGCTGATTTACAACAAAAATATCAAAATATATAGCTTGTTGCTTAATCGCACCAATTTTGGGCGCTCAGACGTTAGTAGTTTTAAAATGACAATGAATGACGCATAGGTACAGTGAAACTGTATTCAGCCACCTTAAATTAACGCGAATTGGAGGGAAAATTTCTTTCGAATAAAGGAAACTAACGGGAGAGAGGGGGAATTTTCAAAATGAAGAAAATTAACGTGATTATTGATGTCTGTAAAGATATTTTGGCTGTAGTACAAAAAAAAACGGATGTCGAGAACCGCTCTTCTGAAAGCAAGAATGAAATAGAAATATTGCAGAGTGACATATCTTTAAGGCTTTTACATTGTAAAAGATTGGAAAATAGTGTGAAGAAAAGAGGTTATTGTTTCCTAGTTGCTATAATGTGTTCGGACAATAACCAGAATTTGGAGTGAAATATCAACATCTTCGTCACTGCTTACATCGAATTCGTTCTGGCTTTCATCTGAGTCATCGGCTTCTTCGCACGCTTCATTCTCGTTCCGATCTTCATTTTCGTGAAATCCGAAATTCAAATGCACTTTATCCCCAACTTCGAGGTGGCGTTGATAAAGAAATTCTGGCAATGTCCCGTGCTTAGCCATTGTTGTTCTTGCCGCACTGTCCTTTTTTTGCTGCACCATATGCTGAGGCCCAGTTGCGTACGATGTCACAGTCATTTGAAGAAAGGTTTACCACGGGTAGAGGTGTCATCAAGGGCACATTTTCAAGACACACCCTTGTGTTGGGTTTGGGCACCAGGACCTTCGACTGGTGTGATAATATGCAGCCCAGTGTGCAGCACGTTTAACACTCTCCTACACAGTTGCACTCTCAGTCACGAAGTAAATGAACTGATACAGTGTATGATCAGTAAGTCGTCGCGCGATTTCGCTTCGCTTCTGAAATAATTTGTAGTGGTTGATAAATTCCAAAATTTTGATCGCTTACTCTTAAGCAGTAATTCAATTTTTAATTCAAGTTAATCGATAGAATATTATTCGAGTTTTGAGCATATGAAGAATTGTAAGAGAATTATCACAACTACTTCCGATTTTGTCAGTTCTTCGTTTTGATTGGTTGCGATTGATTATTCTATTGTTACGCCGGAAATGGTTCCTTACATTGACAAAAAATACCTCGTTCGATCACAGGGTCAAGAGGAGCACTATTTGATCGTACCAGACGCTATTTTCTTCGAATCGTCGCCGTCTTGAAAGTTAAACTGATTGCGTTACACAAAATATGTACCGCGGGCCAAATTACTACGGGCTTGGAAGCTGCAAAGTCGGTGTACAGTAAAGAATACGGAAGTCCTTTCTTTTTTCTCTGCACTTCGTGCCTTGTTGTCGGCACTTCGTGCCCAATCTCGTACCCAAAGTCCTCAGGCTTCTTGGTCAGCGGCGACGGCCCCGCTGACCAAGAAGCCTGAGGACTTTGGGTACGAGATTGCTCCTTTGGCCTGCTGTACATATTTTGTGTATAAACGCGATCAGTTAAACTTTCAAGACGGTGACGATTCGAAGAAAATAGCGTCTTGTACGATCAATAGAGCTCCTCTGGACCCTGTGGTTCGATAGCATAAGTGTTTGCTGACTACGTCAGCAGAACACAAAAACCCTCAACATTTTAGGCAAATAGCATTACTAAGGGAATTTTATGAATGGAAAAAACACGAGATTTTTTGGTAAGGACAAACTTGATTCGATTGAGTCTGTTAGCATTTGCTAAGACCTCACAAGGAATACGGGACAAACGTGACTGGCACGAAATGTGTTAAAAGATCCAAAAGGTCATGGCAAGGTTTTGAATTACAAAAGGAAAGTTTGTTTGGCCAGGAAACTTGTTTTATAGAGTAGAAATTCAAATGCGTTCTGTGCGTTGTCAATACAATTTTCATTTTGTGCTTTTCGTTGCTCTCAAAGCTTTTTCAAAGTAATTTTAGTGGGCTATCAATGGGCCATCCTGAACAGTTAAATAAAAGCATCTTTTAGCTTATGCCGCACGCGTTTTTCGTTGACTGAATTGCCAGTTTTAAGTTTAGGTCGTTTATATTTAATCTCCGTGTATTACGTCTTCCCATATGCCTCTATTGTCCTAAACGATAGGGTCACTAATGATCAACAAGGATTTTTCATGGTCGATTTACTTACCAAACACAGTTCTTTAGCTTCAGCAGGCTTTTCTCTTCCCTCTTCACCTAACACCAAACTTATTTTTCTTTCTAAAATCCCGTCTTCATAAAAAAAACCGCGACACAGTCCACAATCAACTCATCCGTCACAGACACGTTGGCAGCCATATCTGATAGAAACGCTCAGTGCAAAGGTCAAAGTCCCAGGTATTTTCCAAACGTGCGACCACCAGGTGCACACACAGGACCAACAGAAGTTATTTTGTCACGCATTCCTCTCAATTACGTCTGGGTAGCAAAGGTTGAGGCGCAAATTGGCGAAGACTGAGAAAGCGTTAACCAAATAGGAAAAACCGAAAACCACCTCGGATACCAAATCCGAAAATCCGCCCGTATTTCTGCCGAAAACCGAAAACCGAATGCCAAAAAAGAGTAAAACTGCAAACCGGAACAGACATTAAAACCGAAAAACCGAAGGAAATGGGTGAAAAAACCGAAAAACCGACCTAAAAAATAGCCAAAACCGAAAAACCGAAAATCCCAACGCCCCCCTCGTGAAAGAGTTATTTCGGGTTAATATCTTTGGAACTTGATACCCCAAAAAGCTTTTAGTGGAACGACATTTTGGTTCATTTGTACAAAGAATTATATATTTCAATCATGTCAAATAATCCTTCCTAAACATCTGTCTCTAAATTTCATTATCACCTTGTGATTATATTATCGCTTTAATTATTAATATAATAATAATAATATAATAATAATAATAATAATAATAATAATAATAATAATAATATAATAACCATTTTGCCAATAAATTAAACTTAATTTGTTCCGCCTTTTAGCGGAGCTAAATTTCTTATGGCTCGCAAAAGCATAAAGTGTTCAAAGGGTAATTAATGTCGCACGATTCGAAATCAGATTAAATGTTCAGAGGAAGTAAAACTTGTTTATCCTTGTATAGAATTGAAGTTTTTTTGCGCTTTTTTTTTTTCATGTGATGTAATTACAAACCGTGCGATTATATTTTGGATTCCTAAGTTGTTTATTTCTGTTGTATGAGAATCCAATTGTCCAGTAGAAGGTGGAGAATAAAAGTTTTACTTTGGTCTCTATAATGAAACGAAATTTTAAGGACTCAGATGTGGAGTGATTTTACTTCATCTGTGAAACACTATCTAACAATTAGTGTGTGATAGTCCAAATGAAACAAAAGGAAACAATGGAATTATAGTCTAATAGTGCGTACTATTCTACCAACTATTTCACAGATGAAGTAAAATCACTCTTACCCTTTCAATCTTGGAATGCAAAGTTGAGCCATGCAATGACTTGTTCTAACTTTGCGACTGCAAACCCTTATAATTGTGACCATTGAAGTGAAAGATTTTGAGAGTAGTTTCCTCCGGTGCTGTTTGTTGATAATACTTGAGTGCATTGTCAAGGTGGTTCTAACTGTGTCCGTGGAAGAAATCGTAAAGTGCGCGGACCATTCAAATAAACAGTTCCTTTTTGGTGTTGTGCTGTGAAAGGTGGTTCTAATGTTTGAGCCAGCAGACTGCAGAGTGGAGGAAAGCTGCCATGTAGCAACTTCATATCTTGCTGTTAAAAGTTTTTTGCACCATGGAATGCTAGATTTTTGTTTTTGTTTCGAACAACTCGTTTGGCTCTCAGGAGAGAAAGAGTTACACCATTCTGAAGATAAAACTTCCTTAAAGGTAAAATGCTGCATATCAGTAAATCTGAAAGCTTCAAAATTAAATTGCTTACTAAGTAACATCTTGCTCTAAAGGTCAAATTCATTTGTTAAGTTGGAATCATTAACTGACAAAAAAAAATGCATGAGATGCTCTCCTTCAGTGCGGACACTTCTATAATTATAAAATATCTGGATAATTCGGACAATATATAATGTCTTCCTTGATTACAAGGTTACTTTGCTGTTATACTTCAGCGAATTCATATGAACGCTGTTGACGACTGAAGCGTTCTTAATCGACCTTGCATGTTGTGACGGCGTTTTAATTACAGTTTCGTCTCCGAAAGCGTCTTGATTATTATAGATAACATAGTAATTCAATGTCCATTATGGTACTTATAGCCTTGCTTGTTATTTGTATTACCACGATTTTTCGTCGTTTTCTTCGACGTTTTATACAGTAATTCAATGTCTTTTATGATGCTTCCTTGTCTTTTATGCGAGTTACCACCCTTTTACGTCGTTTTCTTCATCGCTTTAAATATCCATTAGGAACGGAACAAAGAAAATTCTCTCGTCTACGAAAACAACAATCCACCGTTACCTTATGTCTTCACTACTCATTGTTGTTTATCTTTCACAGCACCTCTGCTCTATGTTCTGTATTCTTTGTAATGTTGGTAGCCTGTGATTGTTATTGATACATTCAAAGGGTCACCTTCCTCAGCCATATGTCTTTTACTTTGTCGCCGATGTAGCTTTTTCTTCCAGTGTGCCTGTTCCGTGTTCGCGCCTTTCGTGGCTAAGTCAGTCGCAGTCGGCTTTGAGTAGGCCACGCGCACACTATTAGAGTTAATCTCGGGAGCGGCACGAGGCGACTGCCGCTCGGGACGATGATGTACCTTGGCCTTTTTCCCCCGTCGTCGTTTTCTCTCACTCGTAAGTCCATCGCTCCTGGTGACCAACTGAACCTGTCCACTATGTATCTGAGGCAGTTTCGTGGTAATGTCCTTCCCTTGTTTCGAGTTCCGGAGTATCTCTGTCATTGTCATGGGAAGATGACTAGAAGGGCTCAATTCGGGAAGACGAATTGATTCTTCAACCAGTTCCTCAAAAGTTTTGTCCGCTTTTTGTTTTGCGTTCACCTCGGAATAATCCATTCCTGTATGTGGCGCATTGACCCGGTTGAAATCGTCTTTCGTCACTGCAGTCGTCTGGTGGGTCATGTCTTTTTCTTCGTTTTCAAAACATCAAAATTCAACAGAATATGTAAGTTGTCTCCGATTTGTTTGTACTAGACATCGAAATCAACACCAGCGTTTCTCTGTGTTGTTTTTGACATTAGCGTTTGCCGGTTTTTACAGCAATAAAGAGGTTGTTTATCTTGAAATATGGCTGAAATCCTCGACGGATATGAGATAAAGTGATCGATGCTTTCTCAGCCACCTAGACCCGCACAAATGGATGCTTCGTTGGATGAAGACTGATGGACACGAAACCAAACACCACAAAGAATTCTGCGAATTGCAATTATTCACAATAATGACAGCTAACATCCCAAGCTTATGACCTGTGCCGTGACCCGGCGCTTCAGTTTGTGTTTGGGCTCGGCGATTTAGCCAGTAATCTGATAAATCCTTGTTTTAAAAGATCATAAAATGTTCCACACACATAAAGCCACTAGTCTAACACACACAAAAACGCTCTCGGTGTGGGTAAAATATGGCGGAATTCTTAATTCCTGTTAATTGGGTGACAAACGCTGTTTTGACCATCAAACTGAGTGGGAATTTAGTGTTAAAATTGCATGCCCACCAAGAAAGCAAACATTTTGACGTTTAATCTAATGCATTTAGCAAGCTAAAATACATAAACCAGTGCTTGATTGCTCCGTGTTTACATACGCGAACCTTGTTTTTGACACAGAAAGGTTCGCATTTGAATTAGAAACGCAAATTTTATTAATTGTTATCACGCCAGGGCGTCAGCTTCGGGCAATGAAATCTGGCAACGAAGCCTGTATTCATACCTTAGGGATCTAAATATTTTTCTTATAATAACTGCAAAGGTATTCTTTCAATTTCTTCTTAAACCGAACGTGTTCACATCACATCATGATTGATCTTTTCAAGGTCAAGTTTTATTTGGGTAAATAACATGTTCAAAAGAAATTTAAGCCGCGACGTCTCAGTGATTGTAACTCTGATGTGAAAAATATTTCCGTAGATAAAAAATTTATATGCGTTTAGAGCGATTTCTTTTTTCCCTTTGGATCACGACATTTTTCATCATTGGCAAGCAATATTTTTTAGCAGGCCCGATTTAAGATACTGTCAAGTCTTTGTTTTGTCTTTACTTCCGATGCTTACGCAGTTTATATTTATAGCAGTGATTACTGAATCACTCCCAGAGTCTTTTATGGAGACATGTAGTGTATTTCAAACTTTTGAGTTTGTCAATGAAATCCTGTGGTGTGACCATTTAAATGAAACCTCTCCGCCAGTACTTTTGCATGGTACCACTTGTTTTTCAATATTTAACAAAATGAAATTTGAGATTTTATATAAATCTTATCTTTGGTTGATTTAAATGCTAAATGTATATCAGTTATGATCTTGATTGTATGGAGAAAACCGACGTCTCAAGCAGTGTTTAATTAAAAAATCTGAATTAGACTGAATAATCTATGAACTCCGAACAATAAGACTTCAAAGCTTTCAGTTTACGACTTTCCCGTTTGGTTTCTTATTTTCCAATCTTTGCCAAAACTGACCATATTTTCTTATCTGGAAAAACGATATATTTTCCAATGGACTGTATCTTGCTATGCGCATGCTTTCATAAATCTTCCCATCATTTTAGAATAGCAATTTTTGGAAATAGGTAACTAAAGGCACAATTCTGCATTAACGCTACAAATACGATACAGATGGCTTGATTGGACGATTGAGCATTCACTGCAGAATGTGCCTTCAATACTTATTTTAGAAATTGTTATTTTAACTACGGTAAATCTTTTAAAATGACTTTAGCCAAGCAGTGGAAAGATTTGTGCAAGCATGCGCATAGCACGATACACTCACTTTAAATTCCAATTGAAAATTTTGTAATGTCCGGCGATTGAGAGAAAGACCAACGTCAGCAAAACTGATTGTACTAATCTCGTCTATTTCATAGCTATTCTTAGTCTATACCGGAAAAACGTTTTATTTTCCCAATTATTTAAAGTGGTATTGTATGAAGACTTGTGTTAATGACAGAAAATGCAATTAAACACACGTTCCGGAAAATTATTCTCAGCAATCAACACAAATGATAACATGGCTTTGATTTGCAACCAGATGTAATGATCTGTAATCTATTAATATCGAACACTGTTATAAACTGGGTGTACCGTCCATCTTTTTTTTAAAGTATGGGGCCATTTGTCGATTGAGACTTCAAATCACAGCTGAGGTTAGAAAAACATCACTTTTTGTAAAAGAGTAAGACAAGGATAGAAAAACAGTTGGAATAAAAATAAGCTGTCTCAGTTTATCAGCCTTAGATTTAGTTTATAAAACCTAATCATGTACTTATGGCTTGAAGGTGATTAAGAAGCGATAAAACCCTATCTTCCGTTAACTTTCTTTGTATGTCTGGGGCCGATTATACCGGCAGAGCGAGATAGTATACGGCTCAGCCGAGTCTCGTATTCCAAATTAAATTTTCTTTTCTTGCGGAATTGATTGTCACTTCCTTGCACGTACAAACGAAATTATATTCGTCCTTAACTTTTATTCTCCAAGATAACGAGTTCATGAAAAATTCTTATGAAATCCCAATTTTTTGAAAAACACATGCATGGCACTATGAAAATGCACTGGCAAAGAGGTTTCATTTGCTTGACTATCCATTGATATCACAAGGAGAAGTTTGATGCTGATCACCATTCGTTAAAAACCCAAACATCAACATTCAAGAAAAATCAAAAACCAACACTTCCAATTAGATCTGGAAAGTGTCCCCAATTAGTACTCGCAAAAAGTTTTGGCTTCCATCAGATCAGACCAGTTTTCTTGCACCTTTCCATGTCATTTAAGCTTATAATATCAAAGTTCCTTAATGACCTTAGTGAGAATATCAATAATCATCAATTTACAGCATGTACTAAGAGAATTGTTTCTGCTAAATACCTTTGATACTTAGATAAAGTGATTTATTTATTTTTATTTTATTTTATATTTTATTTTATTTATGTATTTATTTATGTCTTTATTTATTTATTTATTTTATTTATTTATTTATTTATTTTATTTTTATTTATTTATTTTATTTATTTATACCTTTGGCATTTAAATAAAGTGATTTATTTTATTTTTATTTTATTTATGGTCACATCACAGGATTTTGTCGACAGACTCAAAACATAGAACTACATACCGTCGCTTAATGTCTTCATAATTGACTCTGGGAGTGAATGTTAACTCTTTCTTAGACGGCCAGAGACTGGCCAACCTTACAGGTTTCGCCTTCTTTGAGAGGTGTTCGTAAGAGAGCGCGAGTACAGTTGACTGTATTAATGTCAACTGACAAATGAAGTCTAATACAGAGGGCATCCGATAAAGAAATGTTAGATGAAGATTACGAATACCTTTTAGTTTATATCTTCTCCTCAGTTATAGTTAGCGCTTTTTGGATTAGGTTAAGACTTATCAATAACCTAACACAGTTTGATCTGCAGGCTTTAGTAAAAGAAACGTTACATAAGGATCGGAGGCTACTGCTGACTTAGCTGGACTTTTTTTCAAGACATTAGAAACGTTAGGAAGTAATTCCCCTGGATACTTTTGAAACCAGCCAATAATCTAGCCTGCATTGTACTTTTAACGATTTGTTGCGCCATGTGTTTTGTGACAGATTGGGGTTACTCCTCCATGCATCTTGTAGGTTGTAGCTTTTGCATAAATTTGTGATTTCGCTAATTACTACTTTCTTCCTTTCTTCTAACTTCCTTTCTAACTTCACGCGAAAAGCAACAAAAACTTTAGACTCGTTCTTCGTGCAATTTTCTATGCTGATTGTTATTGTAATTTCAACCCGTGAGGTATGTTTGAGTCTTTTACGTCACTTTCTCCCATTCGCAACCAAGCCTTGGAACAAGGTTTTTTAATGGCGGCCGTAAATTCTCGGAAATAAATGTTAAAATTAAATGACTTCTGATGTGCCTAATGAATTGAAATTTGGCAAGATGAGTAAGGAAGTCTAATAGTACACGAAAATGTAAAAAAATGAAAATCAAAAATTTGATCGTAGTAGCACTTTAAGCTTTCCAAAATACTTATTCAGAGTTTCATGGCTCGCTTCTAATAAACTACCTAATACGGCGAACGGAACAAGTCTCACGATAGTTACAAATTGAATCTTTAATGTTCTCTAAACGTTAGGAGGAACTGAACATGAACTAATAAGGATTGGATTGCAAGCTTTTAAATTTGTGCTTTAAGCACTTTTATATTACTGGCGATTTACATGTTAACAAGTGTATTAAAAATCACTAGTCCTAGACATCAGAATTTTTAAGAGTCCTTACTTTTTGTGTTGGTTGGTCAAACGATCGCGCGAGGTGTTCAAGTGAAAAGGCTGGAGAGATGACAAATGAACAAGGAACGTCCGACTGAAGCGGCGTTGTCTTGAAATGTTAATAATCATTACTTTATTTATACGTACGCCGGTGTTATAAGACATTTAATGTCGTCTCTTTTAAGATTGATAGAGTACAGTGTATGTACATTTTGTTTTAATGTTTTATTCATGTGAAAAATCAATTTCGAAAAAAAAAAAACCGGTACTTCTGATTGAGAAATTTCCGTCTCTTATACTACCCAGGAATGCGATAATGCTACAACACATCATTATCCAATTTTCGCTCTATTATGAGGGGGACATTGGGGATTTGCGGTGTTGCGGTGTTGCTCATTTTTTTAATGCGGTGTTGCGGTGAATAAAATCCCAGCTTGCGGTGTTGCGGTGATCTCAAACCCTACGGTGTGCGATGTTTGCGCATTAAAGTCTGCGGTGTTCGGTGAAACGAAATTATCTGCGGTGTTGCCGTTTCCTGTTTGACCCTTGTCAGATCTAAAGTTAGCCTCTACATGTTATTTATTCCGTACTTACTTATGAAAAGCACGTACCATTATGTTTAATTTTTAACAAAATGCAGTCCAATACTGTCTAGTTAATCTTCAATACGCTGCCGGTCGCCAATCCTAAGCCTTTATCATTTATAAGTAACTTGACAAAAATATGTATTGCGGTGACGGTGTTTCGTCGACTTTTCTTGCGGTGATGCGGTGTTCGGTAATTTTTTTTTGCGGTGTTGCGGTGTTCAGAGCCCCCCAATGTCCCCCTCTATTATCTGTCAAGTGGTTGCTTACGGGAGGTTAAAAACAAAAGAAAATTTCAAACTTTTAGCTGGTCGCTTACAAGAGATTCCAAATATAGTGATTTGACTTGGAAACTTTTGGTATTTTGGAAAACTGCTCGCTGAGGAGAGGTGGTCGCAACCGGAGCTTCGATTGTACTTTGTAATTTGCTGCCATTATCTAGTACTTGATTTGTTTACCTACACCCTTTTTTTGTTTTTAAGAACGTTGAGATTGGCCAGAATTTTAAGGCTGAATTAAGTTAAGAAGGTCTTTATTTTCCATGTTAACAACGAGCTAAAAAACGTATACAAGTCTTTTTTAATTTTATAATAGCAACATGTAATTGGCAAATTTGTAGAAATTCGCCTGTATTTCTTTCCTCTTATTCAGAACAACGATTTGTTGAAATGCTGTACAATAAGAACGTGCTGAAAGCGTTTTCAGGCTCAAATCGTCGCCCAAAAATAGCAACATCCAGTCTCAGCTCAGCATCAGCCCAACAATTTCTATTGACGAATGTGCAACAGGAACGAATTGTACTTGAAATATGTGACGGATGGTTTTCCCTTGTTTTTAGCCAAATAATAGGCATCTTAATATCTTAATACTGCTCCTGATTAGTATAAGAACGTGCCTTCCAGACATTACGGATAATCTTCCCCTTTAGCTGTTTTTACAGTTAAGCCTTCAGTCAAGCGGTTTCAGCACAAACGGGACGAAAACGAGGCTGGTTGAACAAGAAATGCATTGATTCAGTGACCCGGACCCGTCGTCTCCATGTTCTTGAGCGGCAGGTTTCTGACTGCCTGCCGACTGAGCGTTTTATGTTTCGGTGCTAGTTTGAAAGCAGAGAAGGGGAATGGCGACGTATTATTCCCATATTCCCACTTGATTATTATGTCTCGTTGCACTGCTGAGTATTAGTCTGATAAGTCTGATCCTGTTTTGACAGCCCTTTTGTTAATTTTTGCACATTATGTTTTGACTTGTTCCAGTTTTATGTAGTCACCTGATAAGGGAAAAACTTAAAAAATGTAGAAAGCATGTTTGTCTCACAACTGAGAAACTTCATTTTTAATACAGGACAATTCACCGTAGTTCGTGGCATTGAAACGTAATGAATTGCAGCAGTTAATTCAAGATCAAAATTGAAGTCATAACTGAAGCAATGCAAAAGTGTCTTCATCAGTTTTTTCCAATTTCTCCATATTCATGAGACTTTCGCAAATGCTGGGCCTCCAGTTACTGATCTCGGTAACTTTGTACAATTTGTGACTGTCTCTTGAAATTATACCATCAAAAGACAAGAATAAAAGTATATGAAGTTATGTTCTTTATTTTTCTCCTTTTGGTTTAATTCATCTACGTCACTATCTGCCTTAAATCTGATAATCATGCGTTCTTCTATCAATTATTTTGGATGCAATAAAGTTCCATGCACTACAAAAACAAATTCCTACTGAAATGTAAACTAAAAAATACAAACTTTGATATGAAATTTTAGCTAGGTAAGAAATCCGAGTTCAATTTTTGCCGTTGCTTACAGCTTGAAAGCTTTCACTAAAGCACCCTGTTCCTAAGGGCCTAAGTAGTTTAGAAGCTCCAATAAACCGGATGTGCCTATTTTGAGAAAATCTGATTTTCTGCTTTGGATTTTTATCAAATTTCCCAATTTTTTCTTCTTCGATATCTTTTTTAGTTTCATTTATGTGTTCCTGTTCTAATTTTTTGTGTTTTTGGCGCAGGAGAACCTGAGTTCTCGACAGCTCTTCTGAGGGCCATGAAAAAGTAGAAAAACGTTGTTGTTGACCAACAGGTGCTGAAATACCTTCAATAATACCAAGTTTTTGCTTCTTATCTTCCTTAACAAAACCAGAGGTCCTTTGTGTGAAAAACGTTCCTTGTACGCCGTCATCGTTTCCTTCTACCAATTCCGGTATAGTACTTAGTTCTGTTTCGTCCAAAGACATCGATCTAAACCTGGAATTCACAAAGCTTCGCGCCATTCTCTCGGGCCGTCGTTTGTTCTTTAGAACTCGTTTAAAAGCTAAATATCCCAACGTCAGTGACGACATCGAGTCGGACACGCGAGGTTCCACAGCGGCGGTGCGAAGTTTAACCATATATTCTCGTTTTCTCTGGAATGCATAGCGGGTTCGTTCTGGCTCGCTGGTAGGTGATTGTGGAGACCAGCTGTAGGACCTCGGTCGCAAGACAGCGTGTTTTCCTCCATTCACTTGGCCCTTTGGGTTAGTGTCGGGTAGTATCTTTCCTTGGTCCGTGTTTGTCCGCGTCGTTTCTGATGTTAAGTTTTGTGTTTGAGATCTTCTTAAAAGCCTCGGCTGTTTCACAAATGCGGCGGTGGTGTCGCTCGCACAACTTCCTGCATTTTGCGTTCTGTTTTGTTTCCCTGCGTACTGATCCTCAACAAGTTTTTCCTGATCTTCTTTAATGACATGAAGCGGTTCAAAAACTCGATGAATCGATGTAAGTTCATTCAAAACCTTGACTTTCTGGTGATTGCTTGTTCTGATACTCTTGTGTTTAGCTCGTTCTAGCTTTCCACCGATTTCGTCCAAGCGTAATTGTCTCGCCCGAGCATTACGAATAGATTCCGTTTCTTTGCCCAGATTTCGTTTGTGTAAGTTTGCAGATTTTGCTCCCGCTTGCATGCTGTGAATCATGCAGTTTTACAAGATGTATGTGATTTTACAAGATGTTATCCTTTCCTGTACACGGACGCGTTTACAAATCTAATTTTATGAAAAATTTTATAAACTGTTGTTTTTTTAGCTCAGCCCGAAGATTGTAGGGTAAACTACTGTAAAGCGCGACAAAAATGTGCTTTTCGCGGCAGCGGCTGGGATTTAAATGTTTATTTATGTCCAGTGCTTATAATTAAGTTTATAATAATCGCGAAACGTTTGTTAATACAGAGATTAACCCTTACTAACTGCCAAGGCTCAAAATATAAATACTGACCAATACCTTGAATTGGTTGGTTTCACTTCATGATGGTATCCACAGCCTCAAGAGTCATAGCCGTCTTGTACAATTATAGTTATGATGCTATTTTACCTCATGCCTTTCTAAGTCTGGTACTGACTGAAGGTTTGTCGAAGACTCCCGACCTCAGTTAATTCACCGAAGTTAGCTGTTCCGAAATTTTCTGATGTTTATCCGAAGGACATTTTAACGTTTACGGTCATTTTTCGAACATTTTGCGGAAATTACCGAAGGTTACCGAAAACCGTAAGATTGTCGAGGATGATACGAATGTTTTGATTATAACCCAAATATCCAGTTTAGACCACTAGAGTTGAATACAACCCTTCTGATTGGCTGTATTCTCGTCACGGCATGGTATAGATCGTAAAAGACAGCACTACTTATTATAGTCCGGTAGCAGATCCCGAAAAATAGGGGTTTCGTTCAACCCACGAGGTAGAAAAGGTTTGATAGTTGATAATGGTAGAACTTGATGCCCTGAACACTGCTCGGTAGGTAGTAGAGTTGAATTGTGGTATAGGTTCCGAGTTAAGAGGGTGTTTTTATTCAGCTGAAAAACCACAGGGTACCCAAGTCTGATTTTTAGTAAGCAATTTTTATATCACTCTTACATGCTTCTGTGACGCTCAAAACACTGTAAAATTCCTTATTTAACTTCGTTCTTCTCCTTACTAACCAGTTTTGCACTATTAAGCCACATAATAGTCTTCTGCGCATGTCACAAACTCTTATGTAGTTGTCAAATACTTCTTCCTTTGTTTCCCGATAGAAAACGTAAAAAAACAACACAGTGGCTGTGTTTTCACGAGCGATTTTTCAAGTCGCTGAGCGAGTGACAGTCGGAATCTCGTGGAAACAGTTGCTTGTCCAACTCGCTTAAAGTTAAGCGAGTTGGCGAACTACAATAGAATTCTCATTAAATTTAAGCCACCAAACCAGGTCGCTTAAGCTTGTCGGCAATTAATTTCGGCCAATCACATTTCGCCAGCGTTCAAACAACAAAGAAGGGCATTGTATTGTCGTTCTTTTGTGTTCTAATTTTCTATTGTTTTAACAAAAGAAAATATATCGCGCATGGTATAAGAAAAATGAATAAAGTTCTGTCCGTGAAAACGCATAAATTTTTTAAGCTGCTTAACGCAGTCAGTAAACAAATTACCTACAGGAATGTTAAGCGAGAAAAACCGCCTCGTGAAAACACAGCCAGTAAATGGTAAAGAACCCAGTATGTAAAGAACACAATTAAAAACAATGAAAGCTCGACCTATTAAAGCCAAACAATTTTATTGAAAGCAAGCAATAGACCGTCTTCATAATTACGTCACATACTACAACTACCAGCATTCCTTGCGCGGCGTGGGAGTCTCGCGCGGACCTTAGCGCAAATTATGTGACCTTCAGCGGAATGACTCTCAGACTTTCTGGAAGACGTGCCTCAGTGGGGCGTCATTTAAAGGAAAAGAACCAGAAGAAAAGTACTTTGTTGTTTTTAGATAAGCTGAGTTGATTGAAAAGCCAAGTTTTCAAGATAAGTTTTACGTCTTTCACGCTTTCGTGTTGTGACGCGTACGTGTTTCTAGTTTCACGAATCAAAGTTTCACGAATCGTGTGGCTTATAATTGTTGACAGTTTTAATTACAATTTCACACTATATTTAGATACTGGGATACCTTCACATGACATGGTTTTCAAAAAGATTTGTAAGAACTTTTATAAAGAATTTAAAGCCACAGTAAGTAAGGTAAAAGCTGTGCCTGAATGCAAAAAAACGTAAGCTTATAATAAGCTTGTAAGTTTCGTATCTTTCCGGCGCAATGTGTTTACAATTTCTTAAATAATGACGAACATTATTATAAACAGTATTTCACAAACCGAGGTTTTCTACGAAAAGTCTACCTATTATAAAACAGCGACACACATACATAAAATACAGCTATAAAAAGGCAGAGAATCGTGGAGTTCAATTCAGAATTGAAAAACAAACTGCAAGTATGTGGCTGAACAAAGCGAATGGACACACACACAAAAAAAAAAAAACGTTAAAGAAATCGTTACCTGCACTCGATGTGGCTTTTCAGTCTACTTTAGCACCAACCGTTCCAAAAGCCATGTTTCGTTTAAACATTGAATTGTTCTTGTTGTTGTTTTGACATCGGCCATTCGCTATAAAGAAACCGCATCTTTAGACCAAACATAAGCTGTTGTTTCCTCAATTAACAACAGCTTTTGAGCTTCAGAGAGACTCTCTGTTCCAGTTCATAAATAATTTCTCCACTGAGTTCGACAGAACTCGATCGCACTGATAACAGACCACGTACGGTGCGAAAAGATAAGCTAAACTTGCTCATGGCTCCTACAGCCGTAATGGCGAGATCTTTCGGTTTCAATCGCTTCAAAAAATGTTTAGGAACAATTTCAAGGAAGTATAAAGCATCTGATACCATATTTCAAAGTCAATTATAAGAAGGCATTTTCACAACTTAAAAATGTGCTCGTTCGTTTTCGGCCGGATCGAGCGGTTTCACTGTGCGTTTGAACAGCTTTGCCAAGGTGAACAGCGACAAACGGCAACATTTTTCACGCCTTTTTTCGTTCAAATCGTGTGATCAAGTATATTTTTCTTTTCTCCTCTTACTCTTTCTTCCTTTTTCTTTTCTTCATAGTGGTTCGTGGTTTGTTTTTAAATTTTAAATTTTTATTTTCAATTTCTACTTTCGTATATTTGCGCGACGGTTCGCGCAAAGGTTCGAGCGAGACTCCCACGCTATGCGCAAGGAATGCTGGTAGTTTCTGTGAACTTCAAAACGAGGCTATAACATCACAACCAACATGGCGGCCTCCATGGACAGATCTCTGTTGTCACTGTAAGTAGGTACGATTCTTTTCACTTTGCCTATCCTTTTCATAAGTTTTGGGAATTTTGTTTTAAGGGAATTACTTGTGGAAATAGATACTTCTTTTTGTATGGCTAGGTTAGGAAAAACGTGTTATATTTAAGATAAGGAAAGGACACACAACAAGGCTACAATGCAGTTTGTTTTATAACTTTGCCTTACTGGGGGGAATCTGGTCAAAATTTATCAAAACTGGAGAAAATTACATGTAAAATTCACACATCTTAAAAATAGATTCTCAAACCAAATGGTTTTAATAGTTTTATTTCTCATAGCACGGAAAGGGGAGCTCCTGCACCTAAGCTTAAAGAATGATATAAAATGCAACAAAATATTAAAGACAAATAAACAACGGTCTGATTAACGTAACTTTAAAAAAGTCACCCCGATTAAAGCATTTTACCAAATTTTGACCAGATCCCCCCTTAAAAGCATATTGTACATTGAAAGTAGAGTCAAAATGGCTCCAATGCATTGGTTTGTTCCATTTAAAGCGGAGGATTTCTTGAATTCGTTCCATCTTTCGCTTTCTAATCTGTCTTAGTTTAGTTTTGTTTATGTAACGAGGGGGCCTCTTTCTAGGTGTTTATTTATATTGGTAAATATTAGAATTGTACAAAATGGCCCACTTTCATCCTTTAATTGTTTCTTTTTATTACTTTAAAAACTATTCTAGTCGTTATGGATAGCGAAGAAACTGAATCTGTCGATGGTGGCTTTTCTCTGCCTGTCCCCCCTGAGGCGAAAAAAAGGAAGCTTAGCACCAGTAAATGTATCATTTGTCAGAAATCCAGTACCGATCCTCTGAGAAAGGCTAAAGCGTCATCCGTCCAAAAGCTCATAAGTTCAGCAAAGCAAAGGGGTGATGAAGTCCTTTCACTAGTCAGTGATGATGAAGAATTAGTCTGGCATCAGATATGCTACGCAACCTACACGAGCGAGCAAAACATTCGGTATGCAGCCAGCAGCTCCGCCGAATCCAGTAAAAGTGATGCCGATGAAAGTGAATGCCGGTTACAGCAAGAACAGGAAGTTGGAAGGGTTTCTCGCTCAGTAGCCGATACTGTCGATTGGTCGAAGTGTTTCTTGTGCAAGAATAGAACGTATAAGAAATGCAAGGAGCTGATAAACGTTTGTACATTTGAAGCCTCTAATAACATTCGGAAGGCAGCCGAGGGGAAGGGGGATCAGGCATTACTGCACATTCTTCGAAACGTAAATTACGATCTCATAGCTGCAGAAGCTGAATACCATAAAAACTGCTTTTCGCTCTACGTAAAGAATCAGGCTCCAAAAATTAAAAAGCAGGAATCGGGTTACGATGTTTCATTTCAAGAGTTGGCAGAGGATATTGCGAATGGCATCCGCGAAGGAAAAGCCTACGACATGACTTCCCTGGTCACAAAGTATAGAGAAATTCTAGCGGCGAAAGGTGTCGATGCAGAGAGTTACAGTGTGCAACATCTTAAATCACGCCTGGAGAAGCATTTTGGAGATAACATTGTATTCCATAAGCCTACTAACCCGAACAAACCGGAACTTGTTTATGGTAGCACAATAATGGTGCAAGATATCCTTAATGCCTGGGCTGATTTGCAGCGTAAGAAGGATGGTCAAGGTATAGAAAGTGAAATCTTCAAAGTAGCGAAACACATTAAGAAGGAAATAAACCAAGTCAAAGGAATTTCCGTGAGACCACTTAACCCTAGTGACGTGAGTATTACGTCCACTCAGCAACTTATTCCTGACTCACTTCACCTACTTCTCCGTCTGCTAATAACGTCGGACATCAACAACGAAGATCAGATATCACGGTGTAGCAATGAGTGCAAGAACGGAAATGATGAGCGGCAGGTGTTGAGTATTGCGCAAGACATAGTTTATTGCTGTAGTAAAAGCCGAATAAAGCTCCCAAAACACGTCAGCCTTGCTGTGAGTGTGCACCATCTGACGTCATCCAAGATACTGATATCACTCCTAAATAGAATGGGGCACTGCTGTTCTTATGACGACCTTCGCACCGTAGACACTAGCATCGCTATGGAAGTATTGGCGAAAGCAGAGGCGTATGGTACAGTGTTACCCTCGAATATCACACCTGGCTTATTTGTGCAACTAGCAGCTGATAACAATGACCTCAACGAGGAAACCCTTGATGGGAAAAACACGACTCACGTCACGACAATGGTTGTATATCAGAAGAAGCAGTTCGGGCCAGAGCTTCCTCCGACGGCAGTAGCACAGCATGGTACAAGACGGCGATCATTGCAGACTGGAGAGAGCGTCATTGATATTCAGGAGTGTTCTGTACATGGACGGAGACCATGCGTTTCTGCGTATGTTGATAAGATTGAGATGGAGTGGTATAGCGGAGAGGATGACGCATTAAGTTCTGCAACTCTCAGCGATGAGACGTGGAAAGTTTTGAGGATAAGCGATAGAGCTTTGTCGCAAACTCTAATAACTGTAGCTACCGAGTCTCAGTCGATCCCGGGCTGGAGTGGTTTCAATTCTGTTCTTCTCCCTGATATCCCACGAGTTACTAACATTGGCTATTGTCCATTGATAGAAGGTTCTTCGACGGATTTCAGTACGATATACACATGTCTGAAGCATGCAAAGGCAATAAGCTCCATGGTTGGTCAAGCAGACACTGTCATAACATTTGACCTTGCAATTTACGTGAAAGCTAAGGAACTGCAATGGCGATTCCCCAACGAGTTTTCCGATGTTGTCATCCGTATGGGTGGCTTTCATATTGCGCTTAACTTTTTATCACTTCTTGGAAAGAAGTATATGAGTTCTGGTTTAGATGATCTTCTGGTCGAGTCCGGGGTGTACGCGGCGGGCACAGCGACGGGTCTGATGAAGGGAAAGTCATATAACCGTGGTGTCCGAGCGCACAAGCTTGCGATGGAAGCATTGTTCCGTCTAATGTGGCAAGCGTTTCTGCACTGGTACCGGAGCTGCTATGACGGAAAGATCAGCCTGAAGGAGGACGAGCTTGCGCAGAGAATCAAAGAGTGCGTCAGCGGCGTAGAGAAGAATGAAGACGTTCGCAAGTGTTTCCAGGAGCTTGAAGCTTACCTCGCAGATGCGATGACCTTGTTTGAAGATTTCAAGATAAGCCAAAGTTCCTCGAAGATGTTCATGTTTTGGGAAGATTACTTGTGCATGGTGAACATTCTGCTTCAGTTTATCAAGGCAGAAAGAACAGCCGACTGGAGTCTTCACCTAACCGCTGCGGCAGCTATGATTCCCCACTTTTTTGCAATGGATCGCCCCAACTACTCCAGATGGCTACCAGTATATCTCGCAGACATGAAGAACCTAGAGGCAGCACACCCACAAGTGCATCGGGAGTTTATATCCGGCGGGCATGCTGTTAGCCGCTCTTCTCACCCTTACGCACAAGTGTGGACGGATATGGCTTTAGAACAGTCGATCAATGCTGATTCTAAGTCTAAGGGAGGTATAGTTGGAATATCGCAAAATCCGGCAGCATTGAGCAGATGGTTTCTGACAGTTCACGAGCGCGCGTCCATCACGTCCACACTGAAGAAGATGTACGAGCTTCAAGGAAGTTACCATGCGACCCACAAGGAAGCGGCGCCGAGGAGAATAAAGCGAGATGAGCATGACGTCCAGAAGCTCCTGACCTGCTTTACCAGTGGCTTGATGGTCGACCCGTTCACCCAAGATACCACAGATCTATTGAATTTCGCGACTGGGGTAGTCTTGCCAGACAACATGGCAGATGCGTTGATCACTTACACCGAGAAAGGAAGAGAGCAAATGATAACTTTTGTAGAGAAAAGAGTCAACACCAACACTATCAGTTTTTGGGACTCTGTTGCGAACCTGAAAGTCAAGACGTTCCAGTCAACTACAAAGAAGCTACAGATGAAAGCAGCAGATGAAAAACTAATCATTGTGAAAGCTGACAGGGATCTGTTTGGTAGGCTTCTCATCGCAGCCAATGCAAGGCAAGCCAACCTTAGAGAAGTCCTTACTTATGAGCTATCTCCAGTTCCATATTCCCTCATCCACCAAGATGGAAGCCTGTGAAAGACTGCCAAAAGTGTCTTGGCATCTGTTCTGGAGGATGGTATTGATGCTACCCCAAGACTACCCGCTATACCGCATTCATCAGTTCACATCGTATCGTATGGCCCTAATACAGATGCATAAGTCAGGCGGAGCAAGCACATTTGGGGAGCTAGCCTCTACGTTCTACAGTATCGTGACATCGCCTCTATCCAGCAGCAACTGTTCAGCCGTTCACCTAGTGTTTGATCAGTATTGGCCAGTATCGATCAAAGCTGGAGAGCGTACCAGAAGAGGGTCATCAGCTGCTCTTGAAGTTAAGATATCCAGTCCTTCTACACCAGTTCCCAAGCAATGGGCAAAGTATATAACAAACCCCCAAAACAAGGTAAACCTTTGTGACTTCCTGACATCTTCACTGTGCAAACTCAGAGAAGAAAGGCTTCCACAGGGAAAGCAACTACTCATCGCAGGAGGATTTGTAGAAGGCGAGAAGACAGTAAGCATAACTAGTACAAGGCCAACAAAAGAGATCAGAGAGCTAAGGTCCAATCACGAGGAGGCAGATACTAGGATGATCCTGCATGCTGCCTACGCTGTGCGTCAGTCTCCAACGGCCATGATCATCATTCAGTCGCCAGATACAGACGTCCTAGTCTTGTGTGTTACTCACTTCAGTGATATCGGCTGCGAACAGTTATGGTTTCGAACGGGCGTGAAAGACCGCCAGCGCTTTATCCCAGTCCATATCATTCAAGAGAACCTCGGAGGGAGACTCTGTCGGTCGCTGCCAGCATTCCATGCACTTACTGGCAGCGATTCCACGAGTAGTCTGGCTGGGATTGGAAAGAAGAAGTCCTGGAATGCCCTGAAGCGCAGTGTCGACCATCAGATTACCCTTATGCTGTTTGGTCAGCAACAGCAGATAGACAGGACGACTGCAATGAAGACGGAGGCTTTCATCTGCGACCTGTACCCATCTACGAGAAGGGGTAGTAGCACCACGGATGACCTGAGGTACCTCATGTTCTGCCAGCATAAACACAAAAGTGAGATGCTCCCCCCCGACATCCAACAGTCTTATGCAGCACATGAAGCGGGCCTGTTACCAAACCTATGTCTGGAGATGCTCATTAGACGCCATGCAGGATTTGGAGGGCCCAGATGGTCATGGTTGGGAAGTGAAAGAGGATCAGTTGAAACCAGTCTACATGACAAATGATCCAGCCCCAAAGAGCCTTGTCGAGCTGACGACTTGTAAATGCAACAAGTCACACTGCCAAGGGAACTGTTCCTGTTCCAATACTGGTCTCTCATGCACGGAATCGTGCTCGTGTATGGCAGACGATACATGTAGGAACCCCCACACTATGGCCGTTCAGCACCTCAGTGACTCGGATGACGACTCGGAGACAGAGGGCGATGTGGAATGAACCACTTTGTTTTTACACCTATATTTTCCATGGCTTATTAGAAACGCTGAATTGAAGCTCCGTTCGATACTAGACCTTGATGTGTAGAGGCTGAGTCGATGGACCTTACTGTACAACTAAAGACACCCCCGAGAGTACAGATAGACAAGAAACATGTACAAGTCAATAGTTAGTGAGACCAGAGTAGTTTTGTATATAAATAGTACATTTTTTCCTCGAACAGGGAGATTTTCCGGAAGAAGTAGTCTATTTGATTGCGTTGTAACAAAGCGGCCACTGTGTTTGTGACATGCGCAGAAGACTATTATGTGGTTTAATAGTGTAAAACTGGTTAGTAAGGAGTAGAACGAAGTTACATAAGGAATTTTACAGTGTTTTGTGCATCACAGAAGCATGTAAGAGTGATAGAAAAATTGTTTAGTAAAAATCAGACTTGGGTACCCTGTGGTTTTTCAGCTGAAATAAAAACACCCTCTTAACTCGGGACCTATACCACAATTCAACTCTACTACCTACCGAGCAGTGTTCAGGACATCAAGTTCTACCAATATCAACTATCAAACCTTTTCTACCTCGTGGGTTGAACGAAACCTCTATCTGCTACCGGACTATTACACGAACCTTAATTTCGCGATTTTGGAGTGGACACTTAATTTTCCGAATTTTCTCAAAGTCAATATACAAGTCACTTAAATGTCGCGGTTTGGGAATGAAAATCAGCGGCTCTATACAGGCTACTCTCAGTCTAAATTATTCATTATTTGCTTGGTGCTTCACAAAGACGCCGTTGGGTAATGGCGAATGGTCTCAGTTAACTTACGTGATTTTTATCCATGGCCACAGACTCAAGAGATAGAACTACCATGTACAGCATAATAACGTTCAGTGATCCTCATGAAGACTGGGTTGATGTGTAAAGGAGCTACGGCCCCATATTAAAACTAAACTATTTACCATTGTCAACCAAGAATTGCTTATCGAACACTAAGAGGAAGATATCAAGTGAATTTTCGAAAAGAGATCTAAAATAAACCATAATCAGAGGTAGATAGATAGAAACTTTATTTGTGTCAGGAAAAAAACTAGCCGAGGGGCAAGCCCTCTACTAATAGGGGACACCTACAGTTTAATATAATAAAATAGATACGATAATTAATTAGATAAAAAACCATACAATATGTTACAAATAATTAGCTAAAATACTAAAACTGAGTGCTAAAATGCTTAAAATTTTAGCAAGTTTTCCAAGACACAAGGAGATTACTGAGATTAACTTTAAAAAATTGGCCCAATATTTTTCAGCCCAAGACCAAGAGCTCTATATATAGTAGAATAATTTTATACAAAACTGAACATTATAGACAAATTCGGCAAACGCATTGTTGTACCCAATTCAAACCTTCTGGGAATAAGATTCTTTGTTCACAGTATTTCCATATAATTTCCATGTCAATGCTTCATTGATATGGAAATATGACGATCCCAAAAGGTTTGAATTGGGTACAACAATACGTTAGCCGAATTTGTCTACTATTGGTGGTTCCCACTGATATAAAGATGTATTTTGCCTTTTTAAAGTAACACTAAAAATGATGACGTAGCCCCTTTCATTCTGTATTCTATATATGGGAGTTTTTTTCGAGCAAAAAATTCCTACGTGACCATTTGTTGCATGAGGCGGGTGTATCTTGATGTTTTTTTTGCAACCTGTGAACAGTGCGAGTATCTGAAGAAATCAGCCAACGAAGCGAGCACAAGCGCGGACTGGAGATAGCCCGGGAGAGAAACAGAGTGCAGTCACAGTCTTTGGCTTATCCTTCAAATAGAAAAATCAATTATTAAATAAATCATGAAATGGAACGGTTAATCCCAACCACCCCCCCCCCCCCCCTCCCCCCGGGGGAGGGGGGTACTCTCATGGATATGTGCCGTTGTGAAATTTAGTCTGGGATAGGGTATAGAAATATGAGTGCAGACTGTCCAACCTTTTAGGCATGAAAAATCGGGATAAATTGGAATTGAGATGGAGTGGTCGAGCCCCGTAGGCGCGAGCCGCTAGGGGGATCTGAAATCTTGATGCTCTGAAACTCCATTTCTAGTGTTCTGAGACGACAATTTCTGTCAAAAATGTTCGGCAAATTGAGGTGGCTTCTCGTCGCTTTGCGTTGTTATGTGTGGCTCCACATACAAGTACTCGATTTTATTTTATATTTATTGCTGTTTCTTAAGTTTATCTGGATATCAGAGTTAAGTATACACAATTTCGTGTTTTTGTATAGTAAGTATTATGAGAATTTGACGATTTAAAGGATTTAAAGGCTTGTGACTCGCATATAGCAATCTGTCATGGAACACTCGAAGCTGTTGTACAACGGTATTTAAAAATGACTGTTGAAAATAACCCACTTTTGCGGGGGAAAAAAACAACTAACCATCAATCAGATTTGATGGAAACGGGCCAATCGCACATTGGCGTTCGGTAATTTGCGTTTTATTATAGAATATTGTCTGTGACTGATTCACTAGGAAGCCATTTGCCAGCAACTTATGGTTTAATAGTCGCTGGTTGGCTGTCTGGCTGGCTGGGCAACCTGTTGCGTGTTTGGATTTTTGTTACTCAAGTGAAAATGACTGCTCTAATGCTATGCCGTTGCCTTTCAGACAATTTTCCCGGACATCATTTCAAACAAGTAAGCAAGATGAAAACGCTGCAGATTTTTGCTGTTGTGCTCGTGCCATTCGGGGGGAATCGCATATGCAGGAACAAAGTCCAAATGTGACGTGGTCAGCGCCCTGAGGTCAGAATGTACCGGACTCAGACATGAGGGATTGTAAGTGGAATAATCTGATTCCATTGAGGAAAAAGGCTTCAGAATTCACATTCGCTTACTCTCTCTCCCACCCCCTGGGGTTTATGTGATAGCTGTATAACCAGTCGTGGCAAGATTTTGTGCCCCCCCCCCCCCCAACCATACAAATGTCTGTAAAAATGTCGCGACTTTGTATGGCTATATCTTCGCCTGTTTACAACATATCACTCTCAAACACGGCAAATTTACTGATTTTAAAGCGTCCTTTCCAGTACTATCGATGGCTTTTCGCTAACTGGTCCATGTAAAAAGTTGAAAAAACCGTGGAAGGGTCTATTCGGATTTTGCTGATTTATAAAATCCGAAGTGGGATGTTTCGACATTTCAATGGTTTTAACTGAAAGATACGCCTTAGAGTTCAGTATAGTACATAATCGTGTGCACTTTTGTTTGTCTGCAGGGTTGTGTTTCGTCAAACATGAAAGTAACTACAGGAATGACACCGTTAACTATAACACCGCGACGGCTCCAAGGATTATGGGATATATCAGCTGAATGATAACTACTGGCGGGTGCGAGCAGGGGAGCACAAAATGCACCCAATGCTGGCAGATTAACTCCTTTATAATTCAACACATTGATACACTGCCTAAATATGGTCAAACAGTTATCGATATACCTATGTCTACATGACGTATATCCAACGATGGAGGTAAATTTCGCATTTTGACAAGAGAATGCAAAAATGAAGGACCTGCCTTGATATTTTTTCTTCAAACTATGCTTTGTTATCAGTGTGTTGAATTATAAAACTATTATTGCGTTCAAGCTTGTGTGATATCGCCTAATTTTAGCCGACTCGGCCTACGGCCTCGTCGTCTAACAATTAGGCGATATCACGCGAGCTTTCGCGCTATTATAGTGAAATGGCTGTGGTGTCGATGACTGCCATGGTAGGTTTAATAAGACAATCCTTTCTTATTAACATACCGTTTAATCAATTGATTTTACCAGTGGAATATATCCAGGCGATCATATATCCATGCAGCCTGCGCAATATAAATACCTAAATTATTATTATTATCATGATATCTCCTTTAACGTTATGCCATATTACAACATAGTAGCCGCGCCCATTCCTTGGGCCTAGGGCTAGAATTAGGTAGAAGTCTATTGATGGAGAGTGCCTTTCTTAGGATGTGTGATATTCCAAGTAGTGTAATCTTCTGCGAGTTCAGTAATTTTGATGTTACCCTGGATTTGTTTGATGTATTTCTCCAAGCCCTTTTTTATTACTCCCAGTGCTCCAATAAAAACTGGGATCGTTGTGGCCTTTCGAGGTCTTTATATTTTGACAGCTTTTCAGTAACTTTAACTGAGGTGTTCTTTTCAGTGGGTATGGACATATCAATGAGTAGGCAGCTTTTCTCCTGTTTGTCTTTTATAACAATGTCTGGTCTGTTGGCCTTTATCTCACGATCTGTCTGTATTGGCATATCCCACAAGACTGTGATGTTGTCTTTTTCTGTTACTATATGGGGTTTATGCTCATACCATTTCTCTTCTATGTTTATATTTTTATTACTAGTGTATCCAAAAGATAGTAATTGCTGCGGTAAATTTGTTGTAACAATGCTGTTTTAAAGTGATTTTACTTCATCTGTGAAACACCAGCTAACAATTAATGTGTGATAGTCCAAATTAAACAAAAGGAAACAATGGCATTATAGTCTAATAGTGCGTACTAACTATTTCACAGATGAAGTAAAATCACTCTATCGTCTCGCTGGTATTACAGAATTTTCTCTTTCGTTTTTTGAGGGGAAGCAAAGCAAATGTAACCGGGATGAATCGACGAAAATTCCAGCTAATAAGACTAATTTTGGTTTGTAATTCACGCATCAAGTTCCTGCAATGTCTGTAGAATATTGTTGAGTAAAGGACGCGTTCACCACGAGGAAGGTGTGAAAATTTAGGTTAATTACTGTGTGTTCGCGTCTCCCAAGCTCAGCTCAGGTTTCGCGTCCCCAAGCGCTCAGCTCAGCTCAGTCTCATCGACCCCTGTCGGAGTGATTTCAAAATAAATTTGTCTTTTATTCCGTACAATCTTCGAATATCTTTGTCATTCAACGGTCCTATCATCATGCCTCGCAGTCCCCGCTCAACTCGTAGTAGTCTTCGACACTTCAGTTCCGATTTCGACTGGGACATGTTGGACCAAAATACTGTATTACAAATCTCGCAGCGAACACTGAGCTTGAAGCAGCAAGCGAGGCTACTGTTCGTGGCGCAGTGAATTCTGGTAAAAAGCGATCAAATCGAGATTTTTCCTAGCTTATATTTTTTTCTCATACATTTCTCTTAAATCCTGATTATGTTGCTGCTCACTCGCTACGCTCGTTCCGCAGCAATTATATTATGTTTATATTATTATTATTATTATTATTATTATTATTATTATTATTATTATTATTATCATGTGTTCTATATATAATTATGTGTTCTCCATGGGGGCCGGGTCCAAACCATGGACCTAGGGCACCCATGAGGCGCTGTGTGGAGGCCACACTACTTAGCATTGCAGAGAAAGGGTCTTGCGCAGGATGTTGGCTGTCCCAAGTAGTGCGGTTTTCTGAATTTCGCAGAGGTTGATGTTGCCATTATTATTATTAATATTATTATTATTATTATTATTATTATTATTATTAAAGGGATTCTTTAGAGTAAAACATAAGTCAACATAACCAGACATAAGTTATGTTAGGGCACCCAGGACCTAGGTTGCCAAGGATTTACAGTGTTGCAGTTGCAGTCGATCGGCCAGATGAGTTGTAATAAAGACAATTTTAAAGATTAAAATTATGATGATGATTATTATTTTTTATGACAATGATCAGTTTCATTTTAAAAATGTAATGTTCACGAGTCTTTTATTATACCATTTCAAATGTTCATATTTTATCGTAATTAGAATTTTAATGTATTGTAAATAGTCATTTTAATTGTTAATAAACATCTTGTTCATTATTATTATTATTAATTTGATTTTTATACAACGTATAAAGAGGGTCTTTACGGGACACTGTTCAGCCAAACTATCGAAATTTCGCTTATTTTATTTTCCTTGTTACATGAACGAATGCAACCAAATACGTAACTAAATTGAATAAGGGATTCTTTAGAGTAAAACAGAACAATTAGTGCGAAATCACAATAATGAAAGGTGATTACAGTCCTTGATATTTGATTTTTTGGAGACAGCTGCCAAGAAATCAAAATTGCAATTCTCGTGAAACATTGAATTTTTAGCCATTGTTTTGTCTGTTTATTATTATTATTATTATTATTATTATTATTATTATTATTATTATTATTATTATTTTGTCTGTAAAGTTAATATTTCTTTGCTCATTTGTTTAAAATTTAGGATAAAGATCAATCCGAGTAGTTGCACTGATGTGGCAATTATACTGTTCTCGGACAATGGCGAAGTGGAAAAATATTTTGATTTGCAGATCGACTCTACACTAAAGATAATGATAGCTTTTATTCTTCGTAGGTGAGGCATGTTGTTTTGTTCAACATTTACCAGTTCCAGTCGTTTGAATGTCTATACAAGATCTTTACATTTCATTGTTTCATTATACGCTTGTAAAATTATTGAACGATAACCATTTTAATCCTTGCGCATTATTCATTCGCTTTTGTTTGAATCGCTTGATTGAACCGTTTCCGGACATCAACGGACCTCGTGCACAGCACGAGCCTCTGTGAAGAAAACGAGACAAAGTTACAACCACCGTCGACCCCTCCTTAGGAATATAATTGTCCAAGAGGCACGTGACCAGAGTTGACCAGGGTCTCTCTTCTCTCGGTCCAGGGTGCGGGAAGATGAGAGACCCTGGGAACGAGGTTGCTGCCCGCTGTACCGATTTTTAAATGCCATTTGCCAGTAAACCTTGTCTGTAGACTAAACTCTTCACACAACTGATCAGTATCTTGGAAAATAATACCCTATTCTAGACCAAAAATCTCTGATTACTATACCCTATCCCAGACTAAACTGCCTGAAAACCATATCCTTCACAGCGGCACATACCTATATAGCTCATATATGGGAGTACCCCCCCCCCCCCCCCCCCGAGCTTGCTCATCAACACAAAAATTGACAACTATGTTTCACAGAGTAAGAGCGTTGACGAAAAGAAAATTTCAGTGATTGTGCTCTTGGAGATGTTTATTTTAACTACTGTAGTTTGCGGGAAACTTTTTAAAAGCTCAAAAAGAGCTTGCTGGATCTCCTGCAAGTTTTTTAATGAATGATTGGTTTTCAATATGGTGATTTCAATATGGCGTGTGGAATTTCAATTTCAACATGTGGAATTTCCCACGGTTTGGATGATTCATTACTTTATTTGATGTCATTCAGGATTCGAAAAATATGAAAGACGTTGCCTTGCGATAAATTTCGGTAGGTTATAATATTCAAAAGCCGCATATTTCGAATAGAAACGTACCACCAAGTGGCTCGATACGTCGGCAGAGTGTGTTCGCCTGTTAACGTTTTCGGGGAGCTCGCGCAGTGATGCAGAGGTATTCTGATCCCAGAATAGGAGGTTTGGCATATGCGTGCTTATGGTTCGTCTCATCAATCCCTTCAAAGTCAACGAGGTTTTCCATATTTAAAGCTAGTCTATATACAAAACAAATTTTATATTTCATATATCAAGGAAGTATTTCATATACCAAGGAAATATTTCTGTCCGCTTTGGCGCGCCACTATAGTTCGGAAACGTGGTCGGTCGGGAACTATAGTGGTCTCTTTCAGTTGAAACGGAAACTGTCACGGGGATTTTGCTGTTTTTAGGTCAAATATGTGCTAAAATCATTACTTTTACCTTAACTTATCTACAAACTGCTCCTGCAAAACTAAGAGGAATATATTAAATGAATTTTACCAGAGACGGCAAACCAAGATACTTTTTGCGACTTTTTTCTATACACAGTATCACAACTTGAAAAAATTGGCAAACGTTTTCAAGTTTTTAATCCATTTCCATCCTTGCCATCCGCAGCAACAGACAGCAGTTAACAGTTTCAGGGCAGTAATATAGTATTTACTAACAAAACTAGACTATTATTTTTGGGCTTCCAATGATGCGAAGACATATTTTAGCTTTTTGAAATGATACTAAAATAGCGTGACACTAAAATAAAAAAATAAAATAAAATAGCGTGTCATCTTTTACGCTAAAAATAAAATGAAACGTGGAATGGCTGAAATGCTGCTGAAGTGCGTTTGGACAGTTTCCGTTTCAACTAAAAGAGATCACTATAGTTCCCGACCGATCACGTTTTCAAACTATAGTGGCACGCCAAAGCGGACCAAAAAATACTTCCTTGGTGTATGAAATACTTCCTTGATGTATGAAATATAAAACTTGTTTTGTATACAGACTAGCTTTGAATAAAGAAGACCTCATTGATCGACTTTGAAGGGATTGATGAGACAAACCATAAGCACCCATATGCCAAACCGTGGGAAATTCCACGTTTTTGAAGATAACGTACAACAAATTTGCCCGCCATATTGAAAATCACCATATTAAAAACCAATCATTCATTAAAGAGCTTGCTGGAGATCAAGCTCTGTTGAGCTTTTAAAAAGTTCCCCACAAACTATTAGTTAAAATAAACATGTCCAAGAGCACAATCATTGAAATTTTCTTTTTCGTTAATGCTCTTTTACTCCGTGAAACATAGTTGACAATTTTTTTGTTGATGAGCAAGCCTTTCACAGATTTTCGCTAGTATTGCCGGAAATCACCAGACAGTTTACATTGCTATTACTTCGGCAACTTTGCACGATTGAACTGTGGAACGTGCTTGTAGTGAATAAGTTAGTGTTAGTAAAGAGATTCCAGAGATTCGCGATGGTATACAAGCGAAACAGGAAGATTACCAAATCGCAAGCAAAACCAGCAATCAAAACATTTGCTGACAGCCGAGAGTGTCTTTCGGAACAGTTTCAACACTTGGTGGAGTTCAAACAACACGCCCAAAGTTACTCTAAACAATGCAACTAGCAAAATTTATGGTATTCATCTTCCGAATCGATCTTGTAACAATCTAAACTTTTAACTCAGTGATAGTCGCTAGATTTTATTACTGTTTTCGTGCTTACAAAACCATATTGAAAAATAGATTAGCGCTTCCGTTTTGGAAACGAAGTGCTGCCCTCTGAACTTTGACGATAAATCCTTTCTTTACGTGACATATAACCATATATAATAACATATAGTTTAGAAAACACATACCAAATATCTAATTTCTAAGCACTGACCTTATTTTGCCTAAACGAAACTCTGCAGTACAGTTGCACAGGTAATAAAATGGAGGACGTTCGAAATTCCAGATCTTTACTGAAACATGACAAACAAAACAACTTCATCCCAATCCACCAGCTAGCTAACAAACAAACAAACAGCGAGCTAGTTAGATAGCGAGCTAGTTTGCGAGACATTCCCAAATCTCAGCCTACAAAGCTGAATTAGGATGGCGGCTCTTAAGATACTGGCGGTAAGAGAATGAAAAACAAACAAGATATTGGAATTGTACTAACACCATTCAAAAGATAAAAATTCGCTCCCTTTTCAAGTTTCAAATATCAGAGCAGTACCTGTGGACAAAAATACTTCCTTGTACAGCTGTATGTATCAAAAACAGGAAGAGATTGAACGGAAGAAATGCCCACACGATTCAATGCGTATCGTAATACGATATCTTTAAGAAGACTTTAAATTAGGGCCATCTTTTACGCTACGTTAAATTGAAATGTGGAATGGCTGAAATGTTGCAGTGCCCGTGTCCTATTGAAAAGTGACAAACAACTTCATCACAATTAACCACACTTCAGTGCAATGCGGAGGGGACTGGTATACAGTTAACAAAACAAACAGTGAGCAAGCTTGCGATACATCGCCAAATCTAACCTTGCCTGCATAGAAAACTTTTAGGTAGGATTTTCTGCGCGTTAGAGCGCGTGGAAAGAGTTTTCCGCGTTTTAGCTGCGCGAAGGTTGGGCCGTGAAAAAAATGCTCCAACTCTCGCGCATCCAAAAGGCAAAGACACTTTTCCTTCGCGCAACAAAAGCTACGGAAACGCCAAAAAAAAAAAAAAAATCCCAGGAAACGTGACCCAAACTGAATTAGGATGGCGGCCCTTAAGATACTGGCGGTAAAGGTATGAAAAACAAACAAACATGACATTGGAATTCAGAACTAACACCATTTAAAAGATAAAAATTCACTCCCTTTTCAAGTTTCAAATATCAGAGCAGTACCTGTGGACAAAAATACTTCCTTGTATGTATTAACAAGAGGAAGAGATAGAACGGAAGAAATGCCTGCTGCAGAGTTTCGTTTAGTAAGGTCAGGGCTTAGAAATGAGATATTTGGTATGTTTATTTTCCGAACTATATGTTATTAATTATGCATGCGCGTCGTTATACAGTCGATCCCATTAACGTTGTTCAAGAAAAAAGAAGTTTACAAGTTAACAAAACAATCAAATATTCAATTTCCTCGCGCGAGACCTTGAATTTGCATAATAACACGTAATAATAACACGGCGAAAAGTCGTTGATATTCAAAGATGCCTCGTCCTTTTTCCGACGATTTGAGGTGGAGAATAATATATCAACACTTGTTTTATGCAAAAACGTACCAGGAGATAGCTACTAATCTCTTTGTAAGTCCAATGACAGTTAAACGCACTTGTATGTAATATAGCCAATTTGACATTTTTTCATAAGCTTATCCGCCAAATCTGGCAGAATGTGAGCTAGTTTCGAACGGAATTCTTCGACGCTTTCCAGAACTGGGAAATTAGTTATTCTTCTTGTTAGGTAACTACTTTTTTTCTTTTCATCCAAAACGCGTACTTCTAAACAGTTTAAAAACTGTTTTGAACTTCCCGCCGTGGCCATTTTCTACACATGTGTTCAGCTGCACGTTCCAATGGAATAATTCGGTTTCCACACGCGCGTAATTTGAATGTTAATGAGGCACGTGACTTTTGTTAACTTGTAAATGTCTTTTTTTCTTGAACAACGTTAATGGAATCGACTGTATGTCACGTAAAGAAATAAAGGATTTATCATCAAGGTTCAGAGGGCAGTACTTTGCATCCAAAACGGAAGCTCTAGTCTTTTTTTCAATATGGTTCTGTAAGCACGAAAACAGCAATTTTTACTGAGTTAAAAATTTAGATTGTTACAAGATCGATTTGGAAGATGGATACCATAAATTTTGCTTGTTTCATCATGATTCTTTTGAGTAACTTTGGGCGTGCTGTTTGAACTCCACCAAGTGTTAAATTTGAAACTGTTCTGAAAGACACTACACTACAAGCATGTTCCACAGTTCAATCGTGAAAAGTTGCGAAGTAAGTCTGTGGAAGGCTTGCTCACCTACAAAACATTTGTCGACTACTAAGTATCACGAAGCAAGAGAATTTCCCACGTTTTCGATGATTCAATTCTTTATTTGATGTCATTCAGGATTGGAAAAATATCTGAAATATGAAAGATTTGTTTGCGATAACTTTCGGTAGGTTATAACATTTGAGATTAGCGCATTTGATCATATACACATGAAAATTTGCGCTACATAAATAACTAGTTGTGCCTTCCGGCAAGTGCCAACGAGGCAAAATCGTTTAATGTCTTTGGAATGTGTGAAAGTTTGACACACGGGTGAAATCTATACTTTAAATAAAAGTAGGAAAGGGAAGAGTGTAAAAAACTGTGACAAGAGGCTTTGGACAAGAGGCCACAATTTGTATCATGTTTTTTAAATGTGGACTGTTGAGGGAGTATTTAATACTCATGTTGGAAGTTATATCTTGTGATATTGAAGTGTTTCCGTAGGTTAACTGGTTGTTCTAGTATTGTTTGAATAAGTGTGCACATGAATTTCTCTAGTTGAGAATTAACTGTAAAACAAGAAAACGAAGGTTTGAATATCGAGCAACTGCTTCCATAAAGAACTAGACGCTTTATGAGCGTAAACTGGGCTACCCGTATGTATTTATACAAATCCAAGCCTATTCAGTTTAATATACTTACCGCTCTTGATTTGAAAAAAGGACTATATCTGAATTTCCTGGTGGTTGTTATTAGTTTCAGTTATCTTGTATCTAGCTAAATTTATCTTTGTAACTGGTTTGTGTTTCCGACACTTGAAGCCGTGAATCTTTTGTTTATTTTGCCTGCTCCGGACCCGGTTTTTTTTTCAGGGTGTATGTAAAAGGAGGAACGCACCCGGAACCACCCGGAACCCCCCGGAACCACCCGGAACCTGCCGGAACCGACCCGGAACCACCCGGAACCACCCGGAACCCACCCGGAACCGACCCGGAACCACCCGGAACCCACCCGGAACCACCCGGAACCTGCCGGAACCCACCCGGAACCCAAAAAAATTGAAATAAAAAATTAATAACAATAGAATAATAAAAATAAAATAAAAATAACAACAATCAATGAAGGATACCCTAATATAAAAAAAGACTGATAGGTAGTTCATACCTAAAAAAGACAGGAACAGGACGTCCCGTGACTGTCGGAGTGCTCGCCATGCCAAAGGTCAAAGTCCAGAGTATTTTTACGACTGGAATTCGCGTGCTTTGTGCATTAGTATTATAAAAGTGACAGGCCAAACACGACTCCCGCTAGTCGCAATGTATAAAGAAGCCTTTAGAATAGTTTTCCCAAGAAATTCTTCGAGATATTTGTTCCCTTAGATCACCCCTGAAAATAGATTTGTGACAAGTCACTATTATCTATTTGTTTTGCATGCTTGATATTGTGTGACTCTTTGGTTCTTTGATCTTTGGGATATAAATCTCTCTAACTGACAGGAGGTTTTCATGCTGTGTTTAGTCATTTATAGAATTATTCTTTCTCTATGCCTTTGTTATCCTAGCTCTCTTGGCATATGTAATACCCTGGGTGCCAGAGGTTTTTATTTTTTAGTGAAAACGGCGAGTTTGAGCGGCGAAGCCGCGACTACGAGGCGCAACGCGCCGAGAAAAAATAAAAACCTCTGGGCACTCGAGTACACAACCTCATTTCCATGCGATTTGTGGATCGGATATCCTACCAAACCGGTTTTAAACCTTGGGGACCAACGCGTGTCTGTTTGTTTACATTTTAAAATCTGGTGACAATATTCCGCGGTCGAGACAGAAATATTAAATCAAATCCACTCCAGTGGAAAAGATACATCGATGACATTTTTTCACTGACGAGTGTTGAGAAAAAGGAGATAGAAGATTTTATTGTCCTTGCAAACAAAAATTAATCTCAGACAAAGAAATAAACTTTCTGGAGACAACCGTTTTCAATGGCGAGAGATTTAATAAACAAAGAATCATTGATATCCGCACAAAATTAATCCAGTACACCTATTTCTCTTCCTGTCACCTACCAGTGGTCAGCGAAATCGTTCAGCGAGAATACCTGCAGCTCCAAAGCACGCCACCGTGCTAGAGATAAAAATTAAATAGAGATAAAAATTTTCCTCGTTCAAACAAAACTCTAAAGGTCACACTCCACGATAACACGAATTAATAAGTCGTGTCTGGCCTGTCAACACCTCTTTTCAAGACATCCTTGCGCTGAATAAATTTCAACAGCGCTTCTTTCTGAACTGGCTTTAGTTCTCTGATATTTTGAAAATTTGGATACTAAAGAGTAATCCACAGCGTTTCTTAAAGATCGCAAAAAGCCGCAATCTCTATCTACGTCCGCCATTGTTGTTTGCGTGGCTTCACTTTGGGAAACCGGTTTGTTTTGGTCCAGCCCAGGCCAATCGAAGTTGCTGTTGCATCATTAACTCCCGGTAGAGTCTGGAAACAAGTAGGAGTAACCAATCAGCGACCTAGTTCAGATTCTGAACTGGATCCTCGCATGGAAATGAGGTTGTATATTCGAGTGACCAGAAGTCTGTCTCGCGAGCTTCTTCTAACCGTTCATGCGGTTAATTTCACTCATGATATTCAGAGAACGGACCTCTGGATCCAGGGTGCATATGTAAGGGCTTCTTTGGCTAACTTATAAGTAGTGGACGGCTGCAATTTTTGTAATTGCTATGAAAATGCTCGGATCAGAAATCTCTCTGCCCGTGATTTAGTGTCAAAGTCTGCGGTGTGCTAGACTTGTGAGAAAGTAGATCTTTATCACGGATGTAAGCGTCTAAGATCCAAGTCTGAAGCTGCCGTGTCTATTGGAATCAAGACTTCTCGCAGTTTATATGTTTTAGCTCCTTGTTTTATTCTGCTTTAGAGTTGTGTTTCATGGAGCTAGAAGGACCTCCGTTATTTCATAATGGCGTTATCGCATCCAACATGCCTTTTACAGATATGGTGATCTGTTTTGAAAATCTCACGGATGCTTGTGATTACTTACATTCTTTCTTAAGCTATGCTACCGGTCACAGGCCAATGTTCGGCTTCCTAGATATTTATGTTTTTGTGCAGGCAAGATGGTTTTCTTTAAGAGCGATACGTTCTTTGAACATGTATATCTTCTGCTCTCAATGATGTTTAAACCTGCAGTAGTAAACGTGGGAAGCGCAGTAATCTCAGGCGAGGCAGAACGGGGCCCGTCCATTAAATATCATTCAGAGTTAAAAAGTGTTGACGGGCCTGCACGACTCCTGCAGTTCGCAAATGAATTTTAAAGCCTTCATAGCTTAGCTTTTACGTTCTTTCTTAAGCAAGACTCGAGTTTCGGTTCTAAGGTGAACCTCATCAGTTGCTCCCATAAGTGAATGTCTCGCGGAATAATATGAAATTATTCCGTTGTTCATGAAATCTTTGCCGCTTTTGTACTCTTGGGAAGGATCGAATGTTCCGTTTTCTCATTGGCTCGTTTAATTGAACCAATAGCATTGGTGTAGTTTCGATCCGACGTTTAATAGGTTACTCTCAAATAAAGCAAGGACCACTTGGACAAACAGCACGGCGAAGTGAAGCCGGATCTTGGTGTAGATCAGGATCAGCAGTATTGAATAAAACTTAAAACTAAATGCAAGGCTGATCGGACAGCTATAAAGGGTATTGGGCAATAAAATACCCTTTATAGCTGTCCGATCAGCCTTGCATTTAGTTTTAAGTTTAATAGGTTGTGTTTCTTACTGAGGCTTTTTTCTCAATTTACTCAGTGCAGATTCAGGTTGAGCGTTTAACGGTCTGAGTTGTCGCGTTCGTTGGAACGGTTGGTTGATTGCGTTGCGAGGCAAAATGACAGCCGTTGCTAGGCGGGAATGACGACGTTCTTTCTTTTTACAAACGCGCTGTTTTCTAGGCTCATCAGGTCTTCCTCAACAAAAAAAAACTAGAGTTATTCTTTTTGTAGAATAGTAGGAGTATTCTATCTTGATTTCAATCGCCACGATACTGGTAAGATCCACGACGCGAATAACTCTTCTTGAAAAGAAATCGCTAGACGAGCGACAACATGCTTTTTCCCAGACAGAACGTCGTCATTCCCGCCTAGCAACGGCTGTCATTTTGCCTCGCAACGCAATCAATCAACCGTGACAACGAACGCGACAACTCAGACCGTTAAACGCTCAACCTGAATCCGCAGTATGAGCATGTAAGATATTTTCTGACACAAAGAACAGCTCTTTTAGTGTTGTAGAGAGGAGGTCTCGTGTATCTCTCAATGAATTCGAGATACATTGCGTATTTTTTCTACAACAAGCGTGTAATTCTGGTGTAAAGCTGTGTTTTGCTTAAAAAAAAAAATAAATAAATACTCTGGACTTTGACCTTTGCATGGCGAGCACTCCGTCAGTCACGTCAGTCCTGTCTTTTTTAGGTATGAACTACCTATCAGTCTTTTTTTATATTAGGTTATCCTTCATTGTTGTTATTTTTATTTTATTTTTATTATTCTATTGTTATTAATTTTTTATTTCAATTTTTTTGGGTTCCGGGTGGGTTCCGGCAGGTTCCGGGTGGTTCCGGGTGGGTTCCGGCAGGTTCCGGGTGGTTCCGGGTCGGTTCCGGGTCGGTTCCGGCAGGTTCCGGCAGGTTCCGGCAGGTTCCGGCAGGTTCCGGGGGGTTCCGGGTGGTTCCGGGTGGTTCCGCCTTTTACATACACCCGGGTCAGAACAACTTTTGGAATTGAAAGTTTTGACATATTTCCGCCATTATCATAATAAAAAATTGAATATAACTTGTCAATTTAATCAAAGTTAACGACAGAATTGATCATTCTGGAGGAGAAAAACAAATTTAGCCGTTTCAATCAAATATACTTTTCAGTTGTGGTAAGAAATTTTCGCAATTTGCATAATGTCAAAAGTAATTTGAAACCTTTCATTTACACAACGTGACCATTTCATAAAACATCTCGCAATCAGACACAACGAAAATATTCAAGTCTTATTCTCTATATCTGTAACACAGAAAAGAAAATTAAATGAAAAAGTGATCACTTTAAGGTTATTTTCGCCCGAGACACATTCACTAGCGCAAGCGAAACTTATGATGACTGGTTTCTCAGAAATAGTACAGCATTCGGTGGAAAATCTTCAATTCTTCTCGAGTCTTTTTCAGCAACGCGATTGTTTGACAGCGAGAAATGGATCACAAGACACGTGCAGTTTACATCTTATAATGGTGGTGAATTTTTCGCAGCTGAAGTTTTTGTTGGCTGTTCTATCCCTCTTCAACCTGGCGAAATAAACATTCATGAAAGGCAAACAATTGAGGATTGAATTTAGAGTTTCGGTTTCTTTCCGCTTCAAAAGCGCAAGTGCTTTGCAAAACAGCACTGTATTTAACATTGAATGAACCCTGAAAAGCAATGTCTGCTTAGCCAAAGAACCCTGCATTTAGTTGTCGGCTTGTAACGGCGATTAACCAGACAATAAAACGTATTGAACGCAGCTAGTGATCAAGCAATAAGCTTAAGCTTATATTTGTCTACCCGCGCTTTATCCAAGTTGTCAGTGGTTTTAATTACGCAACGCTGGCGTTCAAGGTGATTCTTTGTGCTATATTAAAGATGTGATCTAGTAATCTGCTCAATTCTTTGATCTAAAATCTTTGTAAATGTGTCAATCGGCGAAAGAACGCACTGGTTCGAAACTGACAAGCGAACACGCTGGTTCGAAACAAACACGCTGGTTTTCAATCGAGAATCGAACACGCTGGTTCTGTCCGAAATTTGTTGGTATAACCCTATTTCTTGATCAGCGGCTGCTTACAACTCAATTTACAGATACATAAGGCAACCAAAAGCCCTTTTAAAAAGGAAAAGTAAGATTACTCACCTCTAAAAGAGCCTCAAATCCCGAGAAAACCTCACAAGCTGAAACATAGCCTACGTGTAGCCGTACCACCCCTCCCGTTTTTTCTCGGGGGGGTGGTACGGCTACACGTAGGCTAGCTGAAACACTGCAAGAACGTGACGTTACGTGACGTCATGGTTTACTTACACCCAAATATGGTCAAAAAAAGGTCCCTTACGCTGGGATGAGATTTTTCGCCTGTACTCACGCACGGCTCTATGATTTGCCAACTCGACGGCCGACCCTCTTGCGTCGGCCGCCTCGTTGGCAATTATTATTATTATTATTATTACTCATGCGCGAAGCGGCACTAGGTAAGGTTTCGGCTCCGTTTTTCTTGTTATTATTTTTATTATTATTATTATTTTTACTTTTTGTGTCACGATTTTGCATGCAAATTTATGCACGCATATTTTAAATTGTACACTTCCGGTTCATAGCTTTGCCACTACACTTCCTGTTTAGTGACTTCCGGCTACTCTCACTTCCGGTAAAAGAGCGTTACTCAAGTGTCACGACAGCGTCTCTTACAATCCTACTTACATTAGCAATGTTCATGTTTGGTATATATAAGACATAGAAGAATCATTCCCTTCATTGTGGTACAGCCTTCATTTCCAAAACAATCAATAGTAAACAACGTGGTTTGCAGTAACGATGACTGAATGAAAGGAGTACTCTTCGCCATGTCGGACATCTTCTTATCATCTTCTTATCGTCTTATCATCTTCTGATCTTCTTATCATCTTCACGCATGCGCATGAGTATAGGCTGCTACGAGCCTCTTATTACTCATGCGCGTAGCGGCATGAGTTATAAAATGGGCTCTGTTTTTCTTACTTTTTTTTGTGTCACGATTTTGCATGCAAATTTATTCACGCATATTTTAAATTGTGCATTTCCGGTTCGCTTTGCTCTTTACACTTCCTGTTTAGCGACTTCCGGCTACTCTCACTTCCGGCAAAACATCGTTACTGAAGTGTCACGACAGCGTCTCCTACAACCCTACTCGCATTAGTAATGTTCACGTCAGGTATATATTAGTTTCACAAGAATGACTGGCTTCATTGTGGTACATCCTTCATTTATAAAACATTCAATAGTAATGTGGTTTGCAGATACAATGACTGAATGAAAAAGGAGTAACTCTTCTCCATGTCGGACGTCTTCTTATCTTATTTAAATCTTTAAAATATAAATTGTTTCTTTTCTTATGGTACATTGAAATATAAGACAAATGCTTGATACGCATGCGCATGACAAACATTTTCCGTCATTTGGTCTTATTGGTGTATAAGTCAGTCCTGTCTTTCTCCCATCGAGGTAAACGTTGCTTTTATACACAGCATACAACTTGAGGCCGAATTTGTCGCGATTCTGAAAAAACTAAGAGCTATTTTTAATCAGAGTTCTTCCGAGGCAAAAATGCCAAACATCGATCTCTCGCACTGATAAGCATATTGTCAATTTATTCCCTTTTTTACTGCCGATTCTTTACAATGTCTGTATCGGAGCAGTCCTCGCTGCCTGTGGTGAGTAATTTCAAGACTTTTTCCAAGAAAGAACAATAGAAACACACGGCAAAACAGCGTCGTACTTCAGCCCATCAGATTTAATAAAAAATTTGGACTTCGGGACTGGACTTCTGTGGATTATGGACTGTGGAATGCGTGTCATATTAATGTCGATTTTTACTGACTTTATTGCTTTTTGTGGTTACTAGGTTACTAGTAACCACTATGTTGTCACCTGTGTAAGTAAGTCCGACTTTTGGGGCGGGGCGATCAAAACCGAAGAAGCAGATTTCTTACAGATGAGGGACTTTACCGTAAAAGAAATTACAATTTTTTGGTGAGAATTTATGTTGATATCAATTTGTGATTCAATTTTCTCTGTGTTCTGGTTAGTTTTGAGGAAATAATTATAAAACATGCTAACACGAAGGAATGTGTTTACTAGCGAAAATGAAAATTACGGACAAACTTCGTCGCCCATTCGTTGTCGTTGGAATATCGTCGAAGGTATGCTATGTTTTCATGACCGTTTGGCTTCAGTTTGCCCTCCTCAGGACAAGTGGCTCCTTGACGGAACCAAAAAAATGAAAAATGAAAGGGAGTGAAGGAAAGAAAAATGATAAGCCTCAACACGAGGTATTCCCAAGCGGTCACCCATCCAAGTACTAACCTCACCCGACAGGGCTTAACTTCGGTGATCAGACGAGAACCGGCGCATGTCAAACAGTGTTCCTAAAGTTTACGATGAGCGAGTGACTTTTCTCCAGTAATCGCAATAAGTCGTATTCACGACTTAAAAACGTGTTTTAGCGTGTTCTTTAGTGTGTCACGCAAAATTCGTTGAGGGGGGAAGGGGTGCGTGACCCGTTCAAAACAAACCATAAAACTTGCTTACGCAAGCGCATGAGTGTAGGCTACAATAATAGCCTCTTGTTATTATTATTATTATTAATATTCAAAAGCCGCATATTTCGAATAGAAACGTACCACCAAGTGGCTAATAGGTCTGATACGTTGGCAGAGTCGAGGCAGCGTGTGTTCTTCAGTTGAAACGGAAACTGTCAACGCATTTCAGCAGCGTTTCAGCCTATTCGCATTTCATTTTATTTTTAGCGTAAAAGATACGCCTAACTTAAAGTTTTCTTAAAGATATCGTTTCACTAGGTAGGCATGGAATCGTGAGGGAATTTCTTCCGTTTAATCTCTTGCGCCGACCCTCTTGCGTCGACCCTCTTGCGTCGGCCGCCTCGTTGGCAATTATTATTATTATTATTATTATTATTATTATTATTATTATTATTATTACAAGTGAAACCGGAAATAATATATTATAATTCATTTAACATATTCCATAGACTATAGTCCAGAAAAGAACTTCAACAATGTTGAAGCAAAATCTGCGCCATTCAAGTAAATCCTCCAAATAAACATGTGTACATCACATGGCCTGCTTTTCAAAGGTGCTAATTGTGGTGTTGGGAGGGTTCATGCTAAATATATAGAGTTTGAGGGGACAGCAAAAAAAAAATGCGCTTACCCTCAGCGTAAAGTTGTGTAATACGGCTGAGTATTTACTGACTATAGTAGAAATGCCCAAGGCAACTGTATTACACAACTTTTTACTGAATAAATGTTTATTATACGACAGAAATATTCTCCTGAAGGCTAAGTTTTTGTAGCTGTTTTTCCTATTGCACGGTCAGAAGAATGTAATAACGTGTCATATTTGCACTCGTTTTGATGCATATTTGCACTCTTTAATGCTATGTCGAATAATAATGTATCATACATTGTATTTGCACTTGTTTTGGTGCATACATGTATTTGTAATGTCAAATGCCACATGCATGTTGCAAAATAACACCATATACATTTAAAAAAGCAGTATTTGAAAAAAAATACATATTTATTTAAATTTCGATGATAATACATTAAAAAGACTTTCTGACACACATAAAAGGTAATTGATTTGACATAATGTACTGGTCATTATTATTAAACTATTGTCACTTTACATGTCTTCCCTATATCAACCAGTGTACATTCACTTGGAAGGTGACAAAGCTTTAGAAAAAAGTAAGAACATTTTCATGATGCTTAAACTCTCTATTCTGTATGATCTGGGAATGATCAAACCGTACATGTACATGTATATAACCAATTCACTAAGAAGAATGTCCTATCCATCAAGTGTTTATTACTTTAATTTACTATTTGTTTTCATGTTTTTAAGAAAGAAAGAAATCCAGTTTGCCAATGTTTCAATATACATGTACCTCAATAAAACCTTAAATCTTTGCAATAATCTGTCACGACTGGGTGGCATTTTTCGCAGCACCCAAAAATGGCCACAAACAGAACCTCAGAAAGCAATGTACCCTGGTTGAGACTGACCCTTTAATGATTTAAAGGGAAGGTCAGATAATTACACTATAACGCTTTTTACAAACAGACAGTGTCATTATTAATTGAAAATATTTTAGTCATCGTAAAAAAATCCATTTACTGTTTCAGTAGTAGAAAATCCACCTTATGCTTATACTGAATATACTGTACCAAGGGATGCCTCTTCAACAGTCTGTTGAAATAGAAAACTTTTAATTGCATGTTCGCACTTATTGTTTATGTGCATCCTTACTGCACATACATGTATAGTTGATGTCACAGTACCATGCTACATCATGCAACTCAGTCGTGCACAGAGGAAGAAAACTACCCACATCAACGGTTGGTAGCCATTGCATTAACTTTGCTAAATAAAGGTTGGTGTCACTTCCATTTTTTTGCATTCATTTTTTTTTTAATTCATTCATTTATCCAGGGACATTCGATTACCATAAATACACACTGTGGCTAGTTTCAACACTACCCTGGCCCTCACATGAGTTACTTATTACCAAGCTGTAGCAAAAGTATTACAAAAAAAATCAATGTTAGGAAATTTTTGGCCAACCCCCCCCCCCCCCCCCCCAACAGGGCCATAAATACATGTATTCAGTTTTCTTACTTTTCTTCATTAAGAACCATCTTCCTAAGAACTGATGGAACAAAACGTTTTGGCTGAATGAAATTGGCAATGCAATTACTGTCAATATGCAATGAAAGAGACAATTTCTTGCAAGTTATGTTCTGAGCATGTGTAGTCCATATAATAGGCACAGTACAGTATAACTTAACAATAGTAATATTCTTAACACTGTGCTGGAGCAGTCGTACAGTATGCATTTACAGTATTTACGATGAAAACATAATATAAACATGCATGTAATATAAACCCACAACCAATTATTCTTATTTACATGGAAACTAATATACAGTATTAACAATTTTAAATTAACATACCTTAGAAAGATCGCACATTTGCAATGGGTTTACAATGTGGTGTAGACTTTTATGTCCATAATCCATGACAGTACATGTAGAGTATGTGATGTTTCCTGGGAGAAACAATTTGATTAATATAGGAAGTAAGGATCTTGAATTGATTGATAATTTTTTCAGACATAAAAAAAGGATTAACTGCTGGTATACATGTACCTAGTTCAGAACTGTCACTAAGGGCCGGGCACCAGGGATTTCCCCTGGCTACTATGAGCGTGACCCCATACTTTCATAGGAAAAAAGAAGGAAAATAGAACCAAAAGAACTCCCCAGGGCCCACAGTAATTGGCAGCAGCTGTTGTGGTCACCCTGCCATAACCCAGCAGTTGTTTTCTTTGTTTTTGTATCATTTTGTTTGTTATTAGTTTATTTGAAGGCGAAGTCTAATAAATAAATAAATAAATAAATAAACCTATCTTAACCTTATCTTGACCTATATTAAATCTTTATTACTCATGGCATAGCCGAGGAAGAAGTTATAAATTTGGCTTTGTGCATGCATATTTTTGTCTCACTGATCTGATTAATTGACAATTGAAGCCTTGTGATCTTGTGGCCTCATGACTTTTTTGTGTGTTAACTTGAGAAGCAGAAAGAAAAATAACAGCATACAAGTTTTCAAGACAATGCGGGGTATTCATGGATGGATAGGACTGTTTGATATTGTGTTCACCGCTTATTGCCACATGGGAATTTTGTTCCAGCACGTTTTGTGTTTTATATAACTTTGCATTTCAGTTAGTGATGGTGGTTTCCAGTGTCAGCTACTGAATGTAGTCTTACTTTTTAGACACAATTTCATGTTTCTCTAGAAAAGCACTCAAAACATTTGGGAATCAAATACTGCAATGGGTTAAAGACACCACAAGTTCAAGCTGTGTACAGCTTCTTGTTTAATTATACCATCCAAGTTTCATTGTCACAGCTCTAATACTATTGATATTACATGGGAGGACAGAGGGAATCCCCTAATGCACAGTCCAATGAAAGGGCTCTGAGAGCCATGCATCTCATGAATATGAATCAGCATAAGGATAATTTTAGTTGTTCTTGATGTTTTGTAATTTAGCAGCGTCACTGTGATAATTAACACATCTTAGGATGACATAAATATCCATTGTGTGAAACGAGACAGCTGGATGAGCCGAGTAAGCAAGCAATGACCGCAATACAGTGACATTTCCGTAAATGCTACAAATCTATCTGAAATCCACAGATTGGTTATAATTTTCCATACTAAGTTTGAAGTCCAAGAATTGAAGAACAAACAGATTTTAAAATATTTTAAACAGTTTTGCATGACATACATGTAGGTATGCACCAAATCATACCAACTCACATGTAACATAAGTTATATAACATCCGCTCACATGTACACTCCTACATGTACTAAATGAATATTAACCTCACGTGCCTTATAATTACATTCACTTGTGTCTCTTTAGAAATCTAAGTATTTCTACCAGCTGCTTCTAAAAATATTGTAGAAAGAACTCTGAGTTATAACACACGCTGCAAGATTGGGTATTATTAAATTAATAAATTGAAGAACAGATTATGGCTCCATCAATTCCAAGCCCACTTATCCCCCCCCCCCCTCCCACCCCGGGCATTTGTCGGGCATGTTATAGCTTTTCCTTCCCAAGGGTGGGGCATTTACCAAAACAGGTCAGCCTGGGGGTGGAGCATTGTCAAAACAACCTTATCTTTCAGATTTTAAAAGTTGACTCGTACAATGCTTAGTTTTTTATTTTAAATTTCTTGATTGCCCTCAAAAATACAAAAACTGAGTTGATAAACATTGTTTGGGTTCCACACTTTTCAAGAGAACCGGACAACAAGCAACAGAGTAAACGCAGTCACATTCCATTTTGGGCTTTCACACAATTTTCATGACAGGCAGGCTAGTGCCTTACCTTTCAAGTGCCACAGAAGATAATATCAAGGTAAACTGTCAATTCGATCAGGAATTTTAGAGGGCTATCTTAGAGTCAAACGTTTTGCGGGAACAATAAATTAAACACAAATATTTAGAACAAATGAGGGAACGGATGTAAGTAATACTGAGGAAAATGAAAGAATTTCTAACATGAATAAAGATCCATTTATTTGTGAACAATTATTGCTGCCATAATTAATTATTATAAAATAATTAATTATTAAAATAATTAATTATTAAAATAATTAATAATTAATTAATAATTAAAATCATTAATTATTAAAATAAAATTTTGATCTTATCCCTGGGCATTTGCACTCTTTCAGAAGCTCCACCATGGGGATTTGTATGTACATGTATAAGCTGACCTCACCGTGGGGCATTTGCAACATTATTTAAAAAAAAAGAGACAAATGTCCGACAAATACCCAGGGGAGGGGGGGGGATGAGCGGGTTTGGAATTGACGGAGCCATTTGGGGGGGGGGGGGGGGGGGTGGGTAATGGGCGGGCTTGGAATTGACGGATCCATTACCTTTATCCGACTTGTTCCTTCTTTGAAATGTAAACCAAAATATGTACATGTGACTGTAGTTTTTGAAAGTCTGATTACCTTAGGAGAACAAAAATACAATGTACATGTAAACAAAACTTCAAAATGGCAATACAACTGTAGTTGATAACAAATTTAATTCTAGAGCATGATGCAAGATGCAGACTTTTTAGGTTTTTGTTTTACTTCCACCTCTAATTTCCACTGTCAAAGATCTATTGTACTTCTTTGCGCTTGAAATACAGTGAAATAGGTGAATTGAAACTAAAGGCAACAAAACATCTTTCTAGCTACATGTACACGTCATATTTAAAACCTCTTATAAGTTCAACTGTCGAAAGCAAGCTTAAAACCTTACCGTATAGCATAAATTACGTGTTCACTTTGAAAATTACCACAAAAGCTACTATCAAGCTGATATCAGGGCATGTCAATAATTTCAATAGTCTATAAAAATCGATCCTTGTAGATTGAATTCAATACTAATCAATCGACAAATACTGGAATTTGATAAAAGTCGATCACACGATTTCTTGTGATTATCGGGTTTTTTTTACAGTTCGATTTTGATCGATTTTGATCAACAAGTATCGAAATATAAAAAACAAAGTTGGCGAATGCGGATAAACGAAGCAGGATCGGCTATGTCAAAGACTTTATTTTACCGATTTTACACTGTAATTGGAAGCTCAAATAAACACAAGCTGAAATCAGAAACTACTCTTTTCTTCCAGTAAAAGTGATTCATTTTCATGTCAAATCATTTTACGTCTTATCAGTGATCTATGCATCTCATTTTCATGCTACTTTTTGATCGCCGCCTTCTGTCATGCTGTGTCACACTGCTTCTGTCCTGTTCTCATTAAACCTGATTAAACTCCAGCGTTTATCAATTTTAACAGAATTTAACGGCTTTTTGGGGTCCATCAAGCCCTGAATGAACCACTGTTTATCTTGGTTTATCATTTCTCAAGGTAATTATTCGATTCTACAGTACATTGAATAACAATCCACTTGGTCGCTCAGTTTTTTTTTATGTAAGTTTATTGCCGTAAAGATTTACTTCAGAGCGGTTTATACTTCAACCTGAAAAGTCGTTCGAGCTATTATAAAAGTCTTGTTAGTTTGGTTAATTTCGTAGCCATGAAAATCTTGTGATTATCGACTTTTATAAATTATCGACAAATTAAACCTGTCGATTGACAATTATCGACAAACATCGAGTACTATCGACTCATAGACTACGTTTTCGATGATCGATTTTGATCGACATGTTACGCCCTGTAATATTTTTTTTTTCAGCGCTCAGAGTCCCTGATCGGTATGAAAGAAAAATGCTACAGAAAAACTGCCAACGCCATTGGTAAGAGGTTAGATAAAAACCACTTATGCAGATTTGTTTATAGTTCTAAACTGAAAAGTCACTGAACAGGATCAGGAAAGGATGGATTTTCAAGGACTTCCAACGTGTAAAACTTTTATTCGTCACCTTCTTTTTTACTAGAGGAGTAATAATCGCCTTTTTTATACACAAAAATAACATAATTTTAACCTGGGCGGAAAAAAGGAGATTTATTTAAGTTAATAAAAATGTTTGATGGTTCCAAAAAGTTCCAAAAATCAGTCAACTTCCGTGTGTTCTGGTCACGTGTTTCATGACGTCATACTGGTGACGTTCATAAAGAACTTATTTTTAGACTTATATCTATCAACATACGAAATAATTTAACTTTGCATTTCACCCTTACAAAGATACATGTATACAAAGATACTAGTCCCCAGACCCCTATTTGCTCATGTGTATAGCCCCCTTAATTTTAAAAATCCAGAGTAATAATGGGCATGCGGAAATGTTGCAAGCGAATGCCTTCCTTGCCAAGTTGACTGTATTTACATTCATCAAAGCATGTTCCTAAAAAACGTTGAAAGGCACTTGGGGGCATAGTCACGTGACTGATGACGTCATAGCGCTTAGTCAATTAAAATAGGTATTTTATGGTAGTTGCAAATAGCATGTGGTGTAGTATCCTCATACACTCAAAATTGACAGAGTTATTTGGCATCGAAAATTTTTCTGGTGCAAAGGGTGCTGGGAAGGTTTTTATTATAATTATAATATATTATTGCGTTCGAGGAACGAGAACGCAGTCCTAATTTGTGTTGGGAGTTCTGTGCATTATTGGGTGTCCTGTGCAACTGATAAGGGAGGTTTTTTCGAGATTGCTTTGGTTCGTCGACACACATTTGCCTCGCTTTGAGGCGCTTGCTTACGTTTTGCCTCACTTTGACGAACTAACTCACGTGGCGAGATTAGTTCATTTATCTCATCCTTGCTCACATTCTGTATTTCCATGTGCTTTTCGTACGTCCTTCTGCTTTCGAAGCTTTTTTGCAGTTTTCACCGAACTACACGCTCACAACACGCTGGCACAACACGCTTAGTGTGTCCTAAAACATATAAAATATGCGAATCAGCGAGAATCAAATCATGGCGATGATTCGGCTGACACGAACGAGACAAACAAACGAGAATTGAGCAAGAACAGAGGGAGACATATGTACCGCCGTGACATTCGGATGGCTAGACTGAGCTTGAATCGGACCATATTCAAGCCATCCCGTTCGAAAATTTATGGCCGGACACGAGCGAGATTCAAGCCAGAAAACGAGCAAGAATCAAGCGACGAATTTTTTTCTCACTTTGATGGAGATTATGCGGATGGATCGATGGAACGCTCGCGAAACCAAACGCGGCTTCCCGGAGACACTCAGAAGTGAGACACTCCAAACTTTCTGTGATTTTTTTAGCGCGCGTGGAAAACTTGGAAATGAAGGCTGAGAGTTTGGAAAAGCTTAATCTTAATTTGGCGAGCGAAACTACAAAGAAAACGGAGAATTTGTAGAAGCGCGTAGTCTGTTTATACAAGTACTTGCGAATTTCGCTTTCGCCAGCGTGATTACCGTTTTGACGTATGCAAATTTGGTGCACCTTTTCCACTTTTCCCAAGGGACCGCCAAGCACTTTTCTTTACCGACAACTACAACAAACTTCAAAGGATTTACACATGTAATTTGTTTTTCTGCTACCAAAGTTTCCCTACCGTCTTCATACACAGAGTAAATACAGGTTTCACAGTACACAATAACCCTTAATTTGACAATATGCCATAGACATATTCATCTATCCCAATAACCAAAAAAACAAAATCCCCCCTTTCAACCGCCGAACGCACTACCCTAAGCTCCGATTACTCCTAGTTTAATTATTAATAATATTCAAAAGCCGCATATTTCGAATAGAAACGTACCACCAAGTGGCTAATAGGTCTGATACGTTGGCAGAGTCGAGGCAGCGTGTGTTCTTCAGTTGAAACGGAAACTGTCAACGCATTTCAGCAGCGTTTCAGCCTATTCGCGTTTCATTTTATTTTTAGCGTAAAAGATACCCCTAACTTAAAGTTTTCTTAAAGATATCGTTTCACTAGGTAGGCATGGAATCGTGAGGGAATCTTCCGTTAAATCTCTTGCGCTGGGCGCACTTTCTAATACTCTCGAGAAGGTACGATCCTTTATTTATTGCAAAAGTCGTTTTGTCGGCAATGTCCTGCTGGATTTTTTTATTTATAAATCGACGGCCGACCCTCTTGCGTCGGCCGCCTCGTTGGCAATTATTATTATTATTATTATTATTATCATTATTATTAATATTCAAAAGCCGCATATTTCGAATAGAAACGTACCACCAAGTGGCTAATAGGTCTGATACGTTGGCAGAGTCGAGGCAGCGTGTGTTCTTCAGTTGAAACGGAAACTGTCAACGCATTTCAGCAGCGTTTCAGCCTATTCGCATTTCGTTTTATTTTTAGCGTAAAAGATACCCCTAACTTAAAGTTTTCTTAAAGATATCGTTTCACTAGGTGGGCATGGGATCGTGAGGGAATTTCTTCCGTTTAATCTCTTGCGCCGACCCTCTTGCGTCGACCCTCTTGCGTCGGCCGCCTCGTTGGCAATTATTATTATTATTATTATCATTATTCGATTCTCTCCAGTTGCCGGATGTTCTACTGGGTAATGTTTATTGTGTCTCAGCCACTCCCCGTAGCTTAGGGGCGCAACACTTTCCTCAACAAATGCGCAGTTCCGAGAATGGCCGATATTTGTACACTTATTATTATTATTATTATTATTATTATTATTATTATTATTATTATTATTATTATTAATATTCAAAAGCCGCATATTTCGAATAGAAACGTACCACCAAGTGGCTAATAGGTCTGATACGTTGGCAGAGTCGAGGCAGCGTGTGTTCTTCAGTTGAAACGGAAACTGTCAACGCATTTCAGCAGCGTTTCAGCCTATTCGCATTTCATTTTATTTTTAGCGTAAAAGATACCCCTAACTTAAAGTTTTCTTAAAGATATCGTTTCACTAGGTAGGCATGGAATCGTGAGGGAATTTCTTCCGTTTAATCTCTTGCGCTGGGCGCACTTTCTAATACTCTCGAGAAGGTACGATCCTTTATTTATTGCAAAAGTCGTTTTGTCGGCAATGTCCTGCTGGATTTTTTTATTTAAAAATTCTATTTCTACCCCTTTCTTAGGTTCCTCAAGATTTTGGGACACAAAAAAGGCTAATTTCAAAGATATATTGGATTTTCAACTTCGATTCTGGTTTATAGCAGGTTGGTTTGATTTATAGTTAAGGCATTTTTAGTGGTTTAATAATCTTTTTTCTACGATAAATCACCGCTGGCCCTCTACGTTTGACGTACACTGGTGTCAAAAACCGATGTTAAAGGCTGATGACTCACATGCGCCTATAGTATTCTGTCTTGCAAAATTACTCCAAGCAATTGTACAGCAGTTTTCGAAAACCGCGACTATCGAAAATAATGTACGGGAATATCTCCCGGCGTTGGTTCACAATCACAAGGACTGTATCTTTCCTTTTGTTGCGTTTAATTTTCTCACAATCTCGTTTACAATGTTACACTCTCAATAGCTATTCTGTTCTGAATTAAAGCTTTTACATCAATGGCTTATACATTCCACGTACTGCGGTTAATTCTTGGCTTGCTATACCCTATTACATAAACCTATATTTAGCTCATAATTATTCTTTGGTACCTTTAAATCGGTACGTGATCTATTGCCTATGCAATCTGTAAGTAAAAGACACGCTGTGACGTAACAGAAACAATTCGAGTAGCGTGATATGAAAATACCATTGACTATTATCAGACAAATAATAAAATTTTGCGAGAAAATTAACCAACTGAACCATACCAACCCACCAACCAGATTCGATAATAAGCCAGGCGCGCGGGGCACATTGGCGTTCGATGATTTGCGCTTCAGTTATAGCGGAACACTATAACTAAGGCCAACTAGCGGGCGCGTATGACGTCGCAAAACATGCGCGTATGACGCTACACAACATCCCGGATCTCAGCAATTTTGAAAGCAAAGCGAGGCTTTGTTTTTCGCGCGGCTACACAGTCGGTAAACACTTTTATAGTTTGGATGTTTCCCTGTGTCAGTAGCGGAAAAGTAAAGTCGTTATTTCCCTGCATTTTTTCGCAGTTTGCTACTCAAGACAGGGATACTAATTAAGGGATACTCAGAAGCCGCTTTAGTGCTACGTACGTTTTTATCAATGCAGGAGCAATGCGGCCTCGCGGGAAGATGTTTGTTTTTATTACGGATTTCAGAACCAAATTGATTTTGATTTGAAAGAAGCGGAGATTTAAAGAATTTCCAAGCAAGGCGAGGGACTTAAAGGTAAAACATTACATTTTTCGATGGAAATTTATGTTGATATCAAACTGTGATCGACTTTTTCTTTGTGTCCTTGCCTAGTTTTTGACAATTGTCTTTAAAACGTGCTTAACTTCAGTTGTATCGATTTCTTGAATTTTGTCGAAGGCAGCTCGAACTTGATGCGCTATAAATGGTACGCGTTTTGCTTTTAAACATTAGCTAATGGAGATTTGAATAAAATTTTTCAAAAAAGATTGTGTTGTCCATTTTTATGTGTTTGTTCATTCATTACATAGATTGAAAAGCGATTTCATGTAAACAAAACAAGACTTAGATTTTATAGTTCTATCTTCACTCGCGTCGCCTTTTGCAAATATGTTTGTGTATTTTTGCAATTTTGATTTCTAAATCAGTTTCTCGGGCAATTTTTGACAAGCAACAACTGTATTTTATTCAGAAAATAGTCGTACAAGTTATTCTAGACGGAGAAAAAGTTGTTTTTGTGAACTTTTGTACGGTCTAAATGCACTGTGCAGACGGTCGCGTAATACTGTTTTTGAGAATTGCTAAAATTGAAAAATAACCCGGTCGTCAATCTTTTATTCTTGTGCTTCCGACCTTTCACCTTAGTTAAGTTTTACCTTAGTTAAGCTTGTTCAGAGTGCGACGCTGTTAGGCTCAGCCTATCTATATATATTAGAATTATATTGCTCGACTGAGTGACTTACTGGTAGGCCATTTGGTCATTTGGCAACTTATGTTTACTTGCTGGCTGGCCGGGTAACCGGCTGAGCCTTTGGACTTTCGTTACTCAATTACATGCCATTGCTTTTCAGACAATTTTCCCTGACAGCATCTGATCAAACAATTAAGCAAGATGAAAACGCTGCTGGTTTTTGCTGTTGTGTTGATGGCTTTTGGGGGAATCGCATATGCAGGAACAAGGACCAAATGCGACGTAGTCAGGGCCCTGAGAAGCGAGAATGTACCGGACTCAGACATCAGGGATTGTAAGTAGACTACTGAACATTCGATTGAAGAAAAAGGCTCCTCAGAATTCATAATCGCTTACTGTAACATCCACCTCCCGGATTTACGTGGTAGTCGTATCTACGGTTCAGCAACTCGTTCGTATGCTTTCTGGCGGCTGTTACAGGCTCCAGCTGAGATGGTGGGCACGGCAAAATTAATAGGGAAAGCGCGAACTCAAAAACATGTGTGGGAATTTAAGAGCCTGGAACAGCAGCGAATACGAAGCCTAGGGACGAATTCCGATTTCCGATAATGGTTTTAACTGAAAGATACGCTCTAGAATTCAGTATAGTACATAATCATGTGCACTTTTGTTCGTCTGCAGGGCTGTGTTTGGTCAAACATGAAAGTAACTACAGGTATGACGCCATTAACTACAACAGGGATGGCTCCAAGGATTACGGGATATATCAGCTGAATGATAGGTACTGGTGCGATCGAGGGAGCAGGATATACACAAGCTGCTGGCAGATAAATACCTATGGCTGTGGTCGTAAATGCAGTGGTAAGAGTTAACTGGACCATCTCTTCTTTAATAACATACCGTATTTCCTGTAGCTGGTAGTAGGCCTAATTTTAGGCCTCACAAAGGGGCTGGGGCGCGGGGGTGGGTGGGGGCTGGGGGTATCTAATGGAGACTCACTAGAAGGAGGCTTATGTTATATTAAATTTTCCAAGTCGAAGTTCTGTGTTTACAACTATATGTAAAGGAAATTACTGGTTGTTATTCACCGTCAACACAACCTGCCATGCATTATATGACAAATACTGTTTTACTGTAACAAACTTTACGGTGACTGCCAAGAGCAACATAAACAAAGTATTGAGTAACAGCGGGAAGGAAATGGATGTTTGTTATGTTGATATTTCTTTGCTTTTATCATTTTTGACGATTTCTAACTATTTCAAGGTAATAAAGCGTGCTTCAGTAGAAAATACGATGATCATCCTGAAGAGTATCTCTTTAAGGCTATTAAAAAAAATAGGTACGCAATGCGTACAGAAGCGACGACGAGTTTCATCTCGGCGAAAATTCAATAGGTCTGGGGTGCTCTGATAAAATCAGTGAATCACTCGAATTAAATGCGATGTTCCAGTCAGTGCATGCTGTTGACCAGAGCATCCTATAAATGAAATTTGTTTAAAAAAGCTCATCAAACCAGAATATCACCCAAGCAAATAATATAAAATACTAGAAGTAGCCAAGGACTTGTGATAAAACTTTCATTGGTAAAATGACTTTTTTTCCAAACATTGTTGATTCTTTTATGTTTGATTGAAAACCGAAGGTGAGAATGGCCAGGTCAGGCCCTGGGCTAAGCTCTTTTTATATCAGAACTTCCTGTTGAAGGCCCAGTAGTGACCATTATGCATTGCGTGATAAAAACAATGTTATTAATTGTGAAATAAATAACAATAACAGAGGCGCGCGGAGCGTAATGGTCATTACTGGGCCTTCAAGGTCCTGGCTGACACCAATACTCGTGATGTGCATTAGAAGATATATAACACAATTGTGGTTGCTGCATTGGTAATTGTACATTTATTTAACCCATGTTGCAAAAACTTGTGCGCAAAATCAAAACAATTCATTGTTTTTCCTTCATATTTGTGACAAATATGGATTGGAATTTATTTTGTCACACTTGGTTGGTATAATTGTATGCTGATCAGGCTTAATTTATGTCACACACCCGTTAAGCACAGGTAACATTTTCATTTTCAAATTATTTCAGATTAAAATTACATCCGAGTTAGTTTCAGTTGTGTGCAATTCAATATTTGTACATTTTGCAAGTTATTTATAATTAGTCCATTGTTGTCCAGATAGCTGTTCTTCTGATTCCTTACAGCCTAACTATGAAGTGTTAATACAGGAAGCACAATTTGAACTGTACAATGTACATGGTTAAAACTGTTACAATTGCTAAATGACAACAACTGGAAATTGTTTCCATGTTTGTGCTTCACAAATTGAAAGACTTCGTCAGCTCTGAACATGTTTTCAGAGATTATTGGTAGTTTGACATCTTGCATGAACAGCAGGTCACCAGTTTCTTCAGCACTTGAGACTTTTTGTCATTGTTACCAGCATTAGTTGATGTGCTAAATGTTTGCAGATGCATTGGCTGGAGGTGATTGAGTACCTTTAAAAAGAAAATAGATGTTTACCTTGAGATTCAGTTCAAGTGTTTTGTCATACTAAAGTTTAAAACCAAAATGGCTTTATGGGGACTTAAAAGAGGAATTAAAGTGCTTCATTTAGAGATACAATGGATGGTGAAGAATTCAATTTGGGAGTTGAGAGATTCATTTTATGTATTGAAAAAACTATTACATGTGGCTAGTCACATTTAGGGATGGACCATTCTATTTTTGAGGGGGAGGTTGGGCAATTACCAAAAAAAAATTCCTGCACAGCAAAAGTAGCAAAAAAAATCATGCACAAAGAACCAAAGGAAAGAAATAACCGGTGATTTTCATTTCCATCTGACAAAGGGTCACATATTTTATACGTAATATTATTATCACATGACTTTGTACTATTGGGTGTATGTTCTTTTTCAGTAAATGTCAGATTACAAGATAAGTTGTGTATGGAACTCTGGTCATCTGGAAAATAAGTGACATTGACACCCAATACTTTAAATGGGACTACCTCCTTGTCACAATACTGAATAGAAATTCTGAAGATATTGCACCACTTCACCTATTCTTGGCTTTCATATGATGTCATAAAAATTCAAAAATCTAAACTATACATCCTACAAAGCTGTTTCTAACATTGTATCTTGATACCAGTGTTACAGCCCTTCACAAAAAGTTTCAGGTTTTAACGATGTTTTACTTCCAATTTGTAAAGCCATGAAAATAAACAAAATTGAACCAGTTGAAAGTTATTTTTGCATTATAGATGATAATAAGCTGATTTTATGGAACTTTTATTGAATCCAATCTTTTGTGATGGGATTTTTACACGTAATTACGACTTTGAAGTTTTGGCCACCATGTTTGTGTCCCTAAGTGGGACACAATTTCGTAAACATTTTGGATTCAAATTGAAATCTGTTTTTTTTTATGCTCTTGAATTTTGATATGACGCAAGTGCAAACCAGCAATACTGTTAAATTCCAACGGAACACTTGTTCCATTTGTAGCAACATTCCCAGGAGCGATTTTAGAATACCCGACCACTTATTTCCATTACTATCTCAAGGACCAGGATTCATTTCTACATCGTTAGCAAGTCGAATCAAAAGTGGAATATAACAACGATACATGTAGATTTTTTCAGATTTTTTTGTACAAACTCATTTGCCAATTGCCACGCATGAACTACGTTGGAAGGAAAAACAGAAATATTATTAAAAAGTAAAACAACATAGACCATAATTTTCCTTTGACACGATTTAAACATTCTCTGGCTTTGAGATGAGCATTATACAACCCCACAGCGGCTCTACTGTATACAGTATTGCATTAGATACCATAATTGTACACATACATATGCTGGTAATGATGGCTTACCTTTATCGATAGCTTGAATCCGAGATAAACTGTTTTTAAAATTTCCTTTTCTTCCTTCGATACAATGAAGTTGCTCCGATATTCTATACACAACTGATCATGAACCACCGCACACTTCTTTTTCAGATGTATGTAAAAAGGGAGTTGTGTTGGATTTTAACAACAACAACAGCAACAACAATAAGCTTTATTTGCATGACTATAAATCGTTACAGTAGTTGTAATGAATAAAACTAAGACGATGAAAATTTAGCTAATTAACGAAAAAAACAAGAAGAGAAAATATTGGCTAATTGCCTGTCAAATGATAATAATCTGAAATTTAAGCTCGATGAAATAAACTTCATCATTTGAATATATATTGACATAAAAAAATTTGTTATAATTACTTGCTGCCAACTTCCCAGGTAAAAGCACACTTGGCAATAGGCCCATCAGTCTGCAGTTTCCTTCCTCGTGCAGTTATAAGAGGGAAATGTTTTATTAGGATTTTCAACATTCTTGATGATGCAAGGAAAAGCTGCCCAAAAAAACTGATTTAATTGACCCGTTCCACTTGCAGCTTTTATCAACTATGGTATCGGATGGGATACAGAATGCGCTGTAAAAATCAAGAACTGCAACAGCTTCAGGAAATGGTAGGTTAACAGGAGAGGATTTTTGCAGTGCAGAACCAATTATGGCAGAACTGACCATTAAGGGGGTAGTCCCGTTGAAAACTGTGTTTTCCGTATATTTAAGCCCCTTTTCGTTATGATCTCTTCGAGTTTTTACGTCATAGGGAGGCAGCGTGGTCGAGTGGTTAGGGCGTCGGACTTGTAATCCGGAGGTCCCGGGTTCAAGTCCCGCTCTGACCACTTGCTGGAGTTGTTTCACGGCAGACCCGAGTTCAACTCCTCGACCACGCTTGTAAAATAGCCAACTGGTTTGCCTCCTGCCGGTTGGGATTTTTAAAAAATGTTATGTTCTATTTGAATATTTATTTCTTTATTTAGTGTCCCCAATTAGTGCTCGCGCGCGCTAAATACCTTGACACTTAAATAAAGTGATTATTATTATTACATAGAAAAATGTCTTAATAGGGTCGTAGTGTTAGATGAGATAAATCTTGCATATTTTTTTATGATTAATTTTGTGAAATGTTTGTAAAGAAGAAAAGTGGGGAGGGGGGATTAACTGGAGAAATTTTTGAAAAAATTGAGATTTATAGGAGATGGAAAATTAAAGACGGTGACTAAAACAGTCTGCTGACGATTCGGAGGGTTTTTTGCGTGGTTAGCGGGGCGTCGATAAAACCCGGAACATGGTATACTCCGGAACATCCCGAAACATCTCGGAACATCCCGGAACATCCCGGAACATCCCGAATTCTGTCAGAGATCTAACTCGTTCGCTGTGCGCACTCGTTCAATTTCAGATACAAACCATCGAAAACCAACTCTTGTGTAAATACTAAATACCGTACGCACACACTTTCCATGAAGTAACTGTATTCTATATCAACTTTGGAAGGAAGGCATTAAAAAGCAACTCTTGTGGGGTAATTTACATTCTTTTCTACTATCCTCGCAGGTACGGGTGGATTGCTCACTGCCAGGGCGATCTCTCCAGTAACTCCGACTATGACTTCAGTTATTGCTACTGAGAGAATGCATTTTAAACCGCCGGAAAATCCATAATTACGTCTACAAGACAGCCCCAAGGATCTCAATTTAACGAAGTTCATGCTCAATTTAAGTAATTCATGAGGTAGTAAATAATATTTCTGGTGTAATTACAGCATTGTCAAACTAGAATAAGGGCTTAGTTTTAATACCAATAATTATGTTAAATGTAGTAAAATGCACAATTAATAAAAGCTGTCAGCCGTTTATATATCATCGTCCCGTTTAATTTTCTTCAATCAATGCTTTCCTTAATGAAAATATTTGATTTTTCGAAGAATTAAGTTCGTCTGTCGCGCAACGTATAAAGAGGTTCTTAAGGTGATTCCCTAGAAATAAAAGTTGACAAAAGCTTTTCTTTAAACTTTCCCTGATTGTTTCCCACAATATAGTGATCCGAAATCTGCAATAACAAATATAGGTCACCAAGCTCGTTTAGGAGATATAATTGTCTCAAGTTACCGTTTAAATCCTTGCAACTGCACTTATCAAGCGCACGTTTATTCCCGGCTCACACTACGTTTCACAGGGACAGGAAGCACAGCTTTAAAGTAATTCTTGAAATAACAAAATAGATGTAATGTATTGACCAAAAAGTACAATTTCATGTTTGTTTTATGGCACAGGAACACATCCTGAAAAGGAATTAACTAAAAATATTCGTCGGTTGCGTCATCCTGAGGATAGAATTTTGTGTCCACGAGCGATGGCTAGATTGGCTACGTACGCTTTTTTCGCGATTATTTTTTTTTTCTGTAAAAGTTTTACAGCAGAAAGAGGAGGACTAAAAGAATGAAATTATGCAAAAAAAAAAAAAAAGATAGGTAACCAAGCTCGTTTAGAAGAAAACAACCACTTATTTACAAAGAGAACTGAATCCTCAAAGGAAAACCTATTGCTTCGGAGTGCGCGCGCGCCCGTGCATGCACGCGCAAATGACGCAAGATATTATGCGCAGTATTGATGCGCAATGCAATACTAAGGAATCACCTTAAAGGGACACTATCCCCTCAAACTAACGAAATTTCGCTTATCTAATTTCCTTGTTCGGTATAACTGAATGCAACCAACTACGCAACTACATTGGATAAAAGATTCAGTAGACGACAAAATTGAACTCGTAACTGAAGCAAGTAGCAAATGCTACTTTTACGAAATTCCGAAAAAAAAATTAATTGAAAATGTCTTCGCAAATGATGGGCCTCCTGATCTGGGTAATTTTGTACAATTTGCGACTCAGGCTCTTGAAATTATACCATCGAAAGACAAGAATAAAAGTATATGAAGTTATGTTATGTTATTTTTTTTCTTTTGGTTTAACCCTTCGACTCCTTAATTTCCACCAAAAAAACGCTTTTTCAGGCAACAACAATTTTAGCCAAATTGAGGCCGAACAGTCAATAATATCGTTTGCAGCTCGGCAAACTAAACCCTCCTGCCATTTGTAGAAGTATTTGAGAATTTGAGTTCGGGCATGCGCACTGATCGAAATTTCGACAGTTTTTGAACGAGAAAAACACGACTTGCCTTGACTTTTTCTTTTTTATTTTCAAGCCCGTTCTTTAGTTTCCTTTTCGTCTGTTCTTTTTTAGTCAGTTTTGTTGACCTTTAATAGTCTTTCTTGACAATGTAAAGTTTTCACCCAAACGTCGCGGAATGTGGAAATTTTGATCGTCAAGTAGTCGTCGGTGGGAAGGGCAAATTTTCCTTTGATTTTGTAACATAAAGTTCAGAGGTTGTTTGCGTGAAACTCCAGTTCAATTCATCCAATCGGTCTCATCTGGGTATGTTTAGCAAGATTTCCTCCTTCCCTTGCCGATAATTGAAAAAAACAATCTTCGGACGCTAAAACTGATGACGTCACAAATGGTACAATATGCATGACCCTAAACAGCGCCTAAAAGCGCGCTCGGGGGTGAAAGGGTTAATTCATCCACGTCACATTCTGGTCACATTCTACCTCAAATCTGATAATCATGCGTTCTTCGACGTCCATCAAATATTTTGGATGCAATAAACGTTCCATGCATCACAAAACAAGAACAAGTTCATAAGTGTAAACTAACAAGATATGATATTTAAGCTAGGTAAGAAATCCGAGTTCAATTTTTCCCGTTGCTTACAGCTTGAAAGCTTTCACTAAAGCACCCTGTTCCTAAGGGCCTAAGTAGTTTAGAAGCTCCAATAAACCGGATGTGCCTATTTTGAGAAAATCTGATTTTCTGCCTTGGATTTTTATCAAATTTCCCAATTTTTTCTTCTTCGATATCTTTTTTAGTTTCATTTATGTGTTCCTGTTCTACTTTTTTGTCTTTTTGGCGCAGGAGAACCTGAGCTCTTGATAGTTCTTCTAAGGGGCATGAAAAAGTAGAAAAACATTGTTGACCAGCAGGTGCTGAAATACCTTCAATAATACCAAGTTTTTGCTTCTTATCTTCCTTGACAAAACCAGAGCTTCTTTGTGTGCAAAACGTTCCTTATACGCCTGCATCGCTTCCTTCTACCAATTCCGGTATAGCACTTAGTTCTGTTTCGTCCAAAGACATCGATCTAAACCTGGAATTCACAAAGCTTCGCGCCATTCTCTCGGGCGGTTGTTTGTTCTTTAGAACTCGTTAAAAAGCTAAATATCCCAACGTTAGTGACGACATTGAGTCGGACACGCGAGGTTCCACAGCGGCGGTGCGAAGTTTAACCATATATTCTCGTTTTCTCTGGAATGCATAGCGGGTTCGTTCTGGCTCGCTGGTAGGTGATTGCGGAGGCCAGCTGTAGGACCTCGGTCGCTAGAGTGCGTGTTTTCCTCCATTCACTTGGCTCTTTGAGTTAGTGTCGGCTAGTATCTTTCCTTGGTCCGTGTTTGTCCGCGTCGTTTCTGATGTTAAGTTTTGTGTTTGAGATCTTCTTAAAAGCCTTGTCTGTTTCACAAATGCGGCGGTGGTGTCGCTCACACAACTTCCTACATTTTACGTTCTGTTTTGTTTCCCTGCGTACTGATCCTCAAAAAGTTTTTCCTGATCTTCTTTAATGACATGAAGCGGTTCAAAAACTCTATGAATCGATGTAAGTTCGTTGAAAACCTTGACTTTCTGGTGATTGCTTGTTCTGATACTCTTGTGTTTAGCTCGTTCTAGCTTTCCACCGATTTCGTCCAAGCGTAATCCTCAGTAGGAAAAAAGATGGCGACTGGTACATCTACCCATAATTCTTAGCGCAGAAAACCTTAACAACGTTCATAAAAATGTAAAGAAAAGTTATAAAATCTTCAAACCTAGTCTACACATTGTCCTTAGTATTGGAACAAATATTGTAAAAAATTGGCTTTCTTTGTGCCTTATGTGCTGTGTTAGGTCCGCAAGGTATTGTGGTAAAATGAACAGCCGCCATCTTTTTTCCTACGGTGGATTGTCTCGCCCGAGCATTACGAATAGATTCCGTTTCTTTGCGCAGATTTCGTTTGTGCAAGTTTGCAGATTTTGCTCCCGCTTGCATGCTGTGAATCATGCAGTTTTGCAAGATGTATGTGATTTTACAAGATGTTATCCTTTCCTGTACACGGACGCGTTTACAAATCTCATTTTATGAAATTGATAAACTGTTTTTTTTTTAGCTCAGCCCGTAGATTGTAGTGTCAACTACTGTAAAGCGCGACAAAAATGTGCTTTTCGCGGCAGCGGCTGGGATTGAAAGTGTTTATTTATGTCTGGTGCTTATAATTAAGTTCATAATAATCGCGAAACGTTTGTTAATACAGAGATTAACCCTTACTAACTGCCAAGGCTCAAAATATAAATACAGTAAAAACCCGCATACAAGAACATGTGGATTAAGAACACCCAGGCTGAAATTTGATAAAAAAAAAAGGAGCATATATATAAGAACACATTCAGCCTGAAAATTGAAAATTGTTCTTATATATAAAAACTCTTCCCTTTTCAGTTTAATAGAACAAACAGTGTCTGTAGCTTTACTGTGGTATTGCACTAAGATCTCTGTATAAATGTTAGTAATTTCACTTGCTGTGTATAGCAATGTACAACAACTGTATTTGGAATTAAAAGTCTTATAATTACATGAAAAATATGCAAAAATGTTGTGTGTCTCAAGTTTAATTTGCTCTCAAAGTTATGTATTTCATCATAGTTAGTAAATCCCTTACATTTTTTTAGAAGTAAAAAATGAAGAACACTTAAGAACACTTGCAGGCTGATTTCACCTAAAATACCCGATATATAAGAACCCAATCAGCCAACCTCGTTCCCAGGGTCTCTCATCTTCCCGCCCCCTGGAGCGAGAGAAGAGAGACCCTGGTCAACTCTGGTCACGTGCGTCCCAAAATCTGGGATGTAACAAATAAAAGATTTGAGGGAGGGGCGGCAAAGTGTGAAATTTGTTCGCTCTAGCAGAGCATTGCAAATCAAAACAAATCTGAAAAGCATTTGGCGGCTTCCGATAAATGTGAAGCGGCGGTCATCCGCAGACTTCAAAACATATCCACATTGACTGGTTTTGAGAGTGCAAGTTGCCTTAGGATCTGTAAATTAACAGTTGGGGAATTGTCACGGCGCTTGAAGATTTGTCGGAAGTATTAAAAGCTAATTTTGGACTCGATACACAATTACAGTCCAATTTTATTACCGGACGCCGCCGCTAAGCCCAGTCTCGGCAGAAAATGCTTTTGATTTTATATGGCATTGTTCCGAACCGGAGTTGAATTATCGCTAGCAGGCGATCTTCAAGCTTCATTCGTCAGGCACATTAAATTGTCGCCGTCTGTTCTCGGACGATGGCGAAGTGGTAAAAAATTTTGACATGCAGATCGACTCCAGTCTGGATCGAGTCTATACTTTTATAACAGGAAACGAGGTAGAGAAGATAATGATAGCTTTTATTCTTCGTAGGTGAGGCATGTTGTTTTGTTCAACATTTACCAGTTCCAGTCGTTTGAATGTCTATAAAGGATCTTTACATTTCATTGTTTCATTATACGCTTGTAAAATTATTTACGTTCTAATTCACTACGTTCAAACGAACGTAAATTATTTTCGCCTTAAACAATCTGTAAAACAGACATAAAACAGCAACAAGAATTATGATGGTTGGATTCTCACAAGCAGAATCGAGTTTATTTTAATACAAGAATGCTAATGGTCGATTTACAAATGGGCACAAATCAAAGATAGGCATCTGTTATCTTTTACAAACGTCTTCTTGTTCGTACATGTCTTTTGCAGTATTTGTTTTCCAACGGCCATGCAGCTGCAACAATTGTTTGGAAATTGAATTGTTAGTATTACAAACAACTAAGGTAATGTTCCCAGCTCTTAGACTATGTATTTCAGGGTGATATCCCAACTCTTAAGCGAACTGTATTTCTCGACATCTTGAATAGGATAATTTGCCTTTTCTGAGACTATAAATACCTTATCGTTTATGATAACAGGTCTAAATAACGGCAAATCAGAACGGAAATCAATATAAGCTGCTTTTATGTATTTCATTGAAACACTTACCGGGAAATACTTATCATTTAACTTATTAATTTTGACAAGATTTCCTTCCCTGTACACGTCGGGTTTACTATGAGAAATCGGAATTGTTTGGTAATCCTCAGAACTAAATGCATATGGAGAATGTACAAATTTCATTATATCGGAAAAGACCTGAAAAATCTATCTCACAAATAGCAGCAATCCTAGATCCCTTAAATTAGATACAGACAGATAATATATTTATCTGGTATCCTTATAATCATGTCTGAAGAAACAGAGCATTTCTTTGTTACTGGTTTAGATCTTAATCGTTTCAGTATTATCCAGGGGATTAGAATCAGGTACGAATGTATGTATCCACTATAATGCAGAATAGGCTAAAGTGACGGATGAACTAGATTTTGCCTGCTCCGAACAGAATGGTAAATAGACATCCAACATAGTGGGGGGGGGGGGGGGGGGGGGGGGGGGGGGGAACGGTGTCTGAAGAGAAACTTGTTAAGCGTGGCATCAGTCGAAAAACTTCTTAATTTCGAAATTCTGTTCTTCGGTAAAAGTCTCCAGGAAGGACCTCTTAGTTGGATCTGTGAGCGCGGAAAAGAAAATAATACGACAGTTAGTATGCAGCAATAACTAAGTAAACATAGTGTATAGATGGTAGGAAAACTTAACTTATGAAAACAAACTCCTATCGATGCCTAACGTACATGTAGACAGCTACGTACAAAACGTGGCGGCCAGTGCCATTCGTAACCACAATTCTTTGGCAATCATACAAAGACATACAGGCCAGCGCTATTCATATACAAATAGGCCAGTGCCCAATGAGTACAAACATACAATTAGTATATAGGCCAGTGCCCAATGACTATTGTTTAAGGCCAGTGCCACTCATACCTTTCAACCTGCAGAATGCATATAAATCAACTCAGCCGGTGCCTTACAAACACTGGTGGCGTAACAATATAGGATTAGCCGGTGACATTGAGCGAAATTGTGATCTTTAGTATTTGGTGAAATATTGATGAAATAAATATTAGAAACTAATGAAAATAAGACCGTTCGGCCATAATTTCTAGAAAAAAAAAATTTGGGAAACCCAACCGAGAATTTCAATTTTTCCCTGTTCCAAAAATTTTATTCCTATGAATAGTCTATAGTCAACAACAAAGCCACTATAATTTCTGCAAAGCAAAGACCTAAAAGAGACAACAGTTGCGACTGCCAACTGCGAATATAAATAATGAAGAACCCTAGGCACTAAATACACTAGGGGCAGCACCAGACAATTTTCGCCTTGAAGCCTTTGAACAACGAAAGTAAAATCTACACCAGAGCAACCCGAATTCCAAAACCTACAACACACCATGGAATTCTGAAATTATAATAATTAGCAAAGTAATCAATAGTATGGGGCACCGACAAACTGTCCAGGTGATCAAAAAATGTGTTAGAAATCTACCAGTCATCTGTATCAATGAAGCGGCTAACAAAATCAGCTCTTTCTGTTTCGGTACGAGGGATCCATTGTTTCCCAAGATGGATTTTATGTGTAATGCAAATTAGAAAAATCTGAAAGCAATACAATGTAAACCCATTTTATACTGCCGACTTCAACAATTCTTGCGGCGGATTGGATGTCAGTGAACCATTTAACACAAGAACCACTCAATAGAGTGGCGCAAAAGCATAAAGTTCCCTCCATGTAGAACTTCTATAATTTTCGCCATACTCCCACATACCGTGGTGAATATATTCATCATTTAAGCTCGTGTGCGCCCCGAACCCGGACGCACCAGCATCAGAGTAAACCAAACGATTTGGAGTTTTATCACTAAAACAGTAACAGTAACAGGGGCTCTCCCCGTAAAGCCCAGAAAGGTTTGTTGAGGGCTCCTGCTCCCTTTTAAGACACTGTAATATATCATCTTTGTAAATAATATTATTAGGGCAAATAAATATTGATTGATTGACAGTATATAACATTAGCATAGCCAAAATTTTTGGTTCCAACAGTAAATATCTTTTCGAGAATACTCTTCTAAAGTAATCTTGGACAGCGACTGAACCGACATGGAACAATGCCTAGACATAATTCTGCTGTTTATACCAACAACTGCACACGCAGAAATAATCTTTCCGTCAAATGAAGCCAACGATCTGGCAGAAACCTGAAACTTAGAATTAATGACATTATCGACATCGAAATATTTACAACAACTCTATCTACGATCGGTAATATGAACCGTCGCATCGTAGAATTCCAAGAAGACACAGCCATTCAATAAGTTGACAAGCTTCCAAAAAGACTTATCGTTGCTACAAAACCAGTATTGGAAAGATATATATAAATATATTTATTTTTGGTTGATACCCTGAATTCTCCAATGCTTAACTAAAGGTCGTACACGCTTAGTGAGATATGGGGAACTGTAGATAAACCGAAAAGTAACCGGCACAAAACGCAAAGAAACGGGGTTTTCCTAAATTGCAAGATCCCATGAAAAACCCTAGAAAAATTTAATGTCGATTAACAAAACTCTAAATGATGGCAACCGCTCTTTAAATCGACCGTAAACATAAAAGAGTCCTTTTCAAAATAGCTAAGAGCAATTTACCAATCCTCATACTTGGTGCGTTTTTTTTTTTTTTTTTTTTTTTTTATATATATCAAACATAATATGTTGGTGTCACAAGTCAGGTATATAGCTCTTTTACCAAAGGTTGGATAGAAACAGATAAATGATTGACAAAATGTGGCGGCGAGTTAACCTCGAACACGGCCAGCCTTCCGTAATTCCGCTATTGTTTTGCTAACAAACTCATTGTGCAATCTAGCAGACTTATTGTTAAGGAGCTTAATCTTACTAGGTTCCTCAAAGAAGGGTAACTAATAGCCGTCTCTAATGACATCTAATATAAAACTTGACACACCAATATGTTCAAAAGTTCCGTTCCTCTTCAAATTTCCTTAAACCGTATTGAAAGCAGTGCTTAGATTCTGGCACTCATATTAGACATACCTCAGAAAGCTCGTGTTCCAAAACAGTGATCAGATGGGTGATTACTTTGGTGCCGTTCCTGATGTAGCGTTTCCTGTTGATGTGGGATAGAAGGAACCTGCTGAATAGCCATGATGGCCGGCGGGAGAGGTCCAACCTGATCTGCCAATCTCTTGCCCAATGACTGTACCGAAAGCATTTGAAGCAGCAAAACTTGAAACTTGGAATAGATTCTAAACAGACTGTGAGGGTGGGTGGGCGGGAATGTAATGCGTTATAAACTCGATTAGTTCTGCGAGAGAGAGAGGGAGAATGAATTCTGATTCACTCTTATATACACATCTGAAACAATGGAATAACAGACAAACAATAGAAGCACGCTGAGGCGTGCGAACCTCGCAATGTCTTAAGAAACATCTAGTAACACGTGAAAATACATTTACGTTCTAATTCACTACGTTCAAACGAACGTAAATTATTTTCGCCTTAAACAATCTGTAAAACAGACATAAAACAGCAACAAGAATTATGATGGTTGGATTCTCACAAGCAGAATCCTACGAGAAATCACAAAGTAAACGCGCAAACATTGAACGCGAGTAAGAACTCACCAAGCCACGAAAAAGAAACTGATTATCAGCAGCATATTTCGGCTTCTTATCTTCGTTAGGTCTTCCATCGGAGTTGGCCTTTGCTTTCCTCGACTTCTTCTCGTCTTCCGGACCCGATGCCAAGTCGTCTGACTCGTACTCGTTGACTACTAGCCAGCCATGTTTATTCCTGTCGGCAATTCTGATGAACTTTTGCCTCATGTGAATAAGGGGTTTTGCTTTCAGCAATAAGATTGTTAATTACTGGAATATCAGTCGACGGATTAATAGAACTCTGAATTTGGATCAAAATAGAATTTAATTGAGCGTTAAACTTGAATTGTTTCGGGTTTTCTTTGAATTTGTAATTCGACCGTGTCTTTCTCTATCTTGTACTTCGATTTGCTTCCCCTTCCCTTCAAGCCGTGTGTTAAGATACGATTTAAACAAGCCAAAGACCTGCTGAATAATCACTGGATTCGCCTTGGACAGTCGGAGTTTAAGGCTGAACACCACGAGAAGATTAACCGCCCGTTGTTTCGTTTAACCTTTCCGACCTTTCGAACCTACGCTAACCGAAGAAATGTGCACCGCGAAAAAATTCACCGCGTGTTGAACCGTTTATACTCTCAGAATCGGACATCACGGTAACATAATGTAATGCGTTATAAACTCGATTAGTTCTGCGAGAGAGAGAGGGAGAATGAATTCTGATTCACTCTTATATACACATCTGAAACAATGGAATAACAGACAAACAATAGAAGCACGCTGAGGCGTGCGAACCTCGCAATGTCTTAAGAAACATCTAGTAACACGTGAAAATACATTGAACGATAACCATTTTAATCATTGCGCATAATTCACTCGCCTTTGTTTGAATCGTTTGATTGAACCGTTTCCGGACATCAACGGACTCGCGCAGAGCACGAGACACTGTGAAGAAAACGAGACAAAGTTACAAACACCGTCGACCCCTCCTTAGGAATATAATTGTCCAAGAGGCACGTGACCAGAGTTGACCAGGGTCTCTCTTCTCTCGCTCCAGGGGGCGGGAAGATGAGAGACCCTGGGAACGAGGTTGCCAATCAGCCTGAACCCCGAAAATGGGTGTTCTTGTATGCGGGTTTTTACTGTACTGACCAATACCTTGAATTGGTTGGTTTCACTTCATGATGCTATCCACAGACTCAAGAGTCATAGCCGTCTTGTACAATAGTTATGATGCTATTTTACCTCATGCCTTTCTAAGTTTGGTACTGATTGAAGGTTTGTCGAAGACTCCCGACCTCAGTTCATTCACCGAAGTTAGCTGTTCCGAAATTTTCTGATGTTTATCTGAAGGTCATTTTAACGTTTACGGTCATTTTTCGGAAATTACCGAAGGTTAACGAACGCCGGAAGATTGTCGAAGAAGATACGAAGAATGTTTCGATTATAACACACATGTCTAGTTTAGACCACTCAGTGGCGTAGCCAGCCTATAGGCCCGTAGGCCCGGGCCTACAAATGTTTTAGCCCACTTGTGTTACATTTTGAAGTCGTGAATACGACTTATCGCGGTTACTGGAAAACGTCACTCGCTCATCGTAAACTTTATATTAAATTTTATATTAAATTGTTGATATGTTACACTTCGGTAAGCATACATGAAGTACATGAGAGTAAACCATACGTCCGCCATTACGATCCTTGTGTTTACGAATATTCGATGAGATGAAACGTCGGTTTGGGAAAACGTTGGGGTTCTTTTACTTGTTATTATTGTTTGGCAAGGATATCTGCCATTAATAATGAAGGAAAAGGTAAGTTTGTCCCGTAATTTTCATTTTCGCTAGTAAACACATTCCTTCATGTGAGGCTGACAAACATTGCCGAGCTGAGATTGTGCAGTACGGACTGTAATTCACCTTCAAAGCATTGTTGATAAAAATCACAGTGGATTTTACTTGCCACGTGTTTGCTATACGATCTGGAGAATAATCCAGGACTCCCTCAGCTACGTATACACACGAAGGTTTTAGAGGTCCTTCTGTTTGGTAAAAGATATTGTTACGTGGATCCGTAACATAAGGGAAGTAGTCATAATATGTACAATCTTAGAGGACCTATTTTGAGTAGGGTAGGAAAAGGTCCGATGTTTGTTTCATATTCACGACTTGGCTCGCAAGGAGCCTTTGATTAAGAATTGGAAATGAAAAATTCAAATCCATTCTCTTTTATGAAGATTTCGGTGCTGTCAAGATACACATAAAATCACCAGAAAGTGAAGGATAAAGCATTTTCAAGGGCCAATATCGAAAAATTTTCCGGGGGAGTAAGCCCCCGGATCCCCCTAGAAGCGGCCCTTGCGGGCCGGATGGCCAGGCCTACAACTCTTCTAAAAGCTGGCTACGCCCCTGCCACTAGATAGATAGAGTTAAATACAACCCTTCTGATTGACTGTATTCCTCACGGCATGGTATAGATCGTAATATTAACCGGCTGGGTCAGGAACCCATCACCTACACCTAACGGGCTCCTCCGTGAGCGGAAATTTTAAGTTGTTTAATGGTTTCTCTCATTGGATATACAAGGAAGCTGTACTAAAATGTAACCTAAAAGCACTATTTAAACAGGAAGTTCCGGTTTAGTTGTCAATCAACCACTAAAGCTTTAATAACTGACAAAGAGCATGCGTCATGGCTAAGACTATCACTGACAAACGGGATAAACATTATAACTAAATAGTCACCATAGTACCATCATAGTTATATATATGAACTTCTGTTCGTTTTTGCCATTATTAGGGAGCTTTAGCAACCACGACGACCACGCCAAAGAAAACGTCATTGAAAAAAAGAATTTTGCTCATTTAAACTACATGTACTTTGAAATTGTTCCAAATTGTTTAATTTGCCTAATGTTACTGGAGTTGTTCAAGAGCCGAATTGGTAGGGACGGCTTTCAAGTTCAAATAGAGCAAGGAAGATTAACCGTCGTGTGTTCACATTCTCTAAAATACCTATAATTTGGTCATTTGACTTTGTTGTTTTGCAGGGAACGGCAAAGAAATGTATCAAATGAAAAACGCACGTGCAGAGGCATTGTTTTCGCTCATTACTCATGCGCGTAGCGGCATGAGTTATAAAATGGCCTCCGTTTTTCTTCTTATTTTTCTTTTTTTTTTTTTGTCACGATTTTGCATGCAAATTTATGCACGCATATTTTTTAAAGTGTTCTCTTCCGGTTCACAGCTTTTCCATTTACACTTCCTATGTAGTGACTTCCGGCTACTTTCACTTCCGGTAAAACAGCGTTACTGAAGCGTCATGACAGCGTCTCCTACAACCCTACTTACACAACTAATGCTCACGCTAGGTATATATAAGACGTAGAAGAATCACTGGCTTCATTGTGGTACAGCCTTCATTTACAAAACATTCAATAGTAAACAACGTGGTTTGCAGGAACGATGACTGAATGAAAGGATAAACTCTTCTCCATGTCGGACATCTTCTTATCATGTTTAATATATATATCTCATAAAACTTTCTTACGCATGCGCATGAGTATGGGCTGCTTGCAGCCTCTTGTTAAACCTGTTGTTTCGTGTCGCTGTCGCTGCCGTTACCGTCGTAGCTGCCTAATATTTTTGCTTAACGTCGAATAGGCACTATCTTGGTTTGATGAGATTTTTGAAGCAAATTTTATTTACAGGATGCTCTAAGTCAACAGTGACATCTCGTGACTGAAAGACGCCTAAATTTACATTTCACATAAAAAAGAAGTGTGAAATGAAGGAGGTGCCACCCCTTTCGGCAGTGGAACTTCGTGTTTGAGAGCAATGAGGTATTCCAGCGTGTAACGGCTTTTACTTAATTGGTCATTGTTTAGGGTTCCATCCACAGATTCAAAGGTTTGAAATAACTTCTACGAATCTACGTCCATGTAAACAGTATCACAGGAAAGTACTGCCCGATACCTTTTATTTTGTAGATGGATTAGGATTCATCTACGCACTTGGCAAGTAGTGTTAGAATCACAATTTACAGAAAAAGAAGCTAAGTGCTTCTTAAGCAGATATTTCATTCGTATGATCAAACTCTAAGTTAGAATCTAACTCAAAATTTAGAATCACAAGCGCACTACAATAAAGTTTGGCTCTATTAAGAAGGGGTTTTAAAGATGCACGATGAAACAAACTTCGTCTTAGTCATTAATTATAACCATAACTGTGATCTCTATTACATTATGACTCTGTAGCCAGAAAAGGTCCTATAATGAGCTGACTGCTGGTGGGCAAATCTAATATCACTTTTCCATTATTTCATATTCTCTGTCTGTATAAATAATATTGCTGTTTTAATTTAGCGATCGGAGAGTCTTGCCATTTGGCTTATAATACTAATGTATATCGTACCTATTCCAAAAGCTCTAATTTTATTATACAGTTCTTTTAAGGATCCATACTTTATTCTGTGTTTGTTGGCTTATTCGATATCGTGCCTATACCAAGAGTTCTATTTTCATTACAGTCTTTTTAAGGATCTCTATTGTGTTGTTTGTCTTGTACCAGTATATTCCTGTTATTAGCAGTCCGGCTGGGGTGTATTGTCCATTTAGATTGGTTTGAGTGCAAGCTTTGTACCACCAAGCTCCCCTGTGATCGACAGCGCAGTTTCTTGAATAAGAATCCATATCCTTTTCTTTTGTAGAGAAAGCAGCACCGATGTTGTATGTAAACGAGTCTGGACACGACCTTATGAGATACAAAAGACACCAGTCTCAGTGACACTCACTTTGTTTCATTAAGATATACAGGCGAACCTTCCATAAGCGACCACCCAATATGGAAAGCCAAGGTGGTCGCTTACGGGAGGTGGTCGCTAACCAGAGGGCAGACCACAGGGGATCTTCACTTTGAATCATATCAACCTGTCTCTGAATCATATGAACCTGTCTCTGAATCATATGAACCTGTCTCTGAATCATATGAACCAGTCTCTGAATCATATCGACCTGTCTCTGAATCATATCAACCTATCTCTGAATCATATCAACCTGTCTCCGAATCATATAAACATGTCTCTGAATCATATGAACCTGTTTCTGAATCATATGAACCTGTTTCTGAATCATATGAACCTGTCTCTGAATCATATGAACCTGTCTCTGAATCATATGAACCTGTCTGTGAATCATATGAACCTGTCTCTGAATCATATGAACCTGTCTCTGAATCATATGAACCTGTCTCTGAATCATATGAACCTGTTTCTGAATCATATGAACCTGTTTCTGAATCATATGAACCTGTCTCTGAATCATATGAACCTGTCTCTGAATCATATGAACCTGTTTCTGAATCATATGAACCTGTCTCTGAATCATATGAACCTGTCTCTGAATCATATGAACCTGTCTCTGAATCACATGAACCTGTCTCTGAATCATATGAACCTGTCTCTGAATCATATCAACCTGTCTCTGAATCATATCAACCTGTCTCTGAATCATATCAACCAGTCTCGGAATCATATCAACCTGTCTCTGAATCATATCAACCTGTGTCTGAATCATATGAACCTGTCTCTGAATCATATGAACCTGTTTCTGAATCATATGAACTTGTCTTTGAATCATATGAACCTGTTTCTGAATCATATAAACCTGTCTTTGAATCATATGAACCTGTCTCTGAATCATATCAACCTGTAGCAATTCGAATGTACAAAGCATCTACCAGTGCAAAATATTGTATTATATTGAACTTTTGAAGCAAGGGACAAAATTTTCGTTTTAATGGAGTTGTACTGTAACACATTATTATCAATATACGCGACCAAATAAGAAACTGCCTTCGAGAAAACACGCGTGAGTGGCGGGCGATATTGAATTTGACGGGCTGCAAACGCATTTGCGGCCCTGTTTCTGTTAAACATTTTTTTCTTATTAAATGAATTTGTACGATTTGGCCTTGTGTATTGCATGATAATAATGATAATCACATGACTTTTGTCGGGCATATAGTTTATTTGTGTCCCTCGTAGCATCATTTGTACCCTCGCTCCGCTCGGGCGCAAATGATGCTACTCGGGCCACAAATAAACTATATGCCCGACAAAAGTCATGTGATTGTCCTATTAATTCAATTTGCGTCTGTCGTGACATCGAAATTTGGGCGAGTGGTCGCTTACCAAAAGTTAAAAACAATAGATTCAAATAACCAGCGTTGAAAGTGGTCGCGGTCGCTTACGAGAGGTAGTCGCTTACGAGAAGTTCGATTATAGTGATTTGACTGGAATAAATTTGGTATTCTGGAACAGTGGTCGCTTAGGAGTCAGGTGGTCACGTGCAAGAGATGGTCGCACATGCAGGCTCTGCTGTATGCTGTGTTTTTTACCTCTGTAATTTCCAAGACTTGACAATCGATATCCATCGTCTTCACCATTCACAACGAACATATCATATTCTGCAAAACACGAGTACCCCGTATAGTCCTCCAACTCTATTCTCAACTTCTGAGTTGTCTGATTGGTTAAGCGGGCGATCTTTTGAAGTCCCAGCCAGTACTCCCCGGTCAAGTCTCCAAACCCTCTTTTGTAATCTTCCCAGCCGCGGTAAAAATCAACCGAGCCGTCGAGTCTCCTTTGAATCACTGCCCAAGCTTTTCCGTTGTCCTTACCATTGCCAACTTCTTGGTTACAGAAAATTTCAAAGGCCCCGTTGCCGTCTGGATCAATCATGTAAACTCCGTCTGTTATACCACCGTTTCTTTTCACATCAGCGCAACTTCTAAGAGCTTGAATATTGATAAGAAAAAGAAAGAAATTCTTCAGCCCCGTTCACACCAAGGTTTATAGGTGTTTAAATAAACAGTGGAACGTCAACTTTGGGACACCACCATTAAGGGGTCATTTCTCCTGGTTCCGACCGGCAAAACGCTCATATACTTGTAATTATTGCCTCTAGTAAAGGGACAACTTTATTAAAGAAACACTCACACTTCTCCTGGTATCGAAAGTATCCCCTTAAGGTTACAGTGTACCTTCAGATCGAAAATTTATTGATTTTTTTTTTGCGTCAAAATAAAGTTTACAGAATGAACTTTCATCCAAAACAAATTATCGAAAAATAGTGAAAATTGCCGGAGAAATGACGGTATAACTTTTGTGGGCGGAGTTTGTTTATGAAGCGATATGTTTTTTTAGCGCTGTTTTCTCAAAGTTAATTTTTCGCTTGTTGGGGACACTTTACAGAGCTACAACTCAAAGGGAATTTGTTCGATTTTCCTCAAATGTGGACAGAAGCTAGGCTAACATATAATCAATAAAAAAGTTTCGGCGAATTTCTTATTTCCGAAAACTTTTTCGTCAAGTGCCATTTTCGTGCGATCATTCCAATTTTTTTCTCCCTTTTTCGAAAATATTCTGTAACTTTTCACTGCAATTGAATATGGGAAATCGCCGACACGTTTTTTAGCGCTTCGTGTCCGGAAACCCGAGAACAAATCAAATTAGCAAAATACAATAATCGCTTTGAGTTATAGCGTTTTAAAGCTGATTCGGACGTTCGAATTTAGACGTCGTAAAAAATTCGACAATTCATTTTATTACCAAATGGTTTCCATATTTAGATAGCCAGCTCTATAAGCTTTAATTTGATATCTGGGTTTTAGGTATATTAAGCGTAATCTTAAGACGCTAGAGCTGTTATACTGGAGACACCCCCAAAGCTACACTGTAGCCTTAATGGACGCTCCACTGTATCTCCAAAGTCATAGATTAGATTAGGGGTATAAGTATCTACTGTAAAGGTGCGATTTCTTGGCCCTATTCTGTAATAACACTAAATACACTGAATTATCACTGCAGATGCATTACTCGGAAATTTCGAATCTGTAGTTAGGATACTCTGTCTTAACCCTTTTAAGAAAATTCCAAATTTCATTTTGTAAAATATTGAAAAACAAATGGTACTATGCAAAAGTACTGCCAAAGAGATTTCATTTGAATGGTCACATCATTGGGTTTCTTCCACAGACTCAAAAGTTAGAACTACATAACACATCTCCATTTTAATATTGACTCTGGGAGTGAAAGGGTTAAAGTCATGTGGCTTCACAAAAATTATGTGCTCTCACCTGTACCGCAAAAAGTCCCTGTGTAACCCGGTCTACACTTACACTGAAATCGTTTGCTGTTGACGTCACATATCTCGTGGCATGTGCCCCCATTTTGGCAGATATTGCTGTGACAGCATCCGTTGTGACAATCGCTACATTTAAAACCTTCCTTCAAGATACAAACAAAATAAGACTACCTGCCATGAGATTGGTTGAGAGCAAAATTATTCTTCATATTCTAGATCTCTTCAAATATCTACACCTGTATGTAATTAATATAATTAGCAGATTCCAAGGGAAGTGATATCAGAAAACGCGTTTGTGTACAAAGGTTCATATGTCCGTTTCCAGTAATCATCAGAAGTTACATTTGAATTACAATTCTTTAAAGTAATGCAATGTCCGAGGTGCAAGAAGACAAAAAACACAAGCCAAACTACGGCTACCTAAAGATATTTAAAGTATCATGTTTCAGTAACTTTTGATTTGGTGTTCTCTTTATTTTGTATCAAATTTCAGTTGTAACAATAACCCCACACGAAACAGACTGATGTCACTTTCGTTGGCATGATTATATTTATATTTTATAAAATAAATTTATTATTCATTATTATTATTATTTATATTTTTTATCATGATTATATTTTATATTTTTATATTATATTTTATTTTTCTACGTAGTATCAGCCTTGCTCTACTTTGATTGTGTTATATTTTAACCTGACTATTAGTAGCTTTTCAATTATGTAATAATTTAGATTTTATTTCTTTAACAATTATTATTATTTATATTATTTATTATATATGTTATATATGTTATAATTTCATTTAATTGCTATTAAGTTAATCTTTTTAAGGTTTTTGCATTTCTTGGTATGTTTTAATTGTTTATTTCAATTGATTTCGATCCGATGTTACGATTTAACTGATTTAGCAAACGAGCAGGCTTTCCTTTTGTTAATCCTCCCGGCTTCCCATCGACCAAAGCATATAATTTCAGTTTCGAATTGAGGGAGGCATATACTTCAACACCAAATTCCTATTCCTTCCGAGCACTCAGATCCCATACCTTGAAATTATAATCAATTCCAATCTCATGATAGCCATATCCCTCCATTTGCTTCAATGCACCAGGCTTCAGATATCTGTTTTCCTCATTCAACTGGCAGTTGCCTTGGTTCGCAGTTATGACATAATTAAACGATATACACCGACAGTCCAAGGCACAATGCTCAAAGCAATTCTTGTGGCTTCTAACTGTGAGGTTTTTAAAAGTGTACCCACAGAGAGCGTAATTTTCCACGCTGTCACGATCGCGCGAAAAGTAAAATTCTTTCACCGTGCATTGTTGTCTCTGGCACACTGCTGACAATCTGTTTATGAAAAAGGCCCCGTAGAAAATCCAAAGTATCATTTGTAATGAATGTGGATTCTGCATCCTTTAAGAAAAATGCAAACAGTGATAAGAATTTCGAAATGCAATCCATAATTGCTCATAATCCGCTTGATAAAGTTTTAGTAAGTCAGAGCTTCAATGTTAAAGGCCCACCTTCGACCCAAAATGATGTGCGCGCCGTGATCACGTTCTGTGCTGAAGCACGAAATTCACGCTTGAATGCGTGCAACTAATCAGATCACGCGTAAGAACAATGGAGCATTTCAAAACAAAAACAAACGACCGCAATGTTCTTTGGGTGAAGGTGGGCCTTTAAAGGGAGCCTGCAGTCATTACGTATTCAGCAGTCAAGTGTTCAACGTCACGCGACGGTCAAAGGAAGAATGCACCTGCAGTTCCCAAAAAATTATGCCGGGATTTTTAAAGAAAATATAGACATATGCTTTGTATGTGAAATGACATGCAAAGCTTTTAATTGTGAGCCACCATTTTAATGGCTTCATGATTTCAGTTCGCTATTGTTTTTCTTGAAGTTTTGTCTTGCTAACTTTAAACACACATACGCTTTGTCCAAATTGACATTTTCCATGGTTGAAGAACGTGTGGCAATTTATAAGCGCATGTAAGTAATGGAAGCATTTCCATTTCACTGACATTTCTGATAATAAATGTGGCGCAAAGGTGAATGTCGTGATATGTAGTGATGGTAAAAACCAGATAAGAAGAAAGTTTTTCATGTGTGCTTGTACATGTTTATGCTAATAATGTTTTCTCTTGGATTAGCCAGATATCAATATATGGTTCCCTTTTATCCTGATATGAAGAGTAGCGGCCTTAAATGACCTTGAAGAAACACATATAATAGGGCAGTTTTCAATTAAGTGTCGTAAAATCAAGATCATAGTAATTACTTTAGCCAATCACAACATACACAGACAATCCAACGAACCAATCAGCACTCGTTGCAAATACACGTAGTCGGCACCTAAAGCGGGAAAACGCGTACAGGCAAGTCATGATTGGTTTTGGTTTTACTTTTGATTGGTTGAGAAAGTGGCGCGAAATTAATAAGCCAATCACAATGCGTGGTAATGCACAGCCAAAGAAATTGAAAACTTACTTTTGACACTTACTGAAAACCGCTCTAATAAATAATAAAATACTTTACCCTTGTGTATTTACAGTTGCTGTTAAATTCCCAGGCTTTCCGGCTTTTGGCTCATTGTCAATAAGGACGACACCCTTTCGGAGGGAAAGATAAACAAAATATTGGTATTTTTAAGTTTAAACAGTAATTCTGAAAAGGAAATATTTTTCAGTTCCAGCAAAAACGAATTAAAGAAATCCACGAAATTTTTCACTTTCTTGTCAGTTGTATATTTGGTATACTCTCGGCTTGAAAATCATTTCTGTACAAAACGGTGTATAAGATGTAAAATAAAATATTTCGTCCATCCCTCAGTTTTTCTTTCGGTTTTAGGTATAAGATTTTGTAAAGGATATCTAAATAATAGCCAATGTTCATCTTCAGACTTAGTTCTCGTTTCCTTTTATCATAATATTCCCCTATTGATGGATGTGTTTTGTGGCGTCTTTTAAAGTACGCTTTTAGATGTACATTTATTTCCAGTTTGAGAGGAAAAACGTAATTAATTTGGTCCTTTTTTCGCTTGATTTTCTTTCCGGATTTTGGGTTAATGTGGTGGAATTGTTTAATCGGAACATTTAGTCAGTTTAAGAATATAACAATTTTTGTGTGCTTGAGTTGCCTTTAAGTCCTTGATTTTTTAATTGATGCCTCGTCAAAGAAACCGAATTTGAAATAAATAACTGGGGCGTTAATTCGAACAACTACTTTGTTACAGTATTTTTTAAATTAATTTCTTTTATTTTCAGGGTCAAATATTCAATTTATGTTATATTTCACCCTATTATTTTATTGTATTAAAATACGATTTTTATTTTAAATATATTTAGTTCCAATGTGTTAGATAAGAGGAGTAAGCTTGCTAATTGAGAAGCATTTGAAAACTGTTCTTAATGCCAACATGAGTCTTACTATCTGTCAAGCACAATGTGTAATTTTCAGAAATGTTTGTTTTAGCGGCAAAGCAAAGTCTTTAAATCGTTCTTACTTCTGTTCTTGATGTCAGCTGTGTTAATTAACGAGTAGCTCATCAGAATTTAAGTTGCCGAATAAAAATATAGAAAAGTTCAATAAAGACCTCGCTCTGAGATAAACGAAAAGTTGCGACATTTCCTTTGGCAACCACCGTTAGTTTTCTTTAAATAACGACTATAAAATTTCAAAAACATTTTTTTTTTAATATATTTTTTTAAAAACATTTTAACAGTGTTCAGATCGTTTTAAAGTTATTTTAAGTCCGTCGAATGTGTAAAGACGTGATGTCTTGTTCTTCTCGTTATTCGAACACATTCTTAGCCTCGGCGAATGGAATTTCTCAAAAGTTTTTTTGGCAGGATTGATGAAAATTGCCAATAATAGTAACGATAAGAAATTTTCAAATATCAACATTTCATTAGCCCTCTTTATTCCCCGGTAACAACTGGAAAAATTGAAGAATTTGTTACTAACCTCATTCGACCCTTTCAAGTCCGCTTTTTGTGAGAAAAAGCGTAACGATAACTATTAACAGTTGTTTGTATCGCCGCCCAACGCTTCTTATATTTAGTCTTGGACGGATGTAACATGACTACATATGCTGTCGAAATTAGCATATTGTTTACTTTTAATACTTGATAGATTTTCACTAATGGATAGAAATAAATAGGGACTTCAGTATAATTATGTTTCTGACAGCTTCATGCAGAAATAAATGACAAAAGAAAAGCACTTTGCAGTTTTTGGAAGAGGAAAGTATCAGAATTTTTTGGGAAGCTAATTTTGTATTTTTTTTTATTTGTATGCCGTATTTCCTCGAACAATCTCCTGGGTGCTCGCTTCAAATTTCATATTATTCCCCTTTAACATTAACTAACTGGCTTGAATTTTGGACGACTGATTTATTCTCTAAAATATTATGGGGACAGAATGCAACTTAGTTAGCTAGTTATTTCTAAGAGGGCTTGGTTGTTATACCAGGTTATCTATATTCCACCGGCATTGTTGTTGTTGTTAGTTTTTTTCAAATAACCTTTTATCCATTTTAAGTGTAGGATTTCCGCTGGTACCCTTCTCCTCTTGCTCTTATCCGAACTTACTTCTTACCACAGACTTCCTGTGCTCGATTTCCAGCGTTCCTTCGCGCTCACCACGGCTTTTGTTGGAAGGAGGACTGAAAACCGGACTCCTAGGCCTCAAACGGCTGAAAATAAAGCCTACAGACTTCCCAGTACTCATACATTCAAATTCACCTGTAATCATGGCGACGTCACCATAAATGAATATAGATGGTTTTCACGGTACGTCACGGCGGCCATATTGGTGTACAACTACAAAATAATTTTAATGAACTTCTTTTGTTATGTACACCAACATGGCCGCCATGGCTTTTGTCATTTGAGTCCCACAGGACTGAAGGTCACGTGAGTGAAAACCATCTATACTTTGAATTCATTATGGAATTATCAAAAAGAGCCATTTCCCTAGAGCTTTCCCTTTCAAAAATTTGAGATAAACAATTGTATACTGTATGGTTGTAGACTGGTTGATTTCCAGTGTTATTTCATGCATGATTGTATAATGACAGAATTAATTGATCCTCAAATTATAGCAGATGGCCTCTTGATTTAATTTATTAACGGTATTTCAATTTTTTTTAGCAAGGCCTGATAGTTTCTGTTACCCTTTGCATATTATTTTTTCAAAGAAACTTAATTGTTGGAGAAAATGACTGATCATAAAAATTCTTTTTAAGGTTATCCAATTTAATCTTTATCCATTTTAACGCCGCACAATGAACCCTTGATTTGTTCTTATTTTCATTAATTTGTAGTGAATGGTGGAGAACATTTAAAAAAATCACCTTACTTAACAATCACCCCTGAATTGAAGTCTTGAAGTCTTGAATTCTTTCCTTCAATCTTTCCGACAATCTGACGGCTCATTTCTTGACTGTAAAACGTTGATTTTGGAAGCTTCCACTACGTATTGTAACGGCCCCATATTTCACACACGTGATAATTTAATGCGAAGTGATATTTTGTACTTGAACTTATGTAAAAATTGGGAACTAGGCGTCTGGAAAAGCAAGAATGAAGTGAAAAATGTCATTAGAGGATAACTTTGCAGAAAATTGTTTATTACCAGTGGTCGGATCAAAGCCAATCAACAATATGACAATGTCTGCGCTGACTCTATTTGTTCTTCTTGGGATACTGCAGAAAACCTATGTGTTTGCAGGGTTCTACTTGGGGGGTTGAGAGGTGGAAGCTTCCTCCCTTAAAAGCCCAGCTTCTCCCCCCCCCCCCCCCCCCCCGAAAAAAACAACAAAAAACAAAAAAAACAAAAACAAAAGTTGTTACAATTACATTACAGTATATAAGTAAATATATGAGAAAAATTCATCCAAATCAGTTTACATCAAGTACTGCATTCCATGTCAAGGGACATTATATGGTAAGGAACGTGGAGTACTATGAACTGCTGGTCTTACGCAGGCTCGGTTATCGTGCTTTACCGGAGCAAATTGTAAAATTATCTCAAAACTCGGTCTCAAAATACACTAAATACACTAGATTGCATCTCAGGGTATTTGCATATTCATTTCAAAACATTTAACCCTCCGAAGTGACAAACATCTCCCCGCATTGCTCCCGCATTGCTCCCGCAGTGATTAAAACGTATGAATTTCCTCGAAGCAAGATTTTATCCCTGCATGAAAGCTCTTCTTTTTCCACTATAGCGGCTTCTGAGTATCTCTTAATTAGTATCCTTGTCTTGAGTAGCAAACCGCGAAAAAATGCAGGGAAATAACGACTGTAATTTGAACTAGTTTTCTCCGCTAAACAAAGTGTTTACCGAGCTGACGTGACATTCGGCCGTGTAGCTGCGCGAAAAACAAAGCCTCGCCTTGGTTTCAAAAATGTTGTGTGGCGTCGTACGCGCATGCTTTGCTACGTCATACGCGCCCGCGAATTAGCGCTGCCCAACGCTCGGAAACACATGTACAGTCGCCGCCCGCGAAACATTCCGCTAGCCATGACCATGAAAAATGACGGAGGGTGCATATTTTTGATTCTCACTATTTACAACTAAAATTTAATTTGAGATTGTTTTTAGATTTGGATTTGTTTTTTATTGGTAGAATACGGTTAATAAAAATAAAATAATATGTGTGTAGAGAAAGGAACTCTGAGTTCTAGATGGGATTCGAACCCACGACCTTCCGTATCTCGTCGGATGTTCTAACCACTGAGCTACTGAGAACTCAAGTGGTGAGCAATGGTTAATTGTTGGCTGACACACGGATTAGATCACCCAACCACAAGTATGCCAGTGTACACTGATTAACTGCATCGCGCAATCACGTAGAATACTCTCAGAGTATTTAACTAATAGAGTATCGAAAGTAATTTGATGATTGCTTTGGTTTGCATTGCTACGCTTTCTGATTGGCTAAAAAATTTCGCGCCACTTTATTAACCAATCAGAAGTAAAACCAAAACCAATCGTGACTTACTCGCAGGTGTTTTCCCGCGCCTGGTGCCGGCTACATGTATTTGCTACGAGTTCTGATTGGTTCATTGGATTGTCTGCGTCTGTTGTGATTGGCCAGAGTAATTACTTAGTAATCACTTTGGTTTTGGTTTTACGACACTTAATTGCTCTAATAGCACCAACCACAAGTTGGCCTTATTCCGTGAACTATATATACCTATCATCTCACATCAAAAACTGTAGCCGGAACAATCAAGATCCATTAGAATGTGTTATTAAATTTCGTGTGCCGGCCATGCAAGAGTATAGGTTTCACGGTAAAATATATATTTCAGTAAAAGCGAAAACTCCAGTCTCCAAGACTACTGTGTTTAATTAAGCCTTCTCCATCCAGGCGCTCGCATTGTAGGTAGCGTATCTGCACTGACAGTTCTTCTTGTAATTTTTCTCCTTATACATGCCAAGCCAGTGAGTCAATTTTAGTTCACGCATTCGGGGATCCATATATATATTCATCACGGAAATCTACGTTTTTCAATTATCCTAATTAAATACTTTTCACACGTTCCATCTTTAGTTCTCTTCTCGCCAAATGACTATACTTGGAGGTAGTCTGTCCCAGGCGTTAACCTTTAACTCCCAAAAGTGCCAAACATCAAAATTCGAGAAAAATCCCAAATATGCCGATGTTGTAAAATATTTAAAAACAAACGGTACCATGCAAAAGTACTGCAGAAGAGGTTTCATATGAATGGTCACACCATAGGATTTCGTTGACAGACTCAAAAGTTAGAACAAATGATACCATACAAAAGTAGTGCTGAAGAGGTTTCATTTGAATGGTCACACCATAGGATTTCGTTGACAGAATCAAAAGTTAGAACAAATGATACCATGCAAAAAAGTAGTGCTGAAGAGGTTTCATTTGAATGGTCACACCATAGGATTTCGCTGACAGACTCAAAAGTTACAACTACACGATATGTTCCCTTAATTGACTCTGGAAGTCAAAGGGTTAACGTTCAGACTGTCTAAGTAAAACAAGCTACGTTCATACTTAATCCTGAATGTGGCCAATCGAACGCACCCTAAACCAAAGTGTTCCTGACTGAAATCCATGAAGCAGGACAGATCTTTAATCTTTTCTGTTCCTTTTTACTACCCGAACAACTTTCAGGATCGCACGGAATATTGCAAATGAACTAACTGTTTCACAGTACGAAAAATTTGATTTGCCATTATTCCTTACATGTTTCCAGTACAAAATAAACTCTGTGAATCACGTATAGAACTTTTATAAGTAAAAACGCAACGCTGTTTTTTTTATGACAAGGCATCACTGTTATGTAACTAGACTTTATTTTTCTCACTAACATGCACGAAATTAAAAACAACGGTGCACACTCAACTCAGGATAGTTATAAGTTCTGGTAAATTCACAATCTATATTTTAGGCAAGTCTACGCGATTAGATTTGTTTTTATTTAATTTATCCACCTCTTGGGTGGCTGTTATGTGTATTTTAGGAAGTTTTGTGTTTATAGGTGGTAAACTCTGATTTACCGCTTTCTCTTTCTTTGGTTCAGAGACGGGGACATTGTAGACCACCTTATGAGTTGTATTTGCCCGTGCTCTGACTAAAGTACCATCGTCGATTCCTTCTGTGTCCTCTAATCCCTTAATATTCTCGACAACTTTTCCTTTTTTCTTTTGATCACCTTCAGAATTTAAGCCTTTGACAGCGTTTTCAATCTTTGGAAGTCCGAACGTCCACGTGAAATATTCCGACTCGTGCGAGAGTTTCCGCTGTAAAATTTTCGGCACATTATTCTGCGTGCAGTTTATGTGCGGCAGAGCAAACTTCTTCTCGAGCATAATAGCGGTAGCGCCACGGTTCCCGGGGTTTATCGCTTTCATTTCTTTAGCAATGTCGTCAATACTTTTATTGTCCCTTTGTCGTTGTTTCGCTTCCTTCGCTAAACTTCTCTGTTCGCGTTTGATTCGAAACAGCTCATTTCGCAGTTCTCTTTCTTCGAGTTTATAAGAGATGTAAGTCTGAAGCTTTGAGCGATCAAGATCTTGCTGCAATAACGACAATTCTTTCTCACCCTCGTGGCACACTACCAAAGCCTTTTCATAAACAGATTGCCGCTCTTTACCGCTGAAATCTCCAGAAGGCATAACTCAAACCAATGTTTTACCCATAAGACGTCTTGAGTCAGTCTTAGTTGAACTTAAAGGAGTTCAAAATTTACAAAGTACTCTCTTCAGAAACAGAACAATTCCATGCTTAGCTGTTGAAGTCATTGGTCTTTTCCTTCTATGCGAATGTCAGCTTGATTAAACTCAAACAAAATCGACAGGTTTCCTAGTTGGCAATTACAATATTAAACAAATGACCTCACTTTCGTCGACGAAGCTACTTGCAGCTTGCGCCAGAAAATGTACATTTGACAAACACCGTCCTTGTTTGTGTAAATACCTATTCCCTGATGTTTGCCTGTTTCATTACCTAAGCCTTTTGTTGTCTGCAGATTTAATTGCTTTTCGCGCTTTTCGCTTTGTATGGCAATTGAAAGTACTGCATGCATGTTGTAGTCTTCTTAAGCTCCTTAAAACAAAAACAAAATGCAAGTTCTTTATTCAGTTGACCGGCTTTCTTGGCAAGCGTTACTGACTAATCGGTTATGAAAACGTTCCGTTAATTTCATTTGTGGGGCCCTTATCTGAGCTTATTTCAAAATGTGTATTCATTTTCGACGCCGTTTACGATTCTGAAGGCTCCATTTCATTAAAAGTAAACAAGTTTTCAGTTTGAAAGGTAATTAACGAGAATCTTGGTATTGTTCTTTCTGGAGCGAATTAAAACATAGAATACTCGGTTTGTTTGTCGCGGGATTAACGAGTCTGTTGTGATGCAACATGTGGAATTAAAATAGAACATGAGATCGGTTCAAGCATAGACTGATTCTGCGACACAACCAGCTGCCAAGTAATAAATGTGTTAAATTTTCTGGCTTTATTCTGCAACACTTCCACATGGTTAGGTAGAGTTATTAGATGACCGAACCAGAACGAAAGCAGCTGACCTGTGCAAAGTATCTGAATAGAACTTAAACTGCTTAAAGCACGAACAGATTAATACTAATTAATATTCTAAGCCCAGAACATGTTTCCAAGATGTTTGTTGTTCAGTGTTGCCAGGAGTATTCATAAATGCCTTGCACGAAAATCGTAAAGCTTAAAACTGACATTAGAAACTAACAAACTGACATGATTACTTGTGTATAGCTGTTTCTTGAAAATGGTCTGTAGCTGAACAGATTATCTGATATATGGAGTTCAGAATGAATAGTAAATCTGAGTAAACTTTTAAGGGACCTCGTAACCTAGTAACGCCATAAATAAACTTCATATATCCGCAGATAATTTGTTCAGCTACAGACCATACGTTTGAGTCTCTTGATGAAATACCATACAATGCCACTGACCATTCAAATAAAACCTCTTCTGCTTTTTTGTTGTGGTACTATTAAGTTTCCAGCTTTTTACAGAATTGAAATTTCTTTGTCTTAAACCGGCTTTATTAAAAGAGACACAACGGACTTGAGGGGTGGGCTCGCTACTTTCGGGATTTATTAGCGGCCACAATTTTTTTGACGCTACTTTCGGGGGGTCGTTCTTTCGGAATTTTACGGACTGCTTGACAACGTATTGTTCTTATTAGGAGAAATCACAAGTTTATCACTGGTGTGAATGTGAAACAAAGCAAGTATCCGTCTGTATCGTGAGTCAATTCTCGATTACTAATCAAGGGTTGAGCGATTGTGTTGAGTCTTTCATTTAATTTAATGGTAGATTTTGAAACTATTTTATGATAGTCCAATCACTGAGAATTTAGGAAAAGGCACGCACCAAAAGCTATGTACCAAAATAACAATTTTCCAGCGGGGTCGAGAATTCATGACAACAAGAGAAAATAATCAAATATTGTGCAACTGCGAAAACCAGACTTGAGGCAACAAAACATTCTGCAGCAACACAGCTAAAATTTAAAGGAAAAAATATCGAGCGCCTGCAGACAAGATCGCCTGCTCCCTCCCCCAACCCCCAGAAATCTAATGGTTCACCGCCAAACCTAAATATTGTTTGCCATTTTTTTTCTATCACATCGATTGAATAAACTGAGGTCACTAACGGGTTCAAGCTAATTTAGCAAGCAGATTGATCCAACAAAAACACCCGAGTAAGTCGCAGAATTCCCGTTACTGAACCTCGAGCTTTCGTCCTGGATTTTTTGCAACTTCTTGTGCTGGTTTACAACTTTGCATAGCTTATTACTTTTTAATTGAATGTTATATGTACATTGTAAAATCCTATGGACTCAATGACAATAGCAACCAATTTGTTGCCATGGCTATTATACACCTTAATTTAGCAAAGAGTTCTGAAGCACAAAAGAAACGTGCTTTCAATGCCAGCAGCGGTCTTATCATAAATCTCATTTGAGCCAATTTTCATCGATTTGATGCCCTCTTGGGAACATTTTCGGTAGCTTCATTTCAATATATTTAGCGCATTGTAAACTCATCAATGTCATCAATTAACAGTCAGAAAACGTGTCGACTAAAGCGTTCGTTTGTGCCTGGCGTACATCGAAAGAACGATAAAAATACAGTTCTCATTGCAGTGCTGAATCATCTGGAATTTCCAAGGCGGTTAAAAGGCTACCAAGCCATAACTTAAAGAATAATTCACATTACTTGTTGTTTAGAAGACAGAACAATTTTGGTCTTCGGAAACAACAGTTGTTGACAGGAACTATAAAAGAAATTGAAAGGGCACTGAGGATCATTCCTTCAAAAGGATCGCGGTTCAATGATTGTTATCAGAACAGAGTGTGAAACTGGTGAGCTATCGAAGTGGTATCGGAGTACACACAAAGTAATCAAGTACTACGCAATTTAACAAGTACATAAACGTTATTCAGATTGCAATTATATTATTGTTGGGAATGGCGTCCAACGACGCATCTGCAAAAACAAACACTGCTCTGCAGAGTTCGGTTGCCTTTCTTCAAATCCAGAAAAATGCCAACTTGAAAAGGTCGACGTCTATGAATGAAGACGTTTTCCGAATTTTCCGTCAGACTGGCCGAAGAATTGCCTTGATAAAGCAACAGGTGGAAAGAGAACGTTGTACCTACCTGAAGGATTCCTACACTGAGAAAAACCAACTCTATAAGGAACTCGCGGGAATTTTTCATTCTAAAAAGTCCCTGAATGACAAGAGCAGGCAAGGTGGAGGAGATCCACTTTCCACCGTATCTTTGCCGGTGTTATGCTCGCGCACACGCCTCACAGAAGGCAAGAACAACGATAGTGATAGACATTTTAGCGGACACAAAAAGCGGAAGGAATTACGATCCATCAATGTCAATGTCTTGAAAAGATGCGAGTGCTGTCGAAGGCGAGCGTTTCGAACAATTGACAATGAAGATGATGGCGATGACGGATTCGATGAAGACGTTTTTCAGAGCGAGAATAGCGGTCATACGTCTGACGACAAAACGCACGACAAAGCGAAGACAAACGTTGCTTGGAAGATAAGCCAAACGTCCAAGACAAGGGGAAAGAAACAAAAGACGACTTTGGTTCAGTTTAGTCGATACGATCATGTTCCAATACCTGCCACACAACGAGTACAAGCGGGAATTTGGGCTTTGAAAAAGCAGACCAAAGGAGAAGCACAATCAAAGAAGAAAAAGTCCGTAAGTTTTCAAGGGAATGGCTCCACAACAAGTTTAAATCACGTCGAAGAAAAAGCTGCATCAACTACTCCAGCTCTGACCACAACTTCGAGGCCTACGCTTAAATCCAGAGCGAGTATTAAACTCGAATGTCAGGCCAGCAAAAGTAATGAGAGGTTACATTTGGAGGGCAATGCCTGGACCTCTCACTTGGAAAACATTCAAGAGAAAAAGATTAATAGCAGTAGAACAGTCTCGGGCTTATCGAAAGCATACTGCGCGTTTAGAAACTTACTTAAGAAAATGGAAGATCAGTACCATTCGGAACAATTTACTCAAGATGAGGAATCTAAGACTGAAAGTCGCACGGAAATATCTAGCAGTCGACCAGCTTCTAACTTGTCCAGGACTGATGCTAGATGGCTGCCCTTGCGACGAACATCGGATACACTTTCCATTCGCTTGAATACCTGGACCTCGGGAACATTGGAACCAGCTTGCATGGACAGCTTCAATGAAAACGGCGAAGATGAGGAAGGTATTGCTGAAGTGGAGCATGGCTTGGAAATAGATTAACTACCTGCCATCTGCCTATTTTGAAATTCAATAAATAATAAAATAAGTGACATGTTATGGGATTCTTTTAGAATTACTACAGTAAACTCAATTTAAATTAAAGCCGTTTGAATTAAAGTTTTTCTAAAGCTTTTCTTATGTTGTTTGTTATGCTGCATATTTAACCCCCTTTAAGGTCCCAATATCAAAATACAATTTCTCCTTTTGTAAGTCCCATAGTTTTCTTATAGAAGAAATGGGGAGAAATTGTTAAATATCAAGAAAGTTCATATTGGGTGATCATATCCAGTTTACTCTCATGGCCTTCCTGATTGTTGGCATTGATATTACAGGGAGAAATTTGGCGATGGTCACTATTATTGGAGCTTAAAGGGTTAAGGTGTTATAACTTTTGGATATGTGCATGTGAATTTCAAATGGGCCCATTCAAATGAAAGCTATTGAACAGTTATTTGCTAGCATATAGACTGCTAGCAGTCCCTCTCTGTATAGTCGAGCGGCAAAGCAAATACGCGATCGGCGATACGAGCAGCGAGCAAGCGAAAGTAATATGATAATAACCCTTTAACTCCCAAGAGTGCCAAAGAACAAAATTCAAGAAAAAAAAAACAAATTTCATTTTGTAAAATATTGAAAAACTAATGGTATCATGAAAAAGTACTGCTGAAGAGGTTTCTTTTGAATGGACACCGCTACTCCGGGCGGGTCCCCTCTAGAGAAACCGCTACTCTAGTCACCTGCTAGTGGGGAGGGATTCCCCTAGAGACACCGTTACCCTAGGGGATATAGGCTCTGCCTTTCCTTTGCCACAAAGCTGGTATCCTTGTTGTTTTCTTTACATAACTACATATTTGGGGCGCGACCTCCATTTTCAATGCTAAATTCAGTATTAACTCAGTATATCAAGTTAGTCGCATATCAGGGTCTCATTAAGTTAACTTTAATTGTTTTAGCCTTCATTATTATGAGCGTGTTAATTAAAATGTATGGGAATGAAGATGAAGTGAGTCTCTCGTCATATTTTTACCCCCACTTAGACTTGATACTTTGAAGGCCCATCTCTCTCCAGTCTGTACTCCTTGGATCTAGGTTATTGGAGGCCCACTCCCTACAGTCAGAGAAAAGACTCCACTCCCTTCCCTCTATCCAACGTGTTCACCTCCCTGGGCTGTAAGTTTCAATAGCTTAACACTCCAGAAGCTAGGCTGAGCTACATGGGGTAGCCTGGTTGAGCACTTTGTCACTCACTTCCCCTTTTTTGCCACATAAATTTCTTGTTTCCGTCGCGCGCCGCTCATGGGATTTTGCATATATAAACGGTACCTAAAGGTACATTGAAGACCTTTTCAAAACGTTTCCTCATTATGCATTTCGCGGCGCAATGTTTGTTTCTTTACTTTTATTCATCTCACAATTAAGAAAGAGATATTAAACGCTTTCTTTGTTTTCATATGGTAACAAAAGTGGGAGTCTAAATCTATTTCGAGTTCTCTCGTATTTCAACTAGGCAGTATTACCATAACTTATTATAAAATGCTCAAATATGCGCGCGCTATGATTGGTCAGACTGAGTTCATTTTAACTGGGCACCAGCGTGCAGATCATGGAGCATTTGAAAAATGAAATAGTAAAGTACAGTGAAACCTCGGGACTCTCCCTGGTGTCCGCTTAATAAAGGGTTCCGCTAAATGGAAGTTCGTTTTACAGTACACATGGGAGGGAAATTTAGGGACCCAAGCAGCGGATGTCTGCTGTAATAGAGGGTATCTGCTTAATATGGGGTCCACTCATATACTCACAGGTTTAACTGCAACTGAACTTGTTTCTCGTGTATTGTCGAGTTATATAAGCAATTTGGAATTAAAAAAAAAAAAACTCTTGAGAAGTGCGAGAAGCGCCTGGCTGCGGCTCATTTTTCTCTAAGCACTTCTTTTGTGTTATGTTTTTAAATCCCAACAATTGCAGTGCACTCGGTCGCGTTTATTATCCCATTATGGAAACACGGAAATTTTATTTCTGTTATAAAATAAGATTCTTAAAACGAAACCGAATAAAACGGATTCGATACGCGTGATCAGAACATAATGTAATGCACGATTCCTCTGCACGTTAGGTGTCACGTCTACGCGAAAAAAAAAATTCGTCAAGAATTGATCTGTGACGTTATCGGATTCCGTGTAGATGCCAAAACGAACCTCTGATAGTTAAACAATAACGCAATTTCTGCACACTCGCACTAAGGTAAAGGCTAACGCAGGTCGCAAATAGGCAAAATAAATACTCCTGAGTTAAGCCAATAAATCCCTGTTGCAGTGAGGCAAAGAATAGTCAGCTAATGAACCTTTATCTTTGTAATCCAAGTTTCAAGGCCAATACCGACGTACTAAAGCCGACCAAGGTAGTGGAACGTTATACTCAATTCAGTTGAGCTCTGAACACACGCAATTTAGTTTATGACGTTTTACCGAGCCTTTTTTTATAAGTACACGTTTGTCACGAGTGCATTGGAAATGGAGGATGGACGTCCAAAAATGAAAGATCTATGCGTTGCATTTGAAAATAGATACAAACTAGTTCTTACCCACCTGTCCGAGCTCCACTTGGGATCTGAAGAGCCATTTGGACCAAACCACTTTGAGATTACATGCCAAGAAGACCAAGATAACGATAATGCTTTGGATGGCAAGAGTGCAAGCAATTCTCGTTGTGAAAGTGTTGTTTCTCATCCAAAATTACGGAGAAGACATTCCGATGGGGCTTTTAGCTTGCCTACAACGCTAAACAGTACAAGAAGAAGCACGCTGTCGCCGTATTCCTCGACCACGAAGCTTCCTAAACTGCCTTTGAGAAGGCTTTCGAGCGATTCAATTGCAACTGGAAATACCGTCCAAGCTATAGCTACCAGGCACATCAACAACCAAGGTGTGAAAGGGGTTAAAAGAAATAGCATTCCTGAAGACAAGACAGTGCCTTATGACCTATCAGAGGCTCACGAGCACCGCAATTTAGCCCGACGACGTTCTTCCTCTCAGTGTGCAGCTACTAGGTGGCGCAGGTTCAGTGCGAGCACCTGTCGAGATTCAAAATGGAGAGTGAAATTGCACAAGAGAAGTTTAAGCGTCGACGACGATGACGGTGGTGATTTTGGGAACACTCTGTCCAGGAGTTCAAGTTCCTCTGGGTTTTCGAGTCAGTCCAGCCTTTATTCTGACAAGTTGAGCTACTTGTAAGTGGCCATGTTATGCATAACACAATGGATACGAACGGAGGATTCTCTGCTTTCTAGCGTCGAACGCCGCAACTAGAAGTGTAGCTCTAACGTTCAAGTCTGTGGATAATGAATCCTAGCTGTGACCTTTCAAACGATATATATTTTATGAGCATTGCGTTTCTGCCGTTATATTTCATTTTTATAACGTACAACGTTTGGATGTAATCCAAAAGTGTGACATTCAAACGAAAGCTACTGAGCAGTAATTTCCTTAATATAATACTGTTTGTTATGCTATACTGCGAGGTGGCTAAAACGTTTGAGTTCATGAATGAAATTCTAAAATTTGGCATTCAAATGAAAGATATTAAGCAGTACTTTTCGGTTGTACTGTTGATTACGCCGTTCAAGATGGTTCTTACTTGTGAGTCTGGGGTTGACCCATTCTTTTTATGTTCCATTTTTTGTAAAAATATTATAACTAAACATTTAATAGTACTCCATTAGCCCTTGAACAAGCGAGTTATGTATTTTATGAGTTGCTCGTGCTGAATCAAGTCAGCTTGTCGATAAGCCAATAAATACATGTGTGTATATCTGGCAAAAATATCCTAGGTAACTTAAGCTTGAGAGGATTAATAATGAACAGGAGCTGTATATACACGGTCTTAGAAAACACTCATGTGGATGAAATCCGTGCTACACCTTTTTCACGCGCTAACACGGTTAATGACTGTGCTTTTGTTTGTTTTTAAGAATAATGTATACACCAACTCATAATAATATATCAATCAATGAAGCAGCACGTTGAGGAACCAATGGAAACACAGGGTTGGTAGCCGGTTTGGTAATGATCTATTTCTTATCAGAAAGGATAAGAAATGTCTAAGTGGTTGTAAATAAGGCAATACAAATTACATGTAAAACAAGAACAATGAATTAAAGCTATGTTCCAAACAGTAGCCCAGAGTTGTCCACATCACCATAGCTACATGTACTCAGCAGAGCGTGCATCGGTAATGTTGTTGTTTTCGACCCAAGTAGCGCGCTTTTATTGTTCAATGTACAGAATAGGCCTTTATCACGCCCCGCCATTTTGTATAAAAACAAAAGATTTTTGCCCGCCCAGCCTCGTTTTCAACTTTTTCACTGCGAGGCTGGACGGGCAAAAACAAAGCATTTTATTCTCCGGGAGTCAACATGGCCGCGTTATAAAGGACTATTGAATATTCAAAGTGAACTGCTTTTTGTTACATAGCTCTATGAACTTACTTGTACTTTTGCGTTTTTACGAAGTGGACAAATCGATTTCAGATTATAATGTCTTCTTTACACTGACGGCAACAATTTCGTGCTCAGTGTTTTCAAGTTGTCACTTTAAAAATAAAGGTGTTTATGTCAGGCAACCTAGCTGTAGAGTACCTTCTTATTTAAACTGTTCAAAGTGACTCGAACCAGTGTCGAATTTCAAAACAATGAAAACACCAGTTCCTTTTCCCTAAAAGTTTCGCGTACGTGATGTGGTTTCATGATGAGTGTTTACCTGAAGACATAAACAGGATGTTTGATATGTACCTAAATAAAGCACATTTGTTACACTCGATCGACTGAGAGTGCATTAACAAATGTCGAACAGAATCGAATGGATAGAATTTCACTTTTTCTAGGGACAGCAAATCATGATGTGGACACCAAAAACAACTTTAACGATAGCTTCGAGGTTGAAAAATTCACACTTCCTTTCAGTAAAGATTTTGCTGAGGTCGTGAAAGAAATCTCAGATACAAAGGCGACAGAAAACCAAGCCTTCCTTGAAATACAAACTTTGAACAATGAAGGAAATTAACAAAAAAAAAAAACCAGTGCGTGAGCCCAAAAAATGAAGAAGAATATAAACTGTTGACAAGCTTCAAAATCTCGGCAATATTGGAATCAAGCGAGAGGTTTCCTACCGAAAATCATTCACTGCCAGACAAGCATCTTGTCCCTTTTTCAAGTCAATGGCAGTCAATACAGAAATTAATTTTCCAGTAAAATCCCACAAAGTCGAATAGTTGTAACGACAACTGGGTAACTTGCTTATTGAAAGATCTACCAAGCATTGTTGAAGTCCCTGAAGAAGACGGAATTACAGCTCTTATAGTGTACATCGTGCTGCATTTTGCCTAGCCTGTTCCAGGCTCCGAGATAGTGGGGAACGCACGAAGTAAAAAAAGAAGAAAAAAATCGCGGGGAAACTGGGGTGAGGGCGGTCGGCGGAGCCTGTAAACATTTCTTTAAAAAGCTTTTTCCGGTATACCAGCTCCTGGTATACCCTCTGATTGGTCCGTTCTGACAGGTAATGTCAACACCTCGCTATGCACATTATTCTTGTCAATCGTAACGATGGCGTACGTGATCCTCGCGCGTGATGAAAAGGAATCAAAGTCATGTAATATTTTGGACGAATGCCTGCGCGATTTTCCCAATATAGAAGCACTCAGGAAAGGGCAACAAGAATGCCTTGTAAATTTGGCGCGTGGTAAAGATGTCTTCGCGATTCTGCCGACCGGTTTCGGGAAAAGCTTGATATTTCAGCTCTTTCTACGCCTGGCGAAAGCAGCTTTGGCGGAGAAATCGACGATAATAGTCGTTTCTCCATTGGTTTCAGTGATGCGAGATCAAGTCGAACAACTGAAAAAGCTCAGGTTTTATAAAAGGTGACAGGCCTAACACAAATCCTGCTCGTCGCTAAAAGCATTTTAGCCCAGCTTTAGAATAAGTCTATCCCAAGTACGTGCCTAAGATATTTTCCCTTTTCGATCAAAATAAAGATATGCTTAGGATCAGTTCATTTGTCAGTCCGTGATTTAATGTGAGCGCAAGTCTGCGGTTAGCATAACTTGCGAGATAGTGTTTCTTCATCACGGCTAAAAGAGTCTATCCAAGTCTTATGCGATAGTCACGGTCTATATTGGAATAGTGGTATCTTTGCAATTGTTTTTAGTTCCTCAGAGTTTATTCTGCGCTTAAGTTGACGTGTTTCTCGGAGCTAGGCAGTACCTCCATTGAATCTCCAGCATCTCGGTTCCAGAAAACGCCAGCAATTCCTTATTTCTCACTACACTGAACAAAGAAACTCTTGGCACCTTGGTTTCTCTACATGCTACGTTTCTCCTATAAAATCTGCAGCACTTTGAAGGATGGACTTCGAGATTCGAGGACAGTATTTTCGTCGGTGTACGCCTCTTGCAAAACATGCGGATTTCCTCGCGTTCTTGTAGGTGCTTTTGCGCGAAATACTCGCGCGAGAAATCCGAGAACTATTTCTGTTAATTGACATTTTATATTTTGACGAAAGAAAATTGGATTATCGCAAAACTTGCCAAAAGAGGGCGGAAGAGCGTCGGTAAAGAAATGTTTACAGGCTCCGCCGACCTCCCTCTCCCAGTTCCCCGCGATTTTTCCCTTTTTTTTTTACTTCGCGCGTTCCCCACTATCTCGGAGCCTGGAACAGGCTACATTTTGCCCCCCCCCCCCACCCCACCCCCCTTCTCTAATAAGCCACCCCTCGAAAGTTCCTCAAATGAATAAGCCACCCGGGTGGCTTAATAGAGATTTTAAGGTATACTGATTATACATTTTAATTCATTTTTGCAATAAAACAGAGAAATATGCCTTCATATTTACATGTACATCTGCAGTAAAGCCATTTTTTAACCGGCCAAAGTTTACTCACTTTTTCAACAACTTCACGGCACGCTATGTCTGAGTTGTTCTACGGTTGTTTTTTTTTTTAATCTCGATATATTTTACTTCTGTTCTTAGTGGCGTTGCCTATTATTTCCGAGTTGCCTATTATTCATCTTTTATTGCAGTCTACGATGGAATTTTTGCAACCAATTCGATTCTGGGAGCATACCATATCTTACATTGGAAAGCAATTAGTAATAATACAGTTGAATCCCGATAACTCGAACCAAACATTTTTTTCTCTTGGCTAAAGATTGCTTGCAAATTTACCCTCGATAACTCAAACCTTCAATATCTCGAACCAAATTCCCTCTCCCCTGGAGGTTGGAGCTATCGGGATTCTACTGTATATGTTTCTTATCTGAGTTGGTGGTAATTATAATTAAAGTAGAATCTGTATAATAAACAAATCATCCATTCAGTCATTCATTGATACGGCAAGAGTTCATACTTCTCACAATTCCTGCACAACAGAGTAATCAGTGTTATTTCATCCTTTCTTAGCTAGTGAGTTATACTTCAATTTCTTTTATGGTGCTCCAATGCAACAAGAGAATTTTTCCGATTAATTTTAGGAAGAATACCATATCTTCCATTGGCCGGTTGACCAGTAAAACTAGAATGGACTGGAAGACTGCTACGGCGTGTTTTGAGATGGTGTTTTTCAGGCCGAACACTTTGAGGCTGTAAGTTGTCGTAGTCATCATCAATATCGACAGACCAATGATGAAACTTCACACGCCAAGCCGAGTTGTTTTCGCGGTCCGTTGTACACGATGCTCTCCTCTGCTTCGTTGCAAGGCCAAAAGGGGTGTTTGAACCTTTCATATTTCTTTGCGCTTCCAGTGAAAACCGTCTCCTTGGGACAAAGCTCGAACTCCCTCCAACTTGACCGGTGAAGTTTAACGCTTTAGTTGCTCTTTTGAAATCACCAGGCTTCGCTCCTTTCCCGGGAATTTCATTGATAATGTGTAATTTAGAATTCGAATTCGTCTTCGTTGGAATGCTGTATTGAATATCTACTGCAACAAGTCCCAGGGATGGGAGAGATTTGCGCCGTCCTCTCTGAGGATACTGGCTAAATTCCATTACGACATCTCCAGGGGAAGGCTCGGTCGAGTTTCGTCGTCTACGAAGACCTTGTCCCGCGTCTACATTCTCTTCGGCACATTCTGTCCTTTCATTTTCTCGTAGCTTTGTTTCTTTAACTTTCATGGCAGAGAAGCCGTCCATCACGGTCTGGAATTCCGTGCTTGCAGTTGACCTGTGTGATTCGGGTCTGTTGATGGACGCCTCATTGTGAATCTGAACTCGTGATAAATCAAACCGAAGCGGAGCCATTTTGAAACCCAGCTGTATCTTGTCTAATCCAGTTTCCAATCCAATGCAATCTCCATTTGGTGTATCATCCTCTGAGAGGCTACAAATAAATTAAACCGTGTTTAGCAGACATCTCAGTGAGAATATAAACATACGGTGCGTGTATGACGCTGTTAAACACTCTGTAAGTCCGCTTTTTTCTCGAAGAATAAAAGATAATTACAGGGAAACTGGGTAAAAGAGAATGGTTGTCATAACAAAGTGCTCAAATGGTGCTTATAAAGCTCTTGGGATGCGCAATTTTAACTTTATTCAATAGACATTCTTTAAATTCAGTTTTGTGTCGTAGATTGGAACATAAACCCTTAAGGCGAGGTTAACGATCTCTCTGTCTCAAATCAGAGTGAAATCTCAGGTCATATACCTGAGTGGTTCTAACTTTCAATCACCATAAATAGAGTCCTTTATTTCGACAATATTCAATTCATTCATTCATTCATTCATTTATTCATTCATTCATTTAAACTGGATAAAAGATAATTACTTCCAAAAACAATATGTTCAAATCGCGTTTGTCCAATTTAGCGGATGTACGTGTCATATTGGCACGTTGATTTTTAATAATACACAAAACTGTAAATAATGAACGCAATTACAAAAAGTTAAAACCCCAACACTTTGGCTAGGTATATATAGAATGAATGTTTTCTAATGAAACGAACTATAAACCATGGGAGCTTTACCATTTAGCCAAGAAAACCTGTATTTTCGGTTGGAAAGCAAATGGTACGGTTGATTTTCCGGAAATGTCGGTTGGAATTAGTGTACAACCTTCAAAGGTTGTCCTGCAATTCCGGTTGGAACGAATCAACCGGTATAACTCTTACAATTTGACCATTTCTCTTTGTTCCAGTCTTATAATATTAACGGTAAACAAAACCGGAAAACGAATTGTTAATGAAAAGCGACATCTCTTTCAGCTGTTTTGACTGGAATGCTCATTTTATAGAAACTCTTACCACTATTTCAGGTCAACTCAACTGTTTTTTCTTTTCCGCAGTGGTAAGCACCCATGCTTTCACCTTGCAAACAGTCCACCGAAAAGGAAGTTGCACATTAAGTTATTTTAATATTCCGCGCAGTAGAAAAAGAAATAGAATGACTAGTGAAGATTTGAATGTAGTTTTAAAATTAGAATTGGAAGTTAATTAATACCCGGCCTGACCAATCGATGGAAATCGATGATCCATCAATCAATATCGATCGATAATTGTTAGTCAATTGATAGCGGAGCTCTCGCGGGCCGAAGGCCCTCTCGCGGAGCTCCATACTCATAGAGCCATGCCCGTCATTTTTCATGATTATGGCTAGCGGAATGTTTCGCGGGCGCGAAATCGCGCAGGATTATTTCGCGGGCGCGTCCGTCCGTCCGTCGCGCAGGGTTAGCTCGTGGGCGCGTATGACTTCGCGCAACATGAGCGTACGACGTCGCGCAATTTCCGGGATCTTAGTAATTTTGAAACCAAAGCGAGGCTTTGTTTTTCGCGCGCTTCCCGCGGCTACACGGCCGATGTTTCGTCAGCTACAGTAAACACTTTTGTTGTGTTTAGCGGAGAAAACGGTTTGCAAAATCGTTTTTCCCTGCATTTTTTTGTCGCGGTTTACTACTCAAGACAGGTTTCACATTTCTCAAACAGTGGTCAAGACCGTATTTGAGGCTGCGTAATTCTGCAAGTCAAACGTTTTTGGAGGAATATAGAGTAAAGTGCTTATTTTTAAATCTGATTTTGTCTTAGGACAATCGAAGCTAGAAGATCGTCGAAGCATTTGTTTAGACGGCCGTGCCGGCCTAAACCGGCCGTGATTTTGCAATAACACACATTTAAAATATTCCAAAAATAGGAAGAGAAAGCTTTAAAGAATGCTAAAAAAAAGAAGAGCTTTAAGTAATGAAATCTTGCTTCGGGAAACTTCATATATTTATAATTATCAATGCGGGGACGATATTTCTTCTTCGGAAGTCAGAATCGGCGAAGAAGCGGAGTTTTAAAGAATTTTCAAGCAGCCTAAAGAATTAACGGTAAAAGAAATTACATTTTTCTATGGGAATTTGTCTTGATATCAATTTGTGATTGACTTTTTCTTTGTGTTCTCGTTAGTTTAGGAGAAATTTTTTATGAAACTTGCTCAAATTCAGTCGGATTGACATCTCGAATTTCGCCATGTGCTCAGCCAGAAAGCTCCTCGATGCGCCAATGGTACGCTTTTTGCTTTTAAACATAAACTAACGGATATGTGAATAAACTTCTTTTTATCGGTTTGTTCATTCATTACATAGGTTGAAAAGCGATTTTATGTTAACAAAAGAAGACTTGGATTTTATAATTTGAACTTTACTTGCGTTGCCTTACGCAAAGATGTCTGTATTTTTTGCAATTTTGATTTCCGAATCAGTTTCTCGGGCAATTTTCGATACGCAACTGGTGTATTTTATTCGGAAATTAGTCATACTAGTTATTCTAGACCGAGAAAAAGTTGTTTTGGTTTTGAGCTTTTGTGCAGTCTAAATGAACTGTGCCACCCTGGACACCCTGGATCCAGAGGTCCGTTCTCTGAAAATCATGAGTGAAATTAACCGCATAAACGGTTAGAAGAAGCTCGCGAGACGGACCTCTGGTCACTCGAATATACAACCTCATTTCCATGCGAGGATCTAGTTCAGAATCTGAACTAGGTCGCTGATTGGTTACTCCTACTTGTTTCCAGACTCTACCGGGAGTTAACGATGCAACAGCAACTTCGATTGGCTGGACCAAAACAATTCGCAACGGGCGCGTGAAAAACCGGTTTCCCAAAGTGAAGCCACACAAACAACAATGGCGGACGTAGATAGAGATCGCGGCTTTTTGCGATCTTTAAGAAACGCTGTGGATTACTCTTTAGTATCCAAATTTTCAAAATATCAGAGAACTAAAGCCAGTTTAGAAAGAAGCGCTGTTGAAATTTATTCAGCGCAAGGATGTCTTGAAAAGAGGTGTTGACACGCCAGACACGACTTATTAATTCGTGTTACCGTGGAGTGTGACCTTTAGAGTTTTGTTTGAACGAGGAAAATTTTTATCTCTATTTAATTTTTATCTCTAGCACGGAGGCGTGCTTTGGAGTTGCAGGTATTCTCGCTGAACGATTTCGCTGACCACTGGTAGGTGACAGGAAGAGAAATAGGTGTACTGGATTAATTGCGTGCGGATATCAAGGATTCTTTGTTTGTTAAATCTCTCGCCTTTGAAAACGGTTGTATCCAGAAAGTTTACTTCTTTGTCTGAGATTAATGTTTGTTTGCAAGGACAATAAAATCTTCTATCTCCTTTTTCTCGACACTCTACAGTGAAAAAATGTCATCGATGTATCTTTTCCAATGGAGTGGATTTGATTTAATATTTCTGTCTCGACCGCGTTTTAAACATGTCAGCTGTTAGATTTAATGTAAACAAACAGACACGCGTTGGTCCCCAAGGTTTAAAACCGGTTTGGTGAGATATCCGATCCACAAATCGCATGGAAATGAGGTTGTGTACTCGAGTGCCCAGAGGTTTTTATTTTTTCTCGGCGCGTTGCGCCTCGTTGTCGCGGCTTCGCCGCTCAAACTCGCCGTTTTCACTAAAAAATAAAAACCTCTGGCACCCAGGGTAGAACTGTGCAGACGGTCGCGTAATACTGTTTTTGAGAATAGACCTCTTTAGCTTGTACATTTTGTTTTCCCAATGTAGATCATGTGATGTTACCCTAGAGAACTGTTTCTTTTAAATTTCGTTTTCTTCACGTGCATATGTATGTATAATTTATGCAAAGACAAAGGACAAATTCCCTTGAGAACGTCACATGACCTACATTGGGAAAACAAAATGTACAAGCTAAAGAGGTCTATTGCCAAAATTAAACAACAGCCCGGTCGTCAATCCCAATTCTAATTTTTCTTGTGCTTCCGACCTTTCACCTTAGTTAAGCTTATCATCATCGTTTCTGTTCAGAGAACTCCGCTGTTAGGCTAAGCCTATCTATATATATTATTAATTGGTATCGGCCAATCGATGACCAATCACCGTTTCGAGATAACATTGTTTGTACCATGACATCGTAGAGATTTTACAGCACAAGAATGAATAAATGAGGGTCTCAATTGGGGTGTAGCAAACACGGTACACGGTTAAAAATTTCGCGATTTCACGGTGCACGCTTAATTTTTCTTCGTCACGGTTAACTAAGATTAGCATACACGTATTACTATTCAAAAATTCACAACAACAACAAATATTGTCCCCCTTTCTAAAGAGTGGCATTGATAATCGGGAGCACTGACGATACTGACCCCTGAAATAATGAAAAAGCAAATCTAGTCAGTCTAATCAGGTTCCAGGCACAAAAAAGTAGTAGAAATGCAATTTTTATAAAAAAAAAACGTCTCCTACAATGCATGTTGAAGGCCCCGAGAAAAACAGCCAAGGAAAACAACAAAAACATTAGTGTATTTTGGCAAAGTGGTGCTAAACAGTAAAAACGAATGTCAGAATTAAGACAATGAATTATTTATTGTTCATGTTATTTTTTGAGCATCTGAGAGCTATTTGCTTTTTTTGATTGTTTCCATCATAGTTTAGCGGTCTCCCTCTACTAACTATGTTTACATTATGAGTTTTAACTATGGGCACAACGAAATATGTACTTACATTTCTAACGGTGATTAAACATCAAACTTTGCCCTGGCCTTGACTTGTCTTCCCGATCTTGTTATTACTGGCTTGTTTGTTACATAATCAGGTTCGTCATCGGAAAACAAACTATCGTCTGAGTCCGTTTCATATTCCTCGCCGAAATCACAATTTGAGTTGGATACCTGAGTTGACTGAGTTGCGTGGACAACTTCGATGGTACAATCATCAACAAAGCTGATTAAAGATACGCCCTCGGGCACGGGTACATTCGGGCCTTCAGCATCTGTCTTATCTGGGAGATCTGCGCCTATTTCTTGATCACGTCTAAAGAATAATCTTGTTATAGAATCGGCTCGCTTTGTATAGACGGCAGGAGGCAAAGCTCCTGCTTTATCCTTTGTGGTCTCAGATCGGACAGTTCTTTGCCTCACAGGGCGAAAGTTGTCAACCCATCCCCGCATTGCATCTTCCTCCCTATTGGAGAGTGTCTTGGATGGGAGTGGCGACATAAACTTGATGTCACCGAGCAACATTCCTGTTTGGGGAACTGGATAATAGGACGCTGGATGGGTGAAGGAAGTACTTTGCCGCCCATTTAGAAACTCGTTTAAGAGATTCTTTTGCTATTGTGCCAAAGTCCATGGCGTACTGAAGAGTACTAAATGTCTCATTCTTAAAGTGTGACACTGCATGCAGATTTTCTACTTCAGTTGTTAACAATGTTTTGAAAACAACGTTGTACTTGAATTCTGGATTTACTTTTTCGAGATTTATCATAAGATTGGTCATACCTTTCAACAAAAGCTAAATTGAGGTCTGCGTTTTTTTGGAAACAGTTCCTTGAGGACCATTTGTCGACGCATCTTCCTTTAGTTGATTACTTTCCTTGACTTTGCGCACTGTCGATTGAACGTATTGGTGTACTTTACGTACATTCGACACCACCAATTCTGGAGTCATTTGCGCAGGAGTGCTTCCTTTACACGTAATTCCAAAACTGTCATAAAGAAGCCCCAAATGATAAAGAAAGGACAAAGTTCCACTCATGCTAACTACTAGTTTTACTTTTCCTGCTGCTGCGTCTGTGACAAATATAGTGTTCGAAATACAGCAAATACCATGAGCTTGTATAAAACTACAGCATCGTCCAGTACCATCATCCTGTGCATCACATCCGTCGCCAGCAAGATGTACAACTTCGTTGGTGTGCGGGTTAAATGACTTCACATCACGAGCACCGATGTCTGTGAAGACTAGCAGCTCATTAAATTTGGATACCCTCTTGATCTCCTTGCAACTTTCATCACCATTCTGGATAGCACATTCCATCAGGGTGGTTTCCATGCTAACAGAATATAGACCTCCTTGACATTTGTCCTTTTTTGATCCTGCAAAGTATACGTTTGATTCCAAGATTGTCATGAATTCCACACTTTCGATATGTGTAGGGTAATTTGAAAGTGTTCTCATTGACTTGCCCCTGATTGTTACACCATCTCTTTCGAGCGAAACTTGATGTATGACTCGTAGCCCATCATCGGCTACCAATAGCACATCATCGCTAGCCATACACAGGGCCGAGGGTTTTGACAGTTGCACGTCGACAATGTGTACCACGTTCTTTCTCACTTTCGATTCTAACTTTCGCAAATGCACAGAGAGGCGCTCACGTAACATCGGAACAGTTCCATTTGTTGACAAATTGTACCTGAGAAGTGCTTGCTCCAGGTCCGCACGCGAGCGTAATGAGCCAGGTTTAAGTTTAACGTTCCCCTCGAGGTCACAATATCTTACATACGCTACTCCGTTACGAAAGCATACGTCTCTTGCATCACGCATCCCAGTTTGTAACTCCGATACTTCAGCAGGCTGGTGAAGCCTGATTTTCAACAAACGCGAGGACGAAGAAGAGAAATCGTAATCAATGGTGAGAATGTTATCGATAGGACCTGGAGACAGAGCGACAGGATGCTTGCAAACGCCTTGCTGGTTTGAGGCCCAAAATCTGTACTTTTCAGGTACTATGGTCTGCACAACTAGCTCTACCTTTTGCAACACCTCTATTACTTCCGATCTCGTTAAACGAATGATAGGGTCGATTGCCATCCTATCCTTGTTACGAACGCTTTCTAATGTTAATAGTTTCCTTAAATGCTTCCGGACAAAAACGTCTTTAGAATCTCTTAGAGTGCGGATGAGAACAAGGTTTGACATTTGACCGTCAAGATTAATAAACCAGTTACTCCAGCTGCATTTCATTGTCTTGCCAACATGTACAACATCAGGGAGAGGGACCAGAAGAAGGAGCTCGGGTGGAAGGGTGTTGTTTTCTGACATCTCCTGAATTTGCAGCAGGGCCTGCTTGTTGCACTCTTCGCAGTCAGTTACAACAGCAAGCACGGCGACTTTTTTGCATTGAACTGCATTCTCGAGGCACGAATCACAGCATCTTAAAGCTGGTACATAGGAAACATGGCCCTTTACTTTGCAATGTTCACAAACCGATTTAAGGTCAAGACATGTTGCACACGTACTGTTACACTTAGCAGTTTCATGAGTAACAATATGATTGTTCGAAGACTGTTTTGTTAAACAGCGCTCACACACTTGCACAGTTTTTGCCATCTCAAAAATCTGTGATAACATCTCTTCTCCTGTAACGGATTTTGGATGATAGTGGACCCCTACTGGCATAGTTGCAGAGTTATCTACAGACGTCATAAAAGTAACTTCAGCACTTGTGACAAGGTTCTACAGTAAAGGTTTGAAAAGCAGCACCCCGCGAAGCCATCTAGTAACACTGAAGTTTTATATCGAATACATATTGATTTAGCTTTTCACTTACCGTTCAATTCACTTTCACCAGTAAGTAATGATGGTAGTTCAAGTTTGTATTGCGGCAGGGTAGATATGTCAAAGTTCTCAACTTTTCCATGGCACTTGCTTATACGGTATCACACTCATCGTCAAGACTTTCGACCGGGACGATCAGACAGACTCTAAAATCCACCAGCCATGTGCTTATCTTGAAAAATGACGTCATACACAATGTGCATTGTTATTTCGTGTTCTTTGGGATGCCTGTGGTGATTTTGTCTATATATCGAATAACTGTTTTTTCTGTCTGGGAAACAAACTAAAAATACCAAATAGACCACATACATAAAATAATTGTTCAGAGTTTAGGATAAGCTACAAACAACACGGTTATCTGAACAAAAATAATTCACGACACACGGTTAATTTTTTCCCTTTTTCACGACACACGGTTAATTTTTTGGATGTTTCACGCCACACGCTTAACCCCATTGAGACCCTCATAAATGAGGTACCGTATTTTCTCAATTAAACGCCCCCGGCGTTTATTTCAAACTTGGCCTAGTGGACCCGGCGTTTCTTCGAATCAGCAGTTCTTTCTCGCCCGCCATTTTTAAATAAAGGGTTATTATTCGTTTTTCTTGGCAGCCGTGTACCTTGCCCTTAAATCGTAAGTTTATTATACCACAAATAAACGTTTGAGGGGCTTACTTACAACTTCCTCTATTATACCCGGCGTTTATTCGGGGCCCGGCGTTTAATCGAGAAAATACGGTATATATTGACCGCTTTTTAGAGTTGCTGAGTTGATGTAATAAGAATTGATCCAAATGGAAAACAATTGATGACAATCGATGAAAATCGATGATAATAAATGAAAATCGATCATGTTAGAAAGTCACAGAATTTTCCCTTGTCGATTGGTCATCGATTTCCAATATCAATTTGATTAATTGGCATAGACTGTTATCGATTGATATCGATTGGTCAGGCCGGGAGTACTATAACATAGAAGAACACCAAAAATAGTCCGCAAGCGCCGCATAGCCATGCACGTGCTTGCATGTCGGGTCACATGATCATGATTTATGTAACTTGATGTAACTTATGTAACTTGATTGACTGCAGTTGAAATTAAAGCGAAATGGAAAATCTTACGATGTAGTTACTTTAGATGTAGATTGCCTACCTGCCTCGCCTATAGCTAGCAGCAGTTAAAGGCATTTCTGGGTTGAAGTTGTCGAACCTGTAAGTTATTAATTGAAATCAGTTAAAACGTAACTTGCAAGCAACGTCACTGGGATGAAGACAAGAATTACATTTTAACACGAAAGACGCATAATATGAATCTAGAGGAACTATCTATCTATAAACGCCGTTCAAAATGCACTAAAGAAGATGGCTTGTCTAAACGGATAATGAGTCTCTTGTATAAAAACAGTCAATATCTTGTGAGAATATTAAACGTCTCTAAAACAAAATGAAAGCTGCGTGCAGTACGAATGCTTTTCAAGAAGTAAATTATCAAAAGTATAGCGCATAAAAATAAGCATGTAAGCTTTTAGTCCACATGTATTCTATTGTGTGGAAGTGAATTCGATTAAACTGACTGAAACACCATAGCAGCCTCACGTGCCACGTGATACTTGTAAGTTAAGAATTTAGTGTAGGTTTAGAATCTACTTCGCCGATAAAACGCACATTGTTTGAAAGCAAATTTGTGTGGCAACAGTCAGGTGAATTCAAAATAAAAATTCAGCACAAAAAGCGTATCTGCAAACTGCACGATCAAGGCAGTAAGAGGTTGTTAAAATTTGGTAAAAACGAGAAGAATTAAGCAATAACTTACCAAATGAAGAAAATTAAATATGACTTGCATCCACTAATACTTTGATCAGTTGACTTTCGTGGCGAGCAAGGATTAAGTGATATTAAGAACGTGAGTCGCTTTTGTAGCGTCTACGGATTAGCTTTTAGGCGCATCAAAAGGAGAGAACAAAGAAATACTCTTGACCTTGACTATTGCTTTTATGATGTAATAAAATTGATAGATATAAGTTTTCCATGCGAGTTATAAAACTTGAGCTATTTCAATGTCGCCGGTTTCCAGAGTCCTCCTTTTAAAAGACCCTAGGAACAAGATTGGGGCTACTGTGTTTGCGTTTGCTTAGCAGGTATACAGCTATTTCAATTTAGGTTGTCGGATGAGAGCTTCAAGCGTACGCAACGAGACCGCAAGGTACTTTGGGAAATTTATGTATACGATAAATTGACCAAAGCAAATTAAAATGCCTCGTCCATGCAGCGAAGGCAAACATATATGGTGCTAACATCCACCTCACTCATCACAATGATAAACGCAAAAACTGCGAACTGAGCAAAGACCAATTTACAACTACCCATAGTAACTTGCGGTCTCGTTGCGTACGCATGAAGCTCTCATCCGACGACCTAAATTGAAATAGCTGTAAAACCAGTCTCATGCACGTACATGTCGGTTCATGTGATTGACTGTTGAATACAAAGAGAAAAGAGATTGGTTAATGCCAATGTCACAGTGTGACGAAAACAACAACAACAACAAAAAAAAACATAGAGGATATTACATGGCCGCGCGAAGATACGAAATTTCTCTTCGAGCGTTGAAAAATAACACGAGAAGAGAAATTTCGTATCTTCAAGCGGCCATGTAATGTTCTGTTTATTATATAAACACCAATGAAATCAAACCATTTCACATTAATATTTTTTTGTAGTCCTAAAGTAGAACAACGTGTCAAGTATGATCTTTTCATGTGTGAAGATAACATGTTATTCTCACGTGTGAAGATATGATGTTTACGCGCGAAAGCTCACCTGGTATTTCATTGGTGTTTATATAATAAATTTCTATAACTCATTTATCACTGACTCCTCCAGTTTATTTTTCAATAAAAAAAGTTCAAACTTTAATATCAATGCAGATCAGGCTCAAAAGTAAGAACGTGTTCAAACTCACGACCCATAGCTGGAATCTTTTGTATGAAAAGGTCAAGGGAACAACAATGACTCCACCATTAACACCCAATAAGAACACATCAAAACGATCCAGTTAATCTGGAAATTATAGCCTGAATATTAACTGCGCCAGTACTGTACAGCCAAAAGAAAAACACTGAAAAGGCACCGACATAGATTTAGGGTGTCAGCTCCATTGTACATTGTACACTTCCATTGTATTAGGCAAAATTATGTATTCTAATATATTCTATGGTATTGTATTCTATTGTATTGTCGTTCTTTTGTGTTGTAATATTCTATTGTTTTAACAATAGAGTAAGTGTTACCCCTAAATCGCACATGGTATAGGCACCGAACTGAAATGACACCTAGAAAAAATTTCGCAACATGTCCTGTTGGATGAATAATGGTTTAATTTTTAAGCCGCCCGTCCAACATTGTTCAGTACAATAAATGTTGGACATGTTATATACATTGTAACCATGTTAGAACGTGAACGTGTAGCCAGGGCTTTATGATTAGTCATCCTATGTGCCCTGCACTTTAATTAGGAATGATTTTAGCGGAGCACTCGCGGGCCGAACCCGCTGAGAAGCCCCATACTCATAGAACCTATGCCAGTCATTTTTCATGGTCATGGCTAGCGGAAAGCCGTCCGCCGTAGCGCATGAAGGACTAGCTCGCGGGCGCGTATGACGTCGCAAAACATGCGCGTACGACGCCACTCAACAACCGGGATCTTTGAGGCTTTGTTTTTCGCGCGGCTACACAGCCGTCAGCTCGGTAAACACTTTTATGGTTTGGATCTTTCGCCGTGTTTAGCGGAGAAGTAAAGTCGTTATTTCCCTGCATTTTTTCGCGGTTTGCTACTCAAGAAAGGGATACTAATTACTGCGCCTTTCAATAACATGCGGAATTTGAAATTCAAATTTCCACCAACGATTGCGTTTTATACTGCCGTCAATCATCTTAGCTTACCTCTCAGGAAACAGATAGGTCACGTCCGTGCATTATGATTGGTAGATTTCTAGATTTCGATCCATTTTGTTTGTTTCTTTTTCACATGGTCCGCTGGCTTTCGCATTAATTATGATTGACGGCAGGGAATAACGAACCGTTGGTGGAGATTTGAATTTCAAATTCCGCATGTTATTGAAAGGCGCAGTAAGGGATACTCAGAAGCCGCTTTAGTGGAAAAAGAAGAGCTTTCTGGGATAAAATCTTGCTTCGAGGAACTTCATATGTTTTTCATTGAGGGAGACATAAATGGTAAGCTTACGTGTTTTGCTTTTAAACATAAACTAATAGAGATTTTTATGTGTTTGTTCATTCATTAAAAAGATTGAAAAGCGATTTTATGTAAACAAAACAAGACTTAGATTTTCTGTCTTCACTCGCGTCGCCTTATGCAAATATGTTTGTGTAGTTTTGCAATTTTGATTTTCAAATCCTGAGTTTCTCGGGCAATTTTTGACAAATAACAACTGTATTTTATTCGGAAAGTAGTCGTGCTAGTTATTCTAGACAGAGAAAAGCTGTTTTTGTGAACTTTTGTACGGTCTAAATGTACTGTGCAGACGGTCGGGTAATACTGTTTTTGAGAATTGCTAAAATTGAAAAATAACCCGGTCGTCAATCTTAATTCTTGTGCTTCCGACCTTTCACCTTAGTTAAGTTTCACCTTAGGTAAGCTTGTTCAAAGTGGGCGCTGTTAGGCTCAGCCTATCTATATATATTATAATTACTTACACAAATAGATGTCTGGCTATAACAGGTAGCCCAAGCTAAATGAGTGTCTCAGTAACCGTGGCGTACATGTAACAGCGAAATTAAAAGGATTTGTATGGGGAAAAACGGTCCATTCTAGGAGCTAAAATATACGAACATATTTAAAAAAAATTGCCTACCTAACTTCGTTTGTGTGCATTTGTAAAACTACTGCTTTTGTTTTGTTCTGTTTTTATCCAATAATTGAGTTTATTATTTTGGTGACATTTGGCAATATGACCTGCAAATAACTGAGGTAAAATACCTCATAAGAGAGAGAGTTGACTGTAGTGAAACTTTATATCGAAAGCAAGGAAAGTGTCAACTACATAAGTCAGTCATTCGTCTGTTTTGATAGTGAAATGCGCCATTTCAGCTCGCCAAGTTGTTTTCAACAAGCGAATTTCTCCGACCAATTTTAGGTAGTATGCTAGTTCTACCAATAATACCAATTTGACCAGCAAAACTGCGGAAATGCTTGGAAGACTGATACTTCGCTTTTTCAATTGGCGACAGCCAGATGGATTCTGGGGTTACGTATCGCAGTCGTCATAATATTGAGAGACTGTCGATGAATCTTAACGCGCCATGTGAAGTCGTTTTCATGCCCGGGTTTCATGGCACGTACAACAAGATGCTCTCCTCTTCTTGGTTGCAAGGTGAGAGACGGTGTTTAAAGATTTCAAATTTTGTTACGCTCCCAGTGAAAGCCGCCTTCGTGGCAATAACCTCGAACTCCCTCTAATCTGACTGGAGAAAGTTGTTTTAGTTACTTAATGAAAATGATCAGGCCGGCCATTGTTCCTTTCTCGGGAATTTCATTGATACCGTGTAACTCGCTTTCCACAATATCATCACTCCCTAGGTTCTCCGGCAGAATTAATAAGACCCTGAATACCTCGTAGTTGGAGCGCTTTATTGGATATCCGTAGCAACAAGTCCCAGAGAGGGGAGAGATTTAAGCCGTCCTTTGTGCGCCTGTGCAGATTATCCAATCGTCAGATCTCCACGGCTGGGTTCGGTCGAGTTTCGTTGTCTTTGAAGCAACTGTCCCTCGTCAGGAGCCCATCAGTACATTTTCTTCCACATATTTTTTCGTTTCGTTTTCTTGCAGTTTCGCTTCGTTTGGTTGCATTGTGGAAAACCCGTCCGGCAACGCGGCCTGAAATTCTGTGCTTCTTGAGCTTGAAGAATGCTCCGTCCCAGATCTGCTGGTAGCATTATTATGACCAAGCCCTGATAAATCAAGCCTAATTGGATTGGGCGCTTTGAAACCCTGATCCATGACATTTAAAAAATCTCCGTTTGACCAACCATCAGTCGCATCACTGGAAAAATAAAACGTGTTCGGCGTCAGTAACACGTAAAATTGCTCCTTATCTTTTTTGAAAAGATTTTTTTTAAAATCGATCAGTTTTTAAACTAAGCTTTCGGTGGCTTCTGTCCGCCATCATCAGATTGGAAAGCGTTTGTTGGTGCTCGCGGAAGAGAAAGAGACTTCTTGCAGTTTATACAGTAGTACTCCTCTTAATACGGACACCCCTTTCAGATTACAGACAGTTGTCTTGGTCCCGGCCGAACGCCCATACCTTTTCTCTACTGAATATACCCGCTTAATACGGTCACCCGTTAATACGGACAACGAAATCGATTTTTCCATCCCGATTAAAACCCGGGGGGGATACTTCCTAGTAATGGGCTAATGGGGATGTGCCGCTGGATGGGGTCGCATTTTCACGACTGGATTGACTATAATGGGGTTGCATTTTCAATAGAGTTACTAGAACGGGGTCGTAAATTGTCGGGATTTTTTGGGGTATAAAAATCCTGGCAAGTATTTTTTTAGTTAGTTTTAGCTTGTAAATATTTTCGGCTAACAAATGTACCAGAAGGTTTGTAGGTGAAGAGTAAAGTCTCCTACATTTAATAAATGTGTCAATTCTTTTGAGGACGACCTAGATAAAAAGGTTCCGAACTCAAGGTAGATGTGAAAGTGACTAAGTTGGGATTGCGAAATTTACATTTACTCAAAAGTGACTAAGATGGGGTCTATAATTGGCCACAAAATAGACTATAATGAGGTAGGGGCTCTGAGAGGCCGGCGACATATACCCAGCAAAAGTTGACCCAAGTACCCCCCTCCCCCCGGGATTAAAACAATCACATACAAAGTTCACCTCCTTAAAGGCCCAGTATCACCCAAAATGCATTGCGCGCCCAATGCCTCGACGATTGAATTTAACGCAGTCGAAAATTCCCGAAAGAGCCAATCACGAGCGAGCTCGTCATTTGAAAACAAAAACAAACGACCGCAAAGCCGAATGGGTGATACTGGGCCTTTAATCCGGCAATTTGTCGGCTAATTCTAAACGATGTGCCAAGTCAGTCAGCTAGACAAAGAAAATTACCAACGTTTGTTTAATCGTAATTTTTCAGTGTCTTACACTTAGGGGTTTTACGGATTTCGCTTTACAAAATAAAACACTTAAAATTACGCCATCCATGAGAGCCCACTCTGAATACGGACACCCCGTTAACACGGACAGTTTCCGTGGTCCCTTCGGTGTCCGTAGTCAGATGGGGTTTGACTGCATTTGTGTTTAAGATTAGAATACACGCGTGTGAAGTCGGTGAATTTGCATGCTTTTGATTACATAACTCCGTTTAATGGTTCACTCACCTGCTTCTCCTGCCATCAAGGTATAAAGGCATATTTGCGCAATCTAATGGTCCTATAAGTAATTAATATGGAGACATGTAGTGTAGTTCAAGCTTTTGAGAATATCGACGAAATCCTATGGTGTGACCGTTCAAATTAAACCTCTTCGGCAGTTTCTTTAAAGTCTTTAAATGGTACCGTTAGTTTTTCAATATTTTACAAAATTAAATTTGGCATTAAAAAGCTCAGTGAAAAGTTAAGGGTGACTGTTAGCATTGCGGGCATGAAAAAATGACCTATGAGTTCATGTTGTACATCTACATGATGTGTTCGGCACACATGTGGATCGAGTTCTCGTACTCACTTTTTCCGGCTACAGCCAGCGTGGAAACCATTGTCAGACGGACAGACCAAGTTCATGCGATCCTCAGCTTCAAAAGTGGTAGCCTGCATAACAGGCGTTATTGGGGGCGCTCAAGCGGGTTTTGGGTGTCTCGCGCTGCGCGCTCGCGACCTAAAACCCGCTTGAGCGCCCCAATAACGCCTGTTATGCAGACTACAAAAGTGGTAGGCTGCACGATTTTATTCAAAATTTAACGATGTAGGGTTGACAAAATTAAAATCTTCTTCTCTTCTGTCGATGTGACAAATACGACTACTCCTAGGTGCGCATACTTTCCGTGCTCTGTGATTTTTTCAGGTACTCAGTAGAAACTAAACGTACACTATCTTTGGCTTTAAGTACAACCCAACTCGCAACCTCGTTCCCATCCAGGGGACGGGAAGGAGAAGACCCTGGGAATGAGGTTGCCCAACTCGCTCGCCTCCAAAAGCTTATTTAATCGTGATCAAGTCCACGTTTATTGTTTGCGCCTTTTACTAGATAGAATGGACTGGCCGGAATGGAATAACATATATTATGAAGCAACACAAAGTGCTTGTTGGCCCGTAATGTGTTTAAAACATTACCAAAAAAATTGCAGCTAATATTCCGTATAGAAAAATTAAGAAAAGCCAGGCATTAATTCATGACTTGCTGCACGTCATGATGGATTGCATATCAGTGTTCGCCGAACTGGTATAAGTGCAAAATTTGTATATATCATTCTTGGCGTGTAAGCGAATTGGAATTGCCTCAGCTAGTTCTGTTCTGAATTAAATAATTACTGCATGGCCTATCCATCAAGTATTTAGTTGCTAACCCCGAATTGCTGTGTAATTCTTGTGAAACGGCTACAATTCACGCTCATTTTGAACTGATTAGATTTTACTATTTCAATCAGCTGTGTGGTCTAACAGATATACATGTATGGTTATAAGTTTTAACTGATCTCAATACCCAATAATTGACTCTGTACTCTGGGAATGAAAGGCAGTTAAAAGTGACTTAGCTGAGTTATCGGTTTCACTGACTTGGTTCCATCAAAGACAAGATCTGAGATTGTGCAATAAACATACATCCTACCTAACACATGTTTTAAAACGCAACTGTAACAACTTACCAAAAGGTTTTCGAGTGGAAGTTGTTACTTTAGAGCACTCTTCGAGATGGCTTTGGTTACCGCCAACGCGATGTCAGAGCTACAAGGGACGTTACAACATCATGACATTTTTTCAGCGTTTCGTGTACAGTCAATGACGCCGTTCTTTGTGAAGCATGGACAAAAGAAATATTCTCATTTTCTTTTTATCTAAACAACTGGATTATGCATGAATTCGAATACAACAAAAGGTGAACATGAAATTAACGCGACAACAAAAGATCTTTCGTAACCTTCATAATGGTCTTCTTCAATGTAACCACAATGATCTTTTCACTCCTAAAACTTCATACACTTTTCACTTTATTTTGTGGTTAATACATAAGTAACAGCTCCAAGCGAAAAGGCAAAGTACTCGAATTAGTTTTCATTGATTGGTTGCACTTCTGTTTTTCTCGTAAAATGTATAAAGCCCTAGGGATGTCCCATACTTAGCCTTATTCAATGTGAAAGCGAGCTCGAAGCAAAATAAGGCGTAATGCCTCCCCTCTCTAGGTGAAACAATCCCAAGCGTGACCACCCTCCCCCACGGGCATACCCCGGGACATTTACCTCGAGCATATAACCAGAACCGATATACCTCGGACATTTGAATAGGCCATTTGCACGGTAGCGTCATTTGACTACAACTACCAGAATTCATTTGGTTTTTCCTTTCTTATTTAAATTTTGAAATCCCAGTGGGGCGATAGCCCTAATTTGCACCACAAAACAAAAAACTGAAGGATTCTGGGTTGTAGTCTTATGACGCCATCGTGCAAATGGCCTATTGAGCTTGTTTCTCTATTTTTGACGTCATATCCTGCCATCATAGTAACCGATTCTTAACAAAACGTTACCAAAGTTTGTCTTACGGATAATCAGACAGCGACTGACGACGGTAGGTGCTGACAATAAATGCTCTTGAAAATATCGGAGAAAAAAAACTTAAGTGTGAGGTTTAGTATCCAGCCCTATGATCCTGTAAGTTAAAAGGCACTCTATAACTTTGCCCATCCTGAATGTGGAATAAAAAAGGGGAAACCTGCGAACTTAGTGTGTTGTTTTCCTGAAACTGTAGCCTGCCTAGAGAGGGGAGGCGATGTGTGCAGGAGGATTCAGTGGAGGACAGGTTGTGAAGGACAGGGTATGAAGGTGTCCCTTCCCGCCATTTTGCGGGCTGGTAACGCAAAGTGTGCACCATAAAAAAAAACTGACATTGAACTTTCCGTTATTTCTGTAATTTTATACGACAATGCAAGCCACAATTTCAAGCAGGGGAACGAAAGATTTTATTATGGGCATGAACTGTTCAGTACTGTTAACACTCAGTTGGTATTGTATTGCATGAGCTTTACTTTGTCACTGCAGACTAAAGTGATCTTGTTAAAATTCGTTGGATTGTTTGATTATTCTAGATAGCTAACTTATCTTGACCTCAAAATTAAGTAGTATCGCTGCTTTTAATAAACCTTTTTCATTAGTTGGGTCACGTAACCTACATTCTTTAACATTAAAAGCTGGCAATTTGAAGCAACGTTTTTACCAGAAATACAAAGAGCATCTAACAATTGGCTAGCATGTAAATTTAAAAGTTTAAATATTCAAATTGGGGATTTTTATATCGCCGTTTAAAATATTATCGGAGATATTTGAATCCTTACATTCTGTAAATTGTTAACTTTTTCAAAAAGTTTCTTTGTACTGTCCGGGGAATAAGCAAGGGCGGTTTTACATCAATATTTATAAGCTGCGCCTTGTTTGCTTTTAATCCAGTCACCCGATGTGATCGGAGGATATTTGTTGGAGCCATCCACACACGTGATAACAGCATCTGCATCTGCATCAAGAAAGAATGCCGCCGAGCGTCGAGGAACACGACGCTTGATTTCCACTTCAGGTATCAGCACACGATGAACCTGCAAGAATTAGAGAATTTGGCAAGGTGGATAATTAAGGGTAAGGGCAGTTTTGTTCCTGCGCTTTTCAATAGCATCGAACTCTGAAGTTCAAAATTAAACTAACACACATCTCAAGAAATAAGGATAATTTATGCATGTTTGTGAGTTGTGATTGGTGGATTTTGATCAGCCTGTGAATAGGCCTTAAGGTCCGTGATAGCGCAAAAAGAAAGGCCGGGAGAGAAGCCTAGCCCAGGGGAAACTGGGGAGAGAGGAAGGCGGCACGATTCTCTCGCGATCTTCTTTCGTTTTACGGCCTTTCTTTTTGTCTTTTTCCCGACCAGAAGTCTTGTTTACACGCTAGATTTCGATCCATTTTGTCAATTTTAGATTGCATGGATCCAATGTTTGTCGCCATAATTATGAATGAAGGCAGCGTAAAACGTTAACCCTGGTTGGGCTTTGAACTTCAGAGTGTTATTGAAAAGCGCACCAGCAATACCAAGCTAAAGCTTTGAATATGTGTGAGCTATCTTATTTAGAGCAGTTTTCAATTGAGTGTCGTAAAACCAAAACCAAAGTAATTACTCTGACCAATCGCAGCAGTCGTAAACAATCCAATGTACCAATCAGAGCTCGAAGCAATTACATGTCGGCGGCGCCAAGCGCGGGAAAACGCGTGCGAGCAAGTCACGATTGGTTTTGGTTTTACTTCTAATTGGTCGAGAAAGTGGCGCGAGATTGTTTGGCCAATCACAAAGCGTAGCAATGCAAAACCAAAGCAATTGTGTAATTACTTTCGACACTCAATTGAAAACTGCTCTATTGCGTAGACGAAGAAATTCAAATTGAAAAGAATGTGTTAGCATTTTTCATGTTGCGACTCTTGCATAAAACTGCAACTCACTGAATTTCGCATGGATCTACAAACACACAAGCAGTCCGTCACACTATCAGTATGGCTGCGCTGGTGAAAGTGCAGCCACACAAATCAGCCAGATCAGTGAGGGTAAGGGGAAGCCTTGAAAGTTACAGGCAAATATTTTTTAGACTTTTGATGAAATCTGCGAGGTAAATAGACCATTTCGAAAAAGAGTGGAAAGCTGAGGAGAGTGGCCGTGCATTTAACTATGGAACGTTTTTTTTGTAACAAAAAAGAAATAACTTCCATCACGAAATTGACACAACGCAAGGTTTGGTGCCTTTTCGATCCCACAGTCCAATGCGCAACCACTCTCGCCCAGGCTGAAAATGTAAAACGAGGCACAAAGCACTCAAGTGGACGAGGTTGCCAGGAATGAAGAGATCGCGCTCTTAATTTTGTGTTTACAAGCCTTGTTCGCACCAGCGACATGACGGCATCAAGAAAAGATCATTGTTTTCCCTATGTCGTTATGTCTACATAGACATAAAGACCTGGCCAAACGAACGCAACATTTCAACGCAACATCTTGCAAATTGTTGCGCGCAACGTGTTACACGCGTTTGGCCACCCTGTTGCAACATGTTGGACGGTGTTGGATCAAGTTTGAAAATGGTCAAATTTTATCCAACACCATCCAACATGTTGCAACAGGTTGCTCAAACGCGTGTTAACACGTTGCGCGCAAGATGTTGAGTTGAAATGTTCCAGGCCTTAACGACATATGGAAAACAATGATCTTATGTTACTATCTTCCTTATTGTGTCATTATGTTGTGTTGTTCACACTGGTGACATGAACATGGATATAAGTTAAGTTTTGTATTTGCGTGACCTCGCCATTATGTTGCTAGTGTGAACCAGACTTAACCCTTTAAGCCCTAAGAGTGATCAGCATCAAATTTCTCCTTGTAATATCAATGCCTTATCAATCAAACAGGTCATGAGAATTAAGGACATGATCACACAAGATGAATTCTCTTGATATCTAAACAATTTCTCCCCACTACTTATATAAGAAATGTATAGGGACAAGAAAGGAGAATTTACATTTTGATATTGGGGCTTAAAGGGTTAAAGGATGATGGTGATGGTAATGATGGTCACGATTTCAATTATTTGTTATTTGACAACATACAGTAGACTTTAATTTGTCCGACGTCCATCTTTGCATCATGTCGCCAATGTTGACCACCACTGTTCCTTTCATGGGTGTAGCGGGTACAAATTCTCCATCGACATTGGTAACCTAAAACAAAACAAGAAACACCGCACTTAGTGTATTGCCTTAAAACCCATGCAAAGACTTCATGATACCTTGAGAAAGACGTAATGTCCGGTTCAATTATGACATGCACCCTGCTTACTGCTAGGATCAGCAATGTTGAAAGTGTCATGTGAGGTGAGGTGATAAATAAAGAAAGATGGTAAATGTTAAGCTCTATTATATGACATGCGTCCTATGCACTGCTAGGATCAGCAATGTCGAAAGTGTCATGTGGGGTGATAAATAAAGAAAGATGGTAAATGTTAAGCTATATTGTATGACATGCGTCCTGTGTACTGCTAGGATCAGCAATGTCGAAAGTGTCATGTGAGGTGATAAATAAAGAAAGATGGTAAATGTTAAGCTCTATTGAATGACATGCGTCCTATGTACTGCTAGGATCAGCAATGTCAAAAGCGTCATGCGAAGTGATAAATAAAGAAAGATGGTAAATGTTAAGCTCTATTGTATGACATGCGTCCTGTGTACTGCTAGGATCAGCAATGTCGAAAGTGTCATGTGAGGTGATAAATAAAGAAAGATGGTAAATGTTAAGCTATATTGTATGACACGCGTCCTGTGTACTGCTAGAATCAGCAATGTCAAAAGCGTCATGTGAGGTCATAAATAAAGAAAGATGGTAAATGTTAAACTCTATTGTATGACATGCGTCCTGTGTATTGCTAGGATCAGCAATGTCAAAAGCGTCATGTGTGGTGATAAATAAAGAAAGATGGTAAATGTTAAACTCTATTGTATGACACGCGTCCTATGTACTGCTAGGATCAGCAATGTCGAAAGCGTCATGTGAGGTCATAAATAAAGAAAGATGGTAAATGTTAAGCTCTATATTGTATGACATGCGTCCTATGTACTGCTAGGATCAGCAATGTCAAAAGCGTCATGTGAGGTGATTATAACGAAATGAGAAAGATGTAATGTTTTTATTGTCACGAGCGTGGGACAAAGAAAAAATACTGGGTTCCCCGACAAGAATCGAAGCTACGGACACTGATCGGATGCACTAACCACTGAGCTACGAGAGAGGTGTGGCGAGATAGGTCATACATTACTACATGATGAACATTACATTTTTTCTCAATCCATCATTACCGAGCTTAACATTTACCATCTTTCTTTATTCATGTTATCTTGCACATAATACCCTTTTCCTTACCTCAAGTCCACCAACATCATCCTGGATCAGCAGTGTAATTGCACCATAATCTGTATGCTCTCCACAGCGAATCTGACCTGCCTTGACTTTACTGATGTCAGGTATCGTAGGGTAGCAATTATATCTTAACTGAGTTCTTCCTTGTGAAGTACCCATCTTTTGAAAGGCATAGTTAAATACATCATGTTTCTGTTCAAAAAATAATCACAGCACTTCAATGTACAGATCACAATATCAAGATATACTTGGCAAACTTAAGGTAAAAACACACCTTGGGTCTCTAAGTCTAACTTAAACCGTGGTATAAGACGATTCAGTAATAGGCCTCCGCATCTATTTATAAGTGGGTCATTTTAAGTAGATAATGTTTTTCTTGCCTGTGATGTATGTCTTCTAGACACTGTTAAAGTGCCCCTGTGATCAAATTTTCGATTTTTATTTTTTTTACATTTTCGTGTACTATTAGACTTTCTTACTCATCTTGCCAAATTTCAATCCATTACGAACATCAGAAGTCATTTTATTTTAACATTATTTCCGAGAATTTACGGCCGCCATTAATCAACCTTGTTCCAAGGCTTGGTTGCGAATGGGAGAAAGTGACGTCAAAGACTCAAACATACCTCACGGGTTGATCACGGGTTGATCACAGGGGCACTTTAACGGTTAATAATGTTTAAAAGCTAGGGTTGACCACTTATGTCCAGAAATGCACGTAACTCGGACCTTGGGCACTTCATATTACACACAATTATATGTAATTTCCATATGACTTCATGTTTGACAGAATTGCTTGTGTTTAGGTGAGAATTAGGTCTAGGGGACACTTCATGATGTCTATCATGAGGGGCATGAATCTCATAAGCGTGCATTTCTGGACATACCTCGGGTTGACCGCGAATTTGTAAGTAAACACTTAAGGCCGATTATTTAAACGAAGTCTAACTTAAACCGCGGATTAAGACAATTTATGGACCTCCACATCTGTTTCCAAATTGGTCATTAAATTAATGTATTTCTGGTCTGTGCAATATGCCTTCTTCACGCTGTTTAAAGCAAACAACGTTTAAATATCAAGGCTGGCGAAATTGAAATTGTTTAAAACCGCCGGTTTGGTTAAACACCGTCTAAAGTACATTTAGCCAGCTCGTTGTGTCTAAACTTTGTTTAAATAACCAGCCCGTTAACTTTTCATGTAATCAAGTGAATTGATCATCATGGATTTTTATGGGCAAATGCCCTGCCACAGTGAAATGAAATATATTTAATGACGAAATATTTAGTTTCACGAAAATTGCGCTTACCAATTTAAGACCAACAGCCATGACAGAGAGCACCCTTAAAGCAAGCTCTGATAAGCACCGATAAGTAGATGTCACATTACTTTGGAAGTTTGGCACTTCAGCATTAGGCCAGTTCTGTAAAAAGGAGAAAGCAAAGCAGCATTGATTAGGATATGAAGTGATACTCAAAGAAAACAGATTAAACCGATATTTGATAAAAAAATTACCGAATTCTTTGAAAAAAAAAAACAATGCCTGTAACAAGGCAGTTTATGTAACAAGGCAGTTAATTTATATTTAAAATTAAATGCATCGTATATTTAACTATTATTAAGCGGGAAAGCGCGCGTGATATCGTCTAATTCTTAACCGACGAGGCCGTAAATTAGGCGATATCACGCAAGCTTGAGCATTTTGCTCATTTTGCTCTGTAAATTCGATTTAAATGTTAAGAAAGCTATGTACTTGTATCTTGAAAATGGAAGAAACAGTACGTCGCCAAAAGTAATAGAAGCAAAGAAATGTGAACTAAACAGACAAAATGACAGTAGAAAAGTCAACATTTCACAAGAATGGCAAGTTTGATTTCTTGACGCCTGTCAACAAATGGCAAATTTTATGAACTGTAGTCCACTTCAATCCTTGCAATACTGCACTTTTTATTCCAAACTACTTCTTTTGTTTTGCTATATGGAAACTTTTTATCCAACTAAGTTGTATATTTGGTGGAATTTGACGATATAACGTGGAAATAAGCTAAGCGAAATTTTGCTATTTCTCTGAGACAGTGTCCCTTAATTTAAAGGGGTGTTTGTTGGTGTTGCGGAAGCCATTGTTGGTTAGCTTCTGTGTTGTGGTGTGGGTATCGTTCAGTGTCTTTTGAATCTTTTGTTTTACGTCATTTGGTGATCACACCATCCGCAACACGAAGAAACTACCCTTTAAAGGAGTTGTAAATTTGAGAGCCTGCGGCTCGCCATTGTAAATATCCATACAGTTCTGCCGTTCAAGTGACATTTACCGTGGTATAACGCTGGATATCCAATGTACCAATCACAATGCTTCTTTTGACATCAAGCGGATTCGAAGTGAATAAGTACAAACGTTTTAACGTCGTAAATAAAAGTGCATGTAACCGTATAAACCGCGCTAAACGAAAATCCAAGTATGAGTTAACCATTAATTAAGGCGTGATTTTTTTCCATGGGAAATGTGCCATTTACCTTGGTGTGTGTAACCGAAACCTATCGCGCAAGGCGTATTAAAATGCCTCAGTTTTAATTCTTGTAAATTGCTTAAACTTAGTACAAGTCTGTTTTGACCGTTTGCAGGCCACCCAATGAAAGTATATATATATATATATATATATATATATATATATATATATATATATATTATTTTTTTTTTTATGGAAGTATCTTTCGAAATTGTTATTTATAAAATTTGTGTGTGCTTGCATTCCAATTTGACTAGGGCTAACTTAAAAATACAACAACAAAGTAGCTTTATAGTAGCTAGTAAAACTTACAAAATCTTCATCGTAAACTGCGCCGAAATCAAAAGCCTCTTTGTGATCCGCTACAGGCCTTTCTGGATTTAAACTGAAAGGAAATAAAGACGAGTGTTTTTGTCAGTAAAACTCTGTTAGACTTGCCACAAGTCGACTGCGAAGCCTCCGAGAGCGCGACGAAGTCGCGAAAAGCAAGCGACGAAGTCGCGAGAGCAAGCGACGAAGCCGTGAGTAGCCCCACCACCCAAAACGAAAAAACGAAAAACGGAATTTGAGAAAGTCTACTCTGTCGTTTTTAACTCGTGAAAACGCGGTGGGGAGTTGGATGCGTCGGTAGAGCAAAACGTGTATAGGAGAGGGAAGGATTACCATTTTGGCAACGTTTTGGGTGTCTGATCCAGTGTAATAGTTCGGCTAGTATCTCGAGATTACTCTTTAGATACCTTAACCCTTATATCAAATTAAAGGTTATAGAGCTGGCTAGACTTGCCACCAGTCGACTGCGAAGCCGCCGACTGGCTCGCAAAATACGAGCGACGAAGTCCGACCACCCAAAACGAAAAAAAAAAACGAAAAACGGACTTTGAGAAAGTCTAAGAGCTGGCTATCTAAATATACCAATCATTTTGTTGGTGTACACCTACGAAAGAATTTTAATGAACTTCTTTTGTTATGTGCACCAACATGGCCGCCATGGCCTTTGTCATTTGAGTCCCACAGGACCGAAGATCACGTGAGTGAAAACCATCTATTGTTATGAGTAAAATAAATTGATTGATTGATTGATTGATTGATTGATCAGTTGGCTCAAAAATTGAATCCATCTACAGAATAAAATATGCCCTTCTCCAAATGCCATTGATCTGCATTTTTATGAGTTCACTTTCTTCATTTTTAAGAACGTAGGACCAGTGCAAAAACGTTTACACAGCTTACCCCTCTCTTCCAAAGGCGTCCCAACCATCTCTACATAATTTGCCTGTCTTTGAATACTTCTGTTTCACTTCATCGCTTAGGTTGAAAAAATTATCCGTTGCCTCAAAAACAGAATCCATCTGCAAAGTTAAAAATGAAATTATCTTCTGGTCAACATGCCACATTAATTCGCATGTGATACACAGACAGTAAAAACCCGCAAGTAAGAACCTAGTTTTTAAGAACCTGTTAGGCTAAAATTTGCCAGTTAGACCCCCTCTATACAAGAACCTGTTTAGCCTAAAATTTAAAACAGGTTCTTATTTCCTAAAATCTATATAAAAAATGAGTACCGTGCACTTGGGCAAAGAGTAGTACATGTATATAATGTTAAGTTCTGAAAGAGGACTTCAAAATGTGATCTGTGCTTCATTTTTTTCTTATTATAGTCATTTTACATAAATACTTACTTGGTATGTAAATTTTATATAAGGAATAGCCTGAATACCACTAGATTCTACTAGCTACAATGTAATTGTTTTCTTCAGAAAATAAGAACTAGCCTAAATTTGTGCTAATTACCATTTATGTAAGAACCTGTTTAGGCTAACTTGGGAAAATACAGGTTCTTACTTGCGGGTTTTGTATTGCACTAGTGAAATCGTTAATGTTAGGGACCAGAAAATTACAGAGAACGTGCTCTTATCCCCAGTCAAATGAATTATAGAGCCGATTGTCAGAAAAAAAATTCAACTCTTTTTTAACTATTAGCTTCGCCTGAATAGACAGCTGGGTCACACATGCAACAGCTTGCGCCAATAATTATTACTGGGTCCATGACGGTATCTCTCCACAGCCCCCCCCCCTCCCCCCCCCCAGACCCCTCCCCACAAACACACTCTTCTCACCATGCATGAAAGGGTCATAACTATATTAATCTGATTAAATGGTGTTTCCCTTTCCTGTATTTCATGGACCTCTTGTTTCACGGCTACACCAGGGGCCTATTCAGGCTCCTGGGCTACACCTAATATAAAACATAAAGAAACCTTTTTTGATTTGATTTGATTAAAAACAACAACAACAACAACAACAACGGAGTATAAAGATTTACTGCTCACTCGCTTGTATAGATTAGTTTAAATTCTCGTGTTGCAAGTTAAGGGTCGCTTTTGCACCCTTATTACCCTTTGGCTTGGGGCCAAGAAAGTGAAAGTAGGCTGATTGAACTGAACACTCACCATTTCCTGTGGTATGCCGTGATTCTTCAGATACACAAATCCAATCGTGCTAAAAGCTTCGTACAACTGATTAGTGAGGTCTTCGATGGCGCTAATGTCGCCATTTTGACTCAAAGGATTGTCGTTCTGTAAACCCATCGCGCTAAAATCCACAACCGGAATCGCCATCATGTTCCAAAGATCTCGTCTCCAGAGACTGCACGTTTCAGATCAGCTGAGACTTCTGGCCTGACATGAAGATGAAAATCAATCAGAAAGATTCTTGTAACGTATTGGTGATTTTTCTAGTCGTTATTGGATGATTACGTAGTTCATGCTCTGTAATAGTGAAAATAGGAAAAAGATCGAACGGGTCATTAAAGGGACACTACTACTACTACTACTACTCAGCCGGCTGCAAGGCAGTCAGCCACGATCCTTCTCCACTGTTTCCTATAGTGGTGGGTGCTCGCTGTTTATGACCTTGGCAATATACTGGTGGAACATTGTTTTTGGCCTGCCAGATTTTCGCTTTCCATGCCGAGGTTGGTAAATAGCAAAATTTCGCTTAGCTTATTTCCACGTTATATCGCAAATGCCACCAAATATAAATATACAACTATACAACTTAGTTGGAAACGCCCCTCCCCCCCGGGGGGGGGGGGGGGGGGGTGGATAAAACGATTGTATAGAGCAAAACAAAAGCAGAAGTTTGGAGATATAAAGTGCAGAATTTCAAGGATTGAAGTGGATTACAGTTCATGAAAATGAAAATATTCGATTTATTGACAAACTTGCCATTCTTGTGAAATTTCGACTTTTATAAATTTCTAGCCGTTATTTTGTCTGTTTAGTTCACATTTCTTTGCTTCTATCACTTTTGGCGATGGTTTCTTCCAATTTCAAGATGAAAAAGTAAGCTGAAACCAAGCTCCTGGCCATAATCATGAAAACACGATAATTTAACCGGGACGGTGTCCCTTTAAATAAAATGCCTCCAAATGCTCTGCTGTATTTAAAATATTTGAGAAAATGTTATCAATTAATATAGCCATTAGATTTGTTATGTGAGTGGGTTTAGTATTGAGTGGCGTGTAGCCTGAGGATGATAATTGAATATTAAAAAAAATGATTTGAGAAATTACAGCAATCATATTTTAGAATATCAATACTAAAGTTAAACCTGGTTCACAAGTGCGACGCAAATGCAAACGCAAGGAATGAAAAAAATTTTCATTTCTTTGCATTTGCATTTGCGTTTGCGTTTCACACGTGTGAACCGGGCTCAACGCAAATGCAAGCGCAAACGCAAGGTGAAAAGCACTTGTTCGCTTGCGTTTGCGCTTGCATTTGCGCTTGCATTTGCATTTGCGCCGCACTTGTGAGCCAGGCCTTACCGATATTTATGGCTAATCATATTCATCTAATTTAGTCAAAATGGTTAAGGTCATTTTCAAATTCATTAAATCTGTTGTTTGGTGGTCGGCATATCGCGTGCTAACTATGTTTTAAATAAATGGAGTCTCATTGTCACCAGTGTTGTTTTCGGGGACAAGGTCATTCCCCCACGGGGGGCGGGGGGGGGGGGGGTACTCGATATATACTTGGGTGGGGAGGTGCGGCCCGGCCCCTCATACCCTGACCCTGTTTAAGACAAAAATCGCTGATTTTTCTACCCTGTTTAAGACAGAATTCCGATTTTTGATACCCTATTTAAGACATTTAACCCGAAAAAAATTTACTGTAGTTTAGTTCGTAGAACATACGAGCAGGCTGTTTATCGTCCAAGAAAAGATACCCTGTTTAAGACAACTATTGATAAAATCGATACCCTGATTAAGACAAAAAATGATAAAATCGATACCCCGTTTAAGACAAAAATCCCGAAAAACATACCCTGGCTGGCCGCACGTCCCCCTTAAAAGGGAGTACCCCCACCCCACCCCCCCGGGGGTCATTCCTTAGTTTTACTGCCAAATTATCCTTAGTAAAACTACAGACTCCACCTCCTATTTATTTTTGTCTAATCGTTTGGAATAGATTGTTAAATTCTTGCAAGGAATAAAAATTAGATCTGGGATTCAGTGGAATATCTATATCTTGAAAATTGTCATTCATTAAATTTTACTCTTGTGATGTCAGAAGACTTCCTGCCGGTATGGGTTGAACGCCAAGTTTTCAAATTTCATATTGCGTTCAAATAATTTATTCAGGCTGTTTTAAAAGCTATCACTATTGAATGGCAAGCAGACGACTGCGGATATTAACAGCATGTTAACTTGTCATCAGTGTTTATAGCCCTCCCACGCAGCCGTTGTTTGTCTCGTCACACAACGCTCCTCCCCATTATTTGCGTGACGAGACAAATAACGAATGCGCGGGAGACTGTAGCTCCTCTGCTTTAAACCGGAGACGTGAAAGCTGTTTGAAGACTTTGAAGTATTTTGTTTTGGTCACGCGAGTCTTTTTTAATTGGCACGTGATCGGAATTTCCCGGAAGACCTTAAAAACTCTTCAACCGAAGTCCTATTTGTACAAAAGATCCTGTTTGCATGGTTTGAACTGTTTGACCTTGTTGTGTGTTTTATGCACTGTTTGACCTTGTTGCGTGTAACCTGCTGTGTGACTGTGTCTAAACTGTACGTAAGTGCTATTACCAACGGGGAGAATACCGGTAAACGCTTTAATATGTACAGCTGTTTTGCATAATTTTTGGAAGATCCTGTGTCGGGGTTAAAATTGCGGAATAATTTGGTATCACTGAGCGATCATATTTTGTGCGTACTTTGAATCTTGATCAATTTGGCCCAGTTTTGTCGAAAATTGACCTTATTTGTTCACGATTCTTAGACCCAGTTTGGTCAAGCAGTCTACCCATTTGATCACAGAAATTATATCGAGCACAATAAGTTTGATCTGGCGGTTACTATTGAAGTCCAAAACCAATCCCTTAACCTGTCGTCAGCAAATTACTCCCCCTATCGATAACAACTATCTAGCCCGCAGCACTTATAACCAATGGCTACTGCTTTGAGATTTGGTTATTTCGCAATCACACGAATTACAGAAATTACTCACCAGTTGAGTTAGTTTGTGAAATATTGCTAATTAATTTATAGTGTTGCGAAACAATGCCTACGCATTTCACACCAATTGGCAACTGATGAAAAACCATCCTTCATATTTACAATCAATGAGCTTCTCAAGAAATATAACATCAGCCCTCAAAATATTATTAAACCCCTTAATCATTATTTACAAATAATCAAGAATAATGTACAGAAAATAAAGCAACAAATTGCAACTGATTTGAAAACACATCAAATGGAAATAATACGATCTAATAGGAAGTTAAATTTCTACACCATCTTTAAAACTGACGTAAGCAAGTCTGAATATTTAGAACATATTACAAATCCGAAACACAGAAAAGCTGTAGCTAAACTTAGATCTGGAAATCACAATCTAAGAATTGAATCTGGAAGACACTGCACACCAAAAATTCCTGAACACCTTAGAATATGTCAGTATTGTCAATCTAACGAAATTGAAAACGAAACACATTTTCTATTGTACTGCAATCGATACAAAGATATTAGACAAACAGTGATGCATGATCGACATCAAACTTAATTATTCCAACTATGATGTATTAACTGATCACAACAAAATTATATTTCTATTTAATAATGTAGATCCTTTCATTTGCAGAAACTAGGATATATATTTCAAGCATTCGAATTAAGAGTCACTTGTACCACTGGACAAGGGCCCACTGCGATCAGTTAAAAATATTAATTAATTTAACCGACCTGTTGTTTGTTATATTACTATTACTTATTACTTATATTACTTTATTTTTGTTTAGGCTATACCATATGTAAATTGGGAATGCTAATAAACTTGTTGTTGTTGTTGTTGATTGTATTATGGTGAATGAGACCGGCACATTTGGTCCAAGCGAAACTGCTCAAATCACAGGACTACCAAGCGCGCAGAATGGAGAACTTCACTTTGATTTTACTCATGTATAAATAAAGCTGTATTGTATTGTGTGTCAAGGATAAACCCGACAAATTGAAGAGGGTGACAAAGGGGGGTTCTAGATCATGTTTCACGGTATTCTTGCACGTCACGAAAAAAATGATAGGCAGTTCACGTTTCGCAAGAAAAAAGTGACATTTTTTTATGCAAGAAAGCGCAAAACAGAAAATCTTGGGACCTTGTGTATGATTTTGTTGACGTTGTTTGTTCGTTTTCACGTTTTTACCATAGTGAAATACTAATACATGTAAAATCAGTAATAGGGTCGTAATAAAGCTGACCAAATTCAAAGATAACAAAGCTGTCAATAAAAGTGTCTCGGTCAATATAAAGAGGTTATTCAGCGTGACGCGAACGCCCCAAGCGGCCGGGAGCGAGAGAGGCGGCTGTATTCGCAGGCTACGCGACGAGTAAAAATGTCCAGCTGTATTACACAACTTTTTGCTGAATAATGGTTTAATATTCAACAGTAATCGTCTCCTAAAACTAAGTTTTTGAAATTGTTTTTCCTAGCGCGCGCTCAGAAGAGTGTAATAACGAGTCACATTTGCGCTCGTTTTGATGCGTATTTGCACTCTAGAATAATATGCATATGTCGAATAATAATGTCTATTATGTACGGCTGCTCCTGTAACTATTGGGACAGTGTCTCGGGGGTGAAATACGTGTTTTCATGATTATGGCCAGGAACTTGCCCTTAAAAGGGGAAGTATCACGGGATTTGGTGTTATTTTAAAAAGCAAAAAATGTTATTGTATGATCAGAAACCGAAAAATAAAGCTCCAATGGTGTGATAAAGTTTCACAAAATATATCAAACTGTCGATTAGTGCCTCTGGTCAGACGGACTGGGTGTCAATGAATTACATCTTGAAAAAAATTAGCCTAATCTTTCTCAAGTTACCACATTTTCGTCTCCAAATGGGCTAGAACAGACCATAATCTGTCCCTCTTATATAATTGGTTGATTTCACTCTCTTGGTGTTTTAGTATTACTTTGTAAATAAGTAAAAGTATTGTAAAATGGCTTTGACAAAAAAACATCAAAATAAATTCCCGTGTTACTTCTCCTTTAAGCTTGGTTTTTGAATATCTTGAAATATAAGACAAAAACGCCAACAGTGATGAACGCAAAGAAATATGAAATAAAAAGACAAAATAGCGAATAATAATAATAATAAAGTTTGACTCCCTGACCGCCTATCACAAAATCAAAATTGATGAACTGTAATCCACTTCAATCTTTGTAATCCTGCACTTATTCTTCAAACTACTGCTTCCTTTTTGCTCCATAGAATCTTTTTATCCAATTTGGTTATATATTTGGTGGCATTTGGTGATATAACATGGCAATTAAGTAAACACACAATTTCGTTATTTCGCGGCCGGAAAGTGTCCGGATCACAAGATTTTCATTTTGGAAAATAAACACACAAAACACACAATTTCGTTATTTCGCGGCCGGAAAGTGTCCGGATCACAAGATTTTCATTTTGGAAAATCACGGCTCACGGCTACCCACCAAGTTGCGGTTCACAGGAAAAAAAATTGTTATTTCACATTTCACGAGAAAAAATAAAGGTCATTCATATTGAAGAGATGTGAAACGACCGGAAAAATGCAAAATTAACACTTTACACTTCATCAGAAAAGGCATACAATGCCAATTGTTAAAAATGGAAGGTAAAAAAAAAAAAAACACGGTAAGCTGAATTTCTTTTGAAAGTAATTATTCAAGACCAATGTTGCTCCATTTACTCATCAACTTGCACTTTGAAAACAGTTGTAAATGCTAATTAAAGAATTTGAAGTGATGTGAGAAATATTTTTTCTGAAGTTTATGGTGCGTCTTACAACCAAGTGTTTTACTGACGATATTTTCGGTTTGTAAACTTGCTTAGTTTAAGGTACGTCTTATAACCGAGTGCGTCTTATAACGGAATAAATACGGTACATGGAGAACGCGTTTGAACTCTTCTAGTTGCGAACCAACTTCCTCAGTTCTAGACCTAGTAAGATCATTCGTGCCCAACCCAATAATAATAATGTCCGGGTAGAACGATTCCACGTACGGTAGATTAGATGCTCGGGTAGATTCAAATACCCTCCCTACCGTCAAGCCAGGCAAAGCCGCCAAATTCTATTTGCGCTTGGCGCAAGGAAAACGAGTGGTTTGAACCATCATAATAGTGCCTACGAAGCCATTTGAAGACATCTACTTTAAATGAATCTAGTTGTCTACTTGCCTTAAAATTCCAATGACCCTTGTAAGTTCACGAGCAAAAGAGGCCGAAATGTCAACGGCGATGTCCTAAATACTCGTAAATCTATACGCACGGCTGGACTATCACGTTCATCTATTGTCAGATTAGATTCTAACGCCCTTTGCACCGTCATACCACTAAAGCCGCGAATTTTATTTGCACTTGCGCAAGGAAAAAGAATGGTTCAAACCATCATACTAGAGTTTACGAATAAAGGTTTAGCGTCGGCGTACGTTTATATGAACGTACGCGTATTCAAAACGCGGGGACGCGAAGAAGCCATTGTGAGAGATCTACTTAAAATAAATCTACTTGTGTAGTTACCAAAAAGAGTCTTCAAATGACCCTTGTAACTCAGGCATAGACCGAAAGCATACCCTCGCCTGACTATCACGTGTATTTGGTTTGCGATTGTTATTTTTAGTTTCGCCTATTCGCGTCGCTCAGTTTGGATTTTCAGTACCGCATCCTTGACGTTTTCAGCATCTCACTGGATTAAATCGAACTTGAAATTGTCTGAACGTCTTGTTCCCTGTGTACGTTCGTTCTGGGTGTTTAAATCAGTCTACGAGTCGATATCCTAAAGCCCAGGGATAATTTGAGTGACGAGCCTGGAGCTACACCTACAATGTTATTCAACTCTTTAGTTATTCCCCTTATTGCCGTAAAATTACGGCATAATTTGCGTGACGAGCCTGGAGCTACACCTGCATGTAATGTTATACTATCTCTATAGGTATTTCCCTTATTGCCGTAAAATTACAAGCCACGTAGGATTACAACATAGTGGTGTATGGAAGGAAAATGTGAAAATATATATCGTGATCTATTCTGCGTTTAGAGCCCAGAACGTACGCGTACTAACAAAAGGAGGGACCGTTAACTAACTTCTTGGGAGGATTTGCAATTTTTTGCGGTATATTTTTATATAGGTCTTGACAGATAAAATCCCATATCTCGGTCGGATGGAAGAATTCATGGGAATTGGCAATTTTATGTCTGTCATAGACAAATTCAGGAAACCCGGTATGTGTCGCGCGCTAAAAAGGATGTTGTGCGTAAGGCAAGTTAACACTAAAATAATGTCGAATAAGAATCATGACCTGTGGCTCCTTTAATAGACGTCTGCTTATTGACAACGTCCATTTACGAGACGTTATTAGTAAATATTGTTATATAGCAGTTTTTTATTTTTGTTTTGTTTTTTTGCGGCGGGGGGGGGGGGGGGGGGGGGCGAGTCAGCTGTATTAGGAGTTTGGGTCGTCATTTTGGTTTTGCAAAACATTGGGGGCTGGGGGGAGTGAAAGGGAGGAGGCCTTCCAGTCTGACTCCCACACCCTTTGTCGCACGATCGCGTCTTTTGATTCGCTTCAGTCCGCGGCTTTTAAATCGGCACTCGTTCGCCCCCCAAATACGTCTGCTTTGCAGGCATATTGTTACTCGACATCTCAGATCCCCCGCAAAGTCAGACCAATGACAATAGGAAAAAGCTCTAATTCAGTAATATTCAGCGATTTCCACCTCTCATTCCATTGTCCAAGAAAATTAGCAAGGACAAATAATACTGGCGAAGCCTTTGGACCCCGGCTGACGATCGGTTTATAATTTTAAGCTGTGTGAGGTTTCCCATGCGTTGGGGAGAAAAATTGATTTGCTATTGAAACTGCAACCTCGTTTTTGTAATAGACCAATTCCGATATATTAAAATTCATACTTGGCTCCGAGGCTTAGGGGAATAAAACAAACAAATTAACTATTCATCCCTGAACCTCGATGTGATTTCTTTTGTTTTATTCCCCTAAGCCTCGGAGCCAAGTATGAATTTTAATATATCGGAATTGGTCTATTGATGCCTAATCATGAATAAATTCATACGGGCAACAAAATTAATCGTGCAACCTGCACGATTGCAGTCTGAATGTTGCGCGTATTACAACAAATTTTCATGTTGTAAAAAGTAGTGAAAAGTGACGTCTACTTTCTGCAACGTGAAAATTTGTTGGGTACGTAGGTGGTCATACGCGCAACATCAGGACTGCAACCTGCAACGCAACATTGTTGCGCAACAAGTTGTATGATTTTGTTACCCGTATCCGCTAAAAACTAAGAGAGCTAGATATTAAGAAATAATGAAAGTCCACCAGAAGTGATTTTTGTTCCATGGATCGTGCATACCGGGGGCAATGCTATCAGGCATAAAACTGCATAGTGAAATTAGTAAACTAAAGCGTGATTTTGTCCCAGGGGGGTACGCCCTATAATGGGCTATACGGGGATGCTCCGCCCGAAAGGGGTACCTTTTTTAGGCTGGCGGTATATGAAAGGGTAGGGATTTCACGAGTTGAAGTATATGAAAGGGTAGGGATTTCACGAAGTATAGGAAAGGGTAGGGAAAACACCGGTTGAAGTATAAAAAAGGGTAGGGAAAACTGCCATTTAAGTATTATAAAAAGCGCCTTTCAAAATATATCAAACAGACGCACGTAAAGGCTATATGAAAGGGGTGCCATTTTCAATGAAAGGTATATGAAAAGGGGTACAATTTTCAATGAAAGGTATATGAAAGGGGTACCTTTTCTGTCAAAAACGGTATATGAAAGGGTAAGGGTTTGGATCTTGGGGCGGAGCATCCCCGTACAAAACTTTGCTGGGTACACCCCCCGGGTATTTTGTGTTTAAGTTTCCTTCTCGAAAGAAAATACCATAACCCCATAATCTACATGCATGATGGAGAACGCATGTGAACTCTTCTAGTTGCGAACCAACTACCACAGGTCTAGATCTGGACAGATCTGATTCGTGCCCAACCCAAGAATAACAATGTCCTAGATCCGGGCGGAACGATTTCACTGATGAACGGTAGACTGATTAGATTCCCGGGTAGATTCTAATACCCTCCCTACCGTCAAGCCACCAAAGCCGCAATATTTTACTTGCGCTTGGCGCAAGAAAAGCGAGTGGTTCAAAACATCATACGAAGCCATCATGGAGATATACCTAATTCAATAAAGGTTGCTTTGGTCATTGAGAAGCTATTGTTTGGCGGTCACTCAAGCGAAGCATTGCATTGCATTGTGTTCCGTATGCCAAATGCCAAATCCCAATTACCAATGACCAACTGCCAAAGCATCCTTTATTGAATTAGGTGTATATACTTTAAATGAATCTATTTGTCTACTTGCCTCAAAAGTCAAATGAACCCTTGTAAGCTCACTAGCAAAAGAAGCCGAAATCTAAAAGGCGAGGTTTCAAATACCCGTAAATTCTGACTATCACGTGCATCCATTGTTGTCTAGGTTTTGGTCGAGGATCGAGGTTCGAGGGTAAAAAGACCGGAACAAATGGGACAAGTGACAAATGACAAGTGCTTGTTTCTTCAGTTGTTTTTTTCTTTTGTCTTATCTACACGTCAAATCGTCAAAAAAATAAAATGTCTTTACCAAACGCTTATTGTTCATGGTAATGTTTTGTATTTACAATCATTATGAAATGTATTCTATTTGGCTATTTCATAATAAATTATATAAAGTATCACAAATGAAGACTCAAAAAGATATTATTTTGAGGTGGTGAGGGGTGAGGGGTGGGGGTGAGGGGTGGGGGTGAGGGGTGGGGGTGCGAGGTCGGTGTGAGGTGTGAGGCATGAGGGGTGAGCATGGGTGGTAACGCACAGAAAAGATTATATAATCAAAACATAAAAATTTATTTATATAGGCCAGCTATTGACATGGTGAACTAATTCATAATTTTTTTTTAAATACAAGTGCATTAATAATCACTGATCATTATTGTTCGAAATTTATTCTTAAATATATCCAAGAAAACTGTAACTGTAAGTCAATAAATTCAATAAATCTGTAAATGCAACTTTGTTATATACATACATGCGTTTGATTGATTGTATCCTGTGATAAAAATAGGCATAGAAAAGTTATTGAATATCTTTACATCTGACCACTGCCGCTGACAGTAGTAAATCAGTAGTTCTACTTTGCACTTTGATCAGTTATGTAATGTTATATATTTATTGTGCAATAGAACATTTACGGTCACGTAGCATTACTGGCACATACCCAGACACTGTCTGCATTACCAGACACATTATTGTCTGTGCCTTTTTGGCCCTGTTCGCACTACAACGAAAAATGTAGTTTGGCGTTTGCAAAAAAATGGGAAATTTTGTAATCACCAAATTTTCGTTTTCGTTATCCTGTTCGCACTTACATTTGTGAAATTTTTTGTGTGACCAAACATGTCAATCATACCAAGATCATATAACAAAGATATCGTGACGTGTGTTGTCTTCGCGCGTAATTCTGTGAGTCAAAGCCCGGGGGGAGGGGGTACTCTGCAAATTTTTGGGTGGGGGTGTGCCGCTGGGACTCTGAGACCCTTAACCTATACTAGACCATTTTTGCTGCATTTTGCAACCCTATTCGTGACTAAACACCGAAAAAATCTACCCTATCCTAGACCTATTCCAGACTCGCTATTTTCCAGAAACTCATTCACTATCACAGTTATTAGTTAACAGGGGTCAGTAAAATGTCGTACTGCCTGCCGTACCGATTTTTAAATGCTATTTGCCAGTAAACCTTGTGTAGACTAAATTTCTTCACGCAACTGATCAGTTTCGCGGAAAATGATACCCTATTCTAGACCAAAAATCTCTGATAACTATACCCTATCCCAGACTAAACTGCCTGAAAACCATACCCTTCACAGCGGCACATACCTATATAGCTCATATATGGGAGTACCCACCCCCCCCCCCCCCCCCCCCCGGAGTCAAAGTCTGTGAGCAAAGAAAAATGCTCCCGAGAAATGCTTTTATCACACTTTTTTGCTTTCTGCTTGTAATGCAAAACCTCTTTTTGTTACATCAGCAATTTATTCTAGTTTTGGTGGTCAGGATTTGCCTGTTTCGAATTTTAGAGCCTTTAATTGAGCTGGGGAGACTAGCCACCACCGTCGTTTTCACCCGCACTGGGTATTTCCTCGCCCTGTGGAATCTTAGTTTGAAATTCATCTGCACCAGCGCCACTTTCCCGAGACATATGAGAATGGGAAGAGAGTCATTCAACGATTTACGGGAACCAAATTGCGAGAAACTATACCGTCACGTACGCTGCGTAAAATTTGTTTCAAAATATGATGACCCAATAAAAGATGGATGTCACGAAACAAAGGATTTTCTCGCCTGAGGAATGTCGAGGGTCGAGGGTCGAGGGTCGAGGGTTCCATGTCGAGGGCGAGGGTTTCATGTTGAGGGTCGAGGGCCGAGGGCAACAAAATAAATAATAACCCCATGTTGTGAAACCGTTTATGGCTGTTGTATCTGAAATCTCGTTTTTTGTAATATTTATTCGATATGGGCTTCTTTGGGTTCTAAATGCAATGTTTAAAAACGAATTGGAATGTCCATGTGCTATTTTGTACCCCCCCCCCCCCCCCTCCTTCCCCCACCTTCTCCCTCCACCCGCTAACGTTTGCATTGACCGCTAGCTGTCGTCCTTTTCTCCTCAGTGCCACGGGCGAGAGCGTACATTTTGTAATTATGCAAATTATGTAAAAACGAGAAGGGATTGGGGCGATGGAGGGAAAAGGGCGACAGCGGAAGTTTCTTTGTTCTTTGAATTTGCGTTTCAGGGAAACGTAAAACCCTGATTGGTCGGTTGCCTGTCAGTCTGTCAACAAAGTCATCTCAGTCCCAACAGGACAAATGTTTTCGCAGGAAGGAGGTGGAGGAGGTTTATCCTAGCTCCACTGAGACACACTACTCAACTACAGAACTAACTAAGGAGCTAAAAATGATTACAATAATTCATGATTTCATTGCAGTGGAATTGTAGACTACGGCTTTTTGAGACACAAGTCTTGCACACCGCAGACTTAGACATTAAATCACGGCCTGAGAAATTTAACGATCCTGGCACTTTCAAAGCGATAACAAACTTTAGCCGATAAGTCTTGCAACAAAAGTGAGCCAAAGAGACCACAATGTATGAGCTAGCACCGAACAACGGCATAAAGGAATATATTTTCTTGGTCTTAGGTCTTAGGTCTTAGGTCTGAGGTCTTAGGTCTTCCACACCCTGAATCCTCCTATCAATTTGAGAGATAATTCGCCGAGATCAAAAGGTCAATGATCTACAGGCGCAATCACAGGCAGCCCAAGCTCACTACATGATATAACCGGCACGTGACCCTTGCTTTATGAGCGGTATTGTGTTACAAAGATTCGATTTATAAAGGTTTGTATGGGAACGGTTTTGTCTCAAAACTTAAAAATTCGAATGGTATGTGAATAAAATTGACTTACCCTGTTGCTGTGTTGTATTCTTTGTTGTTTGCCTGCTCCTCGGGGCGATTTAACGCGATTTCGGCGAGTTATCGCCATTTCGGTGTTCCACTGCTAAGAAAAAGACAGGTCTTTTGAACTTCTGAACATATGTTTCGAAATACTAAATGTAAACAAAGATCTTGCTTAGTCACTTTCCTTTTGTCCGTTGATCTGCATGATTTCCAAATAAATATTTGAAAAAAAAAGAACGCACAATAAACAACGTGTCAACAGACACGTGGAACCGGAAAGAATGGATTACGAAATCTTTACCTTGCGACCGCTGATCAACGTTTTTGTTGAAGTCAAATGCCCCACTATGCGGAGCTAACCTCTCGTCAAATGCCCGGGGTATGCCCGGGGGGGGGGGGGATGGGCGGTCTTGGAATTGACTGGTACATTACAGTCATTCACAGTTGAATAAAATTAAAGAATAGCTTTGCGCAGACCGCAGACAGATACACAACCGCTGACTCGTCCCCAGTCGTCTTTCTAAGTAAGACGCGGGAGACGCGCGTGGGGGATAGACGCGGAACGAGAGAAGCGCGTGACGACTGGGGACCAGTCAGACACGTTTGTTTTTCACTGGTAAACACAACCAAACACAATGGTATCATTTTACAAACTGGGCGGAGCTATCAATCAAATAGGTGTCAAAGGCGGCAAATCGGCAGATCAAAGATTACACGCAGTCTCCGGATAGCTTATCATATCGTTTTTTTTTTTTTTTTTTCAAAACTACACTAACTCAGACGATCACACTCAACAGACTATAGGTCTTAGTTAATGACCAACGCTTATTTATGCATAACTAATTTATTATTGTAATACTAAATAATAATTTATGTTAAAATTATTCCACCTTTTGGCATCGTTCAGTGTTGTTATATGGGTATTGGCTATGGAGCCGGTTGCATATTCAGTGGCTTTGATGTAGAGAGCATTGAAGGGTCCTGGACTTTCTTGGTGTTCGGGGGAGTAACAGTGATAATGCTCCTTTCTTCTGTTTTAACTCGACTCATGTCACAATGTCTGGAGAAGGCGAAGGAAGCCCAGCAAACTCCGAAGAAAATTGAGTATGATTAAGGAATTAGTAACTACATGTATCTTAAAGAACTATTGTAAATGTTTCCTCATCCATATTTGCAGATGAGATTCAAGTACAATGTAAAACAATTGACACAGTTTAAATAATCTAAACAAATACACTCGGAAGATTGTTCTGCATTTTACTGCTCTTGATCCTTTTTAACTTACTTTTTCGTCTTTTAAAGCATGGGGCCTTTAGGCTTTACAATGTGCAAAAAATGTCTTTAGGCTTTAGCCTCATTACAACTTGCTTGAGGAAGCAAAAATGACACTGAGCGGTACTTAATGGTACCGGGCGGTATAGCCCGCAGCCAACTACGCGCTTAATCAGGGTTTTGTTTTAAACAGGGTTCCAGCCGGACGGGGTTTGGATTTTGTCCCGGTCCCAATCAAAACCAAAGCTTTTGGTATTCCCAGTCCACCTTTAATAACGGCCACTTCCCCATAACGACTGATAACGACCAGTTGTTCTATTGGTAAAACGAGACCAGTACAGATTGGGTAAGACCAGCTTTTTAACATACATGTAGAAAACGTTCTCACACAATGCATATCTGAGCTCATTTACAAAAACATCACGTTAAGGGACATTAGTTTCCAGCCTGAGGCAGGCTACCTTCCCCAGCAGCCCCACTCTAGCGGCCCCCTCCATTCTGGCTGGGAAGCTAACATAGCTTTACAGCATCACAGCTGGGACCAAAGTGCCCAGCTATCATGTACACTGAGATCTGCAAAATCAAAGCCTTTCACAAATGACTAGTCCGCCATCCACTAGGTATAAAAACTGGGATCAAACAGCTCGTTTCTGAAGCCGCAACCAACTAATTGTTACTTGTAACTTCTGGAAGCTTCATACAAACTTGCAAAAAAACTAATGTGCTCGATTTGGCTGCCAGGCTACTATTGTTACCCTGTCAAACTGCCTTGTTTAGCGGTACGAGGTGTTAACTTTAAGAATGCTGGATTACTCTTTGACGTAAATGAGCCGTGAAATTAGAAAGCGTTTCTTTTTTAAACGAATAAAAGTCAAATTAAGTTTCGTCTTTTCCATATGTAGATATATAGATAACTACTGTCAGTTAAGTTTAAGTTACCTGAAAGGTAACATCAAATGGTAACATCAAAAGGTAACATCAAAAGGTCTGCAGAGTGACGCCTTGTGAAAGAGTTCAGGTATGTGTATTTCAAACAAATAAACACGAAAGTTATTGATGATAAATAGAGTTATAACATCACAAAGAAAAGCTAGATGCATTGAGTGTGATAAATACGGTAAATAAACAAGTTAGTTAGGTGAACAACCGCTGACAACTAACCGAAACTATGGAAGCCGATCACAGTATTCTACACAAACACTTTATTAAACTGAGATACATTTATTTACACGGCACTTTTGGTTTTAAAAATTACAGCTGTGTTTGATTCAGCTACTTCAATCACGGCCTTTCATTAACCAGAACTAAATTATGTCAAGAGAACATAACGGAGTTGATGTTCTCTTGAATGATTATGTGGAATGAATTATTAAAGCTTTTATTTAATTACAGTAACTAATTTATTTACAGTATTTAATTTACTCCCGTTAAGCTATCTTCAACTTAATCCTATTGCAGTGTGTCTTTCAATTTTGGTAGCTTTCTGTTTTTTAAGTTCCAGTTATGAGGGGAAACCATTACAATCGTCTTTTCTCGCCCTTGCTGCGACGTGTTGTCATAATGCCTTGCAGTTTCAGTCAATTCAGCGTTCTTTAGAGTCAGAGGAACATTAAAAACGATGTTCTCTACCTTAGAATGTTTTTTCACTGCTCTCGCTTCGCTGTTTTCGTTTTCTGCTTCCCGCTTTGCTAACTTTTTATTTCGGGATGTTCGTTGAAAGGACGAATCTTTAATCTTTGGAAATCCAATCAGCCAATTGTGATACTGCGATTCCTTCGAAATAGACCGTTTCATAATCCTTGGTACGTTAGCTTCAGTGCACGTGATTTCTGGGAACAAGTCGTCGCATCTCTTCGAGCTAAAAGAACGAAGTAATTTCTGCTTTTCACTCAGCGTCACACCTTGACATGATTTCTCCCTGTTGACTAAAGACGGCAGCTGAAGTTGCAGTTTATTTCGTGCTTCTTTGGCGAAGCGTGTTCGATCCCTATTCATGCTAATCAAGTCTTCTTGAACTTTTCGCTTTTCAAACTTGAGGTCGATATTAGTTTGGATCCGTTCTTTTTCTATTTCTTGTTCGGCGAGTGTGAGATTTTTAATCCGTTCTTGAAAAATTGTGAAGGCTTTGTCGTAAACAGATTGGTGTCCTTTCGATTTGGTTGTTTGCCATTCCATGCTTATGCCAAGCAGTATCTGAGTAACCTCATTGCCATGTAGTAAACAATGAACCCAATATCGTAATTGCAAAGGAAGATAATTAACAAAAGAATTGATCCCATAGTATATGAGCTGTCAATAAATACAACGGATCATTCCAAGTTCCTACGTATACAATCATTGTAAGTTAACATGACGTTACCAAATAATAGCTGCCCATTGAATAGTAACACTCACAAAAATCGTTTATTTTAATGGTTCCTAAAAGGCAATCACATCCCAAAAAACGCACTCAGCCGTAAAGGTCAGTGTACGACACGAAAGAAAAGGGCCCCCACTACAATGATTAAGCTATATATTTTTTCTCATTCATAACAATAGGGTACCGGCTTTCAAGGTCACAAATAAAGAAGTGAACAATAGAGATTCGATATCCTGCTAGACAACACTGTTGACAACCATTGTTTGACAGTAACTCCAAGATCAACTCGAAATAAAAAAACATTCAAACACGATCAAATTAAATTCAACTTTTCACTACTGCAATAGAGCGTTTTCACTCACGTGACCTTCAGTCCCGTGGGACTCAAATGACAAAGGCCATGGCAGCCATGTTGGTGTTCCTAACAAAAGAAGTAAATTAAAATTCTTTTGTACGGGAACACCAATATGGCGGCTATGACGTCAAGTGAAAACGCTCTATTCAAGTCCAAGTTCATTTTATTCACACTTACTTGATTCATTACGGTAAAATATTCCAAAATAAAGGAAAAAGAATTAATTACATGACAAATATGAAATTACATTTAACAAGGGAAAAGTGTGTAGTGGCCAAAGGGGCGAAAGCTTTCGAGTTGGCCTCTACCACAGTGAATTAACTAATTGAGGGAGGAGATAATAATAATAATAATAATAATAATAATAATAATAATAATGATAATAATAATAATAATAATAATAACAATAATAAAATAGAATTTATTGAGCGCGCTTTCTATAAAAATATTAAAACGCGCTTTACATTATTAAGAGCTATAAATAATATCCTAAAAACTAAAAACCTAATACTTGTTTAAAAGGTAAAATCTAAAAGTCAGATAGAATACTCTAGGAAACTGGTAAGACTAATACTTAAAATAAAAATGTTTTCAGTTTCGATTTAAAAAGTCAATAGAATTTGTGTCACTCCTGAGGTAGAGCATTCCATAGTTGTGGCGCCGCCCGTGAAAATGCTCCCTCACCCAGTGATATTTTGTTGGATTTTTTAGGGTGACTGAGAAGGAGACCATTGTCATTAACGACGCGGGTGGTAATGGCTCGGTGGCATGACAGAAAGTAGATACACAATGATCCACAATGTAGCGAGGTGCCTTTCCATGGCTTTGGCTTTTCATAGCTTTAAACATATTAGTGTGATTTCGAAGATAATGCGCTTGAATACAGGCAGCCAGTGTAGTTCCTGGAGTAGAGGAGTTATGTGGGAGTACCTTGGTGCGTTGTAGATAATTCGAGCACATGCGCATAACTATTACATGAGGATCAATATTGGGGACAATTGAACCAGTGAATAATAAAATATTTCCATTATCTTTAGACTCGGTGTATGAAGTCCTAAAGTGCGACCTTTAAATTTTGAGAAGTATATTTTCCTGTGGAGCTGTCCGGTTTTCTATATTAAAATATATATAAATTATTTTTTAATTTGAGATGATGAGGTATACTGTTATGTGTTAAAAAGCCCGAAAAATAATGTTAACTGTTATTGTTATATAAGAAATTGCAGTTTAGTGCATCGCAGATACTAAATAATACAAGAAATATAAAAACTAAAGCTACAGAAGTAAAGTTGAACTTTTCCATGCATTAACATACAAAAACGCTTTTTTGTTAATTCAAGAGAGAAATTAGTAATTAGTAATAAGTAAGGATTATTGTTAATATCGTTTACCATTACAGCGAATAAATATTCACTGTTAGCTTTTAGATGGCCTATAATAATTGTAATGTTAGCTGTTATGCAAACACCCACCTCCCTCTCTCAATTTCTGGCCCTCTAATTTTGTACCTTTCCAATTTTACTCGTTGCAATGGAGTACCAAAGTGTGACTTGACAAAACTTGTGAAACGTTTGGAACTGAGCAAAATAATAAGAAGAAGGTTTGTACGCAGTCATCAGAACAAAAGTGCCAGTATCTCACCCCCAAATTGCAATAGGATGCTGATTTTTGGCGAGCGGGAATTTTCGTTGTGCTCTTTCCGAATATCTCATCAAATCCCTTAATTTCACAAATTTAGTTTTTGTGACGGCATCACTTTGGCACTTTAGCAAGGTTGAGCCGCTTAGACATGCGCACTAGCTTAGTCAAGCGTTAATTCTCAATGAACCATGTCACCGCAGTTTAGGTTGGTTAGATTATTAAACTAACAGCTGAAGAACAACAATGTCTTCGAAATGCAAAGAGTTTCTGGCATCTCCCATGAATCAGTTTCTATGCACTAGATTTTCTTCGTTGCTGATTGTTGTTGGATTCGGTGTGTTAATTTATTTCGGGATCACGATTGTTTTACCCGCGGGTCGAGCAACGTACTTCCAGGAGACAAAATGCTTCGTTAATTACAGCGTGTTTGACGGTGAAGTCGTCTGTGATTGCGTAGCGGGCTTTATTCTAAGCTCTTGCTTCCCTTGCCTCAAGGTTCATGTGGCTTTTAGCACAAAAAATGACGAAAAACTAACTTTGCATACCAGCAAGCTCGATGTGAAGTCGACGCTTTACGAAGATTTGTGGAGTATGAATAGTGAGGTAATGTACTCGGTGCATAATTAACTGTTTTACTCTCAAGAGAGTCTTTTATCTTAAAAGATATAAATTCATATAAAGTCCTAAATGTCATAATTTGTAAAATTTTGAAAACCAAGTTGTATAATGCAAAAGTACTGGTGAATAGGTGTCATTTGAATGGTCACAATATAGTATTTCGTAAACAGATCCAAAAGTTAGAACTAGCTACACCACTACAATTCATGTCTTCATAAAATTGACTTTGGCAGTGAAAGGGTTAATAGCCTAAATATTACATAGCGTATAGTATAGCAGGACTGAGATGAATTCTATAAATCTACACACCTCTTTTATTGGCTAAAGGCCTGTGTTTTTAGGGTGATTCTACTTCGACCGTGAAATGGTATCTAGCAATTAATCAAAATTAGCTAAAATTAGTAAAAACTAAACAAAAGAAAACAATGCCGGGAATAAGTGTCTAGTGCCTACTAGCTTAGTAAATTTTTTACGGTTTAAAGAAAATCACTCTGAGTTTACACTTTACTATTTCATTCATGAGATTTAACGTAACTACGCCTTTTGTAACATAAGCAGCAACTGATTCAGAAAAGTACGGCTGTAGGATTTCATACACAGACTCAAAAGTTAGAACCACTATGTACAACATAATAAACAGCACCACAGGAAAGTACTGCTCAATAGCTTTCATTTGAATGGTCACACTTTAGGATTTCATCCACAGACTCAAAAGTTAGAACCACCTTGTACAACATTATAAACAGCACCACATGAAGGTCTTGCTCAAAAGCTTTCATTTGAATGGTCACACTTTAGGATTTCATCCACAGACTCAAAAGTTAGAATCACCTTGTACAGCATAATAAACAGTACGACAGGAAAGTACTGCTCAATAGCTTTCATTTGAATGATCAAAGTGCGGGGGTTGTCCACAAAAAAAGTTAGAACCACGTTGTGAAACATAATAAACAGCACCACAGTAAACTGCATTGTTCGTACGGTTAATTAAAAGTTATAAAAGCTAGTACAAAACAGTTTAAAGATGAATTTATATCAATCCGTACTGTTCGTACAGAAAAGGTTTGTACTGTGATCAATGTAAATCCCCTACTGCGAACTCTGTAGGGGATACAAAAGTTATAGCCAAATAAATGCTTTTCTTTATAAACAACATTAACATACACTTCATTGCAGTATGTCCTTTGTCTTTGTTGGTAGACAAAAAAAGGACAACACTCAATTACAACATTCAATGTCTGGGAGTTTGAAGATTTACATTTTATATTGACTAAATTGACAAATTTTGAATACATTTAAAGAAAAGGTGAGCAATTTTGATGTTGTGTGGGATTTGATTCGAATAGTGGACATCAACAATAAACACTCGTTTTTCACAAAGATTGTTCCAGGGGCAGACGAGATGCCTAGGTAATGAATGGGGTTCAATGTGCCAATTTTCATTTCAATTTTTTTTTTTTCGTTCCAACAGTGCAGCTTCAGTCCGCCATCCTGCTGTTCGCGCTTCAAAGCGGAAAATAAAAAACAGGTGCTGGACTACATGGAAAATAACGCGAGGAATCGGTCCTGGATTGAGTGTCACTACAACCGGTTTAATCACACTGAAGTCATAGCGACACTTGGAAACTATAGACTATCCATATTTATGGCAATTTTCTGGCCAATTCTAGCTATGGTTATTGGATTTAGTTTGTTTACCTACCTGAAAAAATTGAACCCTGGAACAGTGAAGAAAATAGCAAAAGTAGATAGAAGAAAAATACTGGTTTTAAGCACCATGACTGCTTTTCTAAACACCGACGGTCGACCTACAGCTTACCTGCAGGTCAACCCAGTTCTTGATTCAAGAGACAGAAGAAGTAGCTGTATCCGTTCAAGCATGGATGCTCAAGTTTGACAGAGTTAAGTGCTAAAGGTTTACTAAGCCGGATTTCTGTAAAGAGAACTGCACAGAACAGAACCAGATGAAAAAAAAAAAACGTGGTTTGGGACTTATGTTCAGCTAAGAATAGAGAATTTGAAAGATAGAAGAAGCTGTAGGACACTAAGGTCTGTGACCACACGAATTTAAAATCGATAAATAGACATTGTTGAAATCCATTTCCATCCTGACCATCTGCAGCAAAATACACTTATTCATTGTTTTAATGCACTCAACAACAACAACAACAACTTTATTTGTACTTTGTTTGCACTCATATGGTAGTTGTTAAAGTGTATATGACAGATTGTTTTATTTGCTTGATGAAATCTACATGGTGTTCTTATAAAAAAATCGAAAAGAGTTTTTTCGATATCGATTTTTTCTTTTCCGTGTTTTAGCCGTCCAAAAACGTGAAATTTCACTTCCGGTGGGGTACAGAACCGCGCAAGAAGAAAGACTGGAAATAGTCCGCTGTGACGTCAATACAAGAATGCCGGTGTCGAGGTTTCTCGGTTCCTCGCATTTTTTGGTGCGCCTTGAGGAAGAAACATGGTTCTATTAAGGTATGTTGTCTACTGTTGTAGCAACACACACCAAAATAAACGGAGGAACTGAGAAACCGCGACACTGGCATTCTTGTATTGACGTCACAGCGGACTATTTCCAGTCTTTCTTCTTGCGCGGTTTTGTAACCCACGGAAGTGAAATTTCACGTTTTTAGACGGCTAAATCAAGGACAAGAAAAATCGATGTAGAAAAACTTTTTTCAACTTTCGTATCAGAAAGCCATGTAGATTCCAACAAGCAAATGAAAAAAAAAAAAAACTGTCATATACACTTCAACACGTCAACGGACACTTGAGAAGTGCTATTTATATTCTATTTTGTAAAGTGTACAGTTAAGTTTTTAGACTAAAAGCCGTGAAAGTTTGCATGAAGAAGTGAATACGCTTTTTATTGCTGTTTTATACTGGGACATGTTCCAGTTTGCAACATGTACTGCTCACTTGTCAGAAGCAGTAAACTATTGATTGAAATGCGATGAACAAACGACTCCACTTTCTAATGTTATTATTGTTCCAGTATGTTGGTTTTATAATTTGCTTAAGTATACCACGGATTTTAAATGGTATTAAAATAGATGTGTATTCATTGTACATAGGTTCAGCTTTATTACATCAGAATTACTGGTGTCACTTTACCTCGACTCTCTATAAGCCGGACACCTCTCAAAGACGGACAGTTGGGGCCGGTCCAGACGGTGTCTGTCTTAGAGAGAGTTGACTGTTTATATTTTACTCACAGTCACAATCACAGTCACGTATTTTACTCGGTAATTTTATACTTTGAAACGAAGTACGATTTGGTATAAACAAGAAGCTCAAAATGAAAGTTTGTATTTTGTGCACAAAGGGATTTTGATAAATTGGGCTCGTGCACAATTGATCTATCGCTAGAATGAAAATGGACACGTCTACTTGGTTGTTATAAAATAACTTTCCTTTTCAAAATTATTTCAGTTAATTTAGAAGGCAAATTTTATTCAATTAATTTTCATTTTAACCAAAGTCTGGTGTGTCCTGTCAGTGCTCCTTACAATTCACACATTCCCTGATTGACAGGAGGACAAAGGCCTTCACAAGTTGCTTTTTTTTTCTTTTTCACTTGTTTTTTCGTTTAATCCACGGAAAATTATTCTCAGTCGCCCATGTATATGCAAAAAAGAAAACATCAGGTAGTTCTTTCCTAAGAATGAGTGCCTGTGTTCTCTTGTCGATCGTACGTATATTTATAATTAAGAGCCTAATTTATAAAGCCCTGATGTCTGGTGTCGAGGAAAGCTGGTGTTTTCGATTATCAATATAGATCTTGTAAATGGTTAGTTAAACCCAGGAGAATCAGTAGTCTGTCGAGTGTGGTGCATGATAGTCCGGGTTATAATGCAGCTCTGAAAACAACTGTTATTGTTGACAGTGACTGACGTTTCCACAACCTGAGCGGAAGTCATCTTAAAGTCATGTGAATTGTAAAGTAATACTTGACGACAACTACTAACAAATGTTAAAGACAAATGCTCCATTCATACCAATGGTCAAACATGTTTAAATGTTGTTTAGTTTAACTACGTTTTAGCCTCTATCTTGAACGTTTTAAAATGTATATTAATTATTCAAACTACACAGTATTTTTCAAAGAGTTAAAAATAACTCCTAAAGTGAAGTTAAATTAACTCCTTGCACTGGCCGTCACAAACGAAGTAAAAATAATCATGTTTCAATACAAAGTGATTCAAAACATACTCCCAACCCGCGTCTCACTTCATCGAGACGGCCTCTTAGAAAACCCTACATGCAACTTATGCAATGCCGAGAAACAAACTTTAGATCACCTGCTAATAAACTGCGCTCTCACAATTGATTTTTGGACCCTGTTTCAAAACTGGTGGTACCAAAAAACTTGTGAAAAAATAACGTTAACTACAAGCCATATACTTTACGGCTGGCATGATAGAACAAAGCATTGGCAAACACTAAACTATTGTCTATTAATTGCCAAATATTGTATCTTTTGCACAAGCCTTCGCGGAAACGTCTTAGATTTCGAATGTTTTATACTGAGTGTTCAAGAAAAACTTAAAATTCTTAAAGAAATAGCGACTACAAAAAAAGCACTTCCAGAGTATTATCGCACCTGGGCACCATTACTCTAGTTTTTTACTTTACTTTTGTACTTTTTTTTTTCTCGTATGTGTAAACTACGTAACTGCTATTTACACTGTAATAGCTAAACTTCTTTGTAATAGCCTAATATCTGTGTATATTCTTGTTAATAAAAAAAAAAAAAAAAAAAAAAAAAAAAAAAAAAAAAACTCCTTGCACTGGAGTTATTTTTTCGGAGTTATTTCAACTCCAAAAAAAGAGTTATTTCCCCCCCAAAAGCAGTTACCTTACTGTATAGTAGAGTTAAATTAACTCCATTAGTGGTTGGAGTTATTTTAACCCCAGATTCGGAGTTAAATTTGGAGTTAAAATGACCCCAAAAAAGGGATTATTCTGAACCTAAAATTTTTACTCCACTTTTGGAGTTAAAATAACTCCTTGAAAATTACAGTGTACCTGGAATGGTAATAAAGTCAATAAGGTTTCTTTCAGTAAAGATTTCACTCCAAATGTTACAGGAAGTAAGGAGGTATTTTTTCTAAACCTGTTTTAAACTAAACAACACTTAAACATGGTGGTGTGAATGGGGTAAGAGATGAACCTGGAGACAAACAAGGAGCGGCATACAAGATCAAATGCTGCAACTGGCTGAACACCATTTACACACTTATCACAGAATTGACTGGGACTCTGTCCAATGCGTTAGCTACAGTACGGACTACTAACTTAGAACAAACACCACTGAACCGATGCACGGATCGAAACGCACCAATCACGGACTGAGTCTCAACAACCAATGACATCATCGCAAAACTGACCAATGACTGCTTACAATTTACACGGCTCTGAAGATGACTTCCGCTCAGGTTGTCGAAACGTCAGTCAACACTGAGATCTTTTTAGAACTACAATGCTGACCTGTTATACAGACCAAAGGAAAATACAAACCAAAAACTATCCTTTAAGGAATAACAACAGATAACGTTTCGAAGTGAACTGCATTAACAGTTTAGTTTATCTTTTTTTACTTGGTTACGTAATTTAAATTCTCAGAAAAAAGATGTTTCGGTTTTTTAAATATCGTTTATCGTTCAAACCATTTTAGCAATATATTTTGCAAAATAAAATGGAAACTGACTCTGAAAACTACTGGCACATCTCTCAATTTGTGAATTGTTTGTTCATGAACAAGTTCGACACACTAAAATACTGAGCAAAATATTAATTCGGTCGCAAAATTTCTTCGAAAGAATAACTTAACGTTGACTTATGAGATTGTTAATTGCTTTTTTAAAAATTGTTTTGATACTGCCGGATAATTTTATTAAACACGAAGTTCAAGTTCCGGTATAAAAGGAGCCTGGCCTGGCCAGTCGTCAATCAAACACTGAAGCATAACAACTGACAAAAAACATGCGTCATTACTAACACAATTTGGAAAAACTTTATGAAAGTTATATCAGAAGTCTTTGTGAACTTCTATTCCCTTTTTTGCCTAGGTAAAATCTTGGTTCAATTAGATTTTTGAAGCAAATCATATTTAAGTAACAATGCGTGTAAGAACTAGGCAGTGCTCCATTGTTACGCGGCATTTCGCTTTCCCCACATAAGATTGTTTAGGCAGTTTTCTTACTGAGAATACATCAACCTATGGACAACATGCTCTTTTTTTAAATAAAATGTACTGGAACTTTATTTTAAAGTGATGTTTCTTTTGTGCTACAAGATTTCACGATATCACGCAAGCTTGAGCGCTATAATAGTTTTATAATTGAACACATTGATAACAAAGCACAGTTTGAAGAAGAGATATCGCCGACAAGCCTTTTATTTCAAAAAAAAGCTTACATATGGTTTACTGCGCGAAACTTGCAACATCACACAGTTCATGAATGAAAGTGGCGCCTTTGTCAATATTGCGCAAGTTTGAACACTATAACTGTTTTATAATTCAACACATTGATAACAAATCACAGTTTCGAGAAAAAATTCATTGAGATATACAACCTTTCATTGGCCGTTTTCACACTAGAGACGGACAAATCGTCTGGACGGACAAGTCGTCTCAGACGGACAAGTCGTCTTAGTGAGAAAATGGGACGAACAAAATTTTGGACGTAAAAGTCGTCTGATTTTGTCTGTCGATTTGGCCGTCCATCAAGACGATTTTTCGAGGAAGATTTGTTCGTCTAGACGGATAAGTCGTCCGATGTCCGACTTAAATTCACACCAGACGAACGAATGGTTGTATCTCGGTCCCAGTACTCGCTAAGGGGAATGGAACTAGTAAAGGGAGTGATGGTTTATGGGAAAATCAAAATGGCGGTTGGAAAGCAAGGTCACCAAACCTGTTAGTGCCAGGCCCCTTGCTTTCAAAATCGTCGGTTTGTTCGTTCAGATATGAATTTACGATGACCAACACATGGTGAGTTGTCCGTCTAGAATTCACATTACACGAACAAATCGTCGGACGACTTGTCCGTCCAGACGATTTGTCCGTCTTCTAGTGTGAAATGGGCCATTAAGTAATATATATACTGACATAGCCCAAGCCTAACAGCGTTGCACTTTGAACAAGCTTAACTAAGTTGAAACTTAACTAAGGTGAAACTTAACTAAGGTGAAAGGTTGGAAGCACAAGAATTAAGATTGACGAACGGGCTATTTTCAATTTTAGCAATTCTCAAAAACAGTATTACGTGACCGGGCAAACACGAGCCCGCGAAACATTCCGCTAGCTATGACCATGAAAAATCACGGCATAGGTTCTATGAGTATGGAGCTGCGCAGCCAGGCCTTCGGCCTGGCAAGTGCTCTGCTATAAAGGCTAACAACAATAATTTACTTCGCACCATTTCTTAAACAACAAGCAGCGAATGCCGAAACTTTTGCTGAAGCTAAAATTAATTTAGCGTACACAATCAGTTCAGAGTTTCTACGAAGAGCTTTCGTCTACTCAAAGAACGGGACAGAGTAGTGACTACAAGAATTAAAACACAGTAAAATGGCATAGAATGTCTTAGTTACAAGTGTTTCGTATCTTACAAAGTTCAATTCAGAATCAAAACAAATTGAACAAACACACGGCTACGAACCTAAACATAGCGGCGAAAAGTCGGAAAGAACTGCAGCGTGGACAGTGTCTTACAAAAATTCACAGCTAAAGGATACAAGAAACGGTTAAAACATCGTACCTGTAGTTGATTTGGCTTTTTAGTCCCTTCCATCAGCACCAAATTTTCAAACATCGAAGTACGAGCTGAGTCGATCAATGTTGTTTACAAACTTGCTCGTTTATTAACTCCTACAGCCGTAATGACGAGATCAGAAACTTTTCTGAGGAAACATAAAGTCTATATCATATTCCAGAGGTGATTACCAAAGGAATTTTACGAAAATTGTGCTCCTTCATTCACTCCTTGTCGAGCGGTTAAACTTTGAACAAGTTTCAGCTACGCCAAGAAACACTGCGACCGCGACAACGCGAAAATTTCGCGCCTTTTTTGTCCAATCATGTGAACAATATTTTTTCTCTTTTCTTTTCTTCTCTTTTTCTCTTTCTTTTCCCTTTTTTAGCTAATAGTTCACGCACTTTTTCGCCCAAAAACACGACATCGCAGGCAGCAGTCATTTTCACTTTCATACAAAATGCGAAATTTACCGCCATCGCTGGTTATACGTCATGTGGACATAACGTATATCGATAACTTTTTTACCATATTTGGGCAGTGTATCAATGTGTTGAATAAGCTAATTGAGCTTTTTGAGGCTGGAGGTATATGAAAGGGTCGGGATTTCACGAGTTGGAGTATATGAAAGGGTAGGGATTTCACGAAGAATAGGAAAGGGTAGCGAAAGCAGGAGTTGAAGCATAAAAAAAGGTAGGGAAAACTGCCATTTAAGTATTCTATAAAGGGCCTTTCAAAATATTTCAAACAGACGCACGTAAAGGCTATATGAAAAGGGATACCATTTTCACTCAAAGGTATATGAAAGGGGTACCATTTTCAATTAAAGGTATATGAAAAGGGTACTTTTTCTGTCAAAAACGGTATATGAAAGGGTAAGGGTTTGGACCTCGGGGCGGAGCATCCCCGTACAAAACTTTGTTGAGTACCCCCCGGGGTTTCACGCTCGGTGATGATGATCGCCACGAACGTAAAACTCGAGTTACTGTTTCGAAATTCACATCGTGTGAAAAATATATTACTTTATATATATAGGATGGAGAGCCTCGTAAGAGGTGTTCACTATTGGCATATTGCTTCGCTCACTGATTGCAGTTTGAGCACTCTCGTGACTCCACAATGCAATCCAACAATGTGTAACCGTACATCCTGTGCCCAAGCTCAGGAGTTGCCATAAAGCTATTATGGTAACAACCGGAGGGCACATTGTATACATAATTGTATATTACGCTCAATGTTCATACAGTTAGAGCACTCTCTGGATTGGGTGGAGAGTCTCGTAAGAGGTGTTCACTATTGGCATATTGCTTCGCTCATTGCTTGCACTTTAAGCACTCTTGTGTCTCCACAATGCCATCCAACAATGTGTAACCGTACATCCTGTGCCCAAGTTCAGGAGTTGCCATAAAGCCATTATGGCAACAACCGGGAGGGCACATTGTTGAGCGCTGTACGTTATCAATTCTACTCAAGCGAGAAGAATTATATATATAGGCTTCCCCTACCCTGTCACCTTGAAAGAAAAAATCCCGGGAGGCCCACGTCTGGAATCACATAAATGACATCTTAGATTGCCATGTTGCCAGCATGGTTGTCCTGATGGTGTAGTGGTTATCACGCCTAACTAGTATGCAGGAGGACGTGGGTTCATATTCCACTCAGGGCAAATTTTCTTTCAAACATTTATTCAGTAAAAATATGATTATTTGGGGTGTGCAGGGTTAGGGGTTCTCTCATATATACTGTTCATATATATAAAAATAGCCTGTATCCCTTGTCACTCGCTAAGTTGACTTCGGTCGTGTATCATGAATTTGATCCTTAGTTGGGTTTCAAATGGTATTATAGGCTTCCCCTACCCTGTCACCTTGAAAGAAAAAATCCCGGGAGGCCCACGTCCGGAATCACATAAATGACATCTTAGATTGCCATGTTGCCAGCATGGTTGTCCTGATCATGATGGTGTAGTGGTTATCACGCCTAACTAGCATGCAGGAGGACGTGGGTTCAAATCCCACTCAGGGCAAATTTCTTTCAAACATTTATTCAGTATATATATATATATATATATATATATATATATATATATATATATATATATATATATATATATACATATATATACATATATATATATATATACATTTATTCAGTATATATATATATATATATATATATATATATACTGAATAAATGTTTGCATATATATATATATACAATTATGTATACAATGTGCCCTCCCGGTTGTTACCATAATGGCTTTATGGCAACTCCTAAACTTTGGCACAGGATGTACGGTTCTTGTTGCTTGAGTAGAATGGATAACCTACAGCGCTCAACAATGTATAATCAGGGAAAGCGGTGATCGAGAAGCAAAAAGGACTACATGAAATGATTGTTCAATGGCTTATATTTCAATAGACACTATGCATTTTACCATATTGCATAGGCGGAAGCTGACTGTGGAATTATTCCGATGAACGCCATAATATTACAATGAAATAAATGAGCAAATGACTGTTTTCCAATATTACTTGTTATATTTTGGCTAATGTTTCGAAGCACAGAACGTAACGAATTGCAAATACCACGAAACTCTCGGCTAGATCTAGCAGGAAGCACAAATATGCGAAGTCAAGGCACCTTATTTCATGAAATTTTCGCGACACGTTAATTTCGCGAATTTCGCGATTTGAAAAAAATCGAGAAATTTAAGTGACGCGAAAATTAAATGTCGCGAAAATAACATGACGCGAAAATGAAGTGATGCACATTATGTCAATAATTAAAACAACGACTTTATTTCCAATACACACGTTTATAACAATCATTTTGAACTATTCTGTGGTAATGTTCTGGTCCTTCAAGCATGAACTACAAACCGTGCCTTGTATACACTGTGAGAACATTTTTCTTGTTACTGTTTACATAATCAGTTGCGTTTCTGTTTATTTGGACATTGTTGATTAAGTTGTTTGATCGAATTCAGGGACATGTTAAATAACATTAACAAAGAAATAGTGTCTCACTCAAAAACGCGAAATTAAAGTGAGTCAAAATGCAAAATTTTCGCAAAATCGCGAAATTAAGGTGTCGCGAAATATGCGAACCTCAAAATCGCGAAAATTTCATGTAATAAGGTAGATAGGATCTTTACTGATCGACCTTTATTCGAAATCAAATTATCTCCCCATACTTAAATATTTTAAGATGAACATGTGAAATGGATAGACACCGCAATGTTAGCACATTTTCTTTTTGTTTTAGGGTTAAGAGAGAAAAAAAAACCGTTAACCCAAATAACTGGTACCATTTAAAAAACCTCAAAAAATTACTTCATCGCCTACCGCTTTTTAATAGGAAAAGATATACATGTTACTTTCCGGCCGGGAGGACCGTGTAGGAAAAAACCGTGAGCCCGAGGTTTTGAGTACGGTCCGAGGCCGTAGGCCGAGGGCCGTACTCAAGACCGAGAGCATGGTTTTTTTCCTATACGGACCGACCTAGGCCGGTAAATAATTTATTTATTTTTTCCTACTTTAATTCTGCGATTCTCCGAGAAAATCATTCATGTACAGCTTTCCAAGAAATGTTTCTTACGCGCCGCGTAAAGCTAAACTGACACAACGCGCGCAAAATCTATTAACACGGTAATCTTCACAACTTTCCATTCATAAAAAAAAAAACTTAAATTGCAAAGTAAACTCATTTCTAACAGTAAATGTCTCTGGGTAAAATAAACGGCTCTTGTGTTTGCCTTCGTAAGGATGGAGAAATGTTCTTGCCTACAGCGAAGCCGTGGAAAGCTGAATAATAAGCTTAACTTTAAATTTTTCTATTAAAAGAAAAGTCAAGCGTAATTTATTTATAGCAGGGCGAAAGCTTAAACTGAGCTATTCTAATTTAAAAATTAAATTTTCATGAATAAAAACTTTAGAATTTAGATAAGAGGGTAAAACCCGAGAAATAAAAGCATAAAAACCGAGCAATGTAGTGAAAGTACGAATTATCTCGTAAAATCCTATCGCGAAATGGCGTGTAAATTATTGACAACAAACTAGTGCAAGACTGTACTAGAATGGAAAAAATAAGCAAGACCTTTTAATGAAAATTCACAGGAAAAAAACAAAACCGGAAAAATAAGAACCCTTAAATCAAATGGAGCCAAAACATTGGTAAAAAAGCGCTAAATTGTCTAATTAAAGTATTTTTAAGCCAGAAATGACCCCTAGTAAAGAACAACAACAAAAGCCCAACAAACTATAGAATGAACAAATCATGAAATCCAAACTTGTACTCGCCTTTTCGAGGAATAACATTGGGCTTTAATTTTACGGCTGATATCTCCTTCCACTTAGTTTATCTGGTTCTCTTTCTTTCTTCATTGAGTCTTTTTGATACCTCGTTCAAGCCTTAAGGTGTTTAGCGTGTTTGTGAGCCGACGTCAACTATGGTGAAACTTTGTTGGTTTTCTTCATTGTTCTCTTTGTTTGTCTCGTCAAATATTTTATCTGCCCAATGAAAATTCACTTTCGCTTTGGCAACTTTCGTCTGGGTCCATAACTGACGAGAAAATTCAATGATATTTAAGCTTTAAGGTCTTAGTTTAACGGTCTTACACTGATCTAAACAATATGACTATATTTCCCCTTGACTACTGACTAGAATCAGTGATTGGCCGAACTTTTCTATCCCTCTTCTTTTTTTATCAGTTACATGTTAAATTATAGGCCACTATATGCATTCTAGTCAACTTTTAATTAAGAATTTTCAAAGTTAAGAAAGGTGAATTGGAAATAGCAAAAAAAAAAATAAAATAAAATAGGAAAAGTATTTAAAATTTATGGACCCATCAGTGGCTGGTCTTTAACGCCTCCATTGTTTCGGCGAAAGGGACGAAATCTTAAATTGAAAGGTTTCCTAGCTGGTACCACTGGCGTACATGTTATTTACAAATTTTGCTTTAGTCACTTTTAAGAATCACTTTAATTTAAGAATCACTTTTAAGAGTCACGTCAGTTAAAGAATATAGAATACAGCTATAGGTCTCAACAATTTTCAACGAGTTATTAATCGGGATATCTTCAATATCACTTCACTCGTTGATTTTAAATTCACGTGTTCATTGTTAAACTTAGGGGATGCTTTAGGACCCATGTTTTTGTTACCACGATTATGTCGATTATTTCGTAAATTTCTATAGTTCCTATAATAAAAAGGCCATTATGAAATACGAGTTAAAGAATTAAACATATCTGCAGTGTTTTCTTGGGCTTGGCATAAACGAATTCACAATTTTATGGATTAGCTCTTTTGTCCATTCACCCTTCACTAATGGGGCGTAATACCAGTCACTAAAATTGTCTTTATTCCCCTTTACGCCTTTTAGCCTCTTCAACCAAGAATATTGAGGAACAAAAGGCCACCGAAAATTCACTCAACAGGGTTCATTTATCCACAAACTTAGAGATACAATACAACCACCGAAAGAAGAGTCAGAGCTACCACTTCGACCGGAATTCGTTACTGATGCACGCTTAATTTTCCAGAATGCTTTAAAGATGGAAACTTCACGGTTAGGATACTAGCAAAATAAATGCTTAATTCGAAAGATGTGATGTTTCGGTAGCTATAGCCGGGGGAGAACTATGCAAAAATGGTCCGTATAATAAAGAATGACACCGTGAAGAGATTTAAAAGCTGCCTTTTATTTGTGTTGATACCTGTTTTAGGAAACCGAGTTAAATTAACATATTGCCTAAATCGAAACAGAAAGCTAATGGTTAAAGCTAAAGAAGCAAAAAACTTTTTTCGACTTTTTAACGTCTAAAAACGTCAATGTCTCTATGATTATTGCATTTTCTTAAGGAGTTACTTGTAGTTTTTGTTTTTCCGTTTATTACAGCTAACTTTATCGTAACCGGAGGCTATATATTCTCTAAATAAACTTTTGTTATTTTAGGTCAGCTTCCACTGCTTCCTGTTAACAACAAATACCGTGAAACAATTGACAGAACATGTCAGTTCATTGTCTCGCATCCGGTTTTGAGTAATAACTATGAAAAGAATATCGCAAGCTCCTTGTGTCAAAATAACGTCTTATAGAGATAACAGGATGAAGAAAACAGCTTTCGGTAATTTTCAAATCAAACATTTTGTTAGATAATTTAGAATTAGCATGTGGTAAAACGAATAAACGTCACACAAGTTAGCACCTATTTTCATTTGCAGGGTGAATCGGAAACAAATTAAACAAAACGGGAATAGGTTCATAACTGAACCCTCTAAATGCACTCCTCTTTGTTCACTGTTCCATCGCCTAACACTTTTATTTCCAGCATTATTCATTAGCCTTTTTATTACAATTGCCAGAAAAGAGGTCGTCTAGAACGTTTAAAATAGTTCTGCTGTTCCTGCCTTTGGGTTACTTACGTTTTCAATGAAATGTGTATTAAAAACTATAATAATAACAATAATTGGAAGAAGAACAAGAACATTAAAAATGACAACAAGAAGAACAAGAAGAGAAATAAGAACGAATTTTTCAACTCCTAATTCATTTTAACATAAGCCACTTGGTAGTTTTACACATTCATTCTATCCAGTGTAATAATTTATTTCCAAGTTAAAGAAAGTTCAAATAGGAAGAAGCCACTAATCCTTTGTTTTGTTTCAAAATTATGGATCCATTAGAGACCATTAGATAGTACTTTGTGTCTAACAACGTGTAACGCCTCCATTATCATGGATTCGTAACGCGAGAAGCTTGTAATGGGACAAAATATTGAACTAAAAGGTTTCCTCACTGGTACCTGTAATTTCACAAAGTTCACTTTAATTCTCTTTCTTGGCAACATGTTTTGAGATCGTTGTCAAATCCTTAAGAAAAAGGGAGATCTAACATTTTAATAGGTTTCACAAATCTCAGTAGCATTAGCGATATTTCTCCAATATTTCTATAACCTTTTATCATTGAAATGAGAATAATCGTTTGGCAACACGTTTTTACTATCTTAATAATTAGTGAAACATAACTGGCATTACCCCTATTCAAAAAAAATGAAACGATTCATTTGATTCCTTCTCTTAAAGAACGTCAAGGAAAAAGTCAAGAAAAGGTCACTGAGTTTCAGTTTATTGGTAGAGACATGTTTGAACAATCTATGGCCATGTTTGCTACCTATTAACAAATCTTTGTGTTTGGCACACCTCATTTTAACGTTAAAACAGACCCTGGCTAACTCACACAAACAAGACATAAATTCCTGTGAATAGAATTTACAAATTGAGATCCCTAAAAGGCTTAACGTTTTTAAATTTAGCTTATCGTATGAACTTTCTGTCTCCTTGGAATAACAGGTAATCACAGACAAAATCAGCGAGCGGATGTAACATGAAATTCGGAGACCTAAAGTTTAATGTAGCTAATATATAAATAGGCTGAGCCTAACAGCGTAGCTCTCTGAACAGAAAGTCGATGATAAGCTTAACTAAGGTAAAAGGTCGGAAGCACAAGAATTAAGATTGACGACCGGGCTATTTTGTCAATTTTAGCAATTCTCAAAACAGAATTACGCGACCGTCCGCACAGTACCGTACAAAACTTCATAAAAACAACTTTTCTCCGTCTAGAGTAACTAGTACGACTAATTTCCGAATAAATACAACTGTTGCTTATCAAAAATTGCCCGAGAAACTGATTTGGAAATCAAAATTGCAAAAAATACAAACATATTTGCATAAGGCCACGCGAGTGAAGTTAGAACTATAAAATCCAAGTCTTGTTTTGTTTACATAAAATCGCTTTTCAACCAATGTAATGAATGACCAAACACATAAACATGGACAACACAATCTTCTTTCGAAAAGTTTTATTCAAATCTCCATAGGTTTATGTTTAAAAGCAAAACGCGAACTATTTATAGCGCATCGAGGCCGAGCTGTCTTCTATGAAAGAAATCATGAAACGACTGAATTTGAGCGCGTTTTATAAACAATTCTCCAAAACTAACAAGAGCACAAAGAAAAAGTCAATCACAGATTGATATCAACATAAATTCCTATCGAAAAATATGATTTGTTTTACCTTTAAGTCCCTCGACTGCTGGAAATTCTTTACATCTCCGTTTCTTCAGTTCTGAAATTCGAAGTGAGAAACATCTCCCGCATTGCTCCCGCATTGATAAAAACGTATGAAGTTTCTCGAAGCAAGATTTTATCCCTGAAAGCTCTTCTTTTTCCATTATAGCGGCTTCTGAGTATTCCTTAATTAATATCCCTGTCTTGAGTAGCAAACCGCCAAAAAATGCAAAGAAATAACGACTGTAATTTGAGACGTTTTTCTCCGCTAAACGCAGCAAAACATCAAAGTAATTTCCCAGCTGACGTAACATTTGTAGCCCCGCGAAAAACAAAGCCTTACTTTAGTTTCAAAATTGCTAAGATCCCGGATGTTGTGTGGCGTCATACGCACATGTTTTGCGAAGTCACACGCGCCCGCGAGATAGCCTTGTGCGACGGATAGCCGGACATACATGTTACAGACGCCGCCCGCATCCCAGAAAGACTTTGAGTTCTGGATAAACTCTGTTTCGTTCCTCCTAACCTTTCATGATTCTCATTCATGATTTTGATCTTTAGAATACGAAACATACCAACACAATCTAAAGTTGTTTAGTGCCAAAAAGAACGCGTTGATCAACTGTTAGTGACGCTCTATTTTTGTATTTCCCTGCTCGGATAACTCGCTAGAAACGCGACCTGTCTTGTAGATGTTCTAAATAAGGAAAATAGATCTTTATGCGGAGATTTCAAAGTCTAGAAAATATCAATGACATTGAAATTACAAAACGAAGATTTCCTTCTTGCATACATGCTTTTCAGTTTAAGAAAATTTTATACCGCAAACAAAGGAAGATAAAGAAAAAGACACACACCGTTATAAGACGGGAAACAAAACCAGAAAAATTGACCCCGTGCAATGTAAGAACTTGAAAATAGCTGTTTTTAAGTCGCATTGCATATCGACCCATTTCCATCTATAGAGATACTCGTCCACAGTTTTGGTACGCTATGGTAATGGATTATATTTTTAGATTCCTGTTAATACAAAAACATTTTTTTTTTTGGTTTTAGAAATGACACCAAATTTCCGAGCCGCTGTTCTATTTCAGGCTATTTTTATTTTTAATCTAGTTAGCACTTTTCTTCCATTGCATTTTGGTTTTGGCGTCTAGTATATTTCAGGTGATGAAATAATATTACAACTGAAAATGAAATTAGTTAGCTGTCATTTGGTTCATTCAAAACCCCTCAACAGTTAATGAGTCCATTAGTAGCTGTGTCTAACGGACGAAAATACGTAACGCCTCCATTGTTCAATTCGTAACATGAGAAGCGTTCAAGAAGAAAAATATAGTTAGGAGGATTCCGAGTTTTTACTGTAGTTTTACAAATTTCCCTTTGTTGTCAGATTTTCTGAGAAGTTTTTGTAATTCGTTGTTTTAAACCTAAGAATAAAAGGAAAAGAAAAAGTTAATTAAAAAAGATTATCGTGGTTGAAATTGACCATCTAAGGAGCACTGTTTCCGCTTTCGTTTTAACAGAATCCCGTTTAATTAATGTAGATAAGGACGTGAATCAAAGAAATACATTGCTTGTTTGTTTATATATATTTATTATAAAATTTTCTTTTTCTCCTGTTCCCGCCTCGAAAATAGCCCTTGCTAATTGCGGGCAAAACCTTTGTGAATTTATAATTCAACTTGAAATAAAACTTGTTGTTGTTGTTCTTGTTATTGTTGTTAATAATAAAATTATAGACCTAAACTTCCAAAATCCACACCCAGATATAACAATCGTGATCATTTTGTTTTTCTCTCCTTGGATAATTTAGAAATCGACTTTTGAAGACTTTTGGTGTTCAATCATGATTCAAAACGAATGTTGAAATACAATATTGCGGCTCCGTAATAAAAAAGCATAAAGCAACAAGAGGCAAGGGGAAGAAGGTGGTTGGTGAACTAAGGCTCCATGGAAAGACGAAACCAAGTTTTGATCTGTTACCGTTGGCTCCTGGCAAAATGGAAAAAAAAAACGGCGTGATGTTTTGACATTCTTGGATTGCAAAAAATGTTAATTAGTTGTTTGGCCTTTTAATTATTTAAGTCCCCGAGATGTTTTTCTGTTAACATAAAGTGAAACAATTAGTTAATAAGGTGATCAATAATAAATATGCAACTTGGCTTAAGAGATATTCACTGGAATGAAATGATATATTCCAGCATCTCCAGCGACTGAGCAAGAAGTTCAAAGATCTTAAAGAAAGTAAGTTCCTCCTCCTTCCTAATAATAGTTGAGTTTTTAGACAATTTATCTTAAATGTCTTAAAATGGATCGTATTTAAGTGCACGTTTAGTTTTCTACCAATTTCTGTCCATTCAATACTTTCTTTTCTTTGGAATAACCGCGGAGATTGTTCGTAGCTAGACCGAAGCATTTCTGTTTAAGAAGCAAAATGATTTAATCGTTTGATTTTGTCCAGGTTCAAAAATTCTATTGCCATAATGGACAAACATGTTATACTTTTGATGTAACTTTTTTAGGCATTAATTGTGGTATCTGATTTTATTTTTGTCCGAGAATTGTTTCTTAATAACCATAAACCGTCGAATGGTCTAAAATTTAACCCGCGCCAACTGTAAAAAGAAACATCATTTAATTGTTTTACAGGGGACTCGAGAAGGTTTTTAATGGCGATCATCTAACGTCGCCCAAAATGAAATCATAAATTTAAAACCACGGAAACAGTTCGAAGCTACGATTTTATTAAAACAGACGCTGAACAACACTTCCATCACCGAAAAGCTTATACAACTTGGTCCATGGCCTGCATCGGTCAGTACTTAGTGAAAACACCAATAAGGCGTACCATTTTTACTTCACTCTGCCGGACCGCCGATTCTACTTCTCAACTTACAAAAATATTTCAATTTTAAAAGTTCTTAATATGTCTTACATCCCCTAAAAATATATTTATAAAGTTACCGTAGACCTTCGCAGGTGTCCTTAGCCAAAAACGTGCAAGATATATTAATAGAAGCGAAGTGACATGAAATTAATTGCGAGTCCGCGGTGGAATTGCCGCAGTTACTGCGGTCGACACATTCCAATAGGCTTTTACTTGCTGGATTGGTGACTTTTATTTAAAAAGTACGTTTTTGTAGATGAATTGGGCGCTTTCAAGTTTAATTATTTTTTTGGAAAATGCAGATAAACAATCAATCATTGATTTGGCTTAAAGTGCTACCATGACCATAAATTTGCCTTCATTTTTAACCCGTTAATACGCCCATGCGTAATGAACGGGTTATCGGTAACGAAGACAGATATGCAAATGAGCGCTCACTCGCTCACTCGCTCACTCGCTCCTTCCATCAGCTGTAAACTTTGTGAGGTAATGTTTGTTACGAATGCGCTTTGTAACAAAGAAAAACGTGAATCCAGCGATAACAATAACTAAATTGTTGTAAACGAATATAAATAACAATAAGCTTAAAGATTTTTCGCATTTGGAGTCTTTAATGCAACAATAAAATCGATCTAAAAGGATTTTTCAACCGAGACACGCGTTTTGATGCGTATCTACCTTGAAGTAATTAAATTTATCCGGTTTCAAGCCATTGATCACGGTGGCCGAATGGTGTAAATCGCGAACTGTTAGCCGAAAGTTTCCAGGTTCGAGTCTCGCTCCTGCCGTCCTTTTTTTTTTTCATTCTTTTTTTTTTTCTTTCTTCTTCAGACTGAACATTATGAAAGCGATGTACCGTATTTTTCTTTTTGCGTTTGTCAAAAATCCTTACGTTTAATTTTTAAAAAAAATATTGAACCGTGTCAGTGTGAAAACATCAGCTTACCACAATATTGCGTTACGCAATTTCTAGAGAAGAAAGTCTGTCTACGTATCTCCGCAAGCTAAAGAATGACAAAATTATTGATGACGCAACTTTCCACATGATTTTACCTTGTGGATCTTCCCCTGGTGTTTTGTATGGCCTTCCAAAGGTTCATAAAGCTGGTTGTCTGTTCCGTCCAATTGTTCCATCCGTTAACACATACAACTACTTACTTACTGCTTACTTACTTACTACTACTTACTGCTTCTTACCTTGTTGGTCTACTTCAGCCTATTTCAACCAACAATCACACTGTTAAGGACTCGTTTAGTTTTGCAGACTGGACCAAAAAGTTTAAACATAACAACGGAATAATGTGTTCTTTGGATGTTTGCTCACTTTTTACAAATGTACCACTTGATGAAACGATAGATGTTTGTCTTGACAAATTGGATTATCTTCCTGATCCTCAGACATTACCTCGCACTGTTTTACATAAATTGTTAGAATTTGCCACAAAGAAAAGCCACTTTATTTTTGATGGCAATTACTTCGACCAAATTGATGGCGTTGCGATGGGTTCGCCGTTAGACCCAGTGTTGCCTAACATTTTCATTGTTTACTTTGAAGAACGATGGGTCATGAACAGTGACGTTTGTCCATCAATCTGGTATCGATACGTTGATAACACTTTTACAATGTTTGACAGCAAAGACTCTGCTGACAATGCTTGCAGTATTTGAATAATTTTCACAACAGTATCAAATTTGCCATTGAATTTGAACATAACAACTCGATTCCGTTTCTAGACATCCTCGTTAAACGCTGCCCAAACAACACTTTCATGACTTCCATCTACCGGAAGAAAAAATTCACGGGGTTATACACCAAATGGGATTCCTTCACTCCGCGCAAATACAAAATAAACCTCATCCGCACCCTCACCTATCGCTGCTACAGGATTTGCTCCTCTTCATTGTTACTGAAATCTGCCCTTGATGAGCTTCGAAAGCTTCTTCTTCAGAACGGTTACCCTCAAGGGATAATCAACTTTCACATTAATGATGTTATAAACAGAAACATTAACAAGTCAAACAACCATGTCTCCACTGTTCCTAAGAAGGATATTTTTATCATGCTACCTTATTTAGGTTTACATAGCAACCAAATCTCATAACGTCTTAAATCTTGTGTATACAATTTTTACTCTTGTGTCGACCTTAAAATATTTTTCAAAACACTCGTCGCATCAAATCTTTCTTCCCGTATATGGACCGCTTAAATCGTTCTCAACAGTCTAAAGTTATTTACAAAGCCAGTTGTTGGGATTATGAAGATTTTTACATTGGTATCACTAAACGACGGCTTCATGATAGAAAAACTGAGCATTTTAAGGCCCTCGCTAAGGATGACCGCATATCAGCCATTGCTGACCATGTCAACACCACTGGACACAACATCAAGTGGGATTATTTTGATATCTTAGCGTCGGGAAAAACTGATTTCCACTGTAAAATCAAAGAAACATTGTTTATACAAGAACTCAAGCCAGCTTTTAATGCAAACGTCAGTAGCGAGAAGCTGATGCTTTATTAATTAGCTGTTTCTTTTTATAGATCAACTGTTAAGTTTTGTACTTAATCTCGGTCCCAGTCCCTTTTTACTACTATATAAGTATAGTTTTTAACACTGTAACGGTCACTTTTGAAAATGTATGTAGTAGCATACGAAACGTCAAGTTTTATAAAAAATGAATAAGTTGAATATGTTTATCACCGCGGTTTGTGTTCTATTTCTCATCAAGCTACGATGGCCCAAAGAACAAAAGTCATTGCGTTACGCGTTAGCATTTCTTATTCACGGGTTGGCTCTTATATAGGAGCCTTCGATTCTCTTCAGTTTTGAATTTAAAAGTAATGAATACTTGCCACACCGAATATAAAGTTCAAATTCCAATGGGATGACCACTTATTTCAAACATAAAGTTTAGATAACCCATTACTTCTTTCAAATGGCTGAGACCGATTATAGGTGCTTTGTTCTGTGGAAAACTTGATCTCGCACAGACAGGACCTTTCTTATCTTAGTGGATTTGGTCCTGCTTTACAGCGAACATACAAAAAAGATACTTAAACGCGAGACTGCTTTCTAGATATTGCCCTTGACATTTGCTAACTGAGTAATGGCGGAAAGGATTGCTACGGTTTTCAGTAGGCTTATATCGTTCTAAAGAACAGCGATTTGAGTAATAATGAACCCATTGAATAAATTGAGGTTAAAAAAGTCGAAAAAAAACCCAAAAATTTTCGTCGAAATAAAAAAAATATATAATAATAAAATCGATTTATATTGCGCACGTTTACACATTTGTCCATTTGAATATACACACTCGCGCATTACATCGTGTTAAACTAATTTTAAAAAATCTATATTTACACGATAAAAATTAACAAGGTAAAAATATTAAATAAAAATATTAACAAGATACTATCAGATTAACTAAAAGACTAAAAAGTACTTAATATAAAATTCATTAAAAAATGGCAAAAAAGTGTTTGTGACAGAGCGAATTGATGGCGTTAGATTATTCCTGACCAAATATTTTGCACAGCGGGCTGAAATTCTCTATCACCAAGCAAAGGATAGCATTTCCCACTAGTGAAAAGAGTTTTGGAGCATTACATAATCACAAACTATATTTCGTGTGATTCCTAATTATTATAGGATTACCAAATTTCCGCAGGGCCAGCAGGCAAGAAAGAATTTTCAAAAAGGTCACGACTATTTTAATTGTAAACAATCATGCTTAGGAACTTCATCCATCTTCAGTACAACAAACAGAACCCGCTAGTGGGTGTGATATAAATACAAGATGGATACAGTGGTGTGGAAAATATAGCTAATTACAGCATAAAAAAAAGTTAAACATATTACTACATGTAATTACAACTTGACAAGAAATGTAGACAATATAACTACTAACGGCGTGACGATAGTAAAGAAACGAAACAGAAAATATGTACCGAGTAAAAACAAAAAATAAATGGGCAGAAAAAGATTTTTCCCAGACTTTTGTCTCGCTGTACGTAGCTATATTTTCCACACCATTGTATCCTTGTTGTATTTATATCACACCCACTAGCGTGTACTTTATCTTGTACTGAAGATGGATGAAGTTTCATCCGAAATATATGTTTACAGTTGACCCTCGGACGTACACGCAAACTTATACCCCCACCGTGGTACAAGGGGGGGTGGGGTTTTTGGGTTTTTGCGATGGTGCAATATTTCGGAAATATTTTCCATCTAATAGATAGCCCGCGATGATGGTAAATACTATGGGTTGTGGCGCTGCTGGGGGCCGTGACGTCATCCAAAATCGCCGCCAAGATGGCCGCCATCTTGAATTTTACTTAAAATTCAAATTTATCGGAAAAATGCGGAAAATTGTAAATATTGTTTGCTAGAGTTGCAAAATAACAAACAGTTAAACATTTTGATGCTTTTGGTAGCATTTTATACGTTTTTCACTGAAAAAAGGTGAAAAACAAGCATTTTTATTCAAAAATGGGTTGACCTCATGATACTTGAGACGTCACATCTCGTTACCACAGCAACCGGTTGTCACTAAACTTTACCAAAATGTGTCTCAAGGATAAACGATCAGCTACTGAAAGCGGCATGTGCTAATCTTAAATGGTCTTGAAAATATTGGAGGAAAACCTTGAGTGGGGTCCTCCCCCATGTACGTCCGAGGGCTAATTTTGAAAACTATTATGATTAATAAGATATTCTGGGGTTAAACCATAGAGACATTAAAGGTTGATAGAGAAGTCGACGTAGTAGCACTTTAAATTTCAAGATTCTAATAAGCTTAAGTACAGTAGGCAAATTAAAGAATTAAAAAACTGACATGATCAACTTGTGGCGCGACCATCCAGATACCACGCAGTTCTAAACAACCTTCAATTTCATCAGACCTGTTTATCACCAGCTCTATTGTTTTCAGGGCTAGCTAGGGTCTATTGTTGTGTTGTTTGTTCTATTGTTTTCTCAGCAAATCAGAGAAGACCTTGTAAAAGCTGCGTACTGCTCCCCGATCGCGACCATCTTTGAGTTTCTTCGTACTAGAAAACCAGGTAACGTAACCACTATTGACAACCTAATTAAACTTTAAACACTGTCTAGCTTATTGTCGCAAACAAAATATCACCGTACAGAAATTTTAAAAAGACTAAACATTAAACTCAACATGAAGTTTTAATCTGAAAACTTTTCAGATTTTTTTTTTTCAGACAGCGTTTGTCACCTCAGAAGGTAAGTAGGCTTTTCAAGGTGTTCTCAACGCACTCTCAGTAAATAGGTAACAAATTCGAAAACGGTTATGAGTATACTGTTTCAAATAAAACATTATTTTGTAATTCTCTTGGTAAATATGCCATTTGCTACTGAGGCTAAAATACGGTAGTAAATTAAACCTGTGTTCCTTAAAGAGGATCTTTGCAAGTAGATTTTGTTATAATTTTTTACTACTGAATATCGAAATTAAAGAGAAAACAATATTAGTTGCATGTTGACAATTGATTATTAATTGAGAAGAAATAATGTTTCGGATGTTTTTTTCTGGAAATACAGCCTTACTAGACAAAGAAATTGACATTGTTACAGTGGCACTATTACTGTCGCGTACAAAATTTCGTTTATCGAATTCGAGGTGCGATACTTTGTCCAAAACAAGTTAATGCATGATTAAATGCAAACAATAATTAGACTTTTGTATTCATGAAATTGTAGACTGATACGTCCTGAATTTCACATTAACGAAAAGGCCAAAATAAAACAGCCGTCAAATGGTCTCAAAATTAACCATCTACCGTCAAAACGTGATGACCGTCAGCCTTTAAGAAAACCAGAATCATCTCATCTAACCGTCTAACAAGCGAATGGAGAATGGTTTTAATAATAGCGATTTTCTAGCGTCGTCCCAAATCATACTTTTTATTTTTAATTCATTCAACAGAGGCTAAATAACATTTTCAAAAACAAAAAGCTTTCAACTTGGATTTTTCGACCCAGAATCGCAGTCAGCATTCCTCTTATAAACTAAACTTTTATGTGCATTTGCAGGTACTCAAAAAGGATGACTGCGGGTTTCTTTGTTTTCATGTTGCTTCATGGAAGTGCGGTAAACATTCAACTTTCTTGTTTTTTTTTTATTAATTTAATTTGTATCTCGTAATAGTTGATTAACTCGATCCCGCGGCGTTAGTGTTCTAGCATTGAATCATATTGTATCTAACATAAAGTGTATGCCATCTATGACAAAACACATCCAAGCTAGAAGATAAGTGGTTCACAGAAGCTCAGGAAAAATAATAAAGTAAAACCTAACGACAATAAACCAAGCTGGGTGGAAATACGACTTTTAAGGCCGCATCACACAGCGGTCAAGCACAAAAACTTCACGTAATGTAACGAAACGTCAAGTAACTGAAAAAAATGCATTTTAGACAAATGTTTGTAACCGCTGTTTGCGTTTTGTTTTTGTAACTTGTTTGTTTTTGCAGTTAAGGGATGCGCCATTAGAAATGTGAAGGGTGGGGGGGGGGGGGGGGTAGGACTTTCTGGAAAGGCATGTTATTTTTTTCACAACCAGCAGGAGTGCAAGATTTTTTTTTCAACCTTGAAACCCTTGCACGATTTTTTTTCAAAAATGACTATGCCCTCTTTTGGTCCTGTTCTACTAGGACCATTTCAACCGCGCAAATGTTTTTTTGTTGTAGTGTCCCAACAGAACACGTTTGTATTAACTATATTTCTTTCATAATAATTGAGATTTTCTATTGAAATTTGACGTATGAAAACCCTGTTCAGGGTTTGCAGCCAATCAGAATGGCGAAATGACTTTCTCACACGCCACATTATGTTGTAATCTAGATCTCTCTCGCTTGCTGGATCTCGCTTGTAAAGCCTCGCTCGTTCGATTTCTGATACGAACCAACTCGTGCGTAAATACCGTACGCCCGCACTGCCCATGAAGTAATATATATGTTCAAACGTCCCAACCGAGTTCAGTGGCAGTTGAAACAGCTATAAAGTTAAACAATTATCACCACAGTCTCTTAATTTAATACTATGGCAGCTATAGATCAAGGATGCATCAGAGTTGGTTCAAATGATAATCTCTATTCAGCCAGTAGAAATTGTTTTTTTATAAAATGAGATGCCTGAAATGCAGTTTGCAGACTGTCCAACCTTTTAGGCATGAAAAATTGCAATAAAGTCTAGTGTTCCGAGACGACAATTTCAGTCAAAAATAATATATTTTCACGGTCGCATTGGTTATCTGTAGGGCCTATAAAGTTAGGTAGGACGCGGAGGAACACTGTGGCCACCCCCCTCAGGAACAAAATTGTAAGCAAAAGGAATTATGGGAAAATAAACGCACGAGGTTCTTGTTGTCCGCCATTTTGAAGTGTGTTTTCTGTTGTTTGTGGCGAAGAATCGACGCTCTCGTCCCGCGGCGTGCAACATTTGGGGGCCTGTCCGGGAGGATTGAAAGGAGAAGCAAAGCATTAAGCTATCGGCGAGGACGAGAGCGAGGAGGCAAAGAAAATAGTCCTCGAAACGGATGAAATAACGCACACGCCCGCGAAGGATTCAGCACACGATGGAGATCGAAGACCTCCAATTGCAGATTCAGAGTCATCTCTGCCAGCTAAAGGTTGAGGATCTGGGAGAGATTGCGAAGAATCTAGGTAGCAGCGACAGTGACATTAAGGATAAAAACAGGAAAGGACTGGCCAGGTGGATCGAAGAACATCTCGAAGCCAAATTGAAAGGCACCGTGGAGGAGAAAATCGATTATTTGGAAGATTTCAAGGCAGGGATAATGAATTACACGCCTCATTGTCCTCCGCTCGAAGCTGTGAGTAAGAAAACAAAGCCCAAAGCCTCTCAATCGGAACTAGAAAAGATCAAGCTGGAGTACGAGGTGATAAAACAGAAATTTGAGGCATTGACAGCTACGAAGGAAGTTGAAAGCAAGGAGGATGTGAAGGCTAAGGGTGAGTCAAAACCATTGTTCTTTCAACCGAGCGACTTCAAACGAGAACTAAAGATTATTGGCCAAATCTGGGAGCCGGGGCAGAAAGACAAATTGAGTTTTGTAAGCTTAGTGAGACAAATTGAGGGTGCACTGCAGAAAGGTTACAAATCCCAAGAGGTAGTCGATGCGGTAGTTAGGGCTATCAATCCGGGGATGAGATTACGAAGTTACCTAGAAGGCGTAAGTGACTTGACACTCCCACGATTAAGGCGAATTCTGAGGTCTCACTATCAGGAAAAGAGTGCAACCGACCTGTACAGACAGCTGTCCACTTTAGTACAGGAGCCACAGGAAAATCCTCAAAGCTTTTTAATTAGGGCTCTTGACACAAGACAGAAAATTCTGTTTGCCTCTCAAGAGGTTGATGCTCAGTTGAAATATGATCCAAAGCTAGTGCAGGGTATGTTTCTACATGCAGTAGACACTGGTCTTCAAGATGAGGCCATTCGAACCAGGTTGAGACCAATCTTGGAAAGACCTGACGTCCAGGATGAGGATCTAATTCAACAAATGAATGTAGTCGTGTCGGAGGAAACTGAAAGGAAATCCAAATTGGGCTCTACCCCTCGCCAAAAGAATCCAAGGGTGAATGAAGTGCATGCATTACAGGGAGAAGGAGGGCCAACCCAACCAGGGATAACTGCTAAAAAGATTAACACTCCAGGGAAAGATAGTTCCAGAGAAGAGCAGTTCATGGCGGCACTACAAGTGGTCCGTTCAGAACTCGCCACATTGAAAGAATCTGTTGAGAGAGATCGAAGCAATGAGGAACGATTCAACAGTACGCCACCAGTAAGTCAGAATCAACAGTGGTATCAGGGCCCAAGGGGCTGTATCAGCTGCCAAAAGGAAGGAAGGGGAGAGCTGTGTGACCATTGTCACATTTGTGGTAGTAGTGACCATTGGGCTCGTGGGTGTCGGAAACGGAATACCAGCTATGAGAAAGCGGGGTCGGGAAACAGGCGGGGGCTACCACCGAGGGACAGGAAGTAGCCCCGCCCCAGGATAGTTTTGTCAAGTCCCACCAATGTGTTAACTGTCAGAGAGTTACGGCGGAAGGCCAAAGTTTCAAGCAGTGTTCCGGTTGTAAATCAGTTCGGTATTGTGGGCGAAAATGTCAGAAAAATCACTGGGACAGTCACAGGGGTCTCTGCCAAGCGATTCAACAACTAGAATCAAAGAATAGGTCACGAGTGGTACGTGGGGATGGTTATGTGTTTGCTAGTCATTTGACACCCAAGCAGCAGGTGACAGTCGCAAGGTTGGTAGGCAAGAAGTGTAAGGTGTCATGTGTTTTCAATGGGGTCCCAGTTGAAGCCCTTTGGGATACGGGGGCACAAGTGTCGATTGTGTCAAAGAGCTGGCTTGACGAATATTTGCCTTCCTCCAAGTTAAGGAACATTGAAGAGTTGCTTGGTGAAGATACGGGACTGAACTTAAAAACAGCGAATGGTGGAACCATACCATTTGAGGGATGGGTGGAAGTACAGTTTCACCTCTCCTCTAACACAGAGACATCCAACCCTCTAACTGTACCACTCCTTGTTGCAAGAGATGAGCTGGAAACCCCGATCATTGGGTACAATGTAATAGAAGAAGTGGTGAAGGATAGAGAAACCGGAGGGGACATCTCCATTGTTGACATCATGAGTACAGCTTTAAAGGAGGTGACAAAGGAGAGTGTCACTGCGTTGGTTGATTTGGTGCAAACAGCAAGTGAGGATGACCTCAGTGTGTTGAAGAGTGGTAAGAACAACCTGACAGTGCCACGTGAGCAGACAGTGACAGTGCCGTGTAGAGTTGATTGTGGTCCATTAGAAGAGAGGACACCGGTGTTGTTTGAACCAGCTCCAGAGGCGACTTGGCCAGCTGGCTTAGAAGTTGAAGAGCAGCTCCTCACTTTACCGCGAGGATCGCCACACAGGGTTAACATTACAGTTCGCAACTCCTCAAAGCATGATGTAGTTCTTGGCCGGCGAACACTGTTGGGACACTTGCAGCTAGTCCAATCGGTTACGCCTTTAGAAGTTGTAAGAAAAGACCTTCCCCATCCTGAAGAGGTGGCTCCAAGGGAAACAGATTGCACCTCACCCAAGGATGAAAGCCCACCAGTGCCTCAGGACCAAGGGAGTGACCCAAGTCAACCCAACATGGGACTCGGTAAACAAAGATCCTGCAAAACACCGGCTGTAGTGTTAGGTGACCTGACGGAAAGTCAACGGCGATTGGCCATGACAATGCTGGAAGAGGAGGCTGAGTCGTTTGCCCAGGATGCTGATGATTTGGGACGGATAGAGGGACTTCAATTGAACTTGGAATTGTCGGACACTACACCAGTCCAGAAAACCTATGCTTCAATACCCCGTCCACTGTATGCTGAAGTGAAACACTATATCGAAGACCTTCTCAACCGTGGGTGGATAACGAAGTCTCAGTCAAATTATGCCTCTCCTGTGGTGTGCGTGAGGAAGAAAGATGGCGGGTTACGCTTGTGCGTTGACTACAGGGAGCTGAACCGCAAGACTGTCCCAGATAGACACCCAATACCAAGAATTCAAGAGACACTAGACAATCTGGGTGGGAATTCCTGGTTCTCGGTATTAGATCAAGGCAAAGCATACCACCAAGGCTTTGTTGGTGAAAAGAGTCGACATTTGACTGCCTTCATTACACCTTGGGGCCTATATGAATGGACTCGAATCCCATTTGGATTAAGTAATTCGCCAGCAAACTTTCAGCGGTTTATGGAAGGTTGTTTGGAAGGTCTTCGTGATGAAATATGCATCCCTTACTTGGACGATGTCATTGTTTACAGTAAAACGTTTGAGGAACATGTGGAGAATTTGCGAACAGTGTTGAGACGCCTACGCAAACATGGAGTAAAATTGAAACCAAGCAAATGCAGTCTGTTCCAGCGTGAGGTCCGCTATCTGGGTCGAATAGTAAACCAGGCCGGATACAGTATTGATCCGGAAAGCACTAAAGCGGTTACGAGTTTAGGAGAATCTCCACCAAAGAATGTGGGTGAAGTCCGCAAACTGACTGGACTATTAAGCTATTACAGGAGGTACATTCAGGATTTCGCCAAGATGGCAAAACCCCTTTATGATCTCCTTAAGGAACCTGACAGGAAAGCACAACCACGACAGCGAAGTCAGAGGGGAAAAACAAGACCAGTCAAACACAGGGGACAAGTCTCATCTCGGGAGCCAGTCAATTGGACAAGTGAACATCAAGCTGCGCTGGATCAGCTTATCAGTGCGATTAGCAAACCACCTGTGATGGCTTACCCTCGTTACACCCAGCCATTTATTCTTCACACTGACGCGTCAGAACAAGGTCTTGGAGCAGCACTCTACCAAAGGCAAGATGGTCAACTGAGGGTTATTGCCTATGGATCTCGTGCACTGACTGCAGCGGAACGAAATTACCATCTTCACTCCAGTAAACTTGAATTTTTGGCTCTCAAATGGGCCGTAACTGAGCAGTTTAGAGACTATCTGTATTATGCTTCACACTTTACCGTCTACACAGATAACAATCCGTTGACCTATGTACTAACTACAGCGAAACTCAATGCGACTGGTTACCGTTGGGTAGCAGAATTGGCCGACTTCCATTTCACGATAAAATACCGACCAGGTACGGCAAACCAGGATGCTGATGCCCTCTCTAGGATACACATGGAGCAGTATATGGATATGTGCACTGAAGAAGTAGAGCCGGATTGGATTAAAGCCACAGTGGAAGCTTTGGATGCTCAACATAAAGGAGATGCAGTTTGGTTATTATCGCTATCTAGTCAGCCAAATGAACTGAGACACATCATTGATGATGACTGCGAACTGAGGGTGCAACCCCTCACTGTTAAGGAACTGTACGAGGCTCAGAGGGGAGACAAGATAATCAGTGAGGTGATTCAGCATAAGAATAGCGGCAAACCACTCACACTGCAAGACAGGCGCCGGGCATCACCAGGGGTACAATCCCTCTTACGTGAATGGAAGAAACTTGTTGTTGGAGAAGACGGGATTCTCAGACGCAGAAGTGGCCCAAATCTACAGCTTGTCCTCCCGCTCAAGTTTCACCGAATGGTCTACAGAGAGCTGCATGAAGAAATGGGACATTTAGGGACAGAAAGGGTCCTTCATCTTGCCAGAGAACGATTTTACTGGCCACGGATGAAAAGAGACATTGAACATTATGTGACTCATGTGTGCAGCTGCATCAAACAAAAGAGACCAAACATCTTGCCGAGGGCGCCAATGGAGATCGTACAGAGTAGCGCACCCTTCGAACTAGTGTCATTGGACTTCGTACATCTGGAGAAAAGCAAAGGGGGTTACGAATACATCCTCGTTATAGTGGATCATTTCACCAGATTTGCCCAGGCATATGCGACCACCAACAAGTCCGCTAGAACCGCAGCAAATAAGTTATACAACGACTTTATATTGCGTTTCGGGTTCCCGGCAAGGATCTTACATGATCAGGGAGGTGAATTTGAAAATCATCTCTTCCATCGGCTAGAGGAGTGCTGTGGTATGGTCCGATCTCGAACAACCCCTTATCATCCCCAAGGGAATGGAAAGACTGAACGACTGAACCAAACACTTCTATCTATGCTAAGGACTTTGCCTGAACACCAGAAGTCCAATTGGAAAGAGAGTCTCCATAAAGTGGTTCATGCATACAATTGCACCCGTCACGAAGCGACAGGATATTCGCCATTCTTTCTATTGTTTGGTCGATCACCCAGGCTACCAATTGATGTTATATTCGGTATCAAGCCCACGGCCTGCTCAAGTTACCCAGCTTACGTCAAGGAGTGGCAAACGGCGATGAAAGAAGCGTATGACATAGCAACAAAGAAATCCCAGTTATCCGGCCTCAGAGGCAAGAAGCAGTATGATCGAAGGCTAAACAGTCCAGTACTCCAGCCAGGCGATAGAGTCCTGGTACGAAACTTAAGCGAAAGAGGGGGTCCTGGAAAGTTGAGATCCTACTGGGAAGACACCATCCACCAGGTAGTGACGCGGAAAGGTGAAGGGAGCCCAGTATATGAAGTTAAGCCTGAAGCTGGGGAAGGGCGACACCGTGTGATTCACCGTAATCTCTTACTGCCATGTAATGATCTTCCTTTTGAAGTGAAGCCTGACAACGCCCGCAGAAAATCAAAACGGAAGTCGCAGACCGTTTAAACCACATGCAGCGTCTACACTATCCACTAATGTAGAAAGCAGTTCGGATGAAGAACCTGACGGGATGTTAACTTTCACCCCTGTTGAGTCAGAAATTTCCCCTTCAAGCAGTAACTGTACAGCCGAGGAGCCTGCAGCCAACCAGGAATGTACTCACGCGGAGACGTCTTCAGATAATCTCTCTTCTGAACCGCAGATACAACCACTGATGGACCCAGTCATTGAACCACCTGTGGAAGAACAGTCGGAAGCTGAGCCAAGTGAGGGAAGACCAATAAGAGTGCGCAGGCCACCCACATTACTTACATATGACACCTTTGGAACTCCAAGTTTTTACCAACCAGCAGGACTGAGTTCAACTAGTCACAATGCGGGTGTGGCGCAAGTAACTGTTCCTATGATACCTGGAACCCTGGGAGGAATTCCTAATGTGTGGATGAACTGTGTTTGGCCAACGACCTATCACGCACCATACGGATATCCTGGCGTGTATCCTTTCTGGATTAATTGAAAAGATGCGGAAAAAAACGTTCTGAACCTTTTTGTTTTTCAATTAAGTAGCTTTAAGTGGTGTAAAAAAAAAAAAACGAAAAAGAAAGAAAAAGGAGCGGACAGGGTATAAGTTACAATTGTTACTTAATAACAAACTAAGTAGTTTTTCGGTGGAAGTCATTGACCTTTAATAGTAGTCAAAACTATATTACAAGTCTCAAGTTGCAGTACTCGTAGCTTTGTGGGGAGGGCCTGATCACCCCTTTCCAATTGCGTATAGGATGGAAAAGGAAAAGACTTGTGTATTAGTGAACTGAGACAACAGTCTTAGCCGTGTAATGTCGAGGACGACATCTATTTTTCATAAGGGGGAGTGTGTAGGGCCTATAAAGTTAGGTAGGACGCGGAGGAACACTGTGGCCACCCCCCTCAGGAAAAAAATTGTAAGCAAAAGGAATTATGGGAAAATAAACGCACGAGGTTCTTGTTGTCCGCCATTTTGAAGTGTGTTTTCTGTTGTTTGTGGCGAAGAATCGACGCTCTCGTCCCGCGGCGTGCAACATATCCATGCAGGATATTTTTTCTGGTTTCGTTGCAATGCAGGATTTTTTTTCTTAAAATTTTTGTTTTGCAGGATTTTTGTTTTTGTTTTTGTTTTTGGGCTCCCCCCCCTTCACATTTCTAATGGTGCATCCCTAACCCTCGGACTTACAAGGGGGGATGGGGTGGTTGCCACCCCCCTCCCTTAAGGTTTTTCTACGATATTTTCAAGACCATTTAAGATTACCACATGCCGTTTTCAGTAGCTGTTCATTTATCTTTGAGACACAGTTTAGTGAAGTTTTGGCGACAACCAGTTGCTATGGTAACGAGATATTACGTCATAAGAAACATGTGGTCAAGCCATTTTTGAAGAAAAAATGCGTGTTTTTCACCTTTTTTCAGCGAAAAAACATATAAAATGCTACCAAAAGCATCAAAATGTTTAATTGTATGTTAGTTACAACTCTAGCAAGCAATATTTGCAATTTCCGCATTTTCCGATAAATTTGAATTTTTTAGTAAATCCAACATGGCGGCCATTTTGGATGACGTCACGGACCCCAGCAGCGCCCCACCCATAATATTTACTTTATCTTG